>OZ038386.1:71359007-71979007 GCA_964036045.1 Eutreptiella sp. 'Long Island Sound 2002'
GCGATCAATGTCATCTGAACATCCCGGCCAAGAAACCTGCGGTCATAAGAACGACGGTCACCCTGTGCTGAGACCAGAGGGTGCCGGTGGGGGGGGGGGGTGGAGGTCTGCGAAATGGGAGCCCCTCTGAACGAGAGTGCGTCCCTGAGTGCTGAAGCAGAATGGTTATCATTGGTGAGTGTCACAAGGTGTCATCCTTGGACCGGTCCGAAAGAGCTGTGCACATTTTAAATCCACGGTGCAATAAAACAGAGGGCCCAAACGCATGGGAGTAGCAGCCCCCCACCCCCCGCCCAGTGTCCAAAAGGGCCAGTCCAAAGGGCGCATATCAACTGCACGGGGAGGCAACAGGGAGTGAAAGAACACTCGAGGCAAGCACACCAAACAGGCTAGGCACAACACAACACAGAAAGCAGCAGGATAAAGACCTCTCAAACGACGGCCCGAAGGAGTTGCTCTCCGAGGCACAATGTTGTTTTTGAGCAGAAGCAACTTCAGAAACGCCTCCCACGATCCAGCCCCTCTTTCCCACTGCCATGGGCTCACGAGCAGCCTCTCACAGTCATGACCCTGCCCCAATGCACTCGCGATCAATGTCATCTGAACATCCCGGCCAAGAAACTTGCGGTCATAAGAACGACGGTCACCCTGTGCTGAGACCAGAGGGTGCCGGTGGGGGGGGGGGGGGGGTGGTCTGCGGAATGGGAGTTTCTCTGGACGACATCTTGTTTTTCCTGCCAAGGACAGCCTGAGGATTTGTGGACCGTCAACGCAAGTCGGTTGGCGCTCAACCGCCGATCGTGGAATGGTCGCCCAACGCCGATTGGACTGTTCGGACATCGGTTACCGATCCGACGGTGCTCAGCTCTTGGTGTACCGGAGTCGGGCACTTTGTTTCTGGCATTACGGACAGCCCTGCACGGAACCCATTGCACTGGTCATGCGTTAAAGCACGATGTGGACATCGCCTGCATTTATTTGGGTGGAGCATTGGCATGCTTCGACACGGAGTGTGTGGTTCAGAATCCGAGGCTCGTTTCTAAACCAGAGCGCGCAAAGCGCAGTGCCCATATGGTCAAACCGCCAATTACCAGGCACAAAACTCAGCAGAGGTACCCTTTTTGTTTGGTACTTTTTGATTCGGTAATTTTTTGTTTGGTAATATGTAACTTTGGAATTTTTTGGCCCTATTTTGTGTGGACGGGCGTTTGTATCCTGCGGTGTTTCCATCGATTTCGGCGCGCTGTCAAGCAAACAGTTGCCACTTCTTGTTCGTTCCAGTCTTCCATTTCATACGATTTCTTATACATCTCCCGGTGTCTACGGGGATCCTGTGGGCTGCCCCTGGGCACCACCTCGTCGAGCTGAATGATCGTGTGGCGCAGCCCCGTCCCCCCCTCGCCCACACTCAGCCTTCATAGCAACCCCCCACTCCCGCCATTGCTGCATATGCATACCAGGACGTGCATGTGTGGAGCGCTTTGTGACCTGCTTGCGGCCCACTCCCACCAAAAGTCTGACCCCGTTTCCCGAACCCAGACACAAGCAGCCTTGCCCCCTTGCGACAGCTCCTGGGAGGCTTAGATACCTCCATAGTCATGTGTTACACTTACACCCCCAGACCTGCAAGGGTGCACATTGGGCAGTGGCAGACAAAAGTATTCACTGATCCATCAAATCGGATTAAATCAAATCAATTAGCGGAACACACAACACCAGAAGAGGCTTGTGATTTGTTTCAGAATGATTTCCGGACGGGGGTCAAACTTCGATTTTGCTATGCCCCCCCGAAGTCCCTTACACGGGGCTATGACAAGCAGCTCAGAGCCCTCCCCCTCCCGACACTTGGACGAATTGGCTGGAAGTGCCTATGGTGCGGGCATTCCCTCGATCAGAACCGACCATTGCTCTCTCTCCGGCACCTGGATGTGAATGTTGTTTGCTTTAAATTTGTCCAGTTTGATGCCAACAAGGCCCCCTTGGCGCCACATTTCAACGCCATTTTCTAAGCCGAGGTTGCCCCTGCTTTTACATTTTCATTTGGACGGGGGCGAGGGGGGGTTCCCCCAGAGCCCCCCGGACCCCCCCCCCCTCTCTCCTCTAGGCCCCCCTGCTGGGGACGTTTCTCTGCAGTGCCAGCAAACAATTCTTCCTCGCCTTCAGCGTACGTTGGGGAGGGTTATTTTGTTATTGCCCCTCGACCCCATGCCAGAAGCAATGTCTCTGCGTTTGCCGGCTGCATTGCCCCCCCCCCCCCCCCCTCGCCACTGCCCATGGCAACTCTGTGCAAGTTTGTGACAGTAGCAGGAGAACGGTTGGTGACTGTGAGTCCACCTCAGATGCGCCCCATTCTGATGGTTCATGGGAATTGGAGTGGTCATCAACATTGTACCCTCTTTCTTGCATGTCCATTGCATTGATTCGGTGAGGGATCCCTGAAATGCTCCAATGTGATGTGTTTGATTCTTCCGACTACACGACACTTCTCGTGCAGATTGGGTCACTGTCCAACAGTTTTGCTCGTCTCCAAGACTCGGGTACATTCTGACATGTTGTAGGGACCCCCTCGCCCCTAGACCCCACCCACCCACTCAAGCGAGCCCCCGAATCCCCCCGTGGCTTGCGTTTGTCACTGACCTTGGACCCAAGTCCTCCACACAGCAGCTGCCACCAGTCGGCCCCTGCGTATGGGAAATTGGACGTTGCACACAGGGATCTGCCAACCAAATGAGGATAGGGACGTCATGGGTGGTCAGGCAACTGTTGGTTCGTCGATCAGAGCCCTGTCAGGGATGGGCCCAGCATCAAAAGTCGCCATTTGTCTCCACAGCAGCTACGATAAGAGACCACTACGTTGACTCTTCGTGTCTATTTTTTTTAGCTGACTGCCGGACCCCCCCCCCCCCCCCCCAGTGTCATGCTCCCAGGGCCAGCCCCACAAATGGTCGCCACAAACTGGCGCTGAAAGCTGTGTGCTTGTTGTTGCACGTTTGCCCTCTTCTGGTTCTCCAGTATACAACCAGACCTCCAACCCCAACCCCACACTTTGATGCCCACAACCTCGTGACCCAATGTTTTTCAGTTGCGCCGTTTCATTTGTTGGCAATCCGACCAAAAGACAGGCCAAGTGGACAGTCGCCGCAGACCAGAAGCGTTTGTGTAGTTTGTGTTGTGCAGTTTGTTTCTGAAGGAGAGTCTTCTAGGGGCACCATCCACATGACATTTAACCGTTCCCGATATCTAGCAGAAGCCTTCTTCTTCACCTTCTTTATCACCCCCCCTCCCCCAAAAAACACACACTGCATGGCACACAGGTTCTCACTACCCTGCGGTTGTGGTTGCCCAGCCTCTGACCATGCCATTGTGGCTGGCCCTGTACTTTGTGCACGTGCAATAATGTTGCGCACCCACGATAATGTCGCGGTCTACAAGGCCAATGGATCTTCAGAGTGCTGGTGCACACAACCATTGACTGCTACTGAGGTTTGCCACCCTTGCTCTGCTTGGAAATGTGGACTTGCCTGAGGCACAGCCTATTTAAAACAGGGTTTTCGTTGAACTGGGTTTTTCTAATCAATTGGCAGAATTGGGTTTCGGGTTCAGTTGGCAGTCAACAAAGAGTGGGTGGTGATAAATTGACAGTAGTTGGTCACAGAGCTAGCCACAGGCATCCACCCAAAAGTGGGGATGAAACCACTCCTGGTCTTGTCTTTGGCCATTTTGGTCTCCTTGGCGTACCCCGCCCCCCAAAAATGGGGGCCTTTTCCCAATTTTTGTTTTTTGCGGGGGATTGCCGTACAACTTGGGAGGTGTGTATCTCCACCTTTGGGTGTGGCCCCAAATTAGCAGGGGATCCACACATTTCTTGGGTTCAGCCTTGAGACAGCAGAGGATACATAGGCACAATCAACACATCGGGGCCACACCCAAACACTGTCTGGATTGTGGTTACATATCCCTTGCCATCTCAGGGCCATACCCAGACAATGAGAAACAATCTGCACTGGTTGTGGACCCCCCGCCCCCCCTCCAAAGTGGGGATAAGAACCCCCAAAAGTGGCGACCCCCAGTTTTTTCTTAGCAAAAAAAAAACACCCCATGCGTTAACCCGCCAAAACAGCAACAGCATCAACAACAACCGTAACCGGTTCGAGCTAAGCACAGAGCTTGCTTGCCGCCCCAGGCATGATCCCCCTCATGCAACTAATTTACATCGGAGATTTCTTTGCCGTACTTCTAGCTAGTCTGTGTTTGAATGCATGCATCTCGAGTACTATGAACTGAGCAAGCTGCACCAGCTCATCTTAGTCTGAACTAGAAAAAAAAAGAATGCATGCATGGTTTTGAAAGTGTAAAGGCAGGCAGTCTATGTGTCTGAGGTTGAGGTTTGTTTTTTGTGTGAATGAAGAGTAGAAAAGCTCTTGTTTTCCCAAAGGCAGCCAAAAGAAAGAGGCAAGTGGATGGGGCCAATTGCGCATTTTGCACATGAAAAATAGGAAAATAGCAAGGTAAGTGATTGCCAACTACGCCAGGTGCATTTTCTAGTGTATTTTAGGCAAGTGGTTGGCAAGACGAGATGTGTAAATTAATGCGCTGAGTGTGCGGGGTTACATAATTTCTAGTGACATGCTATCGTTCGAAATACTGTTTCACATTTAGACAAAAGGGAGACCACCATGTAGCGCAGTGTTTGTAGTGTTACCCAATGAGGATCAACCCAAAGCGCATCATAACCATGTCACTCCATGCATGAGGTCATCATCACGGGCTGCCAAAAGCAAGAATCATTTTTTTGCGCTTCACGAGCCTTCGTGCAATGAGTGTTTGGGACTGCACATTTCTTCAGCGGTATGAAAAGCATTGGTGCAGAGGGTGCAACCTTGAATGCATGCAGCTTGCTGCGTCAAAAAAGCATACGAAAAGACACCCAAAATCTCATCCACAGGTATTTGGCAGACTTTTTAAACCAATTATGTCAGGTCCGAATTTGTACATTCTGTGCCAAATAACCAAATTTACTGGCTCGTCCAAGTGCACCTCCAATTTAGGTAACACATGGCTTCTTTTCCTGAAACGGCCTATGTTTGCAGCACTACCGGCACTACCGGCGACTTGTATCTAACTTTGCGTCTCATGATCTGTTTCGTACCTCCGTCATTCGGTTGTTCAATACATCATGAAAAGAACAAGACGAATGTTACTTGTGGAACCATTGCACAATCCGGTTACTCATCGGTATTCCATGAGTCCGACACTACACAAGCTCCGGTGACCTTCTGCAGCAATTACGCTATCAACTGGTTGCAAATGGATGTTCAATGGGGCAGCTTTCATGCCAAGGTACCATGTGATGGACCGTTTTGATGTGAAAATGAGCCGTTTTTCAGCGTGTTTTCAAGATGGCCAATATTTCCGACATGTGTTGCAAATGAGGGCCCGTTTTCTTCCATAGACTTCAAGCTATCAAATGCATGGTGCCATGCGGTGGTCTTTTTGGAGGTGCAAATGGGCCATGTTCCAATAATCACGGCTACAAAACCACAAGCAAGTGTCAACTCCTCAGAAAACTAGAGAAATGAGAGTATGCAAAAAGGCGGAACAATACATATCTACACCCATGAAAAACACTATGGAGAGAAACGGTTTGACGTATCGAAGAACAAATATGTTGCACAACGATGTGCCGTGCCTGGTCCAGTAGCTATGTCGTCTTCGCCCTTTGTTGACACACCTTGCCAACATTTCGTTGTGTGCCGCTCACATTGATGAAACAACACGAAATATAGACACAAATACAAACCAACAAGGAAAATGGAAAAAATCGACAAAGTAAAACCACTGGCCATTAATTCACCATCAGTCAAAAGTACTGCCATCTTACCCAATCAAAAACACTGTGATCGAACCATGCCGGTTCTTTCCATCCAAGCCCGGAGAGCTGTGGCTGTATGGACAGAGAGGCCTTGGTTCACTAGTGCCCACTCCAGTATGTGAAAAAAGCAAAAATCTTGCATCCCTATTCTCCCGGCGAATGCAAAAGATTCTAAATAACATCTATGGTTGAGATGCTCCAATACCGGCATTTGCCAATGAGTCCTGAGATCATAGATCTAAGAAAAAAGGAGACACCTAAAGAGAAGGCATCCGGCCAGCATAGAATGATTGTGGTCGCTCGGGTCATAATGTTACATGCTTTTAGAAACAGAGTAAGGTAAGGAAGCCAATAGGTGTACCATTTTGCATGCTTGTAAACAATTAGCTAGCATTTGAGTTTTTTGGTAGTAAAAGTTTGCAATGGGAAGTACAAAAGTTGAAGTTTGAAATAAAATCTTATTTGTTGGAAAATATTTCCTTGGAGCTGAGAAATTTACAAAATAAGGGACGTCATGTAGGCGCTGGTATTTGGGGGTGGACTACTTTGTGTACCACCTTAGTGTATCAATGTTTTGTTGCATTGATGAACGTAGTAGTATTTCAAACTTTGAAAGGTAAAATTTAACACCAAAATTGACCCTTGAATTATTTAAATACATTCCGCCAACTAAGAAAACCTTGAATCTTTGGCGCGGGAGGGAGCGGCGCCTTTACGCGCCAGAAATCGAACGATTTCTCTGCCGACGGAAGGATTTTGGATGGCTAGGGGGTTGATTTACGTTGTTCTTGATAGGTCTGAACAGTCAAAACCTTAAAACATCGAGCCGTCCAGCTAAAATCGGCCTCGCAAAGGTTCCGGAGGGAGTTAACGGAAGCGCCGACTCCCTCCGGAACTAGCGCACGCTGATTTTTAACGACAGAACATTTTAATTTCAACAGAATACTGGTTTGGCATTCCTAATTTTATGTTTTTTGAGTATCTAAATGCTCATATGTACTCAAAGCCACTCGATCTGTCCCCCCGGAGTGGACAACAAACTTGGTCTCCTCCACTTTCACTCCCACCGGGGGCCTACCAAGGGTAGTATGGGTAACTATGACATATGACGACGAAGGGAGCCTCAGACAATCTATTGTCAACTATTGAACACACGCATCCTAAGTTTGCAAAGGAAAAACTACCTTATTTCCCACTTTCATGTAGTGGTACAACAACTAGATCCTGGCACAACAACTGGCTTCCTTACCTTAACCGTGAAACCTCTCCGTGGCACCCTCATTTGTCACTTTTTTTTTAAGAGAACCATTAGGACCCAGCTTAGTCCTAGTTGCAAATCTTGATTGTGGTGTAGTCTTTTGTTTTTCTTTTGTGCGCCGGTACTGCCACGTTAGCATTGGTTCTTTGGCTGGTAGAGACACATGTGTTGGCCAAAGGCGCCCATATTTGGTTTCGCTCGGATGGCATAGTTGCCGCATTAAAAACTGGCCAAGTATGCCAAGGTTACACCCACAAATAATAACTGAACGGCTATCCGTAAAGAGCAATGTTTCCAGCTATCAAGGCAAAATAGTGCACGCATGTCATCACATCCAAATACCAGCATCCAAAGACAACCTCAAATCATATTTCCATCTTCGCCATGTTTGAGCGATGAGTCATGCTATCTTATCAACTGAACTAGGCTTTGCCATTTGATGCAGTGCAACTTCAGTGGTTTTCTACTCATATCGTGCCACGTCTTGTTTGCTTGTTGTTCATCGGCTACGTTCGGAGAAGTGGCTCTTTGTGAACATGTACAAACAAAAAACAACGCCAGAGAAGTCCGGTCTCGTCTCTCCGGTTCCTCATGACACTGCCAATTTTTATTGTGTCGCAAGCCGAACATTCAGCATTGGTTCGCCCAACACTAAAGAGTATGTGAACACCGCTAGTTAGAGGATCACCGCAACAACCAAGAAAATGCTTCACTCTCACGTAGCACTTCATGCATCCTTTTCCGTACAAAGTGTGGCGCTGCATAATGATAGGACAACGACACATCACTTGACGCACCAATGAGCATGATTGACACATTGTAGGTTCACGCGAGATCAACGTTGCCACCAGCCACCATACGTTTGTGCCCTCGCCACAAATGACTGGGTGTGTAAACAAACACCCTAAGATGAGAACCTTGTGCTTTGCTTCATAGTGCACGACTATAACCACGGTCGCGTTCTCAACGATGTAGCGCTACAACTATATTTACCGTGTGTTGTGCACCACCCTTGCTCGTGGGCCCCCCAATCCATGCTCGGTCTTCGGTAACACTAAAACTAAGCACCGCAGCGGAGAGACAACAATTCGCCGACAGTATTTGTCTCTTAGCATGACTTTTGTCCCTGCCATAACGCCCCTTCAACCCTTACTGAGTCTTGACGAAAACATATTCAGTGTAAACCCATTGATAGTATGCAGTTTTGTGTAGCGGGCACAAACAATGCCGCCACAGACAGCAGATGAATTCACACTTCCCTTCTCTTGCCAACCACTTGCCTAAAATACACTAGAAAATGCACCTGGTGTAGTTGGCAATCACTTACCTTGCTATTTTCCTATTTTGCATGTGCAAAATGCGAAATTGGCCCCATCCACTTGCCTCTTTCTTTTGGCTGCCTTTGGGAAAACAAGAGCTTTTCTACTCTTCATTCACACAAAAAAACAAACCTCAACCCCAGACACATAGACTGCCTGCCTTTACACTTTCAAAACCATGCATGCATTCTCCATGCATGCACGACTGGGGGGGACCCGCGCTCCTTGACTGCCTGTTGGCACAGGTGGCGCTGCTGTACTAGCTGGGTCCCGCACTCCCACGGCCTGGGGCGCTGGTGGCAGGTGGAGGGGTCCCTGGGCGCGCTGAGCGCTTCCCTGCCCTGGGACCTGCCCGGGAAGGTTCCCGGGTGCGGCGCTGCAGCCCCGTTAGTCCTAGGGGCCCGTAGGGCACACCACCGGACTGGCCCCTCCAAGGGAAGGGGGGGGTAGGGGGCAGGGGTCGGCAGGTGGCTGTCTGGCCTCCAGGGGTCGCCAGACAGCCGCCCACAACTGCACTGCGGTGCACGGGGCTGTGCTGGCCTAGGCGTCTGTGATGAGGTTGGAGGGGCGCGTGCACACCTGGAGGTTCCCTGGGCAGGTCGCCCTAGGGATGCCCACAGCGGTCAAGCTGTGAGCCCTTCACAGCCTCCACTTTTCAGGCCCTGAGGGCGCCGACTCCGTGCACCCCTCCCGTCGGGGGCGCAGGCTGGGGGGGTTGAGTGGTGGATGGGTCTACCTGTCCGTTCATTGGCCCATGGTGTTCACTTGTTTGGGAGAGGAGGACCACCTGCTGGGTTACCATGCGGGTCCCAGATCCCGACATACTCGTCATGCAGCGTCCGCCCCTTTTCCGCGAGGGGAGGGACCTCGTTCACCATGTGCCGGCCTGCAGTGAGGGTGCGAGGGCATGCTGGGGGCGGGGGTCTCCTTTTGGTCCCGCCCCATTTCTGTTGGGGGGGGGGGTAGGGGCAGCAAAAAGTCTGCTCCCCAGTTTCCTGGTCCCTAAGGGGAACCAGCCCACGGCCTGCACCCTCGCTTTGTGGTGGCTGAAATTTGGGCCGACAGAGACTTTGGAGGGGGGGCGGGGGGTCCACAACCAGTGCAGATTGTTTCTCATTGTCTGGGTATGGCCCTGAGATGGCAAGGGGGGATCAATGGTCGGTTCCGATAGACTGAATGTCCCCACCATAGACAATTCCAGCCCTGAGATGGCCAGGGATATGTAACCACAATCCAGACAGTGTTTGGGTGTGGCCCCGATGTGTTGATTGTGCCTATGTATCCTCTGCTGTCTCAAGGCTGAACCCAAGAAATGTGTGGATCCCCTGCTAATTTGGGGCCACACCACTGTCAATTTATCACCACCCACTCTTTGTTGACTGCCAACTGAACCCGAAACCAAATTCCGCCAATTGATTAGAAAAACCCAGTTCAACGAAAACCCTGTTTTAAATAGGCTGTGCCTCAGGCAAGTCCACATTTCCAAGCAGAGCAAGGGTGGCAAACCTCAGTAGCAGTCAATGGTTGTGTGCACCAGCACTCTGAAGATCCATTGGCCTTGTAGACCGCGACATTATCGTGGGTGCGCAACATTATTGCACGTGCACAAAGTACAGGGCCAGCCACAATGGCATGGTCAGAGGCTGGGCAACCACAACCGTAGGGTAGTGAGAACCTGTGTGCCATGCAGTGTGTGTTTTTTGGGGGAGGGGGGGTGATAAAGAAGGTGAAGAAGAAGGCTTCTGCTAGATATCGGGAACGGTTAAATGTCATGTGGATGGTGCCCCTAGAAGACTCTCCTTCAGAAACAAACTGCACAACACAAACTACACAAACGCTTCTGGTCTGCGGCGACTGTCCACTTGGCCTGTCTTTTGGTCGGATTGCCAACAAATGAAACGGCGCAACTGAAAAACATTGGGTCACGAGGTTGTGGGCATCAAAGTGTGGGGTTGGGGTTGGAGGTCTGGTTGTATACTGGAGAACCAGAAGAGGGCAAACGTGCAACAACAAGCACACAGCTTTCAGCGCCAGTTTGTGGCGACCATTTGTGGGGCTGGCCCTGGGAGCATGACACTGGGGGGGGGGAGGTCGGGGGGGGGGGTCCGGCAGTCAGCTAAAAAAAATAGACACGAAGAGTCAACGTAGTGGTCTCTTATCGTAGCTGCTGTGGAGACAAATGGCGACTTTTGATGCTGGGCCCATCCCTGACAGGGCTCTGATCGACGAACCAACAGTTGCCTGACCACCCATGACGTCCCTATCCTCATTTGGTTGGCAGATCCCTGTGTGCAACGTCCAATTTCCCATACGCAGGGGCCGACTGGTGGCAGCTGCTGTGTGGAGGACTTGGGTCCAAGGTCAGTGACAAACGCAAGCCACGGGGGGATTCGGGGGCTCGCTTGAGTGGGTGGGTGGGGTCTAGGGGCGAGGGGGTCCCTACAACATGTCAGAATGTACCCGAGTCTTGGAGACGAGCAAAACTGTTGGACAGTGACCCAATCTGCACGAGAAGTGTCGTGTAGTCGGAAGAATCAAACACATCACATTGGAGCATTTCAGGGATCCCTCACCGAATCAATGCAATGGACATGCAAGAAAGAGGGTACAATGTTGATGACCACTCCAATTCCCATGAACCATCAGAATGGGGCGCATCTGAGGTGGACTCACAGTCACCAACCGTTCTCCTGCTACTGTCACAAACTTGCACAGAGTTGCCATGGGCAGTGGCGAGGGGGGGGGGGGGGGGGGCAATGCAGCCGGCAAACGCAGAGACATTGCTTCTGGCATGGGGTCGAGGGGCAATAACAAAATAACCCTCCCCAACGTACGCTGAAGGCGAGGAAGAATTGTTTGCTGGCACTGCAGAGAAACGTCCCCAGCAGGGGGGCCTAGAGGAGAGAGGGGGGGGGGGTCCGGGGGGCTCTGGGGGAACCCCCCCTCGCCCCCGTCCAAATGAAAATGTAAAAGCAGGGGCAACCTCGGCTTAGAAAATGGCGTTGAAATGTGGCGCCAAGGGGGCCTTGTTGGCATCAAACTGGACAAATTTAAAGCAAACAACATTCACATCCAGGTGCCGGAGAGAGAGCAATGGTCGGTTCTGATCGAGGGAATGCCCGCACCATAGGCACTTCCAGCCAATTCGTCCAAGTGTCGGGAGGGGGAGGGCTCTGAGCTGCTTGTCATAGCCCCGTGTAAGGGACTTCGGGGGGGCATAGCAAAATCGAAGTTTGACCCCCGTCCGGAAATCATTCTGAAACAAATCACAAGCCTCTTCTGGTGTTGTGTGTTCCGCTAATTGATTTGATTTAATCCGATTTGATGGATCAGTGAATACTTTTGTCTGCCACTGCCCAATGTGCACCCTTGCAGGTCTGGGGGTGTAAGTGTAACACATGACTATGGAGGTATCTAAGCCTCCCAGGAGCTGTCGCAAGGGGGCAAGGCTGCTTGTGTCTGGGTTCGGGAAACGGGGTCAGACTTTTGGTGGGAGTGGGCCGCAAGCAGGTCACAAAGCGCTCCACACATGCACGTCCTGGTATGCATATGCAGCAATGGCGGGAGTGGGGGGTTGCTATGAAGGCTGAGTGTAGGCGAGGGGGGGAGGTGCGCCACAAGTAAATGCTTGTGCTGAACACGACTGCAGGGGCGCACGAATGCCTCTAACGGGAGCACTTTGCAGGCGTCCCCCGACGGATTCGGACGCCCCAACTTCTGGAAACATCTGTTTGAAGGGTTGCGGGCCTTGGGCTTGCCTCCAGCGCTCTAGCGCGTTTGTGTTTCTAGGAAGCTGTCGACTTGCAGGCTAAAAAGGGTTTGCGTTGTTCAGTGCGGTTCAGGGGTGTTGAGGGATTTTGTGGGTTGTTGAGGGTTGGCGTAGGCTGTTGGGGGGGGGTTCGATGATGGTACCCCCCCCTTTGCGCAAGCACACGCTGAAAGGCAGGAAAATAACGGTCAGCCGGGGTCCTCATTTGAGCAAGGCCGTGCTTGCCTGACACCGAGTACCAAAAAAATGTGTGGAGCGAAAACCTGCCCCTACGTCACCTTTTGCGCCCGGACGCGCTGGAAGTGGCTGCCGGCCCCGGCGAACACATTTTTGCGCGTCACTTTTTGCGCCCGGACGCGCTGGAAGTGACCACAATTGGGATTGGATCGGGACGAGGACCCAGTCCAAACGAGCATGACGCTCAATCTCATGCCCCATTCCGCATGTGCTTCACATGAAAGAAATCATCTCCACGAATAGACGGACCAATAACGGTGGCGGGCACATGTTCGCCGGTGGACCGGATGTACCGTATGCAAGGTCGGGCCCTCCCCCAGTGTGCCCACTGCTCCCCGAGCCACGGGACGCTGGTGCCACTCCATCCCACGGCGCAACGCCACCCCCTGCTCCTGCTCCTCCACCCCCGGAACCTGCCGCCGTCCGGCCCTTCACACCTTCCACAAGTGCAGGCACGCCCCGTCCATAAACGCCACGCAGCGCTCCAGGGCCGACCACGGCACCACCTGCAGCCCCCGCACGGCCTCGAAAGTGGGGAGCAGCTGCAGCTGCCCCCCCGTGTCCAGGGACTGCACCACGACCCCCCGACGTGGGGCTGGATAACAGGCGTACGTGGGCAGATCCTGCGTGACGTCCAACACCGGCGCCTTGGAGACCAGGACCGCGCGCAACGCATCGGGTTCTTCCACCGCCGCAGGCACCGCCGGGGCCACCGCCGGGGGCACGCAGTCGTCATCCAGCGGCATCGGGACGGCCTCCGGCGGCACCAGCCGGTCGTACTGCGCCGCGACAGTCCCCAAGTCGGACGTGGGGTGCGTGTACACGCGCGCCGCATCGCTCACCAGAACCGTCTTGGCCTCGGCGTTGAAGGCCACGCTGTGCCGCGCCTGGGGCCTGTGGAGCTGCACCGGCGCGTCGGCGCCGGTCGCGAGCGCCCCGGGGAACTCCTCCGGAGCCCCGGCGCCGGGGCTCTGCAGTGCAAAGCAGTTGACGCCGCCGACGCCGGCGGTCAGCGCGGCGTCGATCCGGCGGTGCGGGTCGGACACATGCTCGAGGCACTCCACCGCAACGCCGGGGAAACTCCGCCAGTTGATGTACGGGGAGTCGAGGCGGGAGATGGGGAGGGCGTAGCGCTGCAGGGGCTCCACGAAGTGCCGCGTGTCGTACACGGACACGCCCCCGTCCACGTCTCCGACGAGCAGATGCGTGAACACGGTGCTGCGGAAGCGGCACTTGAGGGGCCGGTGCGACGGCCGCGCGCTGTGGGTGAGGCCGGCAGGACTCCGCAGGTCCGTCAACGCGATCGCGCCGTCGTCGGCGACGGTGGCGCAGCGCAGGCCCATGCTCCCGGAGACACACACATCCGCGATTCGGTCGGAGTGCGGCCGGAAGAACGAGGGGCTCCCGGTGCACTTGAGGTCGATGAATGCGATGCAGCCCGGCCTCGAGGCGGGGCCGTCCGTCACGTTGGTCAGGCAGATGCCGCCGGCGCCCTCGGACCAGAACGCGGGCTGCGACCGGTTCGAGGCGTACGCGAAGCGGTGGGTGCTGCGGCACACGAATTTGCTGTGGGCCCCCTGCACCGTCTTCAGCAGCAACATCGCCTGCTTGTGCCGACCCGCCAGGATCCGCATGTCCCGCTCCGCCTTGTTGCGCTCCATGAGGCTGGCCACATTCGCCTGTTGAGACACGTTTTTATTCCCTGCCCCTGTGCCCAGCGCACATCACACAGTCGAACTTTCAGTCAACCATCGATAAAAACAATCGACGAAGTGTAACACATTCACTTCGGTACTGACAAAAACACTGGCAACAGGTGTAATGCGCTCATGCTGTTACAGGCAGGGTCAGCTCAGGTCAAAAACTTTAGTTTACACAAGAACTGCAGTGCACGTAACACAGGCCGCTCGACATCGTTGGAGGGTCACCGACAGCGGTCGCTCGTTGAGAGATGTTGAAGTGCGGCCCCTGTAGCATGCGGCGACGCACGTCGGGCTTATAAACACTGGCAAGCCCTAAAACGTACAAAAAAAAGGATGAAGATAGTGGCTAAGTGTTTGCACTGCGTGCGCACTGCGTGCGCACTGCGTGCGCACTGCGTGCATACTGCGCACGCAGAGGCTAGGATACTCACCCAAGAATACCACTCATCTGTCCAGTAGCACGGCGAAGCAGCAAAGCCCAAATCAGAACAACAAAACTGCCTGCAGCTTGGTAATCCGGTGTCCTTAGAACGAGGCAGGGATCTTCAGATGCCGGTATCGGCGAATTGAACATAGCAACATAGCAACATGAACATGAACACATACAAGGACGCAACGCAACGGAGTGCAACACATTGTTTACGTCGTACAACAATCCGATTGAAAGAAAGAAAGAAAGCCCCTTTTTGCCTCCTTCTCGAGCCGGGGAAAAGCTCGAGGCAGGGATCTCCAGACCCCTGATTGCCTCCTCCTCGAGCCGGGGTATGAAAGCTCGAGGCAGGGATCTTCAGATGCCGGTATCGGCGAATTGAACATAGCAACATAGCAACAAAGGGAACAAAATCAAAACTCAAAACCTACGCCAGGGGTCACCATGATGCACCACACAACAAAGCGCGGATTCAAAGATTGTCCCGGTTTCCTCAATAGCACCGGACGGTTGGGGCCCAAAAGAGGGCGGAAATGCTACGTCACCCCTGCATTCTCGGGGGTCCCCGACAAAGGGAACAAAATCAAAACTCAAAACCTACGCCGGGGGTCACCATGATGCACCACGCAACAAAGCGTGGATTCAAAGATTGTCCCGGTTTCCTCAATAGCACCGGACGGTTGGGGCCCAATGATTTTTGGAAATGTCGCCCTTGTCTTGCCCTCAAGTATGCACGGATCTTCAGGTGCCGGTCTCGGCGAATTGGCTACACAGCCCCAGCAGACTCTGCCACAGGGAAGGGGCATTTACACAATTTACATTCCAAAATGGACAAGAATCTAGGAAATGGTTGACAATTCAAATATGCCATGTCCTAAATGCTTGGGAGGCCAAAAAACCCTTGTATGGAACCAAAAACTTGTCAAAAGGGGCCAAAACTAGGGTTCGAGTATTGGCCGACATCCAAAACTTTGCACTGCGTGCGCACTGCGTGCGCACTGCGTGCATGGCATTCCCAGTGTCCCCTGATGATACCACGCCCTTGAAGCGGGCCCCGAGGGGCTGAAGTACAAATTACAGTGCAAAGCAGTGAGTGTACGGAAACGGCCATTTTGTCATAGAATACCCTGAGACAACTGCCAACAACCCGTCATCGGTTGACCATCAACTGTTGCGGTTGTGGCGGTTGGCCGTCCAGCATCGGGGTTGGCGGTTCAGCGTCGATGATTGGAGGTTGCCCGCCGGTGGCGATTAGAGGTTCAGCATCGGCGGTTGACGGTTCGGCATCGGCGGTTGGGGGTCACCCGCCAGCGGCGGTGCCAGGCTTTTCATCACAAAACGAAACAAAACTGAAGCCGTCGCTTAAGGAACACCCTGCCCCGTGGGAGGGTGGCCCCAGGCTTGGGCAGGAAGCAAAGTGCTCCCTGAGAGGGAGGGGGAGGGCGGGGTCAGGCCCAAGCCCCTCAAGAGACTGGGAGTGCAGCTGTCAGTGAGACGAGGAAAGGGAAGCCGTGGAAGACACGAAGAAGCAATCAAGAATCGCCCAGCCTCGCTTAGAGGCACATCACGCTGAACCAGCCAGGACTATTCACGACGGCGCCCCCGATGCCGTATCTGATACCCCCCATTGTCCTCGGGCTGCACTGTTTTACCACTTTCCAAGTGATGCAGCGTGCTCAGCCAAAGCGGCATCACTCATACAAGAGAACCGGCTGCCTGACATAACCAGAGGTGTTGCCATTTTGGGAGTGGCCACCTCAGCCCCGGGAGTGTGCGTGCTTCTTCAATTCACGCATCGGGGGTGCCTGCTGCCCACTCGCGCCCGCACAGTCTGTGTGTGCACACTACGCCTCTTCAGGCCCACATGAAGGTCAAACGGGCGGGGGGAGGGCTCCAGACTCCCATCCCTACCCCTCGTGGGGGGCTGGACTATGAGGTGGGGTGGGTCCGAGATTCTCCGCTCAGCCGCGCAGGCCCACTCGCAGGCAGTACCCCCTGCATACAATTTCATACCTCAGACACACAGCCCACCCATATCACACAACTACACAGCACAGCACAGCACAACCGTCGATGCTGAACCACCAACCGCCGATGCTGAAGCCCGAACCGCCGCACGACGCATGTAACCGGCAGCTGCACAGTGACTCATCCAGCAAGCGACAGCAGGCGATCCAAAACCTGATGCAGCGCCCCATTGCTCTCTCGCGTCTCCTCAAGCGCCTTCTTCGCACGCTCGTACTGGCTCCAGTCGCCGTTGAGCAGGGATACTGTGCGTGTGGCCTTCTTGTTCACCTTGTGTTTGCAAATGGGGCAGACGCTCTTAGACTTGAACCATTCCTGCAGACAGGAATCCCCAAACAAGTGCCCACAGGGCAGCGAGGCAAGCTGGTGCGGCCCCACTACATCACAGGGCTCGTAGCAAATCGGGCATTCCGTCTTCTCTGCCGGCTTCGGTTCGGCCCCGTTGGCATCGGCATCGCCGTTGCACAGCACCTGCACGTCATCGTCACAATCGACATCCGCGGTCATAAACAAGCCAGTGCTGGAAGGCGAGGGCAGGGCACTACTGTGCTGGAGGGCCCCCGGTCTCCATGGTTTCTCACTCAAGGGGGAAATGTGGTACCCTGCCCTCACTTTGCCCTTTACCCTCCCAGGGAAGACGCCCCCCCCCCCCACCCCCCAGGGGACAGTTGCCAAGTGACGCCTCCCCCCCCAGCCCCTGGGGAACCATACTAACACTGTACACACACACTGCGGGGCACAGAAATTGCAATGAAATGACAAAGCATAAGGAACGGTGGTGTGCAGAGATTGTCAAGGTCAAGACATAATGACAAATGAAAGCGAGTGTGCTGACCATAAGAAAGGCATCTCCTTGAGTGGCTCGGTGTAAAATTCCTTGGTCTTGCTCCATTTGACCTTGAACTCCTGAACATGGTCACCGCTTTCCACAGGAATGCTTCCGGCAGCACCCTTGGGCCCTTGTGAAATACAGCTTTTCTCCCTTGTGGCATGGAGCCCATGAGATGAATGGAGTCCTCCTCCTGTCGGGGTTAGCTCACAGGGCTTCAAAAAGGCATTAACCATGCTCTGCAAAGACCGTTTTGGGCAGCAGTTGACAGCCAGGATGAAGCCTACGAGTCGGCGGGTTGGCGAGGAGAGACATGTGGCAATGAGAGGCGATGCACAGTCATGAAGCACCGTCTTGCCTTCACACTCATATGTGATGCTGCGATATGCATGGCCATGCTCTGAATATCCAACGACCTGCCCCAGAGCAGGTGCCCTTGTGGAGCGGATGAATATCGCACTTGTCCTAGGTGTAAACATGGTTGCGCTATCAAGTTCCATGCGATTCAAAGTGTCCTGCCAAAATAAAGGGGATACAAGTGGAAGTGCCTCACAACACACTGGCCCTCACGCTCAAGACAACACAGTGACAAGCAGCAAAATTTTGGTGTTGACCAAATGATGGTTCCCCCACCCCCTGACGAAGGTCAGGGAACAAGAGGAGGGGTGGGGGCCAAAGCAGGTGGGGGTACTTCAAACACACTGTGGAGAGATGTTCAGAGGTGACGAGGCTGTGGACCTGCACACATCTTGGCACAACTGCGAGGCACCCAGTCTCCAGGGGGCGTCCTTGCATTGCACCCGCACTGTGCGCTACTTTTAGACTAAAGAACCCCCATACCGACCCCTTCCAAACACCCTCAAAATTAGGCCACCCCAGCTACCCAAACGCCCCTAAATTTAGGTCACCCAAACTACCCTAGCTCAAGGTAAATGCAAGTTACCTTCCCTTTATATAAGACATCATGCAAAATGCAGAAAGCCACACACATATCCTCTTTTTTGTTCCATTGAAAGCTCACTCACCCTACCAGCTAGTCCCAAAGCCACGTATGTGTCCACCTCATCCTCAACTAGACCGGGGGGCAAATTGGCTTGCAGGAGGGAATCCACATCTACCTCCGTTTTCGACCTGTGGTACAACCACGCATCCTCATCACTCTGGTCAGGCAAAAACCGGGGAGTCTGTCACATCAACTCAAGGGGCTACGCCAAAGCGTGGGAGTCCATCACCCCAACTCAAGGGCCCACACCAAAGTGTGGGAGTCTATGGTGAAGATGAGCAAAAAAAAAGTGTCAAAAGGGGTGGAAATGGGTGAAAGTGGGTGAAAATCCAAAAAATGCCATATCCCCTGCTAGGGGCAACAATGATGCCCCTAGTATCACAAAGTATGGGTCTCCAGAACTGTGCGTGCACTGCTCTAAGGACGCCCCCCCCAACCTGCGATGTGAAGGTCGCACCCCAATTCAATACAAAGAGAGGGACTGCGCAGAGAGAACCCCCCCTTTGCGACCCGGCACAATAGAATGATGGTACTATTAATGAGGACAATCCAAGATGCTCTTGCACAAGAAGGGAGTTACGAAGGGGGAGGGTTACCCCGCCCCATTACCCCCCGTGGCCTTCCCCCGGATCGAGAGCACTATGAGGTAGCAATCATATTTGGGATTGCAGGGAGAGAGGACCCACCCCCTGTGCTGAATTACAGAGATGCAGCAACCGTCCGAACAAGTACAATCCACATCCACAGAACTATACACAGAAACCAGAGAAACACACAAACACACACACACACACACACACGTACGCGCACACGCACGCACACACACACACACACACACACACATGCACACACTAAGAAAGAAGCTTCCCAACGCAAAACCCATGCACACACACACACACACACACACACACACACACACACACACACACTGATAACTTCTGTTGTGCTTGCCTTTCCGGAGTTGACATGGGGACCATGTGCCAGAAAACACGAATGCCACCCACCTTGTCCACCTTGAGAACATGGTCATCAAATTGAACATTAGAGTCGAGGATCACATGGACACTTGTATGGGTTTATGATTTGGTATTTATGCCTTTGTCTTTGCTTTCTCATTCCTTCTTTGCCTTTGAGACATTCTGGAGTGTGGAAACATTGGGCAAGATGAATAGAAGAGTAATTGCATTGTAGTTCAGTCTGTCTATGAACCTTGTCATCTTGGGCACCACGTTCATGGGGATGAAGGATGCGATTGGCAATTGATATGTTCAAATCCAACTGCGACTGCATTTGTATTTCTCTATGTTTTTGAATCCAAGACCCTTGAACATGGTTCAGGTACTTTTTGTGCTACTTGAGATGGTTCCGCTGTGCTCTCCTTGTGGGGTCTGCGGATCTATAGCCCAAACTTGTGGAAGAGGCAAAACTCTAGTGCCAACCCTCGCCTCGTGAATGTTGAACACTGACATTTCGGAGGTTTTGATCGAAAAAATATGCAGAAATGGTGTTGTTCACACGAAAAAATTGTTTTGATGCTCACGTCAGGGTCACTGGAGGGTCCAAAACGCGTGAAAAAGGACGATCTACAGACATGATTCAATGACCACTGCAGGGAATGCTCTTGCACCATGGTTGATCATTCGTGTCACATCTTAAATTACAAAATGGCTTTCTGGAACCATGTCCGGGTTTTATCTGGGGTCTGGTGATGCCATACTGTTGCAGGGCCCAGCAGCTACAAACCTCTGCGAAAGCATTTTTTTTTGACAAGTATTAGGGTCAAAAGCGCAGACATCTGCCCCTCAAGCTCGACAGCACGAAAATACTCCACCTCTGCCGGAGGGAGGAAGCTCATGTTCTTTATTTGAAATGGGGGGCTCAAGAGATACAAACATTGAAAAAACACCGCAAATGACCTCAAAATCCTGTACAAACCGCTGACAAATGAAATAACATTGAAACCCCAATACCAGAATTGCGTTCGGAGCAAGATGCCAGATTGTGATTCTGTGCCAAAAACACCACAATAAACCAAATACTGGCCTATAGTCCATACTGGGTGAAGGCTCAGGCCAAAGGATCAGCCCTAATACCAGTAGCCACCCCCCACCCGCCCCGTGGTAAAGTGCAACAGAGGGACAACGCAGGGCTAAGCATTGTCAGCCGTCGCCTGCTGGATGAGGATGTGGCGGTGTTCAGAACATTCTTTCCCGAAACGGACCAGTCAGGGTTCGTGCCATGCACTGTCCCAGTCCAGGTACACAGCAAAGCAAAAGTTCCCAATCCCAGCCCCAGCAAACCGTGCTAAAACCACAGCAAATACAAACTTTTTTTTTTCGCAACCAGTGGAACTGCACCCGTGGATCGGACGAGCCCTGCCCCGCCACCAGTGGAGGCTCCGCCCTGTGGTATGGCGTCCCCCACATGAACCCCATGGCCAACAGGCTGCCTGGACATACTGCCCCCACCCTGCGAGTGTGGCCTGTTTGCCCCACTGCCCCATTGCCACCGCTACCACCAGCGCCACCGCAGGAGGGGAACACATTCGCCTGTGCTGCCAGCCATGGTTGAGCGCCCCTGGCCCGTGCACCAGGTCAGAGGAGGACACTGCGCACTCCACAATTGGCGGCCCTCCAAGATAAAACATGATGGGCACGTCAAAGACATGCCCCAGAGGAGAGTCTCGCATCATTGAGATCCATGGAGTCTGCCGCCGTGTGAAGCAGTGGGAAACAGCTGCCACACCCTGTTGACAAGGGGCATCCCTGGTGATGAAAGGCAAAAATTTTGGCAAATCAATGACAAAATAGGGTCTCTAGAAACCATCAACACTGCAGTATACAAGGTGAGTGATAGGGGGCGCAAAGCCTGTCCGCCATCCTGTTATGGGAGAAACGACGTCCTCGTGTCATCTCTCTCTCTCTCTCTCTCTCTCTGGTGACATATTCGACGACAGTTTGGCAGGCTGCAGAGGCAAGAACACAAGTGGCACAGACAGGGCGTCTTATGAGTGGGGGGTGGTGAGGGGATCTGACGGTGAGTTGTTGCACCGTGCGCGCTCATTGTCTGCCCCGTGGCAACTATTGGTGGTCAAACACCGGTGAACCATCCCCAGATGTACCCACCCATAGAGCCCCCGAAAACCTTAGCTGCCAGCACACCAACTGTCTCCTCGGCTTCTTTTTATGGTTGCCAATAATTCCCTTCTGGGTAGTCTTTGTTCTTTCCTGGAGGCCTCTTGATGGTTGCAATTATCACCAGGAGAGGTCCCCAGATATACCCAAAGTTTGCACCGCGCGCGCACCGCGCGGGAACCGTGGCAAGAGCGCCCTCGGAGAGACCAACCAAAAATCTTCACAAAAATTTGATTTTGGCCCTACTGCATTCTTTGCCCCAAGGAGGGAGCCAACATTCATTCGGTCAAATGCTCAAGCTCAACCACATCAGCGAGGGGGGGCGGGGGCAGAAGATACTGAACCTGTTGGTACAAAAACAAGGCACTGAAATTGTTGGGGGTTGCGCCTGACGACGATCCACAAAGAATCAGGCTGGTGCCCTCTCCGCACCTAGTATGCGACATGAGATCAAACGGCTGCTACACAAAGTACACGGCACATACGGGCATGAGACCCAAGAGATATTAAAGGCCAGGCACTACCAAGGTCTTTGGTACAATAGAATGGGTACCACTCCACCCCCAAGTAAATCCGCCCCCCGAGTAAATGCCCCCCCCCCCCCCAATCCGGAATGGGCAGTCATGCCCCCTCGGAACCCCCCCCACCGCCAAGCCGGAATAGACACTCGTGCCCCCCGGAAGGAAATGTGATCGGCCCCCCAGCCGGAGTGGACAATCATGCCCCCCAAAATGGCCCCCCTGGTTGGAATAGACAACCATTGCCTGGGCTATTAACAGGGGAGGGGGGGGGGTGTACCAAGTGGGTAAACTGTACGATCACTGGACCAAAGGGACAGGTTACGAGTATCATAAAATGGGCCTAAGGATGCGCAACCTCTGGCGGCGACAAGACCTCCTTGAGGAGGCTGACAGGCTTCTGCCAGGTGCTGTGTACACGGCAGAACGTTACTGGAAAAGAACGTAAGGCATCTTCGCCATTCGTGTGTAGCCCTTCATGGATAGCCCCCTGCAGCCGAGAGTGTGTGTTAGGCGGACTAGCGGTCACATTACTTCTTGCCAGCATATTTCCATCCGAGTCTTCACTCGCACTGTTGCTGAACTCCAGCAATTTTGTCGAAACAAAAAACAGCCTCCTTGTTGTACAAAAACAGAATTCTGCCAACTTGAACGTTTCTGTTAGATTGCTTACAGGAAGAAACTTTTGAAAAGAAAAATGTCACCTGTGTTGGCAATTGTTAGGGTTTGGCGTTTGTAACTTCAGTTAGATTGACTATGGCGTAAATGTCATGCATCAGGTTCCCGTTATTGATACATTCATGGCATGGGGCGTTTTCTGTGGGACAATACCCAGCGCACCAGAAATGCTCTTCAGCCAACGCATCTCTGTAAGCACCGTCAACCACTGCGACTCACCCATCAAAAGCACCCATTGACCCCAAATCCTTCATGAAATCAGCAAACTTGTCCTCCTTTTGAACAGGTGTTGTCGACGTTAGTGCTCTTGAGGAAGCGGAAAAGAAGACTGAAGTCGATCTGGTCGGCGGAGGCGCAATGGAAGGTTTTGTTGCGTCGGAAGGAACCGAGGAGGTTGCGAATACTGGTGGATCTGAGTTTCCGTCCACGTTGGGGGCCAGATCTGTTCTTTTGATTGCAAATGCTGGCCGCATTGGGTACATGACTGGAGCAACCATGGGTTTGGGGGCTGGACGTGCTGCAACTGCTGGCGTTTGCAAACTAGCAAGGGTTTTGCTTTCCTTTGGGTTGGCTAATCGTTGTGCCCGAGACATGTGTTGGGCTTCCTGTTCACGAAGAGCTGCAATTTGAGCCTGCTGCCGCTGCTTCGCAACTGCAGCAGGCACCATTGACAACATTAATGCAGGATTGGACCGCATCACTGGCTCGGCCGTCACCGTCTCCTCTGAAGCTTTTGGTTTCGGAGTGGGGATATTGACTTGGGGCTCGGCCTTCACGACTTTGTCAGGCCTAGTCTCAGCCGGCGTTGCAGTCGGGGGCATTCCTGGGGGTGGGGGCACAACACCTGGCATCATCACAGGCGGCACAGGTGCCGTGCCTCCCACCCATCCGGGAGGCGGTCCAGGTGGTGGTCCCGGTGGTGGTCCGGGTGGTGGACCAAGTGTTGGGCCAGGGCCAAGAGGCACCATGGGAGGCAATCCAGGAGGTGGGCCAGGAGGTGGTCCAGGTGGCGGGGGCATGATACCTCCCATCATGGGCATTTGTGGGAGTGGGAAAAAGCCAGGAGGGGCCCCTGGGGGCGGAGGGACCACATCTTCATCCAAATCATCCTCATCGTCTTCCTCGCTGTCTTCTTCTTCCTCATCGTCATCTTCACGATCCTCATCAGAGTTAGGCATGACCGCAGGCTCCGCGGTGGGAGGAGGTGGCACAGCGGCTCCAGTAGGTCCATCCAGTGGAGCACCCGGAGGGGGTGCTGGTTGCATATCAGCTGCCTTCGCTTGTTGCTCATCTATTTTTTGTTGCTTCAGAATCTTCACTTGCAACTCTTCCAGTTGCTTGCGCTTCATCTTTAGGCCCTCCTTCGCTTTCGGTCCCATTGCCTTCAGCTTTCTGATCTCCTCTTGCAACTTCTCTGGATCACTTTTCAAAGCAGTGATCTCTCTAGTCCTTTTGCGCTCTTTGGCATTCTTTTTTAGCTCTCTCCTTCTTTGCTCTTTCCGGTACGCATCCGTAGGATTTAATATCGACTTCCCACCTTTTGTGATAACCCCTCGTCTCCCCATAGTATGCAATTAAGCTTCGCGCACGGATGGTGGAATCGAAAAAAAAAAAACACTCAGAAAGAAAACAAAAAAATTTGAGGGATGTGGAAGAGATGCAGGGAGAGCTGGTACCCCACAGAGCAAATTTCCAAAGTGGAGCGCAAGAAGGGGTGGGGCAAGGGGGCTGAGTGCTGATAGGATGATGAGTGCTGAGAGGAGATTGAGGTGTGCATATTTGTGTGTTGTTCAGGTGGAGAAGGGAAGATGCTTTCCTGTCGGGGGACAAGCACCTAGAAGGGTCTCTCTGGTGATAGGGTGGGAGTTTGCAGAGTATGGGTCTGTTTGGTTACTGAGAACGCTTGTAGTATATGACATCCACATCCTACAGGACAATGCCATTATCCCTCGGTGCCCTGGCCGTCTTTGGAATGTTACACAACTAATAGCCTCCATCATTGCGCATGCAAGTGTGAAGTGGTGCAAATATCTTCTGTGCAGCCCGTGGTGATGAGAAGAGGTTATGTAGGTGGCAAGCACATGCTGACCCCAGTCTGATATTTGTTGATGTTTGGAATGGCTTCTTTGGACCTGATGGACTGGCCACTTTGGAGCTGATGGGCTGGGTGTTTTGGAGCTGATGGGCCAGGCAGTTGCTCAACTGGTACTGCACAAGTTTGGAAGATCCACTGTGGGCAGTAAGAACTGAAGATTGCCAGCTTGAACCCCCCCCCCCATGCCCAGGAACCGGCAATGTTTGACCGCGGAACCAGGGGGCGGTTCTTGCGCACACTTTCCCCCCAAAATTCGACCGTGGAACCAGGGGTTGGTTCTTGCGCATGACCGTGGGCAGCCCCGTACCGCAGAAAAAAAATTTTCCGGCGTATTGTGCCAGGGCATGCACGCCCTCTCCTTTCCCACAGTTAACCACATTGACAAATGAACACCAAAGGAGTGAATCTCAGCTGACTGGGCTGTAGTGTGCCTTCCAACGTGCATGGAATGATCCAATGTTCAACTGGTTCAGACATGTTTAACTGACATTTGTTTGTTTCCTTGTCAGGGGCTGGTTGCTTCGGGGAAGGGGTTGAGAGCAGGGGGGAGGGGTTTAAGGGGTATGTGCGCCTGTGACTGACTAATAGGGTCCACCCTGATGGGGGGGGTCGTGGCAACACACATGAAATGTTGTCCTGCACACCTGAATAGCTGTCCTGCATCCACCAGAACCATGAAAAACCCAATACCGTGGTAAAAAAAAGTGGTGCGAGAATTCGACCGCGGAACCAGGGGGCGGTTCTTGCGCAAGGCGGTTCCTAGGCATGGGGGAGGGGGGGGGCATCAATACCCCCACCACTCTCTTTGTGATTTTTCCCTTGCTACACAACCAACAACCTCTATCATTGCGTGTGCAAGTGAATTCAATCACAGGTTTCTGTGTGGGGTGCTTCCTGTTTTCCTTCTTCTTGTTTGGGTACCTTACCCCCCCCCCTTGTAATCTCCCCCCCAATGTCATGATGCCCCCCCCCCCACATGGGGGGGCGGGCCGGTCATGAAGTGACGGTTCCCTCCCTGAGGGCCACAAATGGTCAGGTGTGGACACTCCACTTAGCTCCAGCCGCGCCTACCTCACGGCCTTCATCGCCTCTCCAGTTCGTGTGTATGTGCCGGGCTGCTGCCATGTTCGCTCCATTGTGCTGATCCCTTACCTCCCTGATTAGGGTCAGTAGTGGCCAGCTGGCTGCGGGTTCAGGGCTTTATCGCCTGCTTCCTGGTCTGGGGTTGGGCCGTGGCTCTCTAATTGTGTTCCATGTTGGCTGCCGTCGCCCGCGCGGTGCGCTCGCTGTCGCTGGCCCCATTCGGCCACACAACTCACTTGCTACTTTCACCGGGTCATGGAGGGTTTGGGGTCGGTCAGTGGTCAACCAAGTGGATTGCTGTCACCAATCCCGGCTTTGTATCTGGTCCTTAGGATTGAAAAACCCCAATGGGTATAGGTGTTTCGGTGTTAGCATACACACATGGGGTCCGATTTTACTGGCACATACATGTGTGTGTTCGGGTGTGTTAGGCACAGGTCGTGGGTGAGAGAGTATCAGCAAGGGGGCACCAATAGCTGTTCTCTGGGGTAGGGCGTATTCTATCTGAGGCGGCCGCTGCCCGAGCGGTGGTGCACTCGGCGCCAGCCCTGAAGGAGCCGGTTCGAACCCCGTTGCCGCCGATCGATGGGTGGGACCTCCCATCGATCCCTTCGAGTACCGGTGGCGGCGCGCGCTGCTGCAGGTGTGTGGTGCCACAATGCGTTTTAATTTTTTGGTATTGGGGCGGGGGTGCTCCCAGGAGCAAAAATAGATGAGACCTCCACCCGATCCGCCGGTACCGGCGGTGGTGCGGGCTGCTGTAGGGGTGGGTAGTTCCAATGATGCCCACTAGAGAGCTCTACGTGCAGGGGACCCAAGAGCCGCAGCCCCTGGCTATCGAACCCCCGCACTGGAGGACTGGAGGACTGAAGACTACTGCTCTCGCCATTGGGCCGTCTATGTCTCTTACCAGTTTTACTTCTCTGCCATTTGACGGGGGGTGTTCCCAAGGGGGGGGGTCGTACTCGCGGCCGTGGTACTTCTCGCGGGGTTGTGTGTGTGTGTGTCTGTGCAAGAATAGGGGTGACATCCTGATCATACAGGGGATCCCCGAGGGGGGGGGGGGGGGTTGCACTTCAAAACTGCAGCTGTGCATGCACAACACTGGTAGTGTGAATCACGTTGAACCATGATGTTACTTCTGTGTGCGAGCCCTTTCCACAGGCACCGTGTGAAACTTCTTTTTATGAGTCCAAACAACCTTGAACCTTGGACATGCTCAGTGGGCAACTCAGGTATGGGCTGAGGATTGGAAGACAAGGTAGGCTGTGCGGCTCGGTTTCCAGCCCTTTTGGTGGCTAGTTTGGCTGGCTTCGAATTGACAAGCACCTTCAGTTGTTCGGGAATCTGGTCATGCTTGCAAATGTCACGTGCAAGGTACAACTTTCCATTGAACACACCACCCTGTCCCCAAACCCCACGGGCCACCCTTGCTGCGAGAGCGGTGCCAGCCACGAGTGCCTGTGGCATACATTTGTGTCTGAATGACAGAATGACAGAATGACAGGAGAAATTAACTCTGACAAAGGGCACTTGAAGAGAAAGAACAAGAGAGCACAGTACAACCAACCGTTTCCAGAAGAAATGTTAAAGTGACCCCCCCCCCAAGAGGGGGGGGGGGGTTACAAGGGGGAGGGAAGCTACATGACTTGGCTCCTCGGCGTCTGTGGTACGCGGTTTGAGAATACTTGTTGTGGCTGCAGGGAACCGTACCATGCACTGACGGATGTGCTTGGGTGTGTCTCATCACTTTCTCTTGGGGGCATTTGTAGTTCCTTGTGTAGTTGGTTTCCCCTGTGCACCATATGATACTGGCAATGTGCTTACCGTTGCCGAGATTTCCCTCTTCCCCTTCTTTAGGGGGAATCTTTGCACTACACGCGCACTGCGCGCTACTTTTAGACTATGTTCCCCCCGAAGAGCCCCCAAGCACACCCCTTGGAAGCGCCCTTAGAATTAGGTGACCCAAACTGCCCCAGCTCAAGAAAGTTGCAAACTACCTTCCCTTCACATAACACACATCATGCACGACTTGAAAAGCCATGAACAGGAGTGGGTTGCACCATTCTTAGCGATGGAGGTTGGGTTGGGGCAAACTTGCATGTAACCTGGTCCATGAATGCCCTTTCCCTTACGTACATGGTACTCACACGAGCCTTAATCGCGTCCTTGTATCGGATAATCGGACTTGCTTCAATACTTCCACTTCCCAATGGAATTTCTGGCCGTCCGATGCGTGCTTGTCACCTTGAGTGGAAATGGCTCTTCGCCACTCTGCAGAGATATAATGTAAAGCATAGACACAATCAAGGCAAGAGAGTCGCAAACGGCATTGCGTGTAGTAAAGAGGGCGGAAATGCTATGTCACCCCTGCATTCTCGGGGATCCCCAAACAAAGGGGGACAAAATCAGAAGTCAAAACCTCCGCTACGGGTCACCATGATGCCCCTAGGGGCCCCTAGTATCTCAAAGTATGGGTCTCTAGTACGGCCAGACGCCCAAATAGTTGCACTGCGTGTGCACTGCGCTTAAGGCTCCCCCTTAGGAAGCTAGTTGTAGAAAGACTAAGGGACCCTAAGGCACGCGGTGTGGTGTAAGTTGTATGGGTTTGCTGCACGGTACCACTCGGCCGCATATTCCTCCCATGGGCCCACGATTCAGTCCATAATTTGTAACAAAGAGCATTCCAAATGGGACATTGTCTGAGATTGTGGACCATGGTGCCATGGTGTGTGCCGCACAGGGGGCTGTGCATTGTGTTGTGATCCCATGGGCCCTACACCCTTCCCAATTCTCATTTCCCCATAGCCATTTCACCCATATCATTCGTCTTGTAGTGTTGAGGGTCTTGCACCCTCTCTCTATCTTTCCTCTCCTCCCTCACTCTCCTGTCCTCTCTCTTCCCTATTTGTTTCTCCTCTCTTTCTTTCTCCTCTCTCTCTCTTTCTTTCGCCCTCTCCCCCCTCTTGTCTCGTGCTTCCTTCTGGCGCCTAGCATGCGACTAATCATTTGGCACCGTGTGTCTCTTTGTTAATGTTTGCCCCTACCCCAGCCCCCTCACCTAAGCCAAACGCCACAGATTCACCCACCTTTGTTGTGCTTAGTGTCAAATATCCCCTCGTACTTAAACTCCCCAATCAGCTCGAAGTTGTGGAGGTATGGGCCTTCCCAGCAGCTCCATGATTCCATAATTCTTGAAAAATTTCAAAAATTTTGGGTTTTTGAGGGCAAAGGCGGGTTTTGTGTGTGCCCTCTCCAAAACATAGCGCATCAATGGGAGTGCCTCATGTACGCAAAAACATAGTGGTATCCCTATAGCCACTTTGGCTCCACTCAGCTTTCAGCGGCTGCACCCTTCCAGTTTGTAGGGTGGTGCTCCCTTCCCTTCAAACAGCCTAGCAACCGACCAAACACACTATCGGGAGTCTTCCTTTTTGTCCAGGACAACTGCCTTCTTTTGTTCACGACTCCCATCAAAATAGGATTCAAGGCCACTGAAAGAGACCCGTAAATTGCTCCTTTAGGGGTGGGAGGCCTCGTGCAGGGTCAGTTGGAGAAATAGGCACCTGCGACAGTCCCGCTTTTCATGTGGAATTTTGGGCTATAGCTTGCGTTGATGGCGGTGAGGGTCAATGAGTTGGGATTAACCAGCACGGTTTTACAACCACCTTGAGAGAAGAGGATGGAAGGAGGGGCTCTCACAAGCAGCAAGCAAGTCAGGAAGTGTGCATGATGTGGGAGAAAATCAAAACCCCTGGGCGCGGAAGTGCAAACTAAATTTCAGTAGATAATGCCTGAGAGTATGAAGTTGTGGGAGCACACACATTGCACCGTCCACCGCATCAGGGTCTCATTAGACTCCACAATCGCACCCGTTGCTTCCAATTCCCTTGCCACGGGGTTGGGTTGAAAGGACTCTAGTTTGAACTTACCAGGGCATTGTCTTCTTTGGTCCATCGCAATCTTGCGTTTGTAGGATGGGTAGCAGCAACCTCAAGTTTGTGATGCTTAGGGCTAAGTGTTTGCACTGCGTGCACACTGCGTGCATATTGCGCACGCAGAGGCTAGGATACTGACCCAAGAATACCTGTCACCTGTTTACTAGGGGGAAGACTGAAAGGTGTCAATACCATAGGGTTGGCCAGGTGTCCATCGATACTTCTGGTTGTAGTTATAACCAACGGCATTGTCGAAGAAGAACTGTCCGGTCCTGGTGTCGACTCGCCACCATCGAGTATCGGCGATCGAGAGCCTTCAAGCGACGATGACCACGTGGACTTCTCTGCAGTTGTGGACGTGGCCATACCGATCGATGATCTTGAGCATCTCGGTTCGAGAATCACCTTGAAGTCGACCAAGGTTTTGGTGCCACATCCTAAATGCTTGGGAAGCCAAAAAAACCCTGGTACGGAACCAAAAACTTGTGAAAAGGGGCCAAAACTAGGGTTCGGGTATTTGCCGACATCCAATACTTCGCACTGCGTGCGCACTGCGTGCATGGCATTCCCTAGGTGCCCTCCATAGTGAAGGGTCGCGTCCTTTCTGAGCGTGTCCCCTTTTTCTTTGAATATGTATCAAAATTTTGGGGAGCCTCATTGTTGTACATGCCATCTCCGTCCTCCATTCCGTTGCCGCCTTGGCCCGATTTTCCCACGCGTGCTCCCACATCTTCCACAACGTGTCCTGCAGTGTGGGTAGAAATGAGTCTCTCCGGTCTCCGGGAGCCTTTCCTCACACACACCACACCTCACTTGTTGCCCTTGTTGCAACCCCTTTCGCAACCTACCAATTGCATCTGCCCCCACAGCCATGGCCTCGTCACTGGTCATCACGGTATCATTGGACGGTGGTGATAGGAGACACAGCACCCGAAGGGGACGGCTTGAACATGTCCTTGGCAATCAGAGCCACATGGAGCCTTGGGCACCATGTGTTGGATGCCACAGTCATCAAATATGTCAAACCCTTGTACCAAGCCTGATTGCGCCCAGTTTATACACCGTCATGCTACGATGAAATGGTGCCCAGGCTTCTAACCACCCGTCACAAGCAAGTGTACAAGAATGTCGATCATATTGAATTGGAACTTACAGTGGGAGGGCGCGGTGGGGAACAAATTGTCTTGTTGTCACCCAGGTTGTACATACCTGGGGAGGGCGATGCAATCCACTGAGGTTGATTGGCCACTAGTGGGAGAGGGGGGCGTGTATGGGAGAGAGGGGCGGGTGGGTGAGAGCGAAATGTCTATCCTACTGCCCACACTCAGACGGTGACTTTTTGGGGGAGTGGCCAAAAAAGTGCACGCAGTGCATGACCAGTTAAAATGCCCTTGTCTTTTGTCATAGTGCTGAAGGCTCCCCGCCCTCAATGAGGCATTTTGCCAGCACTGGGTGCACATGGTGCCAACCACTGCCCATTCTTGTGTCTTTTTGCGTGACCTGCTGATGGATACCTGTACCACTCAAAAACAGCACCAAACGGTGGTTAAGCCTTCCCAGGGACATTTGTGGCAAGGCCATCACTACCATTGCTGCCGTTGTTGAGCCAGCATTGGTTACGCATCGATGTCACTGGTGGCCGAAATATACACAGTACGCCCCTCCCTCCTGACCAGATGCATCGCACCTCTACTGCGCTTCCGCTGCAGGACTGCCAGTTCTGCGCCCTCTGCAGGTGTGCCCTTGTCCGCATGACATGCACATGACAGCAAAGAGATGAGGGCAAGTGTGCAAAGCCTTCCAGGAAACCATTCATGACCTCGTGTCCATTCGTTGTGCAGGAAACATGCAACATTGTTGTATCAGACTTCAGTGCAAGGTTTACGCCTCGATGCAGCTGCAGAGCCCCATTCCTCAAGACTTTAAGATCTTTAGGACAGTCGGGTCGCTCATTTCTGCGGATCACACATTTCCTGATGTGCCTCAAGCAGATCGGGGTCGGGCTTACACAGACCTGTTCGTTTCACATTGGCAATGGGCAATTGGTCAACCCCACCCACCGGCGTTTGGTCGCCGTCAGCGCCGTCGTTTGCTTCCCAACCGCGTCGGTTGACTCGGCAGCCGCTGCATTTGCTGCATGCAGACGCAGTTCTGTGCTGACGATGCCCTTACCACTGAGCTGGGTACCAGGCGGCTCCAGTTTCTCTCATTTACATTGAAAAACGTACCGCCCTGGCATAGTTCATGCACTGCCCCCCCCCCCCCCCCGTTCACATACATTGAGGTCCCAAAACCTCCGTATAACCAGAGTATCTATGCGGGGCAGCCGGTGTTGTCTTGCCCTTGTGGCCCTTGTGGCGATGACGGGCTTGTCCAACACGGAAGCCCCGTCAACACTGTTTGAGCCTTGTTATTGGTGGTGCGGGTCTGACGCGAGCGATGGGCTTGTTCAGTCCGTTACATCGCGCGTTTGCTGCGCCTGTTGCGATGCCCGACCAGGTGCACAGACCGCACGCCCAAGTCACACTATCACGGCAGACGCGAGCAGCACAAGTAATCACAAGGCCCAGCCAACAAGCACCACTGACACCGACGCCAGGAAAAAGAGCAGCCAAGCCATCAAGGCCAAGCAAGCACACACTCCACACCCGAAGGGCTGGAACACCGGAGGCCATGTTGTCCGAGTAGCCGGGGCGCGAGTAACCCCCCCTTCCCTTGTCCAAGTAATGCGAGCCCTACGCCTACTGTACTGTGGTCGACAAAGCCGTAGCTTGCACACAGCACATGGAAATGGGGACTGTTGCGCTGGTGCAAGCAAAGGCCAGGACACTACCCAGGGCCCCTCAAATGAACATTTTGACACCAAACCCTTGTCTTTTGCGTTTGCAGCAAAATTGGTACCGAATCAAATTGGGTCCCAAATTAATACGGTCCCTGCGCGCTCTGCAGTTTGGACAAGACCGCAGGTTGGGCAAGGGGGGCGGGGGCAGGAGCTCATCGCCTGAGCATGCAGGAAATATTGGGAGTCAAATGGCCACATAACTTCTCACCCATCGCGGTCAACGGGGAGGAGTGGGATAGCCCCTTCGATAGCGCCGGTCACCAGCATGCAGGCCTAAAACGTCTGCCATGCGCGGTGACGCTGCATGATCATCATGCCTTTGATTGGGTGTGTGCAGACGGCGACGCACACAGCCTTGTCACTTCAGCTTCCCAACCCAAACCTAAGCCCACAAGGACACGTCAACGACGCTCTCTGAGATGCACTTTAGCGAACTGCACCTGAGACCGGAAATCGAGGGCTTTCTCTACCACTCGTTTTGTGCCCACAGGGTGTGTGGACGCAGTGCGTGTTAAGATGCCTAACCTGGGATGGATGAATGGTGATTGAATGATGGAAAAGAGGGACAAAACGGGTCAGGTCGGAACATGGAACATGGCACAGGGTGCAGCAAAAGCGCCCCCCCCCCCCCCCGCATGCCAACGGGGCATCGCGGATGACATGACAAGACGGCAGGAGGATAGACATGGAACAAAGCAGAAACACGAAACGCCGCGGAAACTCAATTCCCTTCAGATGTCGCTCCTGTCTGCCCCTACATCCAAAAAGCGCACGGAAAAAGCTGCAGAGCCCAAGCGGGTGACGACTATAAGTTACAACTGGGGATTTCCACGAAACAAGCCCAGAAATCCGATGCCTGCGTCTTGATGACGCCGCACGGGCATCTCACTCACTCCATGCCAGCCGCCACTACCCGGCCATGAGTGGATAACTGCCTGATTGGACGGGTTTCGCAAACGCGCAGGGCAGTGGGACGGCAGGCCAGCGGAGGCCCTGGTTGGGAAATAGCGGGCGGGTGCAGCTCAGCAGCGTCCATGGGCAGACATCTGAGGGGATTATGGCGCACCGCGGTCGTGCTGTGTATGCGATTTTCGCGTGAGAAAAGGCTGGGGACGCGATCAAAGCGCGTTTGTCATGACAACTGAACAAAATTACGGGAAGGCTTTGAATCGTCGGAATGCGCTGGTGAGTGTTCACAATACTGGTCCAGCAAATCCAGACGACTTGATCGAGAAAAGGAAAGACGACATTCAGTCAGCGTTTATAATGTTGGTGCAGGCTGTGACTGCTGCGCACCGTGACTCGCCGCGAACACTTTGCCAGATCAGACATGAGCAGATGCAGTGGAATCCGACCAAGTCTGGAGGCAGCTGGATCAGACTGAGTGAGAATCAGAGCGTGATACGCGATATTTTGAGCAGAAAAGAGGTGGGGCACAACGGGGTCATTGTTGAGACCCAAGCTCACCACCCCAAAAGGTTACAGGGTTGTAGATGAGAATTGTCTTTTTTTTGGGTGTTTTTGGTGGGGGGTCCCAGGGGATTAAGTGGGGGGGTTCTGGAACCATTACTCAGTAATGGTTCTGAGTAATGGTTCTGGGTTTCGAACGCGGTGAGAGGTTTTCTGGGCGCGTCCCGGCTGATGCAGATATGCCGATGCCGGTGACCACTGATTGGATGTGGCCCGCTTTCGTTCAGGACAGCGTGAGACCTGCTCGCAGTGGGATTGTCGGTTGGGTTTGCCATATTGCCACATTGGGTGTGCCACTGCGTCCCCCTGTTTCCTGTCACTCCAGACTGAGACAACATCCCCCTCCGGGTTCTGGTCTGCAGTCGAGAGAATCCTACATTCGCCGATGGCGACTGCGAACAAAACGCGCGTCGGGCTGAACTCCGCGGCCGCAACCCGGGCTAATCGCCACAACAGTTGCCCGTACTGTCCGCACGCGAGGGGAGAGGCCGCTCAAAGGATGACGCAGCCCCCGCCGCCGCTGTCGTCGTCGTCCTCCTCCTCCCGCGCCTGCGCCTGCTGCTGCTGCTGCATGCGCATCTGCCGCTCTTGCTGGCGGCGCTGCTCCAGATCCTGCTGCTGCTGCACCTGCCCCGCGGTCATGGCGGGCCTCCCGGGCGGGAGGTCCGGCAGCTGCGTGGTGACCGTCACGTTGGCCTCACTGTAGATCGCCAGCTCGAATTTGGCCTCGCAGGCCGCCTCGAAGGTGGAGACGACGACGGTGTAGGCGTGGCCCTTGCCCTTGAGCACGGCGTCCACGATGACCTCCTCCTGCGCGATGTAGCTGCCGCTGTCGGCGATCATCTCGTGCTTGTACAGGGCCTGAGCGCGTGCACCGCCCTTGTCCGCGATCAGCGCCTGCGGATGCGAAAAGGGGGAGGGCTGGAGGGTCAGCGACTGTGACGGTCCGAGAGGGAGGGAGGAGGTGTGGCAGGAGCGTGGGAGGCACGAAGGCAGGCAGAGAAGGAGGGGAGGAGGGAGAGAGGCAGTAGTATGAGCGGGGCCGTACACTACTGGCCCACCGCCGTGAGCCTCGTGCCTAACCGGTCCAGAGCGGCCACCCGCGGGCCACGAGAGCCATGCCACACCCGTAGTATTGTGTGGGGGCACGGCCCTCAGTGGCTCGCACGTTTCGCCGCTGCGCCGCACGCACGCCATCGACGCGCAGCGCATACGCAGTGCCCCTTTACGTCGCACCTCCTTGAGAGGGACTGGTGCCTTATCAACGAAGGCTTGGTGCCTCCACACGGAGGACGTTCCGGGCCAGGTACCCGGCTGGTTCCGGGGTCCAGTCGCCCACCAGCACTTGGGGTGCGCTTCCCTGCGAATTGTGGGGTCTGATCATCCTCTAGTTCTGGGGTCCAGTTGCCCGCCTTTCTGTGCGTGTGTGTGTGTGGGGGGGGGGTGAATGTCTGCGTGTGTATGGGCTTGGGCGTTGGTGCTCCCTGGCCGGAAGGGGGGGGGCAAAATGCGGGGGGGGGGGGGGGGCACTGACGGGGAGCAAGGGGTAAAACACACGACGGACAGCAGCGTGGCAGTCCACGATCGGGGCCAGACGCATCCACAATCCCCTGAGGCAGTCACGCCTCATACCATCCGTGGACGCTCTGACCCTTGGAAATTGGTACATCATCAGCGGATGCACGCGGACTGTGGGTTGGATCCGGGGGTAATGGAACGGGAGGCTGCTGCTGTTGAAAGCCAGGCTCCGGTTTGGCGTCACGTACTTGCACAAAGGTCTCAAGGAAGCCTCCAACTTTAGGAAGTTCCGGCCTAAAAAATTGAAGTTGTCATCGAGTAATGGATGAAGGGGGTAGTGCCGGCCCTCCTGTGACTGGGGCGGATGGTGCATGGTTTGGTCAGCACTTGTGAGGCACTGGCTTGCAGTCCCAGTCTGCTGTGGTTACGGCGCGGGCTGCAGCAGCAAGGCTTGAGGCTCTGCTGCAGAGGCCCTGGTGCTACTGCTGGCTCGCTTCCTCCAAGATGAATGGCGGCATTGGCGATGTAACCAACTCCCGCTGGCACGGGCTCACAAGGCTGGCCATGACGCATACGCATCCAGTCCTGTACAGAAGGTCGCCCACCACAGTTCTTGGTAGGCCAGGTGTGAATGATGGGAGATGGGGCGGCACGAGTTCAAGTAAAGAGCTTGTTCAATGAACACAAACCCCAATCCTATATTACATCCCTCATCGTATTACACAATTGGATGGTGCTTGACGGGCAACCAACGCGGGAAAGGGGTAGCCAACGGCGGTTGGAGGTCACCGTCGAGCGAACCCATGGGCGCACGCTGTCGAAGGGACACCTGAATCGGGAAAGCCGTGTCCTTCTGCTTCAGGATGATCACCACTTTGCACTTGTCCCCAGGGATCTGGAGGCCGAACTGCGGGTTGTTCTTGAAAGTGGGGTACTTGACACACCCGCCGGCGGTCGAGCCCTTCCACTCGCCGGCAAACCGCTGCGTTGTCCAGTTCGGGGGCGGGAAGGGCTCCTCTTGGAACGGCACAAAATCGAATGGGTCCTTGCAGTAAATCCGCATCGCGAACTGCCAGCAATTGCCGGCCTGTGGCATGGGGTGTGGTGTGACCGGGTCTGGAGTACGGGGTATGGGGTGTGGTGTGCATGGGGATGGGGTACGGGGTGGAGGTGACGGGTGCATGGGGATGGAGGACGTAAGTGCTGCCGTCTCGGGGTGCCTAAAGCGGGGAGGCATCAAAATGGCTGCATAACCCCTGCTGTCTCAGCAAAGAAAACAATGTGGCTACAGAACCCTGGAGCCCAACTGTATCGGAGTCCTTGAGTGGAGTGGAATGAATTGGCAATCATTCAACACTCAAAGAGGACAGTTGGATTGCCACAACATTTCTGATTTTGAGTGTAAGCAGGTGGGATGTGCACATGAGTGTGGGCGTCAAACAGAAATTGTCCAGCGCTTGTGGCAACAATGGCTGGGGCCAGATGGTAGCTACAGGCTCCAAATGGTGGGGTGGATGTGGGTGTGGGTCTAGATTCCAAGCAGGTGTCCCCCAGTAGAAAGGGGACTCCGCAACTGCATCAATTGGAGTGACGGCCAAAAAAATCACATCAACCGCAACAAAAAATGCATGGCACAAAGTACTTCCTTGTTCCTGATGATTTCCTTTGAAAGCCGCAAGGCATCTTCCACAAGCTACTGTCCTCCCAAAACCATCATCGCGAACTCTTCCCTCAAACGGCTGGTTGTGAGATTATGGACCTCCAAACGTTTCTCCGAACTGTCGAACATAGCAATGACATCAGCGACACCGTTTTCGAACAAACGATCCCGATCAACGGGCTAACTTTATACACCCAACTAATACAATTGTGATTAAATACTCCTATTGTTCACACGCTGGATTTCAGAGCGGATAACCCCCCTCATTCCAAGAAGCAGCTGTGCACAGGAATCTGTGTATGTTGTAAGCTGTGCACCGTTTTTGCTCTGGTTGATGAAAAAGTGTCCGCATGCCCCTGTTTCCGCCTTACCTTTCTTAACGAGCTCTTTGACGATGGGCACAACACAACAGTGGTTGCTCTAGTTGTTAGGACAGTGCGCGAAAATGGAATTAGCCTCGATGACTGTTGAGATAACTACGGATGACAGCATTGCCTTGACCGTCTTAGTCGAGGGTATTTGGGCCCTTTTTTGTGTGGTTGCCTAACCTTAGTTCTGACCAACGATATCAATTGAGTGCACTAGACCCGAAGCTCCTAAAATACCCCCTCCCCGCAGAATCTGAAGAAACTGGGCTGCCAGCCAATGCACCCACCCAGCCCCCAGCCCCCCCCCCCCCGTGTGTGTGTGTGTGTGTGTGTGTGTGTGTGTGTGTGTGTGTGTGTGTGTGTGTGTGTGTGTGTGTGTGTGTGTGTGTGTGTGTGTGCGTGTGTGTGAAAACCTCAATTAGCAATGGCGTGGCACCAGGCGAATAGTACGGGTACGTACAAAGCATGGTGTGTGGGACGTGGAAGACGGGATGTGGGTGGCGTGTACGCAAGTTGGGTGAGTGGGTGGTGGGGGACTGGGTATTAGGCGTGTACCTCGTATGTGCTGGGGATTACGATGTACGGCTTGTCGGACGGTGCCAGCTCGCACTCGCATGTGATAGAGTTTGCATAGTCATAGGTCCCACTTGTGCCCACAAGCTGCGCAGCGTTGGGGTTTGTGAGCTTTTTGCCATCGGTGTTAAACACTCGGATGTTCGTCGCCGGAGACTCGTCAACGCCCCCGTCCGCACCACGCGAGTCCATTTTGATGAGCACGATGACGAAATGGCTCCGTTTGTGCACTGTCAGCGCGAATTGCGGGTTGCGGGCGTACGTAGGCTTCGTAGGGTTGCCACCGGAGGATGTCTTATCCCAGGCTGCATCTAGGACCTTGATTGACAAAGATGGATGGAGGGTCGGTGGGAGACAGCAAAGACAATGACAGGAAGGGAAGGGGAGGGAAACCGATGAAACTAAGCGCCTCAAGCTTTGCTTCGGCAGCATTTGCGCTACTGCAGGCTCGTTTACTCCAAGAGAAATGGTGGCGCTGGCTGAGGGAGGGAGGGAGGGAGGGAGGGCGGGAGGTAGTCAGACCTTCTGCTTATAAATGTCCTTATTAAAAATTCGACACACGTGCAGCGAGCGGAAATTTTCCAGGAAGTCATGAAATTGCATCCAGAAGACGCCATCCTCAGCGCTGGTCTGCTTCAGCTTTTCCGTCAGCCGCTGGGTCCATTTGGGGGAGTCGTCGCAGAAATCACCCTTCCACTCGCCTTGGCCCCACGGGTTGCGCATCTTCATCATCTGCAAATCATCCACCTGCTTCACCGACAAAATGCTGTAGGCATGCCCGAACACGATCCCAAGCTCGTTCGAGTTCGTATCAGAGCCGGCGTGTGACGAGGCCCCGAGCAAGTGCGAGTCATCACACCACTGCACCATCTGTGTCCAGAACTGCCCGGTTGCGATTTTCTGTCGGGCATCCTCCGTGTTGAAGCGGATCTGAGTGGAAGCGGGTGAGTGGTGAGCTGAGTAGCCTGTGCTGCGATGAAGATTGACTCTTTGTACGCATGTATAGTCCGGAGACAGGTTGTCACACGGACCTGTTGTCACAGAGAGGTCACAAAGGGGTCGCAAATGATATTTTAGAGAGGAAAGCGTAGGTCACGTGTGGGAAAAAGCAGAAAATGAGCACTTTTTTTTTCCTTTTTGAAAAAAATTCGCATGCAGTTTTTAATTTAGTGCAGGTTAACACCTTTTTTTAGGCGTACCACAGGCGTACGTTGCGTACACTTTGTTGTTCAGAAAAAAAAGAGAAAAACAAGAACCACCCAACGGCCAACATGGATACCGGAGGAGGTGAAGCATTAAGACCCCACGGACATTTTGGGCTCCTTCGGCAAAGATAAAGCAATGGAGTCGTGACATGAAGGGTGACTTGAGAAGAGGAGAAGAGGAAGAGAAAGAAAAGAAGGAGGAGAATGTGCAACAAAACATGCACCATCTACAACAAGTCGTCGTGTACACGTTTGTTGATCAAATCAGACTTCGAATCTTGGCTCTGCAAGTGGATTGGTGTTCCGCGCACAAGCCCGATGGAGATTCTGCTTGCCTTGGTCATGCAGGTTGTGAATAACAAACGACCCTGTGCATCCTTTGGATACCCATCACGGACCTGGACTTGCTTCCCACGGATGGACACATACTGACGGGTGTCACCATCTGTGGTGGGATCAGAGGAAGCAACCTTGGCTTGGTGCAGGGGTGGGGCGCGGGGGAGGGGGGGTTCAACATTGTCCTTCACCAACCACCCAAATGGGGGTAGGTCCTCGGAGTTGGAGGCTAGTGAGGAGGAGATTCTCCAACCCTCTGCTCCGAGGAGGGGGTGGGGGCAATTGTCTCTTTGGGCTTTGAAACACGATCCTCACCTTGAACAACAGTGGGCGAAGTAGATGAGGGTGGGACCTAGGAGTTGGAGGCAGCCGGTGTGGGGGGAGATTCTCCGACTTTGTGGCAAATCACGCCCTCCTCCCATCCACGTTCCGGGATAGCGCCAAAGAGTGGGACATAGCAATCCACATTGATGATGCGCATTGCTTCTCGAATGAATCCTTTTGGCAAAGGCGTAAGGATAACATCAATGTCCTCCCAGCTTCCCTGATGGTTTGTCACCTCGTTGCAACTATCCAAGGATTTGGGAGCCACATGACCAACCATCCTTTGAAAGCCCAATGCCTGAGCATGTGTGGAAAGCCCGTTTTGTCTCAGGGTCTCAACATTGGTTGAATCAAGTAGGTGCCAAGCAGTGGCTCCCAAAATCCACACTTTGAATGTCCATATTGGCACAGTGCTATCCATGGCACAAACAAAATAGTGGAGTCCTTCGCATTCGTCACTGTTGACAATAAATACGTGGTGTTGCTTTCAGGCCAAACCACTAAGGGCTGCCTTCCTGCTTTCATACTTCCTCTTTTTTTGTAGGCAGGGCACAACATATGTCACTACCATAGTTCATGCACGTGGCTAACCAACTTCATTGTGATACAACTTGTCAGTGAGCCATGCCGTAATATCCTTGTCACTTAGCAAATCTCCCTCCACAACAGGTGTTGAGTGAGACACACACAACCCGCGGGGACACCTCTGTGCTATCGAGACAACACACTAGTATCCTCCTTGGAAGTGTTGGCATCCAACAGTTCGGCTACTCTAGTGGGGAGGGGAGCTCCTCATCCACTAGTGCACCAACCATACCGGCTAGTGCAATAGCCTCATGTGTGTCCTCCTCGCCTTCAACGAGACAAGGGACAATCCACGTTGAGCTCTGTTTTCCAATTCTTAAACAGCCGCGCATCCTCATCGACACGAACTTGGCCATGAGCTGGACACCCAAAAACCTCCCGAAAAAGGGGATGAAATCAAAGTGCCTACATAACCCCTGCTATCTTGGGGGTCCATATGTGAGGTATGTGTGGCCGGCCACCTAACCCCTGCCGCCTCGGGGAACCTCCAAAAGGGGGATGAAATCAAAGTGGCAACATAACCCGTGCTGTCTTAGGGGCCTGAATGTGGGCGAAGTGGCCACATAACCCCTACTATCTCGGGACCCCCAAAAAATGGGGGAGGAAATCAAATTGTCTATATAACCCATGCTGTCTTGGGGGCCCAAATATGGGCGAAGTGGCTACATAACCCCTGCTATCTCAGGGAACCCCCCAAAAGGGAGATAAACTCGAAGTAGCTGCGAAACCCTTGCCGTCTTGGGGCCCGAATGTGGGCAAAGTGGCTACATAACCCCTGCTATCTTAGGCACCCCCGAAAAGGGGGGAGGCAATCAAGTGGCACATAACCCCTACCGTCTCGGGGACCCCAAAACAAGGGGAGGAAATCCAAGTGGGTACAAAACCCATCTCGGTGTCCCCGGAGCAAGGAAGTATCAAAGTGGCTGAATAGCCCTCTGGCAAAGAGAAGGTTGGCCGCGTTCATTATTGCCTTTTGTTGCCGGTTGCATGCACTTTTTTTTTTTGGATGTAGGCCATGTGTAGTTTGTTTTTGGATGTAGGTTGCAGGGGAAAAAAGCGTAAACCGCATGAATTTTGTTTAAAGCCGCATGCTGTTTTTTTCTTAATGTAGGTCACATAAACCAAAGCGGAAGTGGCGTGCAGCATTTTCAGCTTTTTTTTTTCCCACACTTGACATATGTGCCAAAAAAGTGCATGCGACCTACAAAGGAAAAAACTATGTGACAGACGGCTGACAGTGTTTTAGCACGCGTGAATTTTGCCCCAAATGAGAAACCAAATGTGACTTCCATCCGTCCCTTGGTATCTTGGACAATAGTGCCCAGGAGTTGCACAAAATGCGATCCGTTGATGCCCGAAAACCTCAGGCACTTTTTTTGTACGGCCGATGCTGCTCAATAGCAATGGCAACCCCACTTCTGTCAGCTGGGAGAGCTGTAATCTGAGGAAGAAAGGTCGCTCATTTGATTCAGGTCAATTCGTGTCAGCGCAGCGCAAAATGCCTCGGGTGCCTGGCATATATGTCCGGTTGCTAACAAACGACCACGGCCGCCCAGGAGGGGGCTGGCAGCCGTTTCCCATTGACAAATGCACAGATCCACAAAAGTTGCCGCCTTTCCCGACCAAATGAGGATGACACGAGTGATTTGCTGGTTGCAGAAGAGGGTTGCCCAACGTTATCGCCAACTAACCCTGTAGAAAGCTACAGCCCCAATGTGTGTATGCGCGCGCGTGTGCATGAGGGTGGATGAGGTACAACCTGCAGCCGCAGAGGCGTCTAGGTCCTGCCGAGGCCTGCAGCCATGGGGGACAGCTTGGCTCAGAACCTGACCCCCCCCCAACCCACCCACCCTGACCCCCCCACCCCACTCAGAGTGGCCAAAACGTTGAGGAGGTCCGGACCACATTCGGCCCCAAATCGGCACTGGAGGCGCCGGAAATTTTTTTCAAGCATACAGTGGGGGGGTGCGGTTTTACCCCATGTGTGAAACTTATAATGCTCAGAATTTCATGGGGAATCCAAATATGTGTGCCAGACATGAAAATTTTTTTTCACCGCTAAACCCCCCATCCAGCCCCCCAAACCTGGCTGCTGGGACCGGACCCTCCAGGGGGGCCAAAAATTGTTTCCTTAAAAACCCCGCATATGTGTGTTCAAACAATTGGTGCGACGAGGCGACCATTTGACGCATATCTGTTGGAGTACCCGGGACTGCAGCCGCCCCCCCCCCCCCCCCAGGACCCTCCCACCACAGGGCCCAAATCGTCGAGGGGGGGCTTCACTGACAGACGCTGCAGCGGTGGAGGGTGCCCTCCGCCACCAATGTTGACTGCGGAACAGAAAGCCAAGCCCGAACCACAGACAGCAAGCTGTCGGTGGTGCGCTTCATGACAGACCTGCATCCCCACGCCGCCCGTCAGGTCCTGCAGCCCCTCCGCGATAAAGCCCCCGGCGATGGCGGCGTAGGACAAGTGCAGCTTTGCGTAGGCCTTCTCCATCAGCGCGACCCACAGCTCGCCAGGGTCCTCGCAGTGCGCAAACAGCGGGTACCTGTCGCGTTCGGAGCGGTAGGGCAGCCGATCGTCGATGATGATCTCGCGCCACTTGCCATTCTTCCAGAACTTCACAGCGTACAGGCCCTTCTCCGCGTACGTCGTGTTGAAGAAAGCGTCCTTGAGGTTTTGCTGCCGATTTTCGGCGAGGACGGACATGGACGACAGGAACCAGCAGTTGCCGAGCTGCCCTTGTCTACATAACGCATGCACAATGCACGTGCAGGGCGTGCACAGGACGTACACGGGGCAACCACAGGGCAAATACAAGGCAACGACACAAATCAGGTCTTTCCCTCACTCGAGAAAGTTGGTCTCATTATATTTGGTACAGCTTTAAGCTGCTGCCACAACCCTGAGGCAACTATCAATAGCTGCCAACCTGTCATCACTTGCCCATCAACTGCCAGGGGTTGGCAGTTTACCTCCAGCATTTGGCATTTCACTGCCCGGGTTTGGCCGTCCATCGCCAGCTTCAACTCAGAAACGTCCCTTGGACAAAGAAAAATTCCTGTCCCCTACAGAAGCGCATACCCAGCTCATGCATAGGGCAGGACACAAAAGAAACATACATACGTACGTCCGCACGTACGTAGGAAGATACGTACGTACGTGCATGCATGCATGCATGCATACTCACATAACGACATACATACATACATACATACATACATACATACATACATACATACATACATACATACATACATACATACATACATACATACATACATTTGATTTGATTTGATTTGAAAAATCCGCTTTGTCTGGGTTCGGACCAGTCCCCTTCCTAGTTCCACAGCAAGCCTCCCCTACAACCTACACACCGAACACAAAGCAAATCAAATCTCTGAACGAAAGTAACTTAGCAAGGATGTGACTGTCGACCCAGGCCACTCCCTTCTGAAAGCACGTGTTATGTCGACTTAGTACATGTGTTTCCCCTTGCCTTTGCCGCCCTGCTTACCCATGGATCCTCCTTTGCTTCCCTTAGACCCAGAATAGGCATAGTGGTATGACCCATAAGTCGTGCTGGGAGCCGATGTCGATCTGTGCCTCCCAGAATCTGGCTGATACCTGTTCGCACGCCCTGAAGAGAGACGGTTACCAAATCTGCATATCTAGAACAGGTTTCAGCACAGGCGGGGGAACACCACGGGAGTGAGAGGCATCAGAAATAACCCACCCCAGTGACAGACACGACTGCTCTGTCCGCACCATAAAACGCCACAGCTGGAGTCCCGAATCCTGGCGAAGCCCCTCCCATGGCCATTGCACACCCAGGAGGCACCAATACACACCCTCCCCCCCCAGTCGTCTCCTCATTGCCTCTCTGACGACAGAATGAAGGTTCCCTTGGCATTCGCTGATCCATACGGAGGGGACTTTGGAGTGCCAGACCGTCATCTTAACTGTCCCCTTGCAACTCACCAGAACATGCCCTACGTATCCTTTCCCCCGAACAGACGAGAAAAGAACCCAGAGCAGGTTGGAGGGAGTGTGACTGCCCAGATGTGCAGTTGGTGTCTGAAACCCCAGCAGCACACCTGAGTTCATTCCTGCAGTCCACTGAGAATGAAACAGAGGGCACGGAAGACGGACATTATCTGTATCGTACCCACCGTGTACCATGGCATGCGCGCACTCTAGGACTTGATAAATCAGGATATGTGGTTGACTGACACCCAATTTGGAGAGAACCAGCGAAATACCCCTAATTGGGCCTAACCCCAGCCATATGGGCCACACAGGCTTCACTGATTTCGAGGAATCAGATATGGCAGCTCCCTTCGCAGGATGACACCAGACAATGAACAGACCCGGATGTCCCAAAATCTCAACACCCCCCCATGGAAGAGCGATACGGTCACGGGGAATGCCCGCAGCACTCAGAATTTCGCAGACATGTCCAGACCAAGCAAGAACCCGCACTTTAGTAAATACGCATTCGTGGAATCTATGTTGTGTTACCGAGTGACACCACATGGAGCACTGTGAGCATTCCGCTTCTCTGTGCTGCCACTCCCACTGGTCTGCTGACGCATACACACTCCAAGCCCTTATGCGTCCCCAATGCTCTATTCCTAATGGCTGCAGCTGCACCCAGCACTTGAGCCCTGAGACCGATTCGGGTAGCACCATGCGCCATGATCTCTCCGGAGGGGTGGGTGAGCAAGAGGAAGAGACGCTGAGGAGAGCATCATCAGATTGACTAAGCAAATGTCGTTTGAGGTCGACTATCAATCTGTCACCTTGGAATGGAAGAATGGAATCTCTGTCCAGCCATACATCAAGAACTGAGACCTCCTGACGCTCACCGCGCGCACCAGCTTTCGCTTCACAGTCCATTTCGGAGTTGAACGATGATATCCAGTCATCAAGTTCCGTATCGTGCTGTGCTGGCACCCAACCCATCTGAACCGGAAGATGCGTCAAAACAAAGTGTGCGACAACCCTGTCCATGATTGATGCAGTTTTGTCCGCCATGTCTCCGGACTGCAGAGACTGCACAGCTGACAAACAGTCAGACCACACCCAGATTTCTTCTAAGCACACGCCATGGGAGGAGACAAATTCGGCAATGGCAACTACAGCAGAGACAACAACAGAGGCTTCTACCAACTTGGTGCTGAGACCAATAGCAGAGAGGGATACACTGTAGTCCAGCCACACATGACCCTGGCCATCCACGACTTTTGCCGCTCCCCCCCAGCAATCCTTGAGGCTTGCATCACCAAAAACATACAAAACCGTAGGAAAAGCATCCCCCCGAGGCGGTTTCACACACCACTTAGTCCCTTGACCTGACACGAGTTTGCCAAACTGAATGCCCAAGCTTTGGAGCCTGGACCGAATGCGCCGAGAGTCGCTGTCAAAGCGATGTAGGCACGGGTTCGACCAGTGTGCCCACGCAGATTGGGCCAGCAGGGCGTTGGGCCCATTTAGAGACTTAAACAGTTCATTGATGACTGTGACCCAAAGGACATGATCTGGGGCAGTTCTTCCTAGAATGGAAACTATGCAGGCACGTGGAGTATTGGGAGCCAACCCAAAGACCAGTCTGTACACCCTGCATATGGACCCTGTCACTGAACTGATTTGCACATCCGTTGGCACATTCACACAGCAGCGAAACACAAGCCTGTTGACTACAAGTCCTTCTATCACAGTGTGTGCCACACCCACAGACACGGGCCACCCTCGCAGCCTGCTGATGACCGTTCGAGACCACCTTGTAATGACTTTTTTGATGGTAGGGAACCCTCCTAAAATATTAGCGTTTCCCCCCAGGAATTTTATGTGTTGGTGTCTACTGGTGGACCACACTGGCTTGTCGTCCCAGACGACCGATTTGCTGACACTGCAGACTGAGCCTTGCTTGACCTGAAGTACTTGAACGTTCATTTTGGAGCTATTGTTGCGTTGTCCGACGCAGTCAATAATAACACGAAGGTGGTCGGCCACTTGCTGTCTGTCGTCTATGCTAGAAAACCCCACTGTGTCGTCTACATAGCCCACAGAAGCAATCATTTCTACCGAGGGGGGAACACATACCGGAACCCCAACCCCCAGTTGACGCATGGCAAGATGTATCAAATTAACCGCAAGTATGTAAAAAAGTGGATCTAAACCCCCCCTTGAAGGACACCCTCCACTTGACAATACGACTCTGATAGGCCCAGGGCACAAACCACGTATTGCCTGAAGGACATGTAGTGATGAACCACTTCATGCACAACTCCACGTAAAAACGGATACATATCAGCAACCCTCAGAATGGCTTGCCTGTTGATTTCATCAAAGGCTCCAGAGAAATCCAAAAACATCGTCGTAACATCACCTCGCACCGCCAGGGATTGGGTGATCACTGTGTGTAGCATGCGGCGCAGGGCATGTGCGGAAGACCCTTTAAACCCTGCATACTGTCTACAACCAGACTCACTTGGTGCTGTGGCCAGCTGAATCAAAGGGGCATACAGTTTAGCCTGTATGCGAAATAGGGCTGAGAGAAGTTTAATAGGCCTAGTATTGACATTGACATTGTCACCCGCAGATTTTTTTAGTGTAAGGTGTAGAGCTGAGAAGACCTCCAAAGGCCACTGATCAAAGGAAAGTCTGAGTATCTGAGTCACTCTGAAGAGGGACGCCAGCCCCATCCATTTCACTAGATTTGGTATAAAACCGTCAACCCCTGCCGTCGCACTGGTCAGTTTGTGCCGGATACGCAACAGGGACTCTACTGAGACCTGCATCACTTGTGAGAGAAGCAGGTACCTGCGGGCCTCGATTGCAACAGGGGTGAGATGCAGCACATACCTGTGGCGCATGACAGACTGAACCCACTCAGGAGGAACAATAGTGGAACGCACAGGGTATTTCAGGACACACTCCCTGGGCAACACCTGCAGGATGTCCCTACCCGTCACCAGAGATTGAGAGGATGTGTCCGTTACCTGATGTAACGCAATGAACGGGTTTGCTGCTTGCAACTTCAGCACCTTCATGGTTCGCCCCGTGAGACCTGTTCCTGACACTGCTTTCCAGTCACTAATCGCCTTAGACCATTATTTGGAGGACAATCTGAACTCTAGGGAGCGCTGCACTCTCCAGCCCTGGCCGCCCGCAATGGCCTTGAGAGACGCAACTACTGATTTCAGCTCCGAGTGGACCTCTTCAGATTTAGGACTACTCACTACATGGTTGACGACTGAGATACACTCTCTATAGGCCTGCAGCCAGCTAGACGCATCACTGATGCCGAGACTCATGGCTTCCATGAGATTAGAAAAAATCACTCTGCTGTCATGGTCCCAATTGCGAGGTTCAACGGGGCGCATCAAAGATCCTGTGGCTCCTGCCTTTGCTGTCTGACACCCTTGAATCCAAACAACTGGGTGGTCACCAACCTCTCTCAGCCACATACCGCAGGATTGCCCCGAGACTCCTTTTATAATGCAAAAGTCCTTGGGAAGATGAACCCTCCCCTGCATGAACGCAACTCGGGCACCCAGAAACTTAAGAAGGGCAACTGACAATTTATGCGTGCGGATGTCCCTATTCCAGTCACCCCCCACGATGAGCCATGACACTGGTAGCTGTTGGAGACCGAAAATCACATGCACCAACTGTTGATTGTATAACAATTCGTCAGACCTCTGTGCCATGTGGACGCTACCCAGGACCCCCAAACCCCAGGCATTGTGGACCACCACAAGAAAAGAGTGGTCAGTATCCAGAAGAACAGTTTTGAACTGTGCCCAGGATGACAAAACCCAGACTTCTAGGCCTTTACCAACATCGCAGTGAGCAGAGGAGCGATGCCAAAAGCCATCAATGTGTCGCCTGTCTAGCTTTTTCACAGAGCCCCAGGTTTCTTGAATGAACAGCACCCTGGCATCTGAGGTGACACACATCTCAACCACTTCATCCCACTTGGTCCTGCGTATTTCAACTGACCTATTTAACCCCTGAACATTAGCAGACAGGCAGCCCCATGGCAAGGCAACAGGGGTGGCAGACTCTGGAATAGGAATGGAGCTCCACGCTTGCACTTCATAGTACTGCAACGACCACTGAGGGGGGGTCCAATTGAGCCAGACATGTAACATCATGAAACTTTCCTGCGGGACGCATCGACACAGAACTTTTTTTGTCCGCCATCCCCGAGACAGAGGATCCCACTCAGTCACTCTGCAGACATCCTGCCACCACCCAGCAGTGTCATCCACAATCTCTTTGCGGTGTCTTGCCACTGCCTTTCCTGACTTGACTAGCACTTGGTGTTGTCGTCCCCATTGTAAAGAAATGACCACCACCCAAAGGGGAAGAACACACTCCGGTTCAACAAAATTCACAGGGACTGGGGCCGCCAACAGGCCCATCCTGCCCAAAACAACTGCATTGGTACACATGTGAAATTTAGTATCGCCACACGCCATGGTTGCTGACCTTACGAGGGTAGCATCCGCAGGTGATGAGGGAACACCGAGCAAAGCCACGTGTCTGGACCCCACCGTTTCTACCTTCTTAGTTAAGCCTGTCCATTGGGGACCCATGATGCGGCAAACTGACACTTTTCGATCACCACATATCAAAACCCGGTGGTGTTCAACATCACTGCACTCAACAGTAGGAGGGGGAACCCCATCACTGGCCAACCGACCCCACGATGCGTCAAGGCCTAGGGCAATTGAGGACACCGTTTTTAGCTTCTTACGCACTTTGTTGACCTTGGTAAGCGTTTTGCGTTTTGAAAACTCCTCAGCCGCCCATTCAGGCACGTCGTAGAACCTATGATCTCTGTGTTTCACTGCTAGTTCTACACACTCCTTAGCCGAGACCCAGTGTTCCGGCGATTCGTGATCCTCTCCTATCACGGTGGATTTTACTGCGGCATCGTAAACTTTGGACAGACCCCAGATGGCGTGAGCAGACACAACCTCCCTGAGTTCATCAGGCATTCCAGGCGGGGGATAATGGAATCTAATGATCCCCCCTAACTCTCGTTGAAAGCCCCAACCCCACATGGATATGAAGGCATGAGAGGGGGAGAAGGGCGGAAACGGACACCACACCGGGGATTGCATTTTAGACGGCGAGAGAAACAGACCTGAAACAGGTGTACTCACAGGAGCCTCTTTGGCAGGCGCAGGCTGAGGAATATGAGAGCCAATTTTTCGCAGTCCTTCAACCAGTTGTAATTCCTTCACCTTAATGAGGTCTGAGCGGCCCAATGGGTCCCTGGATGCTCTGATGCGCAAGCTGTCGCGGTACTTACCTCCCAGGATGGGATCTAGTCTGCTGGACAGAACAAACATGACAACCTCACCAAATTGGGACAGCATGTCCCGATAGACTCTGTAGTCGAGAGACAACTGACCGAAGGCAGCTTCACAACCCAAAAAGGAGTCAAGGGCATCAGTATGTTCAAACCCAGTGAGCAGAATAGGTTTCAAACGATCCGTGGTGGACTGCGACTTCTCAACAATAACTTTGCCCAGCCCAGACCCTGCTTGCCATTGTTGTACCGGCGGTGAAACATTATCAGAGATGGAGGCACTAGCCTGTCGTGGCTCAGCGGAGTTATTGCCCTGTGCAGTGAGAGCCGTTTCATCCAGCGTTAGTGCCCTGACTACTCCCTCTACCCGCGGTTTCTTGGAGTTTTTTGGCTTGGACGGAGAGGGCTTGGACGCATCTGCACCTGAAGAAGGACTGGAAATAACGTTGCGTTTTCTATTAGCCTCTGCAGCTAGTTTGGCCTGCAGGCGATGCCCTTCCTCTTCTGCCTGCCTAAGAGGACGCATCCACTTGAGCAACGCTACCATGACACCCTTCCAGAACCCGCCCTCAACCGGTGTGGCTGACTTCAACCTCAACGAAATATTACTCCTGATCTCCGAGGCTGCCAACAGCAAAACTTCAACAGGAACATCCTCACTGTACATCTCAGCAACCAAGGACTGAAGTTTATCTTCCTCATTGATCGAAAGATCATCAACGGTGTTGACCAGGGAGATGGCACCCAAGACATCAGCGGACTCCGAACCCTGTTCCTGTGGGACTACGTCTGTGGGTTGATCTGGAGCTTCTGAGAGAGCGTCGGATTCACTAAAAATTTCCTTGTAAAAGGCTGACCAGATAGAGCGAAGTTCGGACTTGGCATTGAGACGTGCAGTGCTCCATTCGGTAAGCATGGGTCTGTCTGAGACTTTTGCAATGGTGGTCAGCATGGCATCCAAAAGGGAGTATTTTGAGGAGATGTTTGAGAAGCTTTCCGGTACTCTCTTGGATTTGACAACCTGGCGGCAGATGTCCTTCTCAGCACCATCCGGTAACTTGCCCACCAGGGAACTCCAGGTAGTAGTCTCGATATCGGGACGCAGTTTGAGGACCTCATCCAACACAGTGTTGTCAATGGACCCGGCCAGAATACACATTGTCATGACCCTGACGCTGTCGGGTTGAACCCACAGGCCCACCGGTTCTTCTACAGGGTCCCCATGAGAGGGTAGCCATCGCAATTTTGTAGGGGTGCCCCCTTTTTGAATGTGACCAAACTCCAGAGAAATAGTTGTCATGGGGCTGAACATGTGGAGTGGAAAGAAAACCAAAAAGATTACCTCTGTGGGACTGGTACAGGCACCGATACTCACTATCTGCATGCCCCCGGGCCTCAGGCAGTTGCGCTTTGTCTAGCATACCCCACACTTCCCACAGACGCCGATACTCACTATCTGCGCGTCATAGATGCTGTCATTGTCGGGTGGAATTACCCTGCGAGTGATGTCAGCTTTTGTCATTCTGGGACGTCGATACTCACTATCTGCACGTCACGACAAATCAGAATGGTAACGGCTTGACCATGATTCAATCACACACGGCCCCCACTTCCTAGTTACCTCCTTTCCTGATTCGTGTCCCATACCTCCATACCTTGCCCTCCCAACAGCCTAACGGCGGACGCAGACAACTGACGACCAACAATGAAAGTGAGGAAAAACCAAGCGCTATAGGCCCGAAGGCTCCTGAAGGGTGTGAAGAACCGCATCAGGCTGTCGCGCAAAAGAAAAACAAAACACAGTGACAACCCGTGCCCTTGACTGCTGACAGACTTTTCTGGCTGACGCTGTCTATTTCATCACCGCATGAGAAACCAGAAGCAATCTGGAAACTGTTCCCTGTGTCTGTAACAGGTGCAGCAGCTCGCAGAAAAAATAAAATTTTCCGAGTTGCTATCTACTCCCTGACCTGTCACAGTCAAATGTGTGGAAGCCGAAGCTTGGGGGCAGGCAAGGAGGGGGTTGCCCTGGCGGGGAGGACAGAGAGGATCTTACAGCTTTTTATTTTTAGAACCCACGACGCTCTTTCAGACCTCTTGGTTGCCCAGGTGTCCTCTCTTCCCCCCCCTGTAGGGCTGAAACTGAACCCTGGCTACCCGGGCACCCAGCCTACAGGCAGCACACTTTAACTCAGAAACAATGGTCCCAGATGAAAATAAAAACGAAAACTTTTCAAAGCGGCGCTGCCTGCGGCCCCCAGAAAATAAAAAAAATAAAAAAATTGTGAGATACTCACTCGGGGAAGAGGTCAAGAGCGTGTGGGGGGTTAAGGGGACTTTTCTGTCTACACATGGTCTAAGTCTCCGGGTCCCCCCATGACAGGGGGATCTCTATCGTGATGGAGCTGACACTTTGGAGCCCCAGTCCTCTGTGGATGCAAAATGAGCAGGAAGGGAGGAGGAGACCGGTGATCCTATGGGTGAGAGGGGAGGAGGGGGTAACATAACTGAGATTCATCTGCAGAGTCCGACATTGTGTGGCGGACATGTTGCTACAAAATAAAAACCGACATTGCTGTACCGCTGCTCCCAGAGGGGGAGGCCAGCGGTGCTGTACATCGACTGCCGGCGGGGCAGGGGTCACCCCGGTGCCGTCTCCACCTCCAGCGACCCCTGTGATAAATACGTCCCCAGCCCAGACCCGGACATCTGGGAGGGGAACCCGTCCACCATTTGAATCGATGTATGGGTCTGGTTGAACATCCAGCTCTGCCCCTATTTAGGTTGTGTGATGGCTGTGAGACCTGCTGTCACGGTTGCCCCGCATTGCATCGCAGGGCAGGACCGGTAGTCCCCCGTGGCAGCAGATCCCTGGCCGAAGGCCATGACTTTGCAGTTTTTTTTTTTCAGTGACTATGATGAAGTGACTGATTCCCAGACACTTCACAGTTTGTACCCCTGATTGACCCCACATTGATGTTCTTAGGGTACTCCAGATGGATCCCAAGTACGAATCCCAGATCATATCCCAGGTGGAATACCAGTATGATCCCAAGATACCACCCTGATTGTATCCCACCTTTTTGATCTTCTGATCCCCATGTAAGTACCCCAGTTAGAACCCCAGGTTGAACACCCCATTGACCACCTGATATTCCCATGATGAAACCCCACGGAGATGAACTCCTGCTTGATGGATACATCTTTGAGCCCCCCCCAGCAGGGAGGCGTCCGACTGACTCCTAGTCTCCCTCCGACATCGTATTCTGTCGAAACCTGAAAAGGAGAAGAAACCGTAATGGATGGTATCCTACCTACCTGGAGAGAGGAGCAGGAGCCCATATTATTGCAACTGTACCTGAACCCTTTCCCTGACTGCTACTTCTGTCTACCCTGATGTCGTTGATTGTCAAACATTCCTACTTTTACCCTGTGAGGCATCGAAGATGTGGAACTGGTTAAGGATTACATACATACATACATACATACATACATACATACATACATAAATACATACATACATACATACATACATACATACATACATACATACATACATACATACATACATACATACATACATAAAGCGGAGTCCCCCGCGGCGAATCCGAGGTTCTTCCTCGAAGGGGCCCACGAGCCCAGGGGACGCCACCGGGTATTATCGGCCAAGCCGGACGGAGCTCCCACCGGCGACCCCCCCCCCGCATGGGTGGCTGCACACAACAACCGCCAGCCCCCCCCCCCCCCTCAGCCCCCCCAAAAAGGGACTCCGGCGCGGAGGGTTGGGGATATAGTCCCATGCCGCGCGGCCATGAATCGACATGGCCCTACACCGGGCGATACACGCCCCCCCCCCCCCTCGCTCAAGAGGGGCCCCCGTCGTCCCCCGGGCAGGGAGCAACCCCCCCCCCCCCCCCCCAGGGAGCGGCCGCCCTCGCCCCGCCCCCGAGGGCCTCTCGGGGTTCGCCCCCGAGCCAGCCCGGCCCTCCCACGCCCCCCCCCCCACTCACCAGCCGCAGCCCTAGGGCCCGCCCGGTCTCCCCCGCGCCGGCCCGCGAACTCCCGGGACCCGGGCCCCAGAGCCCCGGTGCCCAGCCCCGCCCGCCCCCCCGGTATCCCTCCGGCGGGGCCCGTCCCGGTCCGGTTCGGCCGCGAGGGGACGGCGAGGCGCTCCCCCCGCCTCCACCAGGATTTGCCCCCGTGGATGATGCTCGGCGGGATTCGTCCCCGCCAAGCGGGGTGCGGGCCCCATGACCGTCCGCGGCCCCCCCGCCACCGGCAGCGCCCCGGGCTCCACGGCCGACTTCGCCCAGCCCCGGCCGCGCACTTGCCGCGGACGGCAGCCCGGTGACGCTCGGCGGCAGAGCGCACCAACCCCCCTCCCCCCGAGCGCGCACGCACACGAGCACACGCCCCACCCACCCCCCCCCCTGGCCCTCCCCGCCCACGCCTCTCACCCTTTCTTGCAGGTCGTAGACGCCGTTGGAACACCTCAGGAGGGGGGAGCGCCCCCCCCCCTCGGTGGCCAGCAACTACGGTTCCCTTTCCCCTCCTCCTGCCCCCTGCCCCAACTCCTGGCCCCTGCCCTTGCCCCTCCCCTGAGCTGTGCTGTGCAGGCCCCACAGGAACCCCCGCACGCGAGGGCCACACCAGCTGAGCTGTGCAGGCCCCACAAGAACCCCCGCAGGCCAAGGCCGCACCAGCTGTGCTGAGCAGGCCCCACAGGAACCCCCGCAGGCCAGGGCCGCACCAGCTGTGCTGTGCAGGCCCCACAGGAACCCCCGCACGCCAGGGCCGCACCAGCTGTGCAGTGCAGGCCCCACAGGAACCCCCGCACGCCAGGGCCGCACCAGCTGTGCAGTGCAGGCCCCACAGGAACCCCCACGCGCCAGCCGCACCAGCTAAGCTGTGCAGGCCCCACAGGAAGCCCCGCACGCCAGGGCCGCACCAGCTGTGCTGTGCAGGCCCCACAGGAACCCCCACGCGCCAGGGCCGCACCAGCTGTGCTGTGCAGGCCCCACAGGAACCCCAGCGCGCCAGGGCCGCACCAGCTGTGCTGTGCAGGCCCCACAGGAACCCCCGCACGCCAGGGCCGCACCAGCTGTGCAGTGCAGGCCCCACAGGAACCCCCGCGCGCCAGGGCCGCACCAGCTGTGCTGTGCAGGCCCCACAGGAAACGGGGAGCGCCCCTCCGCGCCAACGCTCGTGCGGTTCAGGGGCACGCAAGCAGATCGCCCCCTCCCCTGTCGTGGGGGAGCGGCGGCCGGAAGCAAGGGGAATCGGGGCCCCGCAGGTCCCCGAACAGGTGGTCCCTCCAGCCGGCCCCCCATCCCGCCTCCGTCTCTCACAGGTCGGGTCACCCTCCCCCCCGCAGCGGGGGAGGGCTCCAGGGTAACACACACAGGTGGCTCCTCCCTCCTCCTCGCGCGCGCACCCCCCCCCCCCCCCGGTCGTCGTCGGCACACGCCCGGCCAGCGTGACGCCGGCCAACTGCTCCCTTGCGCCCTGCCCAGGGAGAGCGTGTTTGGCAATTTCTCCCGCCGGCACGTGCTGGGTGCCACAACAACAACAACAACAACAACAAAAAATACATACATACATACATACATACATACATACATACATACATACATACATACATACATACATACATACATACATACATACATACATACATACATACATACATACATACATACATACATGATTTGATTTGATTTGATTTGAAAAATCCGCTTTGTCTGGGTTCGGACCAGGCCCCTTCCGAGTTCCACAGCAAGCCTCCCCTACAACCTTCACACCGAACACAAAGCAAATCAAATCTCTGAACGAATGTGACTTAGCAAGGATGTGACTGTCGACCCAGGCCACTCCCTTCTGAAAACACGCGTTATATCGACTTAGTACATGTGTTTCCCCTTGCCTTTGCCATCCTGCTTACCCATGGATCCTCCTTTGCTTCCCTTAGACCCAGAATAGGCATAGTGGTATGACCCATAAGTCGTGCTGGGAGCCGATGTCGATCTGTGCCTCCCAGAATCTGGCTGATACCTGTTCGCACGTCCTGAAGAGAGACGGTTACCAAATCTGCATATCTAGAACAGGTTTCAGCACAGGCGGGGGAACACCGCGGGAGTGAGAGGCATCAGAAATAACCCACCCCAGTGACAGACACGACTGCTCTGTCCGCACCATAAAATGCCATAGCTGGAGTCCCGAATCCTGGCGAAGCCCCTCCCATGGCCATTGCACACCCAGGAGGCACCAATACACACCCTCCCCCCCCAGTCGTCAGGAGCGGTCACTCGGGTGGTGTGCCCTCCGGGCCCCCCCGTTTACATGGACAGTCGCACCGCCGCCCGGGCCCCTCGCCCGGGTAGGCCCCTGGGCAGGGAAGCGCTCGGCGCGCCCAGGGGCCCCTCCAACCGCCCGCCCCGTCACCGTGGGAGGCTGGTCCAGCCTAGAGCAGCACCACCCGTGCCAGTGCAATCAGGGAGTGCGGACCGCCCCCAGTCGTGTGTAGGGCTCGGCCACCCCCTGCCAATGGCAGTAGTGGGCAGCCTGCGGCATGTCGGTAGACCTGGAGGTGGCGTGTCCAGGCCGGCGACTCCCCCGGTGGGCTCCGAGTCAGGCTCCCCCAGCCTCCCCACCGGGGCCTGGAGCACCAGGCAACACACTGCCCCCCGCGCGCGCACAGCCCCCCACGCACACCACCACACCCACAGTGACCAGGGCACGCTGGTATCGTGCCCGGGTTAGTCTCCAGCGTCTCGCAGGAAACTTCCTGCACTAGCGGGTCCCGCTCTGCATCCAGCGGGTCAGTGGACCAGTCTGTCCACCTCTTGGCGCCGCACACCACCTGGGGTTGATGGAGCAGGATCTCTAGAGCACGCGGCAGCCAACCACTAGCCCCTCAGCGACCAGACAAGCTGCGGACGTCGGTCGCATCGCCGCAGCGCACACTTCGAGCCCCAAAGCCGGCGACATAACATATGCCTCCTCCCCCCTGCCCTGCGCCTGCCCGTGTCCTGGCGTCTGCCCCTACACCCCTGGCCCCTTGTGCCCCTCTGCCCGTACCTCAGCCCACGCCCTTGCCCCAGCCTGGCCCCTAAGGCCGCCGGACCGCCCGCCGTGAGTCCGCATACCCACACTTACCACCACAGACGCCCGACGATGCCCATAAGGCCCGAACACACGACCAGCCATATCCCCTGTTGCACACGCTGCCTGCGTGCCCTGTGCCTGGTGCCCTGGCCCTGTAGTGCCCTGCTGCCCCTGCCACTTGCCCCGCCCCCTGTTGCATCCCCCCTGCTTGCGCCTCTCTCAGGCATCTGATCCGCCATGGCCCCCAAACACGCCTTTGCTGCCAAGTCCCCGGCCCAGCGTGCGGCTGACATTCGCCCTGGTGAAGCGTGGCCGGCCACTGCCGTGGGCTGGAACGAAGCTGCCAGCAAGCTGCAGCTCAGCGTGGTCCACCACGAGTCGAACACGCCCGTGGAGGCTTTTCACCCGGACGAGAACATGTTGGGTGCCCTGTGCCTCTTCTGGGCTGTCGCTGTGGAGACGCTCCCGCCCCTGGATATCGGCACGCTGCAGCAACGCGACGTCAACTTTCACTGGGGCACATACCAGGGGGCCATGACCGACCTACTCGCGTACCTGGCTGCGGCCCCCTCCGATGCACTCCACCAGCTCCAGCAAACGGCGGCCGCGCATGTGTCCCCCTTCGGCGACTCCCTTCGTGCCTCATCCCCGGACGAGTTCCTCATGCTCCTAGCAGGCGACGAATCCCCCAAGAGGCCCATCGACCGCGTGCCGCTCGTCCACTGGCTGTTGACCTGGCAGGCAGCCCACCGCAAAAAAGCCCTCCGTTGCCAAATCCTGCCGCAGGCTGAATCCCGCCTGCCCGCCCCGTGTCCACTGACCCTCCAGCAGTGGAACGCTGAAATCTCCCGCCACAAGCCTGTCCTGCAGTACCCAGGCGTCCTCTCCCGCTTGGCCCTTAAGAGGGCTGAACTCTCCGGACCCCCGAGCTCAGAGCCGCTCTGGAAGCGGATGCTCACGCAGCCCAGCGCCCTGGCCTCCACCACCGACTTCACGACTGAAATAGAGCGGTTGGCCTCCACCCCCGATAGTCATGCCGAGCACGTAGCCCAATCCATCCGCATCCTCTGCACTGACAGTGCCATCCCCGACAGTGCCCTTACCACACTCCGCTCAGTGAAAAGCGGCCGCTCGCTGGCCTCGGCCGTCAAGACAGTCTGGTATGGGTCTCCAACGAACCTCCGCCCCACCCTGCAGGCCAATCTCCTTGACCTGATCGCCACCGTTGAGGACATCCATGGGTCCTCGGCCATCGAGTCCCACCGTCTCTCGGCCCTGCAATCCCTAGACCCCCTCGTGGACGCCGCTGCCACCCACCCCAGCCTGGTCTGGTCATCCGCAGCAGCCACCCTCCTTGCCGCCCGCCCCCCGGTGGTACCCCCTCAAGCTACCGACCTGCTACTCGCTGTCCGTGACGCCGTCTCGTTCCGTGTGGCCGTCTCCGTGGCAATTCAGGGCACCACCCGCCCGCAGCAACTCGACCACCTGGTGTCTGAGGTCCGGACCGCCCTGCAGCCCACGTCAGGCCCAGCTGCGGCCTACGCCTGGTTTGAGCGCCGCACCCCTGGGCCATTCCCTCCGTTGCCTCACCCAGGCGCCCCGTCCCCCCTCCCCCCCTCGCCTCTCCCGTCGGACGCCTTCCCCTGCCCACCCGCCACCCACCCTCCCGCCGCCCCCCCCCCAGCCCCCACTGGGCTACTGCCCCCCTCCCTCGTTGACGCGCCTCAGATTATTCGCCTCCGAGGCCTCCGACATGTGCCAGATGCCACGCAGGCTTCCAGCGCCCTCACCCACCACATCGGTGCGCCGGTGGCCATCCCCGCTCAAGCCCTCCGCGACGGCTCCCACTTCGCCTCCATTCCCAACGAACAGTTTCGGATCCTATTCGCCAGCGCCCCCACTCGCACCTACGTTGACCCCCACTCTCACTACACCATCACTATCGACTCCCGCACTGCGGGCGGGGAGCCCTTCTTCCTCCCCGACAGCCCCGTCAAGCCGCCTCCCAAGAAGAAGCTCCGGAACCAGCCCAGCCGACGCAAAATCGCCCTCTCCGACATGGCCCCGCCCCCCAGCCACCCCCCCCCTGGTTTCGCCACCTCTGCCAGTTCGACCTCGGCCCCTGCTGCCTCCCCCCAACCACCTCGGACGTACGGGACCCTCCCCCTCACCCGCGATGCCCCCCACACATCCCACCGCATTACCCCCTATCACGGCTCCCGTGTCAACTGACTTACCCTGCCGCACTGCCTCCCCCCCGGCGCCCTCCCGTCCACCTTCCTCACCCAGCTCGCTCTGGACTGTGCCATTGCATACCCCCGCCTCCGCGACCTCCGCAGCCTTGCGACCACAGCCCGCTCCCTACTCCACGACCTACCGCCTGACGCCTCGTACCCCTTCGCCATCGACCCACCCCACTCAGGCCCCTGCCCCACTGTGTGCTGGCAGTGTGGCACCATCACCCAGCAAGGGGCTGCAGCCACCGCCTGCCCCCTCTGCGGCAGCCAGGACCGCGTCCAATTGCCACCGCCCCGTGACTCGCCGCTGCCGTGGCCAGCCGCTACCTTCGTCGCCCGCTTCCTGGCCGCCCTGCCACCCCCTGTCGCCACGCCACGGCCCTGCCTGCCGCCCCTCCTGCACTACCGCGCCCTCCGCGACCTTGCCCTCTGGATCTCCCAGGCCGTTCGAGTGCTCCAGGTCGATGACCCTGACCCGGTCGTGAGCATCCCGATCGTCGTTCACGGGTACATTGTCTGGTTCTTTGACGACTCTCCCTCCCATCTGGCCCCCTGGCCCCACCCCCAGGCCCATTATAACACGTCACTGCATGGCGTTCCGGGCCACCGCTTATGGCTCACCCCTGCCCCCCCCTTGCCCACTACTATTGTGGCGTGGTTCTGCCCCTCCTGTGGCCGCCCCCAGCTCCCTTCCGCGGCCATCCTCGACCCTACCCCCTCCCTCCGCCTCCCCAACGCTGTGTGCCTGCACCCCAGCCCTGGCACCTCCCACCTGACCGCTAGCATCGCCCACCGCTCCTACGTCCGCCCCCCCGGCTCGCCACTCCTGCAGGGTGTGCCCTCAGCCCCAGTTCGCCCGGGCACCCCCTGCTTTCACCCCGACCACTCCCTCCTCCTCCCATCTCCGCCCTGGGCCCGCCACCTGCTGTCCCTCGACCTCTCCCCCCTCAACCTGCGCCGACATGCGGGACTCGTCTTCCTTTCCTGGAACATTGGAGGTGTCGCCTCCCAGGTAGACTTCGTTGTACACACCCTCCTCGCCCTGGAGGTTGACGTCTTTGCCTTCCAGGAGGTCTGGACCTTCGAGCCCCTGCTCCAGGCCATGCCCACCCTGTACGCCTGCCACATCAGCTCAGCCGAGGGCTGCGGCACTGGTTTCGTACTCGGGTGGCGTAGATCCCTCCAACACCCAGCCACACCGCCTCGTATCGAACACGATGCCGCCGACTTACTCGTCTCCTCAGTCCGCCACCACACCCTGGGATTCCTCCTGCTCGCCTCCGTGCACGTCCACCCCGATTTGGACTACAAATCACGCCGCGCCATCCTCATCAACCTCACCACCCTCGCCACCTACCTCCGGGCAGCCCTCGAACTCGTGGGGGGTGACTTCAACATGTCGCGGACCTGTACCCGTCATCCCCTGGCGGCAGCGTGCCGCGGCGACGGATGCATGCTCCGTTTCCGCCCAGCCTTCCCAGCCGACACTCCCACTCACTACTCCAGCTCGGGGGGTGTCCCCAAGGCGACCTGCATAGACCACGTGTTTATCAAGGGGGCGCGGTCCATCACAGATGCGGATGTACTCCCTTCGCCCACACCCCACAAACCCCTCCTCGTCTCCGTTGAGCCCCTGGAGGGCCCGGCCGACATCCGCAGCTGGCGCATGGTACGCTGGCGCCACTCTCCCCCCGGCACCCTGCCCCGCCTGGCTGCGTTGATTGACCTCCTTTGGGGCTGGCTGGCATCTTATCCCGTAGGCCCCAAAGCCTTCCACCAGTCCCTTTGGGCAGCCGCCCGTCACCTCATCCCCCACCCCAGGCCAGTGGACCACGTGCTGCGCGACCTCCGCCGCCGCTCAGCTCCCCGCACCGACGCCGAGCTTGCCGACCTCAGGGAGTTTGTAGCTGCCACCGCCGCCCGCCACGGAGTAGAACGACCCGATGAAGTTCTGCGATCTACCACCATCACCGGAGCTACCAAAGGTGCCCTGTGCCGCCCCTCCAACCCGCTGCGCCCCTACAGCGGGATCCAGCCAGACTTGGGCTGTGAGCTTCCCACAGCGACCGCCCGCCTCCAGGAAGTGCATGACCAGGCATCGGCCACCACCAGGCACCGCGGGCATACCCCGGACCTCGACTTCCTCACCGCCACATATGATCCCTCTAAATGGGATCCGTACTTCGACCCCATCGCGCACCTACCCGCTGGTCTTCTGGGTGACCTCCTTGCCGCGGGCGTAGACCCGCGGGACCGCCCACGCCGAGGCCTCTTCAGCCGACAAGTGGCAGAAGGCCCAGTGCTCCGCCCAGACAGGATATGGCGCTCAGTAACGTCCCCGGGATCGCTGTTTGCTGGCCTGGACCAGTGCCCCCAAGCGCTCCTGCACCACCTGCGCCACGGAGGTGTCCAGGGCGTACAGCGCCACCTGCAGCTAGTCGACGCCGGCGCGGACTCCCTCTCCCTCGACTCCGTCATGATGGGCATCGACAAAAATAAGCCCTTCCCCCACCTCTTCAAAGCCCACCGCCCCGTCACGCTCACGTCTCCACTCACCCGCGCGGAGTCCCGCGCAGCCCGGGACATGCTGGTCCCGTCCCTGGAGATCTCCGGCACGCTTCCCCCAGACGCGTTTGCATATCGGTCGGACATACGCCCAGCCTTCCTCGCCCTCGCCCTCCGCGCCACCGTCTTCTCCAGCCTAGAGCGCCACGGCTCCGCCGCCATCACCGACTGGGACTCAGCGGACGCTTTTCTCCGCCAGCAGCGCGAGGACTGCACCCACTTGCACAGCATCCTGCAGCTCCCCTGGGATTTTGGGCCCTGGGCCGTTAAATACTACGGCCGCCTACGCATCCACCCACTGACTGCAGACGGGTTCGCCCCGCCCTACGTCACGGAGGAAGGGTGGAACCAAGGGGACAACCCTTCGGGCGACACCTACCAGGTAGGAGAGCTCGTCGTCAGTGGCAGCCTACCGCACTTCCCAGACGTACATGTGCCCCCCTGCCCAGGCGGTGTCCCAGTCAGCAACCTGTCGTACTCGGACGACCGCCGCCTCGTGAGGCCTACGCTCCCCTCCCTCGTCGCCCTGACGCGGCTCTGTACCCGCGCCACCGTAGCCAAGGGCGGCCTTGTCCACATGGACAAACTCCGCTTCTTCGCCCTCCAGATCACCGATTCAGGCCTCGACCAGGTCACCTCCACAGTGCCGTACTACCTCACCCCGACCTCTCAGGCCACCCCCCAGATCGTCGGCATCCCACTGTCCCACGCCCTCAAACCCCCAAACGCATACGCCGACCTCGCCAAGCAAGTCACGCGCATGCGCCGCCGCATAGAGACCCTCCCCACCACCACCGTCCTGGCCCTGCGCTCCCTGTGGGCCTTCATTCTCTCGCAGCTGGACTACATTACCTCCGGCGTGGCAGTTCCCCCAGAGCAGATCGAGGACCTCTCCATCCAGTCGCGAGCGTACTACCGCCACGTCCTGGGGCTCCCGTGCTGGACGTCCCGTGCCCTTCTCGCCCTCCCCCCCAGCGGTGGCGGCCCCGGCTGCCCCCACCTCCCCCTCCGCTCGGCGTGCCATCTGCTCGTAACGTACACCCAGGCCACCTGCTCCAGGTCCCTGCTTGCGCACCGCTCCGCGCGGTATCTGGCAGCGATCGACCTCCCTGGCAGTGACGCACGCCCCCTCCATGCTGCAGCCCAGCAACTATCAGTTGAGGTATCCCTCCTCCCCGACCCAGCCATCAGCGCCATGCCAATCCACACTGATGCGGACCCATCAGTGCTGCATAAGTGTCCCAGCCTGGTGCTCTCCACCGACGCCTCACTCCGCCGCTGCGACGGCGGCGGCGGCATCGTCTTCTATGCCCCCGACCAAGGTGTGATCCTCTGCGCTTGGTACGGCATCCGCATGTGGGTCACCCCCGCGGGCGCGGAGTGGCTGGCCCACCTGGTTGGTCTGTACCTTCTCAACGGGTGGTCGGGCCACTTGACTACCGCCCTGGACAGCACCTCTGCCCTGCTGCGTGCCCACACGCGCTTCCCCCCAAAACTCACTGTCCTTGAACTACTGTGGCGCCGCCTCTCCCCCACCCTCCTCCGTCTCCGCTCCCATACTGAGCTGTGGGTCCCAGCACAGCATGACAGCCACGCCACTCACCTCCTGGCGATCCTCAACCGGGAATCCCATCAGTTGGCAGCCCGCGGGGCCGCTGCCCCCACCCCCTGGGCAGTGCCCCTGCCCCACCTCCTCCCTGACCCCCTCGTTCTGCACTACCGCGGCAGCATGCTCGTGGAGCCGCAATTGGGTCTGGACGCGGCCTACGACGCCACCACCACCTCCGCCTACTTCTCCGGCCGTCGAGCTCATCTCCTTCGCCCCGATGGTACGATTTTCCACGAACTGCTGGAAGCGGACGACATCCCAACCCGTGCCATCAAGCGCGCCCTTGCATACCGGGTGCTCGAATGGCAACCGCCCCCGGAGCCAAACATCCCCATGGAGTGCCACTTCTGCGGCGCCGCCGAGCACCAACTCTGGCGCCACGTCCGCAGCCGGTGCCCCGCGGCCTTCCTCCATCTTCGCCGAGCCCAAGCCCTCCTCCTCCACGCCACGACCCCCACTCCAGCCGCCACCGTCACGGGGGACGGACACCTACTCGACGGTCAAGGGCGGCCGGTACTGAGCTGTACATGGGACTCACACTTCACGTCAGAGGACGCCAGCATGGGTGACGTCCTCACTCTCTCCGGCCTATGGTACGCTTCCCCCGATGGGGGTGGGGCCTTCCTCACCGCAGCCACTCGGCGCCGTATAACGAAGGACGTAGTAAGTGCCCTGGCCCAGCCAGTCCTGACCCCCTCTGACCTCCTAGCCCTCTGGGCCACACTCCCGTATCCTCACCGCACGCCGGACCAGCCCCCGCCGCAACCTCCCACGGTCTCCGTGCTGGATCACCAGAGCTACCTACCGTGGGACTACTCCCTGGTCACGGCTTACCTGGTGCGGGGTCTGCCGTCCTGGCAAGTGCGCTGTGCAGCACAGCTAAATATTTCCCTGCCTGTAGAGCCCCAGTGGCACCATGGAGCCCCAGTGCTCCTCATCGTCGCGCCGCCGGCGGCTTTATATTGGGCCCTTGCCCTGCTTGCCCAGGCTGGTGTACCTCCCCTGTGGGCTGGCGTAGCCTTGCTCACGGCTGTGCCCCCAGGAGACAGCACCCTGGCGCTGCCCCAGCTCATGACTCCGTATGCCTGTGGCACGCTGTGGGTGTACACCACAGCAGGTGTGTCCCATCGGTGGGCCCTCGCGCCCGCCGCCGCGACTCAGTGACGAGCCGCCGAAACGCCGTGACGTCCCCGTGTTGTGCCAGTGTAGGGCAGGCAGAGGTAAGACAGAGCCCCCCCCCCCCCCCCCAGAGCCCAGAGCAAGGGGTTGAGCCCAGCCCAGGGACCCCCCCCTGCGTGACCGACTGGTCCGGGGCCGGGCCAGGCGCGGCACTGCCGTGTGACCCGACGTGCCTCGCAGCCCAGCCAGTCCACGCCCCACACCCACCGGCAGCGCGCGCGCCCCATACACACAGGTACGGCGGCATCTCCCTCCCGCGTGTGCCACCGCGGGGTACGGGGGCGGTCATCAGTCCGGTAGGCCTTGAGACCGGACAACCGAGCACCCACCGGACCAGTTGTGACGCGCAGGGAAGGGCGACGTCCGTGGTCCCGGAGGTCCGGATGAGGCCTTGACCCAACCCAACCCAACCCCCCAGTCGTCTCCTCATTGCCTCTCTGACGACAGAATGAAGGTTCCCTTGGCATTCGCTGATCCATACGGAGGGGACTTTGGAGTGCCAGACCGTCATCTTAACTGTCCCCTTGCAACTCACCAGAACATGCCCTACGTATCCTTTCCCCCGAACAGACGAGAAAAGAACCCAGAGCAGGTTGGAGGGAGTGTGACTGCCCAGATGTGCAGCTTGCGTCTGAAACCCCAGCAGCACACCCGAGTTCATTCCTGCAGTCCACTGAGAATGAAACAGAGGGCACGGAAGCCGGACATTATCTGTATCGTACCCACCGTGTACCATGGCATGCGCACTCTCTAGGACTTGATATATGAGGATATGTGGTTGACTGACACCCAATTTGGAGAGAACCAGCGAAATACCCCTAATTGGGCCTAACCCCAGCCATATGGGCCACACTGGCTTCACTGATTTCGAGGAATCAGATATGGCAGCTCCCTTCGCAGGATGACACCAGACAATGAACAGACCCGGATGTCCCAAAATCTCAACACCCCCCCATCGAAGAGTGATACGGTCACGGGGAATGCCCGCAGCACTCAGAATTTCGCAGACATGTCCAGACCAAGCAAGAACCCGCACTTTAGTAAATACGCATTCGTGGAATCTATGCTGCGTTACCGAGTGACACCACATGGAGCACTGTGAGCATTCCGCTTCTCTGTGCTGCCACTCCCACTGGTCTGCTGACGCATACACACTCCAAGCCCTTATGCGTCCCCAATGCTCTATTCCTAATGGCTGCAGCTGCACCCAGCACTTGAGCCCTGAGACCGATTCGGGTAGCACCATGCGCCATGATCTCTCCGGAGGGGTGGGTGAGCAAGAGGAAGAGACGCTGAGGAGAGCATCATCAGATTGACTAAGCAGATGTCGTTTGAGGTCGACTATCAATCTGTCACCCTGGAATGGAATAATGGAATCTCTGTCCAGCCATACATCAAGAACTGAGACCTCCTGACGCTCACCGCGCGCACCAGCTTTCGCTTCACAGTCCATTTCGGAGTTGAACGATGATATCCAGTCATCAAGTTCCGTATCGTGTTGTGCTGGCACCCAACCCATCTGAACTGGAAGATGCGTTAAGACAGAGTGCGCGACAACCCTGTCCATGATTGACGCAGTTTTGTCCGCCGTGTCTTTGGACTGCAGAGACTGCACAGCTGATAAACAGTCAAACCACACCCAGATTTCTTCTAAGCACACGCCATGGGAGGAGACAAATTCGGCAATGGCAACTACAGCAGAGACAACAACAGAGGCTTCTACCAACTTGGTGCTGAGACCAATAGCAGAGAGGGATACACTGTAGTCCAGCCACACATGACCCTGACCGTCCACAACTTTTGCCGCTCCCCCCCAGCAATCCTTGAGGCTTGCATCACCAAAAACATACAAAACCGTAGGGAAAGCACCCCCCCGAGGCGGTTTCACACACCACTTAGCCCCTTGACCTGACACGAGTTTGCCAAACTGAATGCCCAAGCTTTGGAGCCTGGACCGAATGCGCTGAGAGTCGCTGTCAAAGCGATGTAGGCACGGGTTCGACCAGTGTGCCCACACAGATTGGGCCAGCAGGGCGTTGGGCCCATTTAGAGACTTAAACAGTTCATTGATGACTGTGACCCAAAGGACATGATCTGGGGCAGTTCTTCCTAGAATGGAAACTATGCAGGCACGTGGAGTATTGGGTGCCAACCCAAAGACCAGTCTGTACACCCTGCATATGGACCCTGTCACTGAACTGATTTGCACATCCGTTGGCACATTCACACAGCAGCGAAACACAAGCCTGTTGACTACAAGCCCTTCTATCACAGTGTGTGCCACACCCACAGACACGGGCCACCCTCGCAGCCTGCTGATGACCGTTCGAGACCACCTTGTAATGACTTTTTTGATGGTAGGGAACCCTCCTAGAATATTAGCGTTTCCCCCCAGGAATTTTATGTGTTGGTGCCTGTTGGTGGACCACACTGGCTTGTCGTCCCAGACGACCGATTTGCTGACACTGCAGACTGAGCCTTGCTTGACCTGAAGTACTTGAATGTTCATTTTGGAGCTATTGTTGCGTTGTCCGACACAGTCAATAATAACACGAAGGTGGTCGGCCACTCGCTGTCTGTCGTCTACGCTAGAAAACCCCACTGTGTCGTCAACATAACCCACAGAAGCAATCATTTCTACCGAGGGGGGAACACATACCGGAACCCCAACCCCCAGTTGACGCATGGCAAGATGTATCAAATTAACCGCAAGTATGTAAAAAAGTGGATCTAAACCCCCCCCTTGAAGGACACCCTCCACTTGACAATACGACTCTGATAGGCCCAGGGCAAAACCACATATTGCCTGAAGGACATGTAGTGATGAACCACTTCATGCACAACTCCACGTAAAAACGGATACATATCAGCAACCCTCAGAATGGCTTGCCTGTTGATTTCATCAAAGGCTCCAGAGAAATCCAGAAACATCGTCGCAACAACACCCCTCACCGTCAGGGATTGGGTGATCACTGTGTGTAGCATGCGGCGCAGAGCATGTGCGGAAGACCCTTTAAACCCTGCATACTGTCTACAACCAGACTCACTTGGTGCTGTGGCCAGCTGAATCAAAGGGGCATACAGTTTAGCTTGTATGCGAAATAGGGCGGAGAGACGTTTAATAGGCCTAGTATTGACATTGACATTGTCACCCTCAGATTTTTTCAGTGTAAGGTGTAGAGCCGAGAAAACCTCCAAAGGCCACTGATCAAAGGAAAGTCTGAGTATCTGAGTCACTCTGAAGAGGGACGCCAGCCCCATCCATTTCACTAGATTTGGTATAAAACCATCAACCCCTGCCGTCGCACTGGTCAGTTTGTGCCGGATACGCCACAGGGACTCTACTGAGACCTGCATCACTTGTGAGAGAAGCAGGTACCTGCGGGCCTCGATTGCAACAGGGGTGAGGTGCAGCACATACCTGTGGCGCATGACAGACTGAACCCACTCAGGAGGAACAATAGTGGAACGCACAGGGTATTTCAGGACACACTCCCTGGGCAACACCTGCAGGATGTCCCTACCCGTCACCAGAGATTGAGAGGATGTGTCCGTTACCTGATGTAACGCAATGAACGGGTTTGCTGCTTGTAACTTCAGCACCTTCATGGTTCGCCCCGTGAGACCTGTTCCTGACATAGCTTTCCAGTCACTAATCGCCGTAGACTAGTATTTGGAGGACAATCTGAACTCTAGGGAGCGCTGCACTCTCGGGCCCTGGCCGCCCGCAATGGCCTTGAGAGACGCAACTACTGATTTCACATCCGAGTGGACCTCTTCAGATTTAAGACTACATACATACATACATACATACATACATACATAGATACATACATACATACATACATACATACATACATACATACATACATACATACATACATACATACATACATACATACATACATACATACATACATACATACATACATACATACATACATACATACATACATACATATATACATACATACATACATACATACATACATACATACATACATACATACATACATACATACATACAGACACACACACACAGACACGTACGTACGTACGTACGTACGTACGTACATACGTACATACATACATACATACATACATACATACATACATACATACATACATACATACATACATACATACATACGTACGTACGTACGTACGTACATACATACATACATACATACATACATACATACATACATACATACATACATACATACATACATACATACATACATACATACATACATACATACATACATACATACATACATACATACATACATACATACATACATACATACATACATACATACATACATACATACATACATACATACATACATACATACATACATACATACATACATACATACATACATACATACATACATACATACATACATACATACATACATACATACATACATACATACATACATACATACATACATACATACATACATACATACATACATACATACATACATACATACATACATACATACATACATACATACATACATACATACATACATACATACATACATACACACACACATACATACATCCGGGAACAAATGCATACCGTACGTCGTTGGAGTCAATGCCCTTGAACAATTCTGTGGAGGTGCCTGCCATTTCGCGTGGACGCTTCCACACGACAGCGGATGGTTCGATGTTGGGAACGCCCTTCAGGAACGCGGTCGGATCGAACGAAGTGTCCACGTACATTCCATCGCTGTCCCAGCCACCATGTGCCATTGCCTGAGTCAACATGAAATCCTCGCCATCGTCCCGCACCGGCGCCGGGCCCACCTGATCATTAAACATGGAGAGAAGCAAATAGAAAATTCAGCCTAGGACGGGGATGCCCAGGTCATTGATTCTACGCTTCGGCGCCCACCACACTTGGATCAGCAGTTGCAGATGAGAAGGGCGTGGCACATCACTAGCCATGGGCACACAGCTGTCCCGCACGGGCACAGTGTGTGCACGGCGGGCAGACTTGTGAAGCACCCTCCAAATACCCAAACTCCCGCTAACTACCCTCTGTAATGTGCACAACAACCAAAGCAAAACAAAAGGAGACACGGAATTCTTGAGATTGCCATTCCCAAGTCCTGAAGGACAAAATTGTGTGCCATGCTAGTCATGGCATCCAGACCACTGTTCTGAGAGCACTTCGGGAAAGACCCCAAAGCACATCCACTGAAGAGGAGCCATCTTGGCGCCACGTCATGCCCATTCTGCATGTCAGAGGTGCTCACAGCTGCATCATTGGAAGCAAGGATGCTGACATAAGTGGCTGTCACTTGCAACCCATCAGAGCAAGTATAGTACCGCCGTGCCAGGGTTCACCAGCCAGGGACACTTTGATTGCAAGCGGTCTTAAATGTGTCGCATCATACATAGCGTCGAAGGAAAAGCCCACCCATGGCATTGCCTTTTGCGAAACCTTGACAACAAAGCAGAATAGAAACCTCGGGTGTGCACATGGTGTGGCCACAAACATTCCACCACAGCATGCAGTGCCATTCCTTCTTCTTCTGAGTTTGTATGTCTGAAAGAGACGTACCGAAGTAATTTGGCTGCACTTAAGGAACGCGGCATCTTAGATACCGATGGATTGCGAAATGATCCCTGCACCACCACTCACAGGCCGTGGCACTTCACACAGCTGCATTCTCCTTCTCCACCACTGGAAAATTTCGCTCCCTGACGGAATTTTTCTACGAAATTCTCCTCACCCGAAATACCCCCGGCAGCCGCATCGTGCCGCAGCAACTACCGTAGCAGCCCGCCTCAGCCCGTTTTGTACCGTTTTGTAGCGTTTTGCAACGGTAGGCAGTGCGGCAGACAGTGCAGCAGCCTGTCCAGGGTGCAGTGCATACACGTATGTTTGGGCAGAGGCGAGGGGGGAATGCCATAGTACAGAGGTCATGTTAGGGAGTGAGCCAGCAAAATCCCGGCAGGCAGTGGATGAGTAGAACAGGAGCTCCAGACACTACAAAGACGGCCTAAGCATGGCCAGCCCTGTATGCTGCCCGCGGTGGAGGAAGGGCCGAGTTGGGGGGGGGGGGGGGGGGCAGACGAAGTCACCTGATTCGGCACCGAGGCCTGCGGCTTCTGCTTCTCCGCCTCCGCCTGCTTTCGCTTCTGCTCCTCTGCTGCCTCCGCTGCCTGCTTGCGCCGTTGCTCCTCCTCCTGCTTCTTCCGCTGCTCCTCCTGCTCCTGCTCCTGCTTCCTCCGATTCTCCTCCGCCGCGCGCACGCGCTGCTGCTCCTCCTCACGCTTGCGTTGCTGCTCGGCCTCCCACTGCGCCTTGTCCCGGTCATACTGCTCCTTCCGCTTCCGCTCCGACTCCTCCCACTGTGCCCGCTGGCGGTCGTACTCCTCCTTCTTCCGCTGCTCCTCCACTTCCCACGCCGCCTTCTGTTTATCAAGCTTCTCCTTGCGCTGCTCCTCGCTGTGACGTTGCGCGTCCTGCGCAGCCTTGCGCTGTGCCTCCCTGTCGAGGGGTGCAGTGCCAAGAGAGGAGGCTGCGGTGCAATAGAAGGTGTAGGGGGCGTTATTGAGAGGTTAGAGGGTTGGGTTGGATCGATCGGACTGGATTGGGTGGTTCGGATCGTGGGGCCCGTGAAAGAGGTCAGCAGGCAGGCGAAGAAGTCCGTGGATAAGCACACCCGGGGCACCCAGCGCACCCTCCGTCACCTCAACCGCACCACAATCCCAACAACACTCAACAAGACCACCGCACTCTCCCCACACACTTCAGGGGGCGGTCTTGTGAGCGTGTGGACACCCTGTGTGGTAAGGAACGCGCGATTATGGAGGGGGTTGTGAGGGAGCGGGCACATGGGCACGTCGCACGCGCACTCGCACCAGGGATGGATGTGACTGGGGTGGGTGGGTCCGGCCCGGACCCCCCCCCCACCCCCCCACCCCTTGGTCACAAAAAAGGTCACAATATTTGGTCACAACAAAAGTGACCTAAAACCGGCCGTTTTGGGCAGCTGCCCGTACATGAACAAAGGGGGGGTGAAGGTGATGCAACAAGGCACATGACAGGCAAAGAGCCCTGTGGATGCAACATTGCCACTATTATTCAACGTCGTTCAATGTCATTCACTGGCATCACTCACAGTGACAATATTGTCTTGCTCGCTGCAGCTACCACTTGACCTGTCATTATCACTGTCACCATCGCTGCCACTGCTGTACTCATCGATGCAGAGGAGGACAAGGAGCTTGCTCCATCTGACATATCCGCCAGATTATCATTATACTCAACTGACAGAATACACACACAGTGGACAAATACCAGCAGTCACAATGCCTTTGCAGTACAGGCAGGCACAGGAGATATTCTACTGGAGGCACCTTGTTTGGTCACAATATGTTTGGGGTTGGCAGTTTCCCACTATGGCCCTTTGGTTTTTTTGTGACCAGTCACAAAAAAGCCCCCCCTCCCCCCGGACCCGGATGCCTAATACTGGGACCTACTACCGAGGCCTTGTGCCAAACCCCCCCGGACCTGGACCCCCTAAATGGCGCCAAAATTATATCCATCCCTGACGCGCACACACTGACACATACCACTGCCGCCGTTGCGATTCCTTCTCGTCATCGTCAGACACGTCCTGCAGCACAGCCTGCTGCTGCTGATGCTGCTGCTGCTGCTGCCGCTGCTGTTGCTGCTGCCACATGGAGTTGCCCCCCATGCCCATGTACTGCGGTGCATCCATCCGCGCGCTGTGCGAGTAAGAACCACTGGCGCCGCCGTACTGTCCGTACAACGGTGCGGGCGCTGGAGCGCCCCCGCCGGGGCCGTAACCCCCGAACGCGTGCAGCGGGTTTTGGCCGTAGCCGGGGGGTTGGTGCGATCTGTACTGCCCGGGAGGGGCCCCGTAGCCGGGCAGCTGCCCTGGCCCTCCATAGTTCGGCACCACCTGCCCAGGAGCCGCATATCCTGGCGCCTGAGGCACGCCAAAGCCCCTGCCGTATCCGCCGTATCCGTACTGCTCGTCCGCCGTCTCCTTCTGGGGTGCCTGCTCCGCCGGCACTGAGGTCGCCTGGGCGCCCAGCTGCACGGACCCACCCGGGTTCAGCGGGGGCGACAGTGGAGACAGTTCGCCGGGCAGCCCAACCGGCGATTGGCAGGCCGAGCCGGGATCGACTCCCATGGCCGCCAGGTTGAAAATCTCAGCGCGCCGCTGGCTGGCCATACGGATCTGCTCCATGTGCCGCTCCTCATCCAGCTCAAGCTGCCGCCGCTGCTTCTCCTTCGGGACAGAGGCCAACGGGTGACAACAAGGTGTACGCAGCAGAGAACAATGGGCACACACAGGGACATATATGAGGGGCACACATTGAATGCCCCGGGGGTGGGGGGATAAGCAAACACACGGGCGCAAAAGGAGGACATGAATGCAGCGGAGTCGGAGGCAGCCAGTAGGCACAAAGAGGGCACAGGAAGAGGAGACATCAGAGAGACGCGGCACACAAGGAGCACAATGGGTCAGACAGGCGGGGCAAAGACACACACCATGCAACACATTGAAGATAGACAACGATACGTCAGGGTGCGCAGGACAGGGGCACAAAAGAGGGCACAAATGACGGCGGGGGAGGAGAGGGACAACCAGACTTCCAAACAAAAACAAAATAATGCGAAAAAATGCGAATAAAGCGACACACAACACAACACAGAATGCAATTAAATTTGGTTGAAGGCCTGGGACCCCAAAAAATTGGGTCCAATCCACGGCAATCTGCATCCGGACACACATTGGGCAGTGATCCAACTTGCCGCCCCTGGAACGGTGAACACAGCGTCATCACCAGCCTCTATCTTGTTGATTGCATGCTAAATAGGCATCAGGCCCAGTTGCCAAAGGCTTGCCTTATGAGGCATTAAGGCGTTCTCCATCGCAGCCTTCTCCCTCTTTGGCATCATGCCCCAAGCTTGGGATCCAAATGCCATTGTACATGACTTTCGGGAGTATGGCTAACCGGACACCCACAGGTATCACAATTCAGCACCTCAATGCCCGAATCATGGCTCTTGGTGCCTGAGAACTTGAGCCATCTGTTGTCCAGCGGACATGGTACATAATGAGCACCCACAATACCTTTGGCCCTGCTCTACACAGGGGGGGGGGGGGGTTCGGCTTCTGCAAAACTTGGGCCCCAAAGAATAGAAGAGACAACGGTCTGTAGTGCAGAGAAAACAATGGATGAAGCAAAATTGTGGGGAAGGGGTGGCATACCAAATGCCTAGTCAGATTGACGAATTGGACCAACGCATTAGCTGTGGTCTCACAGTGCTAACCGACCTTCCCTGCTTGCACAAGAACGGCCTTGTCTAAGTACTGTGACCCTTTTATTTGACCACACGCTTTAGGGCAGGGCTCCTTTTAAAGGGTGGGGGTGGAATGGGGGGCGGGTCCACGGGGGGTGGGCAGGTGGGTGGGTACCCCCCCCCCCCAGTGGTGGTGAGTTCTTTTTTTTACAGGCGCGAACGTGCCGAAGAAAATGTTTGGTCTAAACTAATTGCCGCCAAAGACGCCAGAGAAAATTTTTGATCGGCGGAAGGCCTGGAAGAAAATTTGGCCCGATCTTGTAAGAGGGGGGGGGGGTCCCAGGGGGGGGGGTGTGGAACAGCCCCCCAGTGGTACCGAGTTGCAAAAAAGAGCCCTGCTTTGGGGTCGGGAAGGTAACGTGACCGGGTTTTGTGTCATTTGTAGAGAAAGAGGAGTCCACAGGGCACAAATTCTGCATGTTTCAGGTCCTGCTGATGCATCGGGAAATCCTGATCTTTAGTCTAAAGCATTCCATGTGTCCAGAGATCGCAAATCCTGCCCGTTTCAGGCCTTTCTTTGTCGTACCACGGGTCGCGCACAAGAACGGTCTTGTCCAAGTATGGTGACCCCGTCATACAGTTGTTTTCCCGACTTCGCTCGCACTTGCGCAGGCGGGGGGGGGGGGGGGATTCTGGACATTCACAGTGAGACAATAAACCAAAAATTGGGGGAAATACAAAAAAGTCGTGAATCGCATAATATCTCCCCTGACTACATAGGGAGGCACAAAGATGGGCACGGAAAGGCATACAGAAATGGGGCCCGCCAGGTTATACCAAGCTAGGGTTGCACTTTTGGGCCGCCGAGAAAGGGGCTCCTAAGAATTGTAACCCGAGGGGGCGTGTTCCCCATCCACACCTGAATGAATCGGAAACAGGAAAAAAAAACAGGAATCTTCAGGCACTTCGTGCTCACCGCCACTACAAGGGCAGGCGCTCCGCGTACAGCTTCGTCAGCAAAGCAAAGGAAAAGCACAGAATGATATTCTTGCCCCTGTTGCCCCGTTGCCAGGCCTTGGACAAACCCCTGCGGCATCGAACCCACAGCCAAACAGAAACGGTGGATTCGTGACTCCTCGACAGCCGAATTCCTGTGTGCGCACCGTTTTTCTCCTTTTGTGCCGTCAGTCCACTTATTTTACAGCTGCTGTTGGTTTGAAAGGGGCCGACTTAGAAATACCCGGCACAATTGGGTTGTCAAACTACCTGTAGTTCTGTAAGGAAGTGCTGCAAATTGGGCCACGAGCAGGACATGTCTTTTTCTGCTGTAACGTATGCTGTGATGGGGCCTCAACAATGCAAGCGAAAAAAAAGCTTCCTCATGTTTGCCAAATAACCCCCCAGCATGCGATGCCAATGCCAACTGTCAAACATGGGGTGGATGGGTGCCATTTTTGGGCCCCAGAGTGCGGCGGGGGGGGAGCGGGTAGAGGGGAGGGGTACTCAGCCAGGGCGACCCAAAATCCCCATGCAGGAAAGGGCACGAACAAGGTTACCCAAGGGGGGCACGCAGGAGGGGCACGGGGGAGTATGCTGGGTGCATACAGGGGTACTCCAGGTGCACACAAAGTCACACATGACATGGAGGCACACCAGGGAACCACACAGGGGGCATACAACGGGGCCACCGCGGGGCTCATAGAGCGCCCATAAAGGCTTGGTGGTTGGTGATTGGTAGCTTGGGTGCTTGGGAGGGTTAATGGGGTTGGGTTGGTGGTTTGGGTGCTTGGGAGACTAGGCGGTTAGTGTGTTTGTGGTTTAGGTCGGGGCTGACTGAGTCGGGGATGTAGGTGTGGTAGGTGGTTAGTGTCTTGGTGGCTTGGGTCTAGGGCTTCGTGGGTTGGGGACTTTGGTGTTTCGTTGGTTTGGTGCTAGTTGTTTAGCGTGTTGCTTTGGGTCTAGAGGCTTAGTGGGTTGGTGACTTCGGTGTTTGGTGCCATGTTGCTCGGTGTTTAGTGTTTTGGTGGTTTAGGTTTAGGGGCTCAGCGGTTTTGGGTCTTAGATGAGGGGCTAAATGGGTAGTCCAACTCACACTGGGGGCATACACACAAATACTGGGTGTGCACAAAGAAGTAAGGGGGCACAGGATGCATGCAAGGACACACAGGGCCACACAGGGGTGGGTGACACCAGGCGCACTGGGTGCCCAGAGAGGGCACACAAAGAGAGGCACACCGCTTTGTTCGCACGCTTGCGCAGCTCCTCAATCTCCTCTGGCGTCAGCGCATCGATTTGGCCCTGGGTAATGCCCTTGAGCAGCCGCTGGAAGCGGTGCAGTTCCTCCTCCCGGTGCTGCCGCGCCAACAGGACCCCCAAGAGGAAGAAGTGGGCCGTGAATCGGACGGTCTCGGAGAAGGAGTCGTCGATGCGCACCTGGATATCCTGCAATGCGTTCCACTTCTCGCCGTTGCGGTAGTGCTCCAACACAAATTTGCGGTCCTGCAGGAGGCTCTGGACGGTCTCTTTGGTCGCAACGTTCCCAATCACTGGCGCCAGATTCATTTCGGACCCACTGACGAGGCCCAGGGATTGCGAGTGAAGGGTGGCACCCACCTGCACAGAAGACGTACAGACAGCAGAGGGCAACGCCACGGGGGGGCATGGAGAGGGTGGAAGGTGGTGCGAACCTGCACAGAGGGAGGGTGATGCCAGTGTGTTCCGAGGAACGGGTGCGTGGCACACCCGCTCACAGAGCTCACAGAGCGGGGGTGGCACCTCCGTGCAAGAAGGTGCTGGGGGTGATGTTGTAGTGAGGGTGTGGTGAGAGTGTGAAGTGTGAAATGTATGGCCGCTGGAAAAGGAGAAGGATCGACATTAGGTAGTGGGGCACATGAAAATCGACTGACCTGGACCGCCTCCGGTTGGAACGCCCCAGCGCTTCGGAACTCTGTGACGGCCTTTGAATGCGCCAGGCGAACAAGTTCCGGGAGGAAATACTCCGCGTTGCGGCTGAGCAGGCGGCGGGAGTAGTTCAGCTTTGACAGAATGTAGAGGCAGATCAAAGCTATGGCGGTGCTGGCGATTGCGAGCCCATGAACCGTGGGTTCCACGAGGAACACTGTCATCATGCCATAGCCAAACAACAGCAGCAACGCCACCAGCATCAGCCATGCCGTCATGCTTTCGTCCTGCGAAGCGTAGTGGGGGTGTGACGGCGCTGTCGCTGCGGTGCACAGTACACCCGAAGCCTGTCTGACGGCTGCTCAGAGGGGTGGGCATGTGACGGAGCAACAGAGTTTAACGGAAATGTGAGATAGAGCGCAACAGAGATGTACGGGAATGCAACGGCAGCGTGACGGAGCGCTGCAGAAGCTATGGCAGGCAAGCAATGGAATTGTAACGGCATTGCAGGAATGCGTAGCGGACGTGTGACAACAAAGTGACAGCAGTGAGTACAGGAGGTGTGATGGCCGTGCAACAGTGTGACCTGCAGCTGCGACAGCTTTGCGTTGTAGCTGTACAGCGGGAAAAAACTGCGGGAGACATAAGTCGGCTGATAATTGACGCCATTGAGGTCGGGGTTCATCCGGAACTCGTTGCGCAAGACGTGAGCCATGAGTGACAGCCAGGCTACGAAGAAGATGAAGCTGAAGCCAGCGTAAATGCTGGTATACCAGCCCAGCCCGATGCCGACCCCTATCAAAGCGACATATGCGAAGCCCAGTAGCCCCCAGTGGAGCTTCAGCAGGTAACCACGACGATATTTGAACTGCTGCAGCAACAGAAGCAGCCCATGCACGATGATCGTGATCCCTAGCCACCCCAGGGCCACCTGCAGGAGGAAGGAGGAATGGGGAGACGGGGGGCAAAAGAGACGGGTCAGTGGCGTTAGTATCAACACGACTCAGGCATTGCACTCCCGCATGAGCCCCTTCTCCACTCACTGAACTCAGGCGAGTGCTAATGCACATACCTCCACAGGAGCGCCAAGTGCTGGCACCATCCTCGATCGTCCCTACTGACGCCCTCCCAGCTTCCCAGTCTGGGCATGAGGCGCAGTCGCCGGCTTGCTGTACTTGTAACTAAACTAATGCTCTAAATAGAACCAATTTTGGTGCGCCACGTTGTATGCAACCTCGGCCCTGGGGAATAATGCAACCCACCAAGTGTAGTCAAGCAAAAAAGAAAAGTTGCAGCATTGGTCACTTGAGAGGTTCTCAAGGTGCCTCCCGTCGTTGCTCACACTGTGCACTTACTAGTTGCTGGCGCGTCTTCATGTTTCCATGGGTCTAGGCTGTTCTGTGGTTCCCACCAAGGAATTGGGGTCCAAAATGGAGAGCAATGATGTGGCCATAGGCAGGCATGGACAAAAAATTTCCTTCGGGCGCCCCTTGGCGCCCATGGACCTTCAGGCGCCTTCGGCACTTGTGGACTCCTCAGGCTGGTACCTTTGGCAACTAACTGTGGCGAGAGCCCCCCCCCCCCCCCCCCCGGAGGGGGACTTCGCATCCTGGGACCGATAGATAGAGCCGGCCATGTGAGAAAGAGGGAGGGATTGTAATAAGCGGAAGGCTCTTTGGTGGTAGAACAGTGTGGGCAGTATTCTCCACTCCATTGAAAATGCCTTCTTTTGCAGAAACACCCTTAGGCAAGCGGTTTGGTGCTTCCACGTGGTGCGCTTGCTGCCTCCTAGCGGAGCACTTGGTGAATCCACATGGGGATTAGTGCCTTCTTGTGGAGGCCTTCCGGCTCCATTTGACCACTGGTTCTGGGATCAAATCAGCGCCGGGTCCAGGTCCGGTTGCCCGCCAGTTCTGGGGGTCCAGTCACCCGCATGTTCTAGGGTACGGTCGCCCTTTGATGGGGCCTCCAGAGGTCTTGCTCGGTCTCTTCCCGTGGCCACCGCTACTTGGCTTCTGCGCCTGGGGCTGGGCTTGTGTGGCGCGTCACATGGGCTGCATACGCATCGCCACTCTTGTCGCACTTTGTGCGCTTTGGGTGTTGCGCTCGTTGCTGGGACATGTGCCTCAACCCCTGAATCATGCGGCTTCTCCGTTGGGCCCTCCAAATGGGGGATGCCCCCGATCCAATGCACGCGGCTCAGCATTGGATGCCCAGCATCCATGGTGGATACCCACCCATCATGTTTCATGGCACCACCAGTCCTGGGGTTTGGGAGCACAGACTGATGGGATGCCCCCCCCCCCCAGTGCCACCCTTTGTGCAGGCAAGCTGAAGGCACTCATCCCCCAGGTAAGAGGCTGCTCTGGGAATGAGATGTCGTCCAAGGCGCAGGAATCCAGCACATCCACTGTGCAGCGCTGGTGCGCATAGCGCGCAAACGAGACCCAGCGCAGTAATAAAAATGGCACCGGGACGATGACAAGAGGGGGGCCGCGAACAGCACCTTTGGCTCAGCTGCTGACCAAGGCTTGTGGGCAGACCTTCTAGTGTGGCACTGTTGCTTGTCAGGTGGTTGGTACAGTGTCTCCACGAGGGCTTATGAAGAATGTGATTTAGCAAGGTCTGGCGGGGTGTGGCAGAGGAGGGCATATTGTTTCTTCATTTCAGTGCCATAACTCAGGTCTGCATCCAATACTGGCCATTTTGCGTATCCACAAAGTAGGGCGGTGTTTTGACAACGAGATCTCATTTTCACTGAGGATTCTTAAAGGGCAGTCCTTAAGGCCGCCGGTCAACCGGCGGTTACCGATTACCCCACAACCGCCAGTATTTCACCACAAACCACCGGATTTTTTACGCTAATTGTTCTTCTCTTTGCTTATGCCAAACTTCAGATGCATGTATCATTGGATGAGTTGACACTTTGCTGTGTGTAGTGCCTGGTTGCCCTCTCCGTGGCTTGGTTTTTTGGTAAGGATGGAGGGAGGGAGGGAAACAGGAAGGAACCGTAATCTCGTCGTTGAGCAGCCACATCGCAGCGATGATGCCCCCGCTCAGCGCCAGTGAGAGCACAAAGCTGCAGCCTACGAACCACCCGATGGCCCAGCCGTCATCCTTGCATTTGTTGACCATGACGGCCCACACAAACAGAACGCTGTACGCCGCCAAGATCTGAATTGACTCCAACACACCGTACGTTTCCGTGTAGTCCACGTTGTAGCCCACCCACAGCAAGTAGAACACCAGGTTGCCAATGCTGGTGAGCGTGAGCAGCACGAAGGAGGCAGACAGCTTGAGAGTGTTGAACCATTTCTTAGAGGCAAACACGGAGCAGACAATGTACAGCAAAAATGTGGGAAGGAAAATGCCTATCCAAGCCTGCGATTCTTCAACAGAATCGGCTGAGGTGGAGAAATACACAAACACTGCATATAAGGCGGCGCCGAGGAGCATCACGATGAACCAGAGCAGCGCTCCCCAGAAATGCATGCACGAATCCACCCCAACTGGGAACACCTGAAGAGAATGCAGTGAGAAGTTGCAAGGGCACAAGCACTGCGAAATAGAACAAACAGGCCAAACACAAGCGCATGCACGCGCGCGCGTACATACACGGTCAACACGAGACAAATAGACACGGCAGACAGGGCACAGCACTGCTTGAGGCCGTAAGCGTCAAGTAGAAGAAGTAGTGGAAGAAAAGCATGGGGTGGCCAGTTTCTGTGGTACAGCAGGTGCACAGTGCACAAGTTCACAAGCAACAGGGCAGTCCGCTTTGCGTGTCCACCCCTGTGGGGAAAACAGTCCGAAGCATACACATGCACTGTCGTGCACAGCAGGGCAAGCCCTCCCCATACGACCTTCCCACATGTGTACTTGATGGTTGGATGCCTGGTATACCCCAAAGGACGATTTGGAAATTGGGTCAAACCACAAACCACCCATTACTGGAGGGATACACACACAACCTGCCCCGAGGCAGCTCTGAATGCTCAACCGCTTCAAGGCCTCCTAGTCCTCATTCCAGACGAGTTCGTAAACTCAGAGGGTGGTGTGACCTTTTGATATCCATGAAGTGTGCCGTGCACCCTCCCGGTGTGCATGTGCTCCATCCACTTCATTGCTTGCAGGCAGTGCGGTGAGGCCGCATACGCCCTGTGTACCGCCCAGCACATGCCCCGCATGGCGTCAGCCCTTGAGTGACCAGCCAACAAGGCACCCTGCGGCCAGGATGCTCTCAGGATTTGCCCAGCCCCGCCAATTGGCCCAGGCTCCTGTGAAAATGCCACTTAAATAGCCTTTATAGGCATCTTTTGGAGACACGAGGGAGGGGCCAAGGCAAACACTCAAGTCATTTTTAAGAGAAATGTAGCGAAAACTTTTGTTTGCACCAAGGCCTGGTAGGTCTGAAGCACTACTTGTGTGGTGCACGCTCCACACAATTTCGTGCATCCTCCACCATTCGTGTTTGTTCAGAAAATGAATGCCTTCACCCATGTGTACGTTAATCCACTCTCGTTTGACCTTGTTCTTTGCAGTCAAGCTGCATGCATGTGTGTGCACACACACGGTGGCAACCACACTAGCGATGCAAAAGAAGACGTTTCCCACATAGGGACGCGTGTGCCCTGTACTGTTGACGAGAGTAGTGGCTCTTTGAGGTCTAGGATGCTCTTGCGAAGGGTAAAATAGCTCTCCAACACCATTGCATCATGGCATTAGGTGTCTCAACCCATGATTTTGGGTTTCTATGAGGTTGTGAAGTCCTCCGTTATGGCCTTCGCCACTTGTGCGTCTTATTGGGATATGGCTGCGGTGTCGTATGAGGCTGTGCATGGTCTCTATGCCGCTGTTGATGTTCATAGACAAGTGTGTACTACTACTAGTGCATCATCTTTTCTTCAAATTGTGTCACGCATGCCATGCAATGCACCTTTTACAAAACTTTAACTTGATATAACTTGCGGGTGCATGAGCCTCTTGTGTGCCCTTCATGCGTCCTTGATTCTTTGTTACACAAGTCTGTGATCGGTTCAGGAGGTGACCACCGGAGGTCACCAACTTGAAAACAAAAACGGCTGTCACCTGTCGGTTGTTTTACCACAAAATGATATTATTTGACACTTGCAGTGATCGTTGCGGGGATGGCGCCGCAAACTACATTGGTGATTTTTTCCAACTTGGCATCGGCAATTCCTCCAAAAATGCCGGAGAGTTGAAACTTGAGGCTTTATATCTTGTCGAATGGTATTCAAATCTACCTCTCCATGTATTCCGTGGCCTAGCTACTGTGTAAGCACTTTGCAGGAAGGCAAGGCTTCTTGTGTGAACAGCTCTGACTTCAGTGATATCTTTTTGTTGGCATGAGCACTTTTTGGTGACCTCGGTCGCAACAATGCATGACTCCTCGGTGTGCCTGTGTGTGTGTGTGACACCCAATCATTTCAACAAAATCCACAACGTTCGTTATCATACATCACCTCTCTACAGCAATGTGTGTGTGCCAATTGCCAATTGCCCCGCATCAGGGGTGATTCAATCCACGCTCAGTTCATGCTTGTGGCAGTTCTCAGTCTGGAGTTCTCTGGACATTTGTTCATTGCAAACTGTGTGTGTGTGTGTGTGTGTGTGATGCCCAATATCATTGAAACCACTGCATAGCATTTGCTAACCTACATCTCTGCAGCTCCATTCACACTACTGTAGCAATGCTTGGATTTTCCCCCCCTTGCAGCTGTTCCTGCCTTCATGCATTATGAACACTCTGTGTTGCCCCTACAACCCTGTAGCAACCCGTATGCAAACACCCACCCTATGTCTGATGCCCAATCTTTGGAACAACTTCACAGCATTCGCTAACTGACACCACCTATCTACAGCTCTATTCCCACTGCAGCAATGTTTGGACATGTGCTCATTGTCCCCAGCACCCTTTCCCCCATCTCAACAACGTATGGATTTTCTGCCCATTGCGGACTTTCATCCCTCTCTGCATGACACAAAGCTTGCACCTATGTTTTGGCCATGTGCTCCTACTGAACTTTGCATTCCCACATGCCCATGCACCAACCCCTATGCAATGCCCCCCCACGGGGTGAGCCTGCGAGAATGTGCGCCAAGACAAGAATTCCAATCAAGCTCACATTGCGAGGTTCAACAACCTACTCTCCTGCACATACTGCAATAACCATGAGGTCACAGTGCAATTGGCAGGCTTGTAGGAACCCTTGCACAGCTTCCTAACTTCCCTCCTCAGCAGGTTCTGTCCATTCTTGGCGCAGAGTTCGCCCGTGGCATGGCGTCGTCAGCAATGGTGGCATGGAAAGTCAGATGCCCCGTATGGTGTTGGTGTGTGTGTACCGGGTGGGGGGGGGGGGGGGGGGGGATGGTGCGGGCATATTTTGGTAAGGCGAAATTCGGTGAGGGGAAATTTTGGTATAAAATCTTAAATACCATGGAAAAATGTGGTACAAAATTTCCAAACAATGGGCGAACCGGGAACGGAAGTTGGGACTTCCAACCTGCAGGTATAGTACTTGTACAACTCAGCTATCTACTGTCCCCACTCCTCACCTGCAAAACAGGGTTCAAAGTGGAAACATGATGTCCCCAACAATTCAGACCCTCGGAACCTTGTAATGGAGAGAAAATGTGCATAGATCTGGTAATGGCAAGAACTTGGCTTCGGTCCTGAAATACCACGGCAATCTACTGTCCCCACTCCTCACCTGCAAAACAGGGTTCAAAGTGGAAACATGATGTCCCCAACAATTCAGACCCCCGGAACCTTGTAATGGAGAGAAAATGTGCATAGATCTGGTAATGGCAAGAACTTGGCTTCGGTCCTGAAATACCACGGCAAAATGTGGTACAATTTTTGCTGTGCAACATTTCGCCGTTCCGAATTTCGCACCTGCCAACCCCCCCCCCCCCCCCCGGTATGCCAAGGCATCAATTTCATTTGTGCTCAAAGTGCAAGGTTCAACATTCTACGGTCCTACTAGCACTGCAAACCATTGTGTGTGAGAGTGAGTGTGTGTGTCGACATGTGCGTGCGTGTGTCCTGGGGGTATGGGTGTGGGTGGAACCCTTTTGCTAGCCACCTCCATGCTGCGCCACGCTGGGCCATGCTACTACGCATGCTTGGAGGATCCTTGCCTTTTCGGGTCCTTGGGGCCTGCTGCCTTTACGATAAACGGGTGAAATGGCCGTAATACTGGGACTAATCCTGACCGCGTTGCCTGCCACTAGACTGGTCGGGTCCATGTTCAGTGACCGCCAGGGTGGATGCCATGCATGCAGGGTGGTGACAGAGTGACGCTTGGGGCCGGGGGAGGGGGGGATTGTCGCCAAGTACCAAGGAGGGTGTAAACCAAGCAACTTTTTTGCTGTTAATCCCGAGTTGAATTGTTTTCTATGGGGGCTTTGGTGCCACAAAAAAACCAAAAAGGGCAGAGAAATGCAGCACTTTTTGTTGTAACCCGGGCAAAAGGGGTATTTGTTTTTGCTGCAAATCCCAAACGTGGAAAGTCCTGTGCCCACAAGTATGCTAATGTTATGCACTCAGGCTTGCCACAAAAAAAAATGACTCAGGGGACTGTTTTGGGGGTGCTGTGCCTTGCTTTAAAAAAACTGTTTTGAATCGGATTTTCGGAAACAAGAAATTCTTTGTGCCTTGTTTTTCGTGACTGGTTGCTAATCAAACAAAATGCCTACTTATGCTGCAGTAAAAGAACAAAACAAAACAAGAAGCCAGAGTGTGGTAAGGGGTTAGTAGGTGTACACAGAATGAGGAGGGTGTGGTGAGAGAGGAGAGGGCATGCGTGCTGGTCCCTCAACACCATCCCCTTCCTCACCAGGCACTCCACTCCCTCATCCCACGCAGTTGAAGAGTTTGGTGAATTCTAAAATGGAGCGAAGGCGTGCCGGAGCGTTTGTGGAGGTTCAGGAACGTTTGAAAGTGGTTGAAGGGAGGGTTGAGGCATGGTTGTGGAACGGTGGCTTCGGGCAGGGTTTGCAGAGTGCCAGAGGAAGCTCAAGGAGGGGGGCGGGGCGGGCCAGGGAAGGCTGGGGGAGTGCTAGTGAAGGGGGCGGTCTGGGAGGGGGCTGTCGGGGGGCATAAAGGCTGAGTCAGTATGCTGGTTGGTGCTTCCGGATATACGTACTTGTTCACCTTTTGCGAGGGAATGCTGCACGCGCAGATAATTGGGTTGCTTGTCCTCCCATTGGGTTGGGGGGGTGGGCTTCGGGAGGGGGGGGAAGGGGTCGACCTGATAGTCGTTCTCGCTCCAGATTGTGTAGCAGAACAGCAGCGCAAGCACCGTCGCAGGCGCAAAGAGCCCGAGGCCAAGGAGGACTTGCGAGCCCACAAGCCGATGGAACAAGAGGCCGGCAGTGACCCCGACGCCCACGGTGACGATGCAGGCCAAGATGACTCGGATGGCGGAGTAATAGCAGCGGAACACCCGTTTGGAGAGGAAGACGAGGGCCGGGAGCACCACGAACATGCCCGTGCCCACGCCCAGCGTCCACTGCTCGTAGTCCCCGTCCAGGAAGGTGACCATCGGCGCGATCAGGCAATCGCCGAACTCAGATTGGTACCACACGTACAGCGTCACGCCCGCGTACCCGCAGCTCAGCACCAGGAACCCGACGATGGGGTGCCGGAACAGCGCGAGGAATCGGCCGCCCACCAGGGCCTTGTCCCCGCCGAACACCTTGGCCTTCTGGTACTCGATGTCCGCGACGTCGGGCAGCCACCTGCGGGCACGTGGCGCGGGACACCGGGCTGTCCTTAAGGCGGGGGGGGGGGAAGGGGGGGGAAAGGGTTCATAACGCGAACAGCAGGCAACGCTCTCTGCTTCATGGCCATGGGACGTTCTCTACTTCAAAGGTTGGCGGTTGGCTGTTGGCGGCGGCTGGAAGCGGTTGGCGGTGGCAGCGGTTGGGGGTTGGCGGTTGGTGGTCTCTGGGGGCTGTCCTTAAGGGCTGTCCTGAACCGAAAAAAAAAAATCTGGGTTCTGAAGGACAGCCCTGGTGGGACATGGCCTGTGGAGCGCAGAGTGCAGAACGCCCATTGAGTGGGGAGTGTCAGGGAGGGGGAAGGGGGGGTCCGAGGATGGAGCACCCCCCCCCCCCCCGAAACATGGGTTCACCCTCCACAGCCCTCATCCTCGACAGCCCTCGACAGCCCTCCCCAACCCTCCACAGCCATCCACAGCCCTCCACAACCCTCCACAACCCTCATCCTCGACAGCCCTCCACAACCCTCCACAACCCTCCACAACCCTCCACAGCCCTCCACAACCCTCCACAACCGTCATCCTCGACAGCCATCCACAGCCCTCCACAACCCTCATCCTCAACAGCCATCCACAGCCCTCCCCAACCCTCCACAGCCATCCACAACCCTATCCACAGCCCTCCACAACCCTCCACAACCCTCATCCTCGACAGCCCTCCACAACCCTCCACAACCCTCCACAACCCTCCACAGCCCTCCACAACCCTCCACAACCCTCATCCTCGACAGCCATCCACAGCCCTCCACAACCCTCATCCTCAACAGCCATCCACAGCCCTCCCCAACCCTCCACAGCCATCCACAGCCCTAACCCTCCACAACCCTCATCCTTGACAGCCCTCCACAACCCTCCACAGCCCTCCGCAACCCTCCAAAACCCTCATCCTCGACAGCCCTCCACAGCCTTCCACAACCCTCCACAGCCCTCCACAACCCTCCAGAGCCATCCACAACCCTCCACAACCCTCATCCTTGACAGCCCTCGACAGCCCTCGACAGCCCTCCACAGCCCTTAACAACCATCCACAACCCTCCACAACCCTCCACAGCCCTCCACAGCCATCCACAACCCTCCACAACCCTCATCCTCGACAGCCATCCACAGCCCTCCACAACCCTCATCCTCAACAGCCATCCACAGCCCTCCACAACCCTCCACAGCCATCCACAGCCCTCCACAATCCTCCACAATCCTCATCCTTGACAGCCCTCCACAACCCTCCACAACCTTCCACAACCGTCATCCTCGACAGCCCTCCACAACCTTCCACAACCCTCATCCTCGACAGCCATCCACAGCCATCCACAACCCTCCACAACCCTCCACAGCCATCCACAACCCTGCACAACCCTCCCCTCATCCTCCACAACCCTCCACAGCCCTCCACAACCCTCCACAGCCATCCACAACCCTCCACAACCCTCCACAGCCATCCACAACCCTGCACAACCCTCCGCAACCCTCATCCTCCACAACCCTCCACAGCCCTCCACAACCCTCCACAGCCATCCACAACCCTCCACAACCCTCCACAGCCATCCACAACCCTGCACAACCCTCCGCAACCCTCATCCTCCACAACCCTCCACAGCCCTCCACAACCATCATCCTCAACAGCCATCCACAGCCCTCCACAACCCTCCACAGCCATCCACAGCCCTCCACAACCCTCCACAACCCTCATCCTTGACAGCCCTCGACAGCCCTCGACAGCCCTCCACAGCCCTCCACACCCATCCACAAGCCTCCACAACCCTCCACAACCCTCATCCTCGACAGCCCTCCACAGCCATCCACAACCCTCCACAGCCATCCACAACCCTCCACAACCCTCCACAACCCTCCACAACCCTCCACAACCCTCCACAGCCCTCCACAACCCTGCACAACCCTCCGCAACCCTCATCCTCCACAACCCTCCACAGCCCTCCACAACCCTCCACAGCCATCCACAACCCTCCACAACCCTCATCCTCGACAGCCCTCGACAGCCCTCGACAGCCCTCCACAACCCTCCACAGCCATCAACAGCCCTCCACAACCCTCCACAGCCCTCTACAACCCTCCACAGCCATCCACAACCCTCCATAACCCTCCACAGCCCTCCACAGCCATCCACAACCCTCCACAGCCATCCACAGCCCTCCACAACCCTCCACAACCCTCCACAGCCATCCACAGCCCTCCACAACCCTCATCCTCGACAGCCCTCCACAACCCTCCACAGCCCTCGACAACCCTCCACAACCCTCATCCTCGACAGCCCTCCACAGCCCTCCACAACCCTCCACAACCCTCCACAGCCATCCACAGCCCTCCACAACCGTCATCCTGGACAGCCCTCCACAGCCCTCCACAGCCCTCCACCGCCCTCCACATCCCTCCACAGCCCTCCACAGCCCTCCACAGCCATCCACAACCCTCCACAACCCTCCACAACCCTCCACAACCATCCATAACCCTCCATAACCCTCCACAGCCCTCCACAGCCCTCCACAACCCTCCAAAACCCTCCACGACCATCCACAACCCTCCACAACCCTCCACAACCCTCATCCTCGACAGCCCTCCACAGCCTTCCACAACCGATCGATGGCCTTGTAGATGAAGAAGTTTCCCAGCAGGAAGTAGATCACGCACAGGCCCAAGTACCAGTACCGCTCCCCGAACAGGCTGGCGAGGGCGCGGTACGCCAGGAGGATGAGGCAGATGACGAACGGGGGGAAATTGAAGGTCCGGCGGGAAGAGGTCAGCAGCAGCAGGTCGAGAACGGCGATGCACAGGGCAATAATGCTGCCTGCGTCCTGCACCTCGCTTCTGGCGTCGCCCAGCTGGGAGCTCAGCAGCACCACATACAGCACCAGAATCACGCAGGACACGACGAACAGCAGCGTTCCCAACAGCAGAAGCGTGGCCAGATCGATGCTGTCGACGGACTTGTGCAGGCGCGACTTGGCCACAATTCTGAGAAACGCGTAGTCGTCCCCGGGGATGTTCGCCTTCAGCGTTTTCAGCAGGCTCTTGGGTATTGGAGGGCGGGCACGCAGAAAGACAATGCACTGCATAGCTAAGGAGCTGAGGAAGAAGAAGGTGAAAGTGATGCCCCCAAAGTCGAACTCCCGGACGAGCCAAAAGATGATGATGAGCAGCGCCAGCGTCAGCAGCGTGGCTAGCGACAGCATGACAGCCGGGGGCCAGGTCATGCGGTACCAGTCCGAATGCAGGTAAGCAGCGGAGTAGAAGATCAGTAGCAAGTCGCAGGTCAGGCACAAGAAGACCAGCCAGATAGCAGTCAGATCCCCTGGGACATTCTGCCTCACTACAAAGGCCCAAGAGACGACGATGCCGATGGGGAGCAGATAAATGACGACCTGGGGTGAAGGTGATGCACAGCAGCAAGGTATAAAAGATACGAACAAACAATGATGCACCGTTTCAATAGATCTATGGAGGCACACTCACAAGACCGCACCATTTTACCCACATTTACAGTCATGTCTGCATTCCGTCCACATTCAGTTGGACATCCACAGTCACGCTCACCTGTACAATCATGTTCACAGGCATAGTCGCATCCACATCCAAGATGCCATTCACAAACACATTGACCTCGGATTAACCTTCACAGTCATACCCATGCTTGCACTTGCCCTGATCTCCACATTCATGTTGTATTCACAGTTACATTTGCGCCCACGCCTACAATTACACTCACACATAAATGCACACGCACACTCGCAATCACTCACAAATGCGCGCATGCACACACACACACACACACACACACACACACACACACACACACACACACACACACACACACACACACACACACACACACACACACACACACACAATTTGCGAAAGCACAGCACAAAGCGTTTTTGGCTGAGTGAAAAATCCTCGTCACACACACACACACACACACGCACACACACACACACAGAGAGAACCCACAGCGCTCCCTCCACGGTCCTACAGAGCGCCGTAGCGCTCAGAGAATCCCTGGCCATGATGCGGTAAATGCCAAGAGGCCATCCAGCCCCAAATCCAATGGCTGTGTCAACAGCTATGTCTTGGGAGCCGGCATGGAGTACTGCGGTGATGAAGCCGCGGTTTGGAGCACTTTGGGTACCACAAAATGTACCCAGACACATACACAATTTGTCTGTGCCACCATACACACATACACACCCTCGTACAATGCCGGTGCACAGCATTGCATCACAAAAGAGTTCCATTACAAAGCATGTTCACAGCTCCCTGGCAGCAGCACAGCATTATCTTTGAATGATTGCTGACCATGATGATCGTGATTACCATTATCATTGCTATCAATAGTATGTGTTTAAGTCTTCCTATCGTCATCATCATCATCATCATCATCATCATCATCATTGTTATTGTTATCATTATCACCATCATTATGATTGACAAAAACAATAATGAACGCACTGGTGATGACTTCGCCGTTTTCAGGCCGGCATGGGTTGATTGAAAAATTGCAATTTTGGGGTGATCCCCAACAACCCCTGGGGATGCCCCGGGGGAATGTGGGGAATTGAGGCGCACGTGGAGTGTAGGAACCGTTTGCCTTCGTTTGGCCGTTTTGACTGGGTTTCGGCGCCGTTTTTGGGCCAAAAAAAGGCTGTTTTGGGGCACAAAATGCGCAGTTTTGGAAGGGCACCCCCCTGCTTGGCGCCCCCGCCCTGGGGCGCCACCGGTGAGTTTTTGGCTCAAAACTTGGATTTGGCAAGGGCACCAACTAGGCTCTAGGATGGCTAGAGTAGAGTAGATCCCGGAGCGATGAGGCAGAGCAATGGCCAAAACGGAAACGAGAAGTGCTTGCTTGCTTGTTGCTTGTTGCTTGCTTGTTAGCTAGATTTAAGGGGAGAGGGGTGTGGTAATGTGTATACCAATTAGAATTATATGTACCAATGATAAACCAATTAGGCCATCCTAGTGGTGCTTATTGGCCCCCAAAGGTGCCATAGTGGCACTACGGCCCCAAAAAAATTCAAAATCTCAAAATTTCCCCAAAAAAGTACGGATTGCAATGGGTTTTGGTCACCAGTTGGAGACAATATGGTATGGCACCACCCATGGGGACCCACATTGCAATAGCCTACGTCCCCAAGGCCATGCTGTTTGTGTGGAGGGGCTCCCCGCGCCTCTTTGGAGGCAATAGAATTTCGTTGTGACAGAAAACTGAATTTGCGTTGAGTCGCAACTGTTGCAAGCGGTGTATGCCCGTAAAGCATTTTGAGTGAGTGCGAGTCAATGTGTAGGTGTTTTGTGTGTTTGTGTGTTTGTGTGTGTGTGCGTGTGTGGAAGCACAATATTATAGAGGGCAAAGGCCGATGAAAGTTGTGGACGCTGTGCGACGGATTAAGCAAGGGGGTTATGGGCGAGGGACTGGCTGTGCCAGCCCCCCCCCCCCGCCCACCCTTGGTGTCGCAGCACGACGGAAGGACTGGGGGAGGCCCGTATGGGTCTAGGCCCCCGTGGTCGACTGAGGCGCCTCCAAAAGCATACAGACTGTCATGCAGCTATCATGTTTGGCGCCTGCTTGGGTCTCAGCTGGGGGCCTCGCTGAGCCACAACCTCTGGGGTATGGGGGTTTAAGTCACCTTCGCCGCTGCACGTCCATGCCGTGCCTCGCTGTGTGGCCGCCACATGCCCGTTTGGCCGGGGGGGAGGGGGGGGTCTTGCCCTCCCTCTTGAAAGCCCGCTCCCTGGCGGCCTCAGGCGGCTGCCGCCGCTGCGCTCTGCGCCGCTTGGTCAACGCCCCCCCCCCCCCCCCCGGAGGTGCGTACTCTCGCCGCTGGGGCCCTATCACGCGGCTCAGCCGCGGCGGAGGGGGGGGGGGGGGGTGCCCTGGGTGGCCTGTGGCGCAGCAGTGCCTTACTCCCCTACCCACTGCCGCACAGGCGGCGCATTGTCTATGTTGGTGTGTGTCGCATATCCGCAGCCGCAGCAATCGTGGCCGAGCTTCCAGGCGCATAGCACGAGGGCATCTGCCTAGCGGGGTGAAAAGGGCTGGCCCCGACCGTTCGGGGATAGTTCGACTGCTCCTCCACTTGGTAATGTGGTCCTTGCCTGGCACCTTGGGGCAGCACCGGCCCCGCATAAAAGTCCATGCCGTACGCTTCTATGCTGCGCTTTGCTCCTCTCCCCGGGCAGCGCTCGCGTTGTCCATCCGCTGGCGCTGCACGTCCTGCCGGCTTGGCCTGCCCCTGTGGCTTTTTCCGCTTCCGCCGCGACACCCGGGCCTATTACTGCAGGGGCCAGCGCTCCGCGTTGTACTGCTGCATCCGTCGCAAGTGATGCCATACCGCCATAGGGTGCGTGAACAGCGGCCGCCCCTTGACCCCCACTACTGTTCCCGCCCCCAGCGGGACGAGGGACCGGCACCTGGTGGTGATGGGCACCGGTAGAATGGACTTTTTCCCCAGCGTTCTGCCTAGGAGGGTGACCGCCAGCCAGAGGACCCGCCCTTTCTCTCGCAGTGACAACTCTGCCCCCTTGAACCGTGCATGGGGTGTCGGTGGGAGCGGCCGCCCCGCATGGGACTCAAAGTCCAAAGCGAGCTCCATGAAGGACACTTGACAATGCCCTTGCGGGAGCCCCTCGTCTGGGGGCAGCCACATGAGCTCGGTGAGCCACCGCAACGGGGCTGACAGGAAGTCTGCTCCCCACTTCCAGTCTCGCGGCAGGGGCCCAATGGGGGCAATGTGCGTCGGGTACGCCTTGGGTCCCGGGAATTGTAACTGGTACCACGGGTAGCGGTCTTGCTTTGCCTTGCGGCGCTCCACCGGGAAGAAGAGGCCCGCCTCGTCCTCCTTCTCCTTCTTGACCCGCAGCACCGCTAGAACATCCCTTGCAGCTTGTGGACAAACTGCTCCAGCGGGTTTCCATCATCCTCCGCCCACGGATGCCCCATGAGGGCCACTTCGGTGTTGTCCCGTGCCTCCTGTGGATTGGGCTCCCAGTAACAGGTTACTTGGTTGAGCTCCCTACACCGCTTCTTCCACCCCGCCCCACGGGCCATCCCACTGCGCTTGACCACACTCTCCGGCATGAGCCCGCACAGTCGTACGCAGGGGGGCCATACGGACAGCGCCCCAAGCTTGATTGCCTTGGCCAGCATCATCACCTCTGCCAGAAATGGTTCCCTGGTCGCCTTCCACGCCGTGCACCACCACAGCAAGTGGTCCTCGTCTTCTAGCACCCCCTGTGCGTAGTATGGGCACCGGTCATCGGAATAAGTGTTCCACATACTCCTTATCTGCATGCACGAGATGCACCGCCTCTCTCTTTCCCGGCGGGATCCACTGCCACCAGCCTCGCGCGGTACGCCAGCCCACCTTCCGGAATTCCTGCACGGCCCTACCGAAGGGAGTGGGCCTTGGGTAGCTCCGTCTCCTCCCAAATAGCTTGCACCATTGTCTACGATGTCCCCTGTGTGCTGGCCAAGTGTGCTAGCCAGCACATCCGCTTGTAGGGGACGACCATGGACGGCGCTACTCTATGACCCGGCACCGGTAGCGTAAACACGAACTCTTTGGCCCTGCACGGCCTGCTGGGCCCCCAAATGGCTGTCATGATCGCTGCCTCCATACTGCTCACATCTTTCTGCGCGATGTCCGCCAACTCGACTCCAAAAAGCGCCGCACGACAATCATCACAACCGCCACCGTGGCCTTGTGGTCGAAACCTCCTGGGATCACTCTCGCCGTTCGCAGCGCCGTTTTCCTGTCGGCAATGCGTTGCTTTAGCAGAGGGCCGGTGCCCCGCTTCGGTCAGGTCCAGACTCCCACTCCCAGTTGCCTGAACTCCTGCTGCACCGGGAGCACCACTCCGTTGAGTGTCGCCCGTAGCTCCGTAGGCTTCTAGCGAATCGAGTTGGTTGCTGAGAAGGCGAGCGCTTTCTTCGCATGGACCTGTCCGGTCACCTTGAGCCACTTGCTAGTTGCTGCCAGCATTGCCAGCAGTGCCAGCACGCTAAGGGCCAGCATACGTGTACGTGTTGTCTGCGCAGCCCTCCGCTGATATATTGACCTTAGCTCCTGGGCCCACATCCGACTCCTCAACGTCGGTACCACTTGACTCATCGCTTGTGTCCTCCGCTCCAAAAAGGTTCCTCGGCTGGATGGGTGACAGGGGTTCCTCCTTTGGGTCGGGGGATGCCATCTCCGGTGACAGGGGAGCCCGTAGGGACACCCTGGAGTGTTCCGTATTTCCTGCAATCCCAGCCTCCCCCATACCTTTATGGCCGGCGTGGGGCCCCCGGCGTGGCAGTCCCTCGGTCGCGGGGGGGGGGGGGGTCTTAGCCCCTCCTTGATCCGGGTTCGGCGGGGGCCTTTGCACCCCGTTCACAATCCATCCCATTTCCCAGCAGCAGCACAATTGCACACACCGCCACACCCAGATGTGGTCTAGGCCCGCCCCATAGCTGGCCCAGTAGCAGAAGGGAATGATTTCCTCCTTTGGTCTCGGCGGCATCTCCTTCGTGGTCACTGTCACCGGCAACCTGAGGGCGTCAATGGTTCGCTTCCATGTGGTCGTTATGCCATTGATGACCACCACGCTCAGCGGGCGCTGCCCACCATGCGCCTAGGCAGCCCTTTATTTCAAACATGCGCCTCAGCTGCTAGTACACTTCCCGAAACGCCCTCCGCACGCCTGCATCGATCCCCTACACCTCGAGAACGGCCATTGATATGGCCTGCGGTATCAGATTGAAGCACTTGGTGTAGTCCGTGCCGGCCCCCACCAATGGGGTGCCCATCAACTGCGCCAGCTCCACCAGTAGGGACAGCACTGTCACCGCATCAATCGCCCCCTTGTGGGGGCGAAAGCCGTATGCCTCCTGATGCACCCATTGCTCCTGCCAGTCCAGTGCGTCTTCCATCCGTACTCCTACCCATATGCGATATATTTGCTAGAGGACTGTGAGCGGTCGCAGCTTCATCGGGTCCCCTCCCCCTTCGCCCTTCGGCACGAGGGAGGCGAAACCCTCTGCCACTCTGTCCGGCCATCTGCCCGTTCTCTCCACCATGCGTAGCACTTCCGCTAAAGCATCCCAGAAAATCATTGACAGGCGTTTTAGCATCAATATGGACCACCGATCCAGCCCATTGGCTGTCTTCACCCCCATCCTGGCAGCCCGTTTCAGGAGCACCGCGCCCGTCAGCACCCTTGCAGTCATGTCACTGTGACGTATGTACCGCCAGTACTGCTGCATGAAGTGCTGTACTGAGGGCTACAGAGACACTTCATAACGTCGATTCACCGGCCTCCATGCTGCACGGATCACGTCGTCCATCTCCGCTACGTTGGCGGTGTACTTCCCATCCTGCTTCCGTACCATTTGCAGCGCTGTGTCACCACTGCCCCGGATCGAGCGGTATACCACCCCCGGTGCATCCGCCCACGAGTCATTTATCCACTGCTTCCATGCCTTCACCTGCTCGCGCTCCTCCGCCCGCGCCCTGGTGTGGACCAATGTCTCCAGGGCATTTGTGAGCCTCTGCAGCTCTGCGCCGCCACAGGGCATCTCCCCGCGGCACGTTCACTCCATCCGGCAGGACGTTCTCCCGTTGCAATTGTAGCATGCCCTTCTTGGCCGCTTCCCATCACACAGCCACTTCCTTGGGCCGGTGCCCCAATCTGATGCCTGCCATGTTCTTCTGTTGGCGCACATAGTTGTGCACCTGTCTCAGGGAGCCTTTAACCACATCCATCATCCGGATGGTTCTCATTTTTGGCGCCCCGCTCGGGAGTTTCTCATTGGGGCAGAGCTTGGTGACGGTGGTGGTGCGCGTTGCTCCCCTCCCCTGCTTGTTTTCCTCCTTTTGGGCCAACCGCACTGTCGGAGGGCCTGGCCACTGGGTTCGCATCACGTACTCCTTCGTGCTGTCCTCGGTGAGCTCCAACAGGAGGAATTCCTTTGCCGCCCATGTCCACATGTTCCAAATCGCGTTCGCGTGCTCCTCGCGTTTGGCAGAACCCAGGGCCTTTGCACCGCATTTCAAAGTGCCTGCGCCATCTCCTGTCTCTCCTGCTTCCCAGGGGCTGTTCTGGCGGCGCCTCCAGGTGTTTGTGTGTGTGCGTGTGTGTGCCCCTGCACGTGTGTGCTGAAGGTGCTGTTACCTGAAGGCGTAGGCTATGATGCCATACCCATGGGAAAGCACACAAAGATTGGGCCACGACCTTGAACCCTTGGTCTATCTATGACCCTATCTATGACCCTTGGTTGGTGTGCTAGGGGCCTCCCCACCAAGGGATTTGCTGCGCAGTTGTCATGGTCAGCCCAGCATTCATTGTACAGCCCCCTGCCTTCCAGCCTTCGTGGAGCTAAAGCCCCCACAGCGCCCAAGCCATTGTGCAGTGCGCTCCTGCTCAAGCCTTGGGTGGGGTGGTGTGGGCACCCCACACCCGGAGGGACCCATCCACCACATGCAGGATGAATGTGTATGTGGTGTTGGTGGAGGGGGGAAGAACAATATTAAAGAGGGAGACCCGCATGGGTCCAGGGCCCCCCGTTGTCGCCTAGGGCGCCACCAAAATCAGTGCAGCGTACAGTATGTGCGCCATCCTGTCCGGCACCCGTCGGGGTCACAGCTAGAGGCCTCGCCTGGGTCAGAACCTCTCGTGGGGTGGGGTTATGTGACCTCCGTCCCGGCGCGCCCATGCTGGCCGCGTCCTGCTGCATCACTCGCGCCCGCTTCGCGCGGGGGGGGGGGGGGTCAGGGTGTCCCCGTCCTCTCTTGGAGGCCTGGCCTCCTCGCACTGACTCCTGCTGGCGTCGCTTGGGCTCTTCGTTGAGCCCCCCCCCCCCCCCCCCCCCCGGTGTATGCAGCCCCGCCGCCCTCGCTCTGCCTGGCGCCCCGGGCGGTCGACTGCGCTCTTGCACTGGGGGGCGGGGATGCCCGACGTGCCCTCGGGCGCAGCAGTGCCGATCCCCCCATCCAACCGCGGCGCACGTGGTGCACTATCTGTGTTTGTGTGTCGCACAAACCCAAAGGCGCGGCAGCCGGGGGTGCAGCTCCGGGTGTCTAGCCTTGGCGCAGTGCTGTGGCAGTGAGAAGAGCGCCGCCCTTGCATTTGATACGGGGCCGTCCTCTAGTTCCACGACCTAATACTGTGCGCCTCTGCGGGCCCCCTGCGGTATGATGGGGCCTGCGTAGAAATCACTGGCATACGCCCCGGCTGTCTTCTTGGCTCCTCCTTTCCCCGGGCACGTCTCCCGCTGTGCTGAGTCGCCACTGGGTGACGTTGCCGGTTTCACCTGCGATCGTCGCTGTTTGTGCTTCCGCCGCGCCACTCGCTGCTGTTGCTGACGTGCCCAGCGCTCCGAATTGTATTGTGGCAGTCATTGTAGGTGATGCCATACCACGGCTGGCCTGGTAAACAGCGGGCGGCCTTTCACCCCCACCACTATGCCGGCTCCAAGCGGGACCAGTGCGCGACATCTGGTGGTGATTGCTGCCGGTAGGATAGACTCGCGTCCTGCAGCTCTTCCCAGGAGGGTGACCGCCAGCCGGAGAACTCGGCCCTTTTCTTGCAACGACATTTCCGACCCCGTGAAGCGCGTCTGTGGGGTAGGAGGCATGGGTCGTCCCGCATGGGATTCGAAGTCTAGGGCTAGCTCCATGAACAACACCTGCCCGTGTCCCACCGGTGCATCATCATCCGCCGGCAGCCAGTGTAGCTCCCTGAGCCAACTTAGCATGGCTGGCAAGAAATCGCGTCCCCACCTCCAGTCCCTGGGCAGCGGTCCCAGCTCCGGTACTTTTGTCGGCTGTTGCTACGGACGCGGGAGTTGCAGCTGGTGCCAGGGGTAGCACTCTTGCTGCATGCGCTTTCGCGCTGCCGGAAACAGCAACCCCACCTCCTCCTCCTTCTTCATTCTGGTCCGGAGTACTGCCAGGAACATTCCATGAATTTTTCAGAGGAACTGCTCCAGCGGGATGGTATCCGCATCCGCCCACTGCTGTCCCGCCAGCCCCAGCTCCGCCCCCTGGCGGCTGGCCTCCTCCCAAGTCTCCCCTGGACCCGGTTCCCAGTGTCGGGAGACTCTGTGCACCTCCCTGCATTTTTTCTTCCACCCCGGTCCACGCGACAGCCTGCTGCGCGCTACCACAGACTCCGGCATCAGGCCACAGAGGCGTAAGCACGGAGGCCACGTCGACAGGGCCCCCAGCTTGATCGCCCTTGCCAGCAGCATGACTTCTGAGAGGAAGGGTTCCCTGGCCACCTTCCATGCTCCAGACCACCACAGGAGATGGCTCTCATCCTCCCTGACCCCTTTGTCACAGTAGGGGCAGCGATAGTCTTCGCAAAGCCCCCGACGGTATGCCCTGTCCGCCGTCCACAGGGCACCAGATAGTGCCCCCCGGAGCAGTGACTTGTCCAACTCTTCCGTTCTTCAGTTCTCTGAGTGTCAGCTCTCGATGGCGACACGCCCCCATACCTCCGAAGGTGCGCGGCCTCCGCTTCTCCAGTGCTGCCAGCTGGGCCTCCTTGAGGGACTCTCGAAACAGGTGCTCCACGTACTCCTTGGCCGCATGCACCAGGTGCACCTTCACCCCCGTGTGCGGCATGGCCCACTGCCACCATCCACCCTGGCACTGCTAGCCCAGCCTGCGGAATTCCCAGAGCGCTCGCCCCGGCGGACCCGTTGCCTTGGGTGTCGTCGTGCGCTCCCAGATAGGAGGTGTTCCTGTTTTGTGCTGTGCCCGGGGTGCGCGCAATCTGTGCTAGCCAGCACATCTGCTTGTACGGGACTACCATAGAGGGGACCACTCGGTGACCCGGCAGCAGTAGCGCGAAGACCAGTTCCTTCGCCCTGCAGGGCCTGCTGGGGCCCAGATCGCAGTCATGATGGTTGTCTCCAGACTACTGACGTCGCGGAGAGAGATGTCTGCGAGCGCGACTCCAAATAGTGCCGCGGCCACAATCATTATTGCTGCCACTGTGGCCTTTCGGTCGAAGCCTCCGGGCAGCGTGCGTGCCTTCTTGAGGGCCGTTTTTCCTTCCCGGATACGTCGCTGTAGGGGCGGCCCTGTGCCCCTCCGTGGGACGGTGCGCACGCCCACCCCTAGCTGCCGGAACTCCTCCTGCACGGGCATCAGTACCCCATCCAGGGTCGCCTCTAGCGCTTCTGGCTTTCCGCGCGCTGAGTTGGTTGCCGAGAAGGCCAGCGACTTTTTGGCGTTTATTTCCTGGCCGGTGAGCTTAAGCCATTTGCTTGTGGCCAGCAGCATGGCCAGGAGGGACAGCAGCGCTATTGTCAGCATGTCGGTGTCATACGCATATCCTTCGGCGGAGATGGTAATTTCCACCCCTGGTGACGCATCCTCGGTGGCATCGTCATCCTCTATGACGCTCGCTTCTTCGCTTGTGCTGTCCTCCTCCCTTGGTCCAAACAGGTTGCGCGGGGCTAGCGGTGAAAGAGGTTCTTTGTCCCCGTCACTGGACCCCTCTGCCGGTGAGGGCATATCTCTCAGCGATGCTCTGGAATGCACTGTGCTTGCGGGGGTGGGCATTTCCTGCAGCCCCAGCCGACCCCACATCTTCTCCGCCGGCGTGGGCTCCCCTGCTTGGCATCCTGCTGGTCTCTGGGGTGGGAGAAGGGTCCCTCCGTGGTCCGGATCCGGTGGGGGCTTCTGTTCTCCGTCGACCAACCACCCCTGCTCCCAGCAGCAGCAGGGCTGTACGCATCTCCATACCTAGATGTAGTCCAGGCCCGTTCCATAGCTGGACTAGTAGCACGAGGGCAGTTCCTCCTTCTTCGGGGCCGGCGGCAGTCTCCTGGTGGTCGGTCACCTTCACTGGCTCTTTGACGTCATCGATGATCCGCTTCCAGGTAGTCGTTAAGGCGTTAATGAGGGGGCATCCTTGCAATACCCCGTTGGTTGCTGCCCACCACGCACCAAGGCAGCCTTTGATTTTGAACATCCGTCTGAGCTGGGAGTACATCCCTTGGAAGGCGCGCAGTACCCCCGCATCTATGCCCTGTTCTTCCAGCACCACCATAGAAATGGCTTGCGGGATTAAGTTGAAGCACTTCGTATAGTCGGTCCCTGCCCCCGTTGTTGGTGGAGGCGCGGGGGGGGGGGGTCGTCTGACAAGTTGGTTTGGAGAGGGGGCATACCCGACAAAGTGCACGAATGCCATGATAATGATGTCGATTCATTATTCTTGTTTCCAACAATAAGTACGGCCCATAGGGGGGCCGACTAGGGTTACGCAGAGATAGAGGCTGGGCCCCACCATTGGCTAACACGTCCACATTGAAGGAAAAAGTTCTCTGGAACCATGGTCTTAATCGACGCATAGTGGCAGCTATAAGCGAACCAAGTTTTGGCCGCTACAGTGCAAAGTGGCCCAAAATGGTGCCAATACGAGGCCAATAAGCACCACAAGGAGGGCGTAATTGGTGCTATGGCTCCCATGGGTTTATATGTACTTCCAACTACATGGCGCTCACACTTGCGCTTCATCTAATTTTGTATGAGGCTGTGGAATGCAAAAGCATGTGTTGGTGCCGTGCAAACAGAACACACGCCTGCACACAGGCACACAGGCAGGCACGTACACAGACATGGAAAATGCCACAGTAAAACAGCGATACCAACAGCAGCGCCAGCAAGAGCCCCAAAAGGCAGTTGCGATTACCGAGCTTCATGCCGTAGATGGTGGCATCAATGAGGCTGTAGCCGCCGATGACCTTCCCATGGAACAGGAGCCACAGAAGCAAGCACAGGACGAAGGCCCCAAAGAATGGGGCGGACCATTGGAAAAAGGTACTGATGCTGAACTCCGCCTCATACACGCCGAAGGGCTGCAGGGTGCGGATTGGGTGCGCGAAGGGCTTGTAGCAAATGAAGTACGGCCCAGGCTTGGGCACAGTCACCACCAGCTCCACCCCCTCGTCCAGAAAATACGTGATATTGGAGACCTCTGCACTACCGACGGTGTAGTAGTAAGAGGCCTGTAGTAGGCGGCGTTGGCCAGGGGGCTGGCCACCAGCATCAGGCTGCCCACTGTCAACAGCTTGTTTCCCATTATCATTCGGGGTCCCCCCACCACCAGCAGGTGGTGGTCCCTCACCAGATTGGTCATCATCAAAATCGCCATGGTCATGGTCATGGTCATGGCCATGGTCATCATCATGGGCACCGAACGGTGGCGGGCGGTTGGTTTCAATGTGGTCCCTGCTTCCCAGCAGCTCGAAGGTTTCCTGGGCGCTGCAGTTGTCCCCAAATGCCACAACGGTGAAGGTGTCCTTCTCAGTGACCTGGCGAACGGCAGGTGGTTTGGGCTGTTGCATCCGACGCCGGCAGCGCAAAGCCAGGGGCCACGGTCTGTCGACAGTCAGACCCGAAGCGCCTTCGCTGTACCAAGACCAGCACGAAGCCATATGCCGGGCTACGCAAAAGGGGCACAACAGCAACAGCGGACAGAAGGGGCACAAATGGCAGGCACAAGGAGCCCAACCACCAGCATCAAAGGCATAATGGCAGGCAAAAAAGGGCACAGCAACAGCCACACCTCGTGCGACTCCACATAGATAATGAAGGTGCGGTTGACGATAGGTTTGCTTTCATTCAAATAGTACGTCACTTCACCAGGGCATTTTGGTGGTTTCGGTGCCTTAGCAGGCTTGGCTGTCACGCCAGTCAGGACCACCACGAGCAGAAAGAGCAAGGCTGGCAACTGCACGAGGCCATGCAGTCCAGGAAAGAGGGCACGCCCCATGAAATTTCAGTGACCACGTGATGAGCGTGGGTCGAGCAGGGGTAATTCTGGAGCACTGCAGTAGTAGACCCGTATGAGCGCGTCAGAAGGGAGGGATCATGCAGTCAAGATGCGTGAATAGTTCAGGGGTGACGTGAGGATGGCTGCTGAGCGTAGACTTCCAGTGACGGCCTCTTGGATACGGATCGAAGGCTAGTTTTGCAGGTTTTGCAGGATCCAGAGAAAGTGCTTCACTTCCCTGTGACTTCACTGCATGGCATTGTGAAATGACTGAAATGAAATCGGACACAGGAAATGAACCTGGCAGCCAGAATTCGCATTGTATAGCAGCAACAGATGCCGCTCCAACCGGAAATAAATAAACACCTTCATGTAGTTGGTAACAACCTCATTTGTTCACAATGAATTAGTAAAAGGTAAGGTACCCGTTCATGCAAAAAGGCTTGGAATTCCACCTCCGGAACGACGATGTTCCACTCAGTTCCGTTCCACATCAATCTCAGCAGCCTACGCTCCTATGTGTCAGCCAGCAAATCCTGTATGGATGTTTATTCGATGGGTGTCGGGCATACAGCAGGAAGGACGTCCTTTCCAGTGTTCCGCTAAGCGTGCGTTGCTGCCACCAAACAACTTCATCATGCATGTGTTGATTCCAGTAGGGGCGATGCAAAAAATCGATTAATCCTGTGTCGTTCTTGATAAAGGTCGTTTTGATGATGGTGGATTGCACGCTTGTTGGCCCGAATATGAAGTATGCAATGGCTACGGAAAAATGCATTCTACAACTGTACTACTCGTCCTGTTCTTTTTGGTGTGTTGTTGGGGTATGGTTGACTGTACGCATGTACATATCCTGCACCACTACTCATGCACTACATGAACAGGTACAAAAACATGTGGCCGTTCATCGGTACCACATTGGCCGCACAGTGGATGAATCAATTTATGACCCCAAGCAACACATGGAAAAGAAACTGTCATAAATTTGCTCACACTCGAAGCCTGAGGCTTTGGTTAGGTCCTCCCACCAATCTTCTACTCCTCTCCCGGTTTCTCACAACAAAAACCTCCATCAACACACCACCATGCAAAATGAATAATGGCGGTGGCTGGTCAACGTGTCATCACGAACACACGCTGTACAGGGCCGGCCATGAGGCAACGGATACTGGGCTCGCATACGCCCCCGTGTCACAGGCGCATGGTCATCACCACACTCAGTTCAATGTTTTGCCTTGCTGCACTGCAGCGCAATGCACTGCAGCGCAAACCAGATCAGTGCCGAATGTTGCCTTGCGTTCGCCACTCCAGGTGGCTATCGAAAGTTCTTAGGCTGTTTGGGTCAGCTCGCTCCCACCACCCTCCCACAGCGCCGGTTAGTCTCAAACCTCTCGCTCTGTGGGCCTCTCTCTCTCTGTGCTTCTTTTTCTTTTTTTTTTTTTGGCTGACTCCAGAAGTTCAAAGAGTACTCAAGACTGTGCTTGGCAAAGTGGGCGTCTCCAGCATATGATACAGTGGATCCCCGCAAAGCAGGGCACATGGCAAAGACCCAGGGTTCACATGTGTATACCAGAGGGCTCTCTGATGCGGTAGGCAAAACCGCCACGCCATATGGCAAGCCTATAATGCGTAAGTTTTAAGGAGGTTAAGACATGCTGGATCACGTGTGTGCCCCACAGGTCCTCAAGAGAGACAAGCTTTCGTCGCTTTGCAGGGGCCATGACCGGTGGCGGGCGTTGGCCCAGGATGCCGGGCCTTTTGCGGCACTGACGTTTAGGCAGAGGCGACTCCACCCGGTGGGCGGCGCGCTCAGATGCCCACAATTGGCTCATCACCGAAAAGAGCTGAATCCTTCGGTTATGCCGCTGGTAGTGCTGGTCTGCAGAGGTGGTCCACACTCTAGCACGTCGCAGAAGGGTGTGCCAGTGCCGTGATTGCCGCACCAGATCATCTAGCACGTCGCGGTATGAATCCATCAGTGAGGCCCTGAGAACGGCACGCTGATGCAAAAACCAAGGTTGGGCCAGATACTGCATTGCCGAAGCTACCTGTTGTGCCCCAGGGTCTGCGGTACTGGGACAGAGGCACTGGTCGAGATATTTCACCGCCCATGACCTGGTATGGTACGACTGCGGCCGGTCCCATGTGCGCACCTCTCTGTGCTTCTTTCTCTTCGCCCTGCCAAGGGGGTATATCTTCCTCTTCGCCCTCCCAAGGGGGTTTCTCTTCCTCTTCGCCCTCCCCACGGGTTTCTCTCTGTGCCTCTCTTCCCTTGGTCTCTGCCTCGTCTTACCCCCCCCCCCCTCTGCTTGCCCATGCTACTCAGGCGTACCGCCGTTCGCGGGGCGCCGTGCTCAACAGCGTGTAGAGTAACCTTACAGCGTCCCCTGTGACCGGGTTTGCCTGCCTTAAGAGCGCTCTCTGAAATAGCCTTATCAGCTCGACCCGTCAACCACACGTGCAGGCAGTCACCATTCCTACTCACTGAGGATGGCACCACCCTGTGGCCCTGTGCCGTTGGACAGTATAGGATCGCCTCCCACTGAAACGGGTGCCACTTGCCCGCACTCTTGGGCCGCCACTCAATCTGCATATTCGTCAGGGCCCGAGTCTTCAGGGTCTAGTTGATTTGGACCATCACCGAGTAGAGCTCCTGATTGCTCATCAGCAACGGCTCCCCGTGGTTGTCTACAATTTCACAGTGCATCCTCGTGCTTTGAGGTTGATCTAGTCGAAGCCAGATTTGTTGGTTCCGGGCCCAGGCCATGGTTTACCTTTGTTTGAAATCCATTGACATTTTGAGATCGGACTCTGAGTGTGCTGCTCAGAGGGATGCTTGATGCAGACATCATGGTTTCTGCACCACCACCACTCCTGTGGTCGACGAGGCCACATCATCTTTCAAGTCTCGCTTTCTTTTGAGAGAGTTGATGACCTTGTCAACTTGATCGTCCAACTCCATCGCCCTGGCCATTTCACCCGCCGTGACTAGGCCTTGTTTGCGTGTTTTGGCATCATCCGTATTTTTGGGGCGGTCTGTGATGCGCTTTTTGCGCGCTTCGTAGTCCACTGCCGAGATCACAAACATGGGGGGCATTCCAGAATCCGACAAGTAAATCTTACCAACCAGCTGTGAAATGCTCTCCCCAGTCAGCCGCCACGTGGCCGTGCGCATTTCTCCCACGCTCCACCTGACGCGATCTGCAATGTATCGACAGTGCACTGAGGGGGCAAGGGCCTCCGTCAGATCTGAGAGGTAACACCAGGGCGCCACGTCCAAGATGTACATTGTGCTCACCAGCTCCTTCTTCCGCGTTGATGGAATAGCAGGTTTAGAGATAACATCTCGATCAAGGAATTGCCCTGTCTTCACATCTTTGAAAACTGCTCCAATGGCCGCCACCAGCTCGCGGTATATGGCCTTCAGCAAGGTGTTCCCGGTGTCGGAAAGACCCGGTAAGAGTTTACTTGGGCCCAACACATGAATTTTACCGGTGATACTCGCTGCAAAACGCCCGGGACTGTCCAGAACATTGCAAGGACCGAGGCGTGCAACATGGGCGACCATGTTTCTTTGTGCGTTTTCTTTATCCAGACCTCATAAACGGCGGCCATGTTTGTCGGGTTGGCCCCACGATCATTCCACGGGCTGGATCTGAAACTTGGGCTTGGATCCGAACTGTGAGACCACAGCATTCACTTGCTCCTCCGTCAGCTCCGTGAAGAACAACTTTAAATTCCGTGGGTCTGTTCCCGGGAGGAGATGGACGTCATCAGAATCCAAACCAATAGCCCCCAATAAACCATTGACCAAGTCACTGTGGACCTGGATGGCGTACCGGTTATCTCGTACGTCAGACTCATGGAACACCACTTTGTCGACTTCAGCTCCGGGTGTCATAAGACGCAGAAGCTTGTAGGTCGGAGGCGGTGACATACTCCTAGAGTCTTTTGAGCTGCTGGCCACCCAAACAACAAACCGGTCATGTGTGCGCATGTGCATGAGGGACCTGTCCGCCATTTGCAGCTGGTCACACCCAAACGGTAGATTGGAGTTGAGGGCAAGCGCCCGATTGAGGAACGATGGTTTTTCATCTTCATCGTTGACTGGCTCCGGCAGCATGGCGACAAAACGCCCCAGCATGGACAAGTCAGCAAGCAGACGCTTGATAGCATTTTGTATGTTATCATATTCTGTCATTTCCCCAACAAGCACAACATTGGGGGAATGTTTGCCCGGCGCGCGCCCGGCGCGCTACTTTTCTATTAACTATCCCTACTTCAGCTCCAGATTTACCCTCCCATGGAGAAGCCCCCAAAGTAGACCACATTGCACTGCACACCTTCGCTACAAAGCACGTTGCAAAATAAAGCAGGATCTGTTAATTCAACCACTCCAACTGTCATTTGTAGTGTACTTAACAAACAACATTGGTCCCACAAGTGTGGGTGTCAATAGATTCATTACAATAGTGCTCCTTACCCCTACTCCTGGCCCCAACTCGAGAGGCCACGCAAAAAAGCGTGGATTGTGAGTCCCTAACCCCAACTCGAGGAGCCACGCAAAAAAGCGTGGATTGTGAGTCCCTAACCCCAACTCGAGGGGCCACGCAACAAAGCGTGGATTGTGAGTCCCTAACCCCAAATTGAGGGGCCACGCAAAAAAGCGTGGATTGTGTGTCCCTAACCCCAACTCGAGGGGCCACGCAAAGAAAGCGTGGATTGTGTATCCCTAACCCCAACTCGAGGGGCCACGCAACAAAGCGTGGATTGTGAGTCCCTAACCCCAACTCGAGGGGCCACGCAACAAAGCGTGGATTGTGTGTCCCTAACCCCAACTCGAGGGGCGACGCAACAAAGCGTGGATTGTGAGTCCCTAACCCCAACTCGAGGGGCCACACAAAAAAGCGTGGATTGTGAGTCCCTGACCCCAACTCGAGGGGCCACGCAACAAAGCGTGGATTGTGAGTCCCTAACCCCAACTCGAGGGGCCACGCAACAAAGCGTGGATTGTGAGTCCCTAACCCCAACTCGAGGGGTCACGCAACAAAGCGTGGATTGTGAGTCCCTAACCCCAACTCGAGGGGCCACGCAAAAAAGCGTGGATTGTGTGTCCCTAACCCCAACTCGAGGGGCCACGCAAAAAAAGCGTGGATTGTGAGTCCCTAACCCCAACTTGAGGGGCCACGCAAAAAAGCGTGGATTGTGAGTCCCTAACCCCAACTCGAGGGGCCGCGCAACAAAGCGTGGATTGTGTGTCCCTAACCCCAACTCGAGGGGCCACGCAACAAAGCGTGGATTGTGAGTCCCTAACCCCAACTCGAGGGGCCACGCAAAAAAGCGTGGATTGTGAGTCCCTAACCCCAACTCGAGGGGCCACGCAACAAAGCGTGGATTGTGAGTCCCTAACCCCAACTCGAGGGGCCACGCAACAAAGCGTGGATTGTGAGTCCCTAACCCCAACTCGAGGGGCCACGCAACAAAGCGTGGATTGTGAGTCCCTAACCCCAACTCGAGGGGCCACGCAACAAAGCGTGGATTGTGTGTCCCTAACCCCAACTCGAGGGGCCACGCAAAAAAAGCGTGGATTGTGTGTCCCTAACCCCAACTCGAGGGGCCACGCAAAAGAAACGTGGATTGTGAGTCCCTAACCCCAACTCGAGGGGCCACGCAACAAAGCGTGGATTGTGAGTCCCTAACCCCAAATCGAGGGGCCACGCAAAAAAGCGTGGATTGTGTGTCCCTAACCCCAACTCGAGGGGCCACGCAACAAAGCGTGGATTGTGAGTCCCTAACCCCAACTCGAGGGGCCACGCAAAAAAAGCGTGGATTGTGAGTCCCTAACCCCAACTCGAGGGGCCACGCAACAAAGCGTGGATTGTGAGTCCCTAACCCCAACTCGAGGGGCCACGCAAAAAAGCGTGGATTGTGAGTCCCTAACCCCAACTCGAGGGCCACGCAAAAAAGCGTGGATTGTGTGTCCCTAACCCCAACTCGAGGGGCCACGCAACAAAGCGTGGAGTGTAAGTCCCTAACCCCAACTCGAGGGGCCACGCAAAAAAGCGTGGATTGTGTGTCCCTAACCCCAACTCGAGGGGCCACGCAAAAAAAGCGTGGATTGTGAGTCCCTAACCCCAACTCGAGGGGCCACGCAACAAAGCGTGGATTGTGAGTCCCTAACCCCAACTCGAGGGGCCACGCAAAAAAGCGTGGATTGTGAGTCCCTAACCCCAACTCGAGGGGCCACGCAACAAAGCGTGGATTGTGTATCCCTAACCCCAACTCGAGGGGCCACGCAAAAAAAGCGTGGATTGTGAGTCCCTAACCCCAACTCGAGGGGCCACGCAACAAAGCGTGGATTGTGTGTCCCTAACCCCAACTCGAGGGGCCACGCAAAAGAAACGTGGATTGTGAGTCCCTAACCCCAACTCGAGGGGCCACGCAACAAAGCGTGGATTGTGAGTCCCTAACCCCAACTCGAGGGGCCACGCAAAAAAGCGTGGATTGTGTGTCCCTAACCCCAACTCGAGGGGCCACGCAACAAAGCGTGGATTGTGAGTCCCTAACCCCAACTCGAGGGGCCACGCAAAAAAAGCGTGGATTGTGAGTCCCTAACCCCAACTCGAGGGGCCACGCAACAAAGCGTGGATTGTGAGTCCCTAACCCCAACTCGAGGGGCCACGCAACAAAGCGTGGATTGTGTGTCCCTAACCCCAACTCGAGGGGCCACGCAAAAAAGCGTGGATTGTGTGTCCCTAACCCCAACTCGAGGGGCCACGCAACAAAGCGTGGATTGTGAGTCCCTAACCCCAACTCGAGGGGCCACGCAAAAAAGCGTGGATTGTGTGTCCCTAACCCCAACTCGAGGGGCCACGCAAAAAAAGCGTGGATTGTGAGTCCCTAACCCCAACTCGAGGGGCCACGCAACAAAGCGTGGATTGTGAGTCCCTAACCCCAACTCGAGGGGCCACGCAAAAAAGCGTGGATTGTGAGTCCCTAACCCCAACTCGAGGGGCCACGCAAAAAAGCGTGGATTGTGAGTCCCTAACCCCAACTCGAGGGGCCACGCAACAAAGCGTGGATTGTGTATCCCTAACCCCAACTCGAGGGGCCACGCAAAAAAAGCGTGGATTGTGAGTCCCTAACCCCAACTCGAGGGGCCACGCAAAAAAGCGTGGATTGTGAGTCCCTAACCCCAAATCGAGGGGCCACGCAAAAAAGCGTGGATTGTGTGTCCCTAACCCCAACTCGAGGGGCCACGCAAAAAAAGCGTGGATTGTGAGTCTCGAACCCCAACTCGAGGGGCCACGCAAAAAAGCGTGGATTGTGAGTCCCTAACCCCAACTCGAGGGGCCACGCAAAAAAGCGTGGATTGTGTGTCCCTAACCCCAACTCGAGGGGCCACGCAAAAAAGCGTGGATTGTGAGTCCCTAACCCCAACTCGAGGGGCCACGCAACAAAGCGTGGATTGTGAGTCCCTAACCCCAATTCGAGGGGCCACGCAAAAAAGCGTGGATTGTGAGTCCCTAACCCCAACTCGAGGGGCCGGGCAAAAAAGCGTGGATTGTGAGTCCCTAACCCCAACTCGAGGGGCCACGCAACAAAGCGTGGATTGTGAGTCCCTAACCCCAACTCGAGGGGCCACGCAAAAAAGCGTGGATTGTGTGTCCCTAACCCCAACTCGAGGGGCCACGCAAAAAAGCGTGGATTGTGAGTCCCTAACCCCAACTCGAGGGGCCACGCAAAAAAGCGTGGATTGTGTGTCCCTAACCCCAACTTGAGGGGCCACGCAAAAAAGCGTGGATTGTGAGTCCTTAACCCCAAGTCAAGGTGCCACGCAACAAAGCATGGATTCAAAGATTGTCCCGGTTTGCTCAATAGCATTGGAAGGTTGGGGCCCAAAAGAGGGCGGAAATGCTATGTCACCCCTGCATTCTCGGGGGTCCCCAACAAAGGAGACAAAATCAGAAGTCAAAACCTACGCTAGGGGTCACCATGATGCTCCTAGTATCTCAAAGTGTGGGTCTCTAGTATAGCCAGGCGCCCAACTAGCTGCACTGTGCGAAGTGCGCCCCCTTAGTGCACCCCCTAAAAGGCCACTAGAGGGGCACGGGTCCAAAAAGATGCACGGTGCGCTAACGTTCCCCCATTGGGGCGACTGCCGTAAAAAACGGCAGCTAGTTTTTCGGACGAGTCACAGTCATTGAAGAGTTCGAATGACAGGGAGGCAGCCTCTGTAACTCCACGCTTCATCACGATTTCGTCGTGGATGATATAGTCTAGATGATATAGTCGGCGTCGTCGATGGCTGCCAGACACGCCAGTTGTCCAGCGTCGGTAGGCACGATGACCTCTTGGCCTGGTGTTGCCAGGCGGGCTTGGGTGTCCCGGACACTCATGCGGTCAGGGGACGGTGTAGTGACGTCGGCGGCAGATTGTCAAGGCCCAACGGCCTGGGCAAGCATGGACAAAAAGACACCGAAAAAAAATAGACACTCAGAAAGTACAGGGCCGGGGGAGGGGGGGGATTTCATGCAAATTCGCAGTAGTAAAATTTCACTGTGGGAAATTTCACAAAGATCCCAGGATTTTGTGTGGTAAACTTCGCGGACACTCCCAGGAATGTTGTGGTGTGTAGGGCTTTGCGGGCTTGGTGAAGCTTAGCCACATGTGCCACTCATAATGTAGGGGAGACCCATCTGCCACACTCTGCCAGTGAGGAGGGTCAAGTTGGTCTCAGGTCCTGACATGTGTTCGAACTTTGGCAGTGGGATTCGACCTACACCCCTGGCAAAAACAACCTTAACTCCCTGCAACTCACTGGCCTATTCTCAGTTTTCCCCTAACCAAATCCTTTAGAAGCCGAAGCAGACGAGTTGAGGGCACGAGAGGCTCGTGGGGCATCGTAAGAGTAAACTAGGCCTCTGTGTTGCCCCCATGGACTCCTGAGGTGCCAAGGCGTCCTCTTGGCCCCCCAAATCCGGCTGAGGAAACTCTGTACCTACCTTGGCACCCAGCCTGTAGACAGTATCGTTTAACTGACAAAGAAAGAAAAACAAAAAATTTGGAAGTGACACTGTCCCAGGCCCCCAATTCTTTGTTTAAAAGGGGGTGGGCAAGGAGTCAAGAGCAAGGAGAGGGGGGCAATTCAAAAGCCGGTACACGTTCTATGAAGATTAGGTCCCAATTAAGGGGGGGGGGGGGGCAATTGATGAAACAAAGTGTGGCGTGTAAACATGCAGTGCGCATGCAGCAAGTAGACCCTCCTCACCGGAGTCCACAGTATCTGCCGCTCGGGATACCCATGCAGTACAGACTGTTGGTGTACTAGAAAGAAGCGGAAAGAACCAAGCACACACAAACACAGGACACATTCAATCCTTGGGATGATGAGAAATGCAATTCAACTTGTGGAGTCAAAGTGCAAATGGCCCTCGGACATTGTATACGCGTGCATGGGTCTGTTGGTGCACATCATCAACCACGCCGATGTGAGCTATGAGGGTGCCTCAACGCACCGTGTGCCCGCACCGCGCGCTTTAGCCCGCCGTCAAGAATCGGATTATTGCACCACTTTTTCAGGTAACAACGCCACACAAACACCACAGAAAACGGTGACAAGGATCAACATAAAACACGGTAACGACAGAATGGGTGTTGTCAACCAAATGTCTTCAGTCATATGCACCAATCGTTGGTGTCCATGGGGGAATGTTTGCCCGGCGCGCTACTTTTCCATTAACTATCCCTACTTCAGCCCCAGATTTACCCTCTCGTGGAGAAGGCCCCCAAGTAGACCACGTTGCACTGCACACCTTCCCTATAAAGCACGTTGCATGATAAAGCAATATCTGTGAATTCAGCAACTCCAACTGTCATCTGTGTTGTACTTAACAAACAACATTGCTCTCACAAGTGTGGGTGTCAATACATTCAGTACAATAGTGCTCCTTACACTCATCACAAACTGCGACGGTGGAGCGCTTCTGCCAACACTACACACACACACTTCTGCCTCATCCTCTGCCTCGTGTTGCGTGGCGGCCGAGTTGCTTTGGTCAGTGCAAACATGAGGCGGGACATGCTCCCATGGTCCGTAGGGGGGGTGACGGACCCGGATGCAAAATTGTGTAAAATGCGTGGATTGCGAGTCCCAACCCCAAGTCAAGGTGCCACGCAACAAAGCGTGGATTCAGAGATTGTCCTGGTCTCCTCAATATCACCGGAAGGTTGGGGCCCAAAAGAGGGCGGAAATGCTATGTCACCCCTGCATTCTCGGGGGTCCCCAACAAAGGAGACAAAATCAGAAGTCAAAACCTACGCTAGGGGTCACCATGATGCTCCTAGTATCTCAAAGTATGGGTCTCTAGTACAGCCAGACGCCCAAATAGTTGCACTGCGCTAAGTGCGCCCCCTTAGTGCACCCCCTAGAAGGCCACTGGTGGGGCACGGGTCACAAAAGATGCCCGGCGTGCGCCTGGCGCGTGCCCGGCGCGCTAATGTTCCCCCCATACAGTGAACGGCGATATTTATGGACACCTATGCATCGTCCTTGCAAAGACCGTCGCAGCACGAGGTGCCAATCCCATCACCTGAGTCATCACTGGACTGATGGCGACACACTTTAGGAAGGACGAGAGGCCCACAACAGTGGCAGGCACATGGCCCCCTGTGGTCTCAAATAAAAGACAATCCTGCCGGGCGCCAAAAGGTCAGCATTTATTGCCATGTGTCCTTTTGAAAGCAAAGGAACCGAAAACTTCGAATCTACAAGGTGCCCTGCTACCCGACCTGGGACCACCAACCTAGGACAACATGCTAGGGGGGCGTTGTCGCACGGTGCGCGCACGGTGCGTGCACGGTGCGCGCACGGTTCAATGTTTTTGGGATGGTTGCCCAACTTGTACCCCGTTGAATGGCCCCCATAGAAACACACCCAGGGTCCTGATTTCTGCACCTTGCAGTCCATACTGGCATACCAGGATTCTTCAATTTTTAGTCTGATGCTTGTCACAGGTTCCAAGGTCCTATTTTCTGCACCCTGCAGCCCCTATTGGCGTACCGGGAATTTTTTTTTTTTGAATTTGATGCTTGTCACAGGTTCCAGGCTCCCAATTTCTGCACCTTGCACGCACCTCCGTAACAAACCATGCACAGGCGACAACACAAGCGACAACACTGGTTGGGTTACGGGAATTTCAATTTCATCCGCCACAGCATTCTGGCTCATGATCATCAATTCTAGGGGCTTCAGCTTCCACTTCAGGTAATTGGGGCTCCAGCAAAGCGTCCATCGGCGCCTCATGGTGCACAGGTTGGGGGGAATCGGGGCTCTCAGCAGTCACAATTGCAAACTCCAACCGCTCCTCGGGTGCATGCTCATACAAGACCTCTTCACCACCCAATTCGTACCGAATAGAGACGCGACTCCCACCTCTTGGAGAAGGGTCAACGACAGTGGCCGACACCCTATCCCCGTTGGAGCGGTGGTAGTACACAGGCAGTCCGGCGACAAGCTAGGGCAGCTCAGATTCAGGCATTGTGGATCTGGTGGACACAGAATACGCAAAAGGACGCACGGTGCGCGCACGGTGCGTGCACGGTGCGCGCACGGTTCAGGCAACACCCCCTAGATCCCACGGAAACACAACAATTGGGCACCAAAATGCAATGCTCAGGCGCCTATGACTGCTTTGGGGCAACATTCCATGGTACTGCCATTCTACGCCAACCGGGTTAAAGTCGCACCGCGTGCCAGCACCGCGCACACTGCGCGCGAGGCACCCTCTATGGCTTTGTTCTCGTGCCAAGACTAATGTACTTTGCAGAGTATGGCCAAGAAGTGCTGTTCATAAATCCGGAAATGGAACTGGCATGCAGAGAGGTGACCACCCAATGCTGACCACCCATACAGCCTATACAGGGGAGGGGGCGATTCTGTCAACTTCGTGTGGGAAACTTCGCGTTTCAACTTGGCCGCGAAATTTCCCACGCGAAATCCACATGGGCTCTGGTCGAACATGCGCCCAATGAACCCATGCAGCACAGAAGTGCCATTAGGCTACCGGGGATACAGAAGATCAGAAGATCAGGAGTGCTTGGCATGGATCTAGGTTTTGTTCGTTTTGCAAACATCATATCTATCGGGTCATGGTACACAGGTACAGTGCTACACCGGAATGTGCATGTTCTTTGACATCCCAAAAAATCCCATCAAAAAGCTCTAATTTGTCCAATTGCTCACACACACTTGCTCATACTTCGGGTAATTCCTCAAAATTTTGCTCACACTTGCTCGCACTTGCTCAAATTTGTGCAATTGCTCTAACACAACTGCTTACGCTTCGGGTAATTGCTCAAAATTTTTCTCACACTTGCTCAGACTCACTCATACTCGCTCACACTTGCTCACATTGCTCATACTTGGGGTATTTGCTCAAAAATTTGCTGACACTTAGTCTAATTTGTCCCATCTCCTTCAAGACTACGCCAACTTTGTTCCTGCAAAATCCCCATACATTCCTGCAATATCTCCAGTGGTGGACCTGACCCTTTTCAGAACCACGGGGGGGGGGGGCCTGTGTACATCTATCTCCATCTGAAATTCCTTATCCCCTTGGTTGTCATTTCAAATTTTTTTTGGCTCAGACCAAGGTGAGCTGGCGTAGCCTGCTCACTTCACAGTCCTCGAGGTAACCCCTCAGAATCAAGGTTCAGCTGTCCAGGGCTACGATGACCCCACAAATGACTGTGGTAACGGATCTGACACGTAGTGAGGATTTGCTGACTCTGAAACCAGGTTATGCAGTGGGAGACTGCCACGCCTGCAGGCTTCCTAGTGTGCATGAGGCACAATGACTGTATCCCCTTGGTTGTCATTTGAATTAAACACCTGTACTGCCCCCAATTTAGACCAGTCTTCCGGAAGTGCACATCCACCTGGGTCAGTAGGAGGGCATTTTGCCCAAACCCACCAATGCAAAAAACAATTGTGAACAACAAAACAACAACAAATGAAATTTATGAGTGTGGCGGGGGGATGGACCTTCTGAAATGAGTAGAAGTCCCAGAAATTCTGCAACAAGCAGAAATTTATCAGCAAAATGCACTTCACAAGAAGGGGGAGGAGGGTTGAAAAGAAACAAAGACTAACAAAAGTGCAAAGGCAAAAGCAAGGGTACAGATGTGCCCACCCAGGCCACGGAATGGCCTCTCCCACCTGTCCCCTGCAGAAAAAATACTTGCTGCTTGTTTGTGCTGAAAAATAATTCAGCTCAGAAGGCACAATCATCATTCACACTGCATCAGTTCCGGTGTCCGCAGGGATATGTACCGAAATATCGAGATGAACTAAAAGGAATCCATCTGTCACATACAGCTTCCATATCTACAGTCCAACCACGAAAGAGCAAAACAGAAAAAACGGTGATCGGCTGCTTAACAACCAGCAGCATCAAGCTTTTGGCGCATATACAAGGGGCGCAAAAGCAGGCACTCCTTCGGCCATACCCCGTTGTGTTGTACAACCGGGGACGTAGGACATGGTTCCAAAAATCGTGGAAACAATTCCTACCGAACTCGAGCTCGGTACTGTGGTCCTGACAAGGGTGGTACTTTCGCAGGGGGTATGGGTATGGGTATGGGTATGGGTATGGGTATGGGTATGGGTATGGGTGTGGGTATGGGTATGGAGAGAGCCCTTGTACCGAGTACCGGGCGAGCACCACCGTGTGTCTCACCACTTGTATTCTGGCTGCCTCTTCGGACTCGTGCGGCCATCCAGGGCCCGCCACTGCCGCAGCCATGAGCCACAGGCCACGTAGACAGGTGAAACGGGTGTGCAGTGCAGTGCGCTGTGTACTCTCACGGCGGCTGTTACCGGGGGCAGGGCTACACAAGTAACCCCCGGGGTGGATGCCCTGCACAGAGAGGGTGCTGACAGGGCGGCCCATGTTTTGGGCTGGTCTCACTGCAGGTCTTCACTGTATGTCCTCACATGGTGAGGCATGGGCACTGCTTGGTCCATGCTCTCCCGAGCCAATGGCTGAGAGTCACAAGCATCCTCTGGTGAGGGTCCCTTGCTACCCTCTTTGAGGACTGACGCGTCAAGGATAGCCACAGGCCACACACACGTCATAAGCATCCACGGGCTCCAGGCCACTCAATACACTCAGAGGGGTAAACCCTGCTGGTCCACACGACCTCTTGTGACAGTGATGGCCATGGACAATCCGGAGGACTGACCGGTCACCCCCTGTTTAAGCTACACAAAAGTCCCAAATTAATACGGTCCCTACTCCCGCTGTAGCTTGGACAAGGCCGTAGCTGATACAAGGGGGGGGGGGGGGTAAGCAACTTGTACCCAGGGGACAGTGAACTGAGCATGCATGAGACCCCCACCTGTCCAGGCAGAAGTCCGGCTCTCCCGGAGACCGTGACTGGCAAACCCTTATTACTTCCACTTGGTCTGGCAGTGGCGACGCTGCCCCATCCAGATAACACCTTCCCCAGGGGCTGGCGGTCCCCGGTGGTGGAGGCCCCCTGTCCAGGCCCATCTGACTCGGTTCGCAGGGGGTAGGGGGGATGGCCAAACTGAGGTATGCCCATGCCCATGCCCACGTATGCCAATAGCATGTATGGGTATGTACGCCCGGGGGTACTTTGGGCAAAGCATGACGAGTTGAGGGCGTGGAATGCAGGGCAGGGAATCAGTACCCCACCCCAGCTTGTGAGAACATCAGTAAAGGCCCAAAACTTGCAGAAACAACACTTACTGTTGTTCTGACAAGGGGTGGTTCTCGCAGGCCGGGGGAGGGGGGGGGTTTACATCTGCTGTGTATGGTGCATGGTGCATCAGGGTGTGGTGTAGGTAGCGGACAGCTTGAGCCCGATTTTTCTGCGGAGGGGGACTGGTCCAGCAGCTTTCAAATCTGCTGAGTAGGCAGGAGGGTAGCTGCGCGTTTGGAAGAGGGTGTGCATGTTAGGCACCATTTGTACGAAAGGTACATGGCCCCACAGCTTTTATGGTGTTGAGTCGGGTCGCGTTTTGCAGGGCTGCAGTGAAGGAAACCAAGCCGAGAAAAGCTTGTGTCCTTTTGGGGCAGGGGGTGGACGTCACAAACAACATCGAATGGTACCTTGACAGGTATGCTACACACGCAATGGCTGACGCAAACCACCAGCAAATGACTGAGGGGACCGTGGGCAGGAGATCTGTGCAAGGTCATGGTGTGTTGCTTGGTCATACCAAGCAGGTGCATGACCACTCCAATCACCCCAGCCACTGAGCCACATGCAGGTTCTGGGTGCAGCATTGAACGGGGCACAGTACTACGCAGTGCTCACACTGTGAGCACAGGTGGACTGTCTTATTACTGGTGATGGGGGGGGCGGGCGGGATAATCACTCACCATGCACCAAAATCCAAGCGACAACCTAAACAATGGTTGGATCGTGGTGCACGGCCTGCACGTCAAGCGTGCTCATTCAGGTGCAAACTGAGCAGCATTGTGGCCCAAACAAACACTGCATTGCAACACCAAACACCATTAGACACAGTTGGTGAAATGAATTGGGGTACACTCCGTTATTTTTTTTTTGAGCCAGTGCTGCCCCCACCACTGTCACTGTCACACACATGGCTGGGGAAAAATTGGCTTGCGCGACGGGGGGGGGGGGGGTTGTTCGAGCCCCTTTCCTGGATCCCCCCCCCCCTTCTGGGCTCCCGTGAGGCTCCCGTGACAGGGACCCCCGACGGGCTGACAGTGACCCCCCAACAGGCTGACAGGGGAGGTGGGGGGGGGTCTTGAGGTACCACAACATATATGACTCAAAATGATATCCATGATGCGCTGATCATTTTGAGGTATGTATCACGGGGAAACTTTTTTTGAAAAAAAATCTTCCAGGCCGCTTTGCAGCGTGGTTGGTGAGTCATCATCAGAGGTTTTAGACTAGACTCTTGGGACTGGCCTGTCCCCAGAGCCCCTTTCCGAGACCCCAACCCCCTCCTTTGGGGGGCTCGAATGACTCTCCCCCCCCCAAAAGCCAATTTTCCCCATGCCCATCAATCCCCCTGCTGCTCCCCACACCACCACGTGTGTTCCTGTCACCCACCCAGGCACGTCCGGACGAGTCCGACCATATCTCTTGTTTCTCCAACTCCCGCATGTAGAAGGCGGGCTGCGGGGGGGGGGGGGGGGGCTGTCAGCCTTGCATGAGCTGGAATATTTAGGAGTCGTGGTGTAGAAGCAACAGGTTTTTCAATCGATGGTGTCATGCACATGATGCAAATCAGCAGAATTCACAATGCAATGCATCCATTCATCAGTTATCTGCCTGCCCCTACTGCTGAACAGGGACAGTGTACAACTTCCTCTTACAGTCCCACATCGCCTTGAACTTCTGTACATGTTGCCCATCAGTGACAGGCAGGGACAAGCTGGCTGCAGCTGGCTTTGCTGCAGGCTGCTTTCCACGTTTGGGTGCAGGTTTGGGAACTGTTGGGGCCGCCAGCTTTTTGGGGACCCAATTTTCCTCCAGGATGCCCCGGGCAAAATACAACTTGTCCACAAAGGTGTGGCTTATCACTGTCACTGTTCATTTCACTGTCCTCACACGCACGCACGGCTGTCAAGCGTTGCACGGCAGCGCGCCACTTTGCACATGATGCTCCTGTACTGTTCAGAAATGCCTTGCACAACAGCCAGCACAGGCACCTTTGCAGAACCGACATAGCACACAACAGTGTGTTGAGGAAATGTTTTGAGAGGTCTGAGGAGTGCAATGGATCAGAATAAAGGAGGTGCACATGAGCTCTGACAAGGACATCTGACAGGTGCGGTCCTGTGCAATATGACACCGATGCGTTTTTTTCGGGGACTAGGGGGTGGCGGTTGGCATGACACCTGGTTGTCCTGCTGTCTGCAGCTGGCGACGCCAATTGGCCTCTCGCCACTTACCGCTGCCCTTCCCTTAAACCCTTTGCCTCCTGGGCCTCAAAAGGTCAGGTGTGGATCCGCCACTTTGCTCCAGCCGGGTCTGCTTTCACACGGCCTTCATCACCTTCGCCTGCTATCAGCTCTACATGTTCAGGGCATGCCCCCAGGATTTTCAAGAATACCCCTGCCCTCTTGGGGCATCCTACCCTGCCCCCCCCCTTGCAAACTCCCGGGTTAGCGCGCGATGGTCTCCCAGGTGGGGGGCGGAGACGGTCGCCAAGTGACGGTCTCCCGGGGGGGGGGGGGGGATTGCAAGGGTATTTCAAGGCAAACTGTGGTACACTCCACTGATGCAAGCAAAGAGAACACATGTGAAGCGACTTTTGCGTTGATGCGGTGCCAATGTGTTTCATGCAACACTAATGTGATTGAGGATCCAAAGGAACGGTAAAGAACTTCTGGGTACGAGAATACCACACTTTGAAGTGTTGCACATGCTCAGTTTGCATGACAGGCACGGGGTGTGTTGCACTGGCTGATGAGGAAGGGGCAATGGCGTGCGCGGCTGGTTTGGCAGCCGCTTTAGCGCCCGCTTGCACAGCCAGACCAGTCCGTTTGGAGGCTGGCCTTTGGAGGAAGAATATCACAGAACACACACAGGTGCTTGATTTGAAGTAATGGGAAAGCAATGCAAGGCCATGCGTAAAGCAGATGGGCAACACAACCCAGCACAATACATGTTAAGAGAAACATGGAAGTGACGGTCTCCCGGAGGGGGGGGGGGAGATTGCAAGGGGTGGAAGTTTGCAAGGGGGGGGGAGGGTAATCAGATATCAAAAATTGTGTCACCATGGGCATCATTTAGAAAAAAGGGGGTTTGCGCTGTAAAATGTCTTTAACCTCCCCCTCCACCCCGAAACACTTCTAGAACCGGGGGGGGGGGGGGTTGCCAACCCCCTCATGATATCCGGTTTCTCAGGAGCCAACGCCCGCCCCCCCCTTGGGGCAGAACCTGCGGCCAACACAGGAGAGGGGTGCTGCAAACAGAAAGCCAGGGGAAGGAGGAGGACTGTGCAAGCACGGGGTGCACTGCATTTCAGGACCAGTTTTGGTCACCAATTGACAACTGCAAGAACCCACCATTTGAAAAGACAGTGATGAGGAAATGAAAAAAGCAGGTTTGGTGTTGCATAAAGAACTCCGAGCACAGGACTTGGGTTGAATCTCAACCTGCGGCCAACACCGTAGAGGGATGCTCCAAACAGGATGCCAGGGACAGCAGGAGAACAGTTCAAGCCCGGAGCCACAAAACCAATTCTAGGCAGGGTGCACTGCATTTCGGGACCACTTTTGGTCACCAATCAGCAAGTGCAAGAACCCGCCATTGGAATGCTGGGGCAAAACAGGTCCAACAACCTGTGGATACTCACAGGCCAAGAAAAAGGGAAAAGAAGTTGAAGAATGCAACAATACCCTGCAGTCAATCTGTGCAAAAGATTTGCTGGCACCTGTTGATATATGAAGTCTTGGGAAAGAGTTATTTATCACTGCAGGCGGGGTCACCGTCGCCCACAGGGTCTTGCACCCTTGTCAATGTCACTGTCCAGTGACATTGGTATTGTGGTAAATACAAGGAATGCAAATGCAAAAGGCTGCATACGATAAAAAGCACTCTCTGAGTGAACACGCCCATCGGGCGAAGAAGTGCAGAGACGCAACCACTTCACTGAAGGCTCAGCCGGTGTGCAGGGCTGAATCATCATCCGCTACAAGAGATAGGGACGATCGTGACCTCCATCCGCTGCGCCTCTTCCGTGATGTACTGCACGAATCGGTCTTGGCCGTCCTCCATCGCTTGCATTCGGATCCAGAGGCTGCCCGCTGTCAGTTCCTCCAATGGCCGTCGGAATAATCCAAAAAGCGCCCGAGAGAGCACTACCATCGTCGCTTGCCCGGTCCCACCGTCGAAAATGTCCTGAAGCGCCATCCCGATGGACTCCACGGGAACGGCGGTAAATGGCGAGTGCATGGGATCGCATCGGAAAGTTTCGTCCACAATGCAGACCCGTGCCCAGTCTTTCGCGGCTCCTTCCTGCCCTTCGATGATTAGACTTCCAATCGTCAACTTGTGTTGCTGCCAGCAGTGACGGCTCGGCTGCGGTAGCCCTGCGAAATGCGGGAGAGTGACTGTCACAAGATCGATGTTGTGGAAGTCGCATAGGTGCTCAAAGAACGACCGTTGCTTCGGCTGATGTTCTGCGGGACACCGAAATGAGCCAAAACTGATCACAAACAGCGCCTCAGTAGCTCCAGGACGCAACCGACTTGTGGTCTTGAATGGGGCCAGCAGAGGCATATTGGCTTTCTCTGGAAACAAAATGAGAAGGTGGTGTAAGCGAAATATTGGTCCAATGAATAAAATTGATTGCACACGCACACTTGAATGGGGATGAGGAAGCTCTTGCATGTTCCTCAAGGGGACTGGGTCATGGGTGCATTCTCTTGATGAGGACAGGATCAACGAGCCAAAAATAAAAAATGCAAATTCATACCCCACAACTTACATACATGACGGCTCTACACCCTTGGCAGTGATCACACCAAAATCAAGTACAATCTATTCAAACTGAAGAATAAAGAGAAAAGTGTTCAGCCAACAGATCCCGGCAGGAATCAAGACCAAGTTTACATGCAGCACTGTCTGAGCCATTGAAGAAGCGTCCCAGTAGCACCCAAAATCAGACGACACAATCCCATCTACTCACCACACGTACTAACCCTTTGTGTGTGATGGCATATGATATATAAAAAAAAGGCAGCCCAAACGGGATTCCGTGCTGGGACAAGGCCGAGCTCACCAAAGAGAGAGCCATCGCCTGACGTGGATGTTGTCACAAACATCCTGTCCACTGTCTGGTTCCCTGAGGCATGCACAGACCTCATGGTGTTGGTGATGTTGCACCCAGTGCTGGGTCCCTGCGGTCCTGTCACTCTGCCACTCTTGTGTTCCTTGGTTGTGTTTCGTCCAATGGCTGTCCTGTCAGCTAGCTACTGCTGTACTCAGGTACTCTTCGCTGCCCCTGCTCTAAAGAGACCTATGGTTACCACAAAAACATGGGATCTTACATGGAGTGAGGCACAATACACAACCTCCGGTGATTCGGTCCATCCAAGCAATGCTGTACCAGGAGATGGGGGTTCTCGGAAATTGGATCACGTGCTTGAAAACCTTTCAAGACCAAAATTTAAAAAGGGGGGGGGGGGCCTCAGTCCCCACTAGTGAACCACAATCAGAGGCACACAACATTTTCCAGGGTTGCGCAGTTTTTAGTAAATTCAAAAACCACACACAGCGCACAACAGTACCTTGAGGGAATATTTTCAGAGGTCTCAGGAGTGCAATGGGTCAGAACAGAGAAGGTGCACATGAGCTCTTTACAAGGACATCTGACAGGTGAGATCCTGTGCAACATGACACTGACGCATTATTCTTTTTAGGGGGGGACCAGCAGGTGACAACCAATAGATTACCACTTGCGATTCCCTTGTATGTAAGGTTGGAGGCACCACCCGTATTCCGTATTTTGTGGAAGAAAGGTTGCATGATTGGAGGATTACCTACACAAGACTATGGGCAACGGCATTTCCTAAGCCTAATCCTTATACGGCTACTACGCCATAGCTATAGGCTACAACTGCTGGCAAGTACTAGTACTTGAATTCCAATGCAATCATTGTCAGGGAACATATGGGTGTTACTTACCTGCAATCCACCGCATTGAAGCATTTTGTCATTGGTGTTCTTCAAGCCTATGCACTAGACCAGTCTGTGTTGTGCAAATGCCCACATTGTAATCTAACAGCCCCTATTGTTCTCATTACTTGCACCATAAGTGCGGTACAACGCTTGCAGCCCGTTTCTCAGGAAACAAGTAGCCACAGGGGCGATTTTGGCACAAGAGAGTGCATGCATGAGTATGCAACAATGTCCGCAAGATGGCCAAAATCAGATGCTGAAATACAGAAGATACTCCAAGACTATGGTGCGCAATTTGTGTCACAGTCATGGGTGGAGTCAATCAAATGGTGACAAAGGCACAAAACGCCGGGGAAGCTGAGTACACCTGTGCATGTGCAATGGGAAGCAACCCATGTCTGCAAACCCCCCAAATAATTGATTATACATGACACATTGCATGCAAGTGACAGCCTATTTGCATTTTACGTTTTATGGGTAGCGGGTGTCTGATAGTTGTGGCCGGATGAAGGAGCGAAGGGCAGCGTTGTATCCTTATTGCAAAGAACCCCTACAACCTCACTTCCCATGGGAACACAGCCTTTGTTCCTTTGTCCAGACGGCACAGATGCCAAACTGTCACCAGTTGTGTGCAAAACCGCATTCAGCTGTGACACATACTATTGCATGACCACCACAGGTAACAAAATTGTCAACAAAATTGTCTGTTTGGGGGTGTTTTCACACAGCGTGTGCACGGTGCCCAGTATTACGGGATCACCCCTGAAGACCACCCATCTACAAAAGCGTGCATGATCAATTTAAAACTGTGAAATTCAGGACCCTGAGACCCATGGCAAGCATCAGACTAAAAAAGGAATACATCCCTGGTGTACCAGCAGGCGCTACGGGGTGCCGATTTCAGGACCTTGGGACCCGTGGCAAGCATCAGCCTACCGGTGATGGACAACAGCCAACTTTTCGCACATGCGCACAGCACATGGTGCACCCCCTTCAAGCAGAGTGGCTGCTGTTTTGGCAAGCATGCGTAATCATGTGGCAGTACACTTGCACAAAAGGGGGTGGGCTGTAGGCGAAAGTGGTGAGGCAGAACCTTGTGGTTTGTGTGCATGCGCAACTAGAACCTATATCGGAAGTATGGTGTGCAAGAGGGGTTAGCAGCACACGCCCGTTTGTATTCCCATTCTAGCATGTTGCTGCACATAAACTGGAAAATGTTCCCCAAGCATGTCCCATTTCTAGGTGCAATGCAACCCCACGGGTTGAGTATCAAAATCTAGTTGCGATATTGCCATCCAACAGTGCCTCCCAACACTGTTGATTGGGCAGAATGGGTTGTGGTAAACCCCGCAGATGAGAAAAAAAGGCACAAGCCAAAAAAATCTTGTTTTGACAAAGCTAGAGGTAAGGTTGAAAATGGCGGAGGAGGTTGGTAGCACAGAGCATACATTGTTCTCCAAAGCTAGTCCAATTGGGAGTGGCAACCGGATCAACCCATCAAACAAAAGCTCCGCAGAATCAAGGTTTGTACCAGAATCAAGGTTTGTACCAGACTCTCATGCGTCCAGTAATAGCAATACTGCTATATGAATCAAAGGCATGGTAGTAGGGCTTCCACTCACTAGGGGTAGAGGATTAGAAAACCTTACAGGTTCCACAAGCTCGGTGACCCTTACCCTAGCCCTCAAGCGAACTAGGTCACAAGGGTAACCACATACCTGCTATGACCACGTTCTCGGTGGTATGAATTACTTTGTCCTCAAGAGGCAAAGGGGGGGCAACAAACCTCAATGAGGGGTGTATGGCGTACTTGTATGCGGTATCTGGCAGATAAGGAAAACCATGTGTGTTCCAACTCAATATTCCGTCTTGTTGGGGATAGGATTAGGGGTGCTGCCAAGCTTCTATGCACATACTATGGGGAGAACCATACATTGTAAGTTCCCATTCTAGCAAACATGTAGTGGATGTTGGACATGCATGCATCATGGACATTTTTGTGGTCGGCCACAGTTGTCAATTGAGCCCCCCCCGCCCCCCCTCCCCCAAGGGAATTGAAAGACCCAGTCAACTTCCCTTGCTTGTCCCAATCCCATGTGGAAAAGCAGTCTTGGTATGTAAGATCGGGACAGCTGTCCTTTGCCCAAACCCACCACCCCAGCAGCCCAAATGCACCATTTGCGGTGAGACGCATGTTTTTCCAACAAATCATGTTCCCATCTATACAAAAAGACTTAATTTTGGGGTTGAAATCCAACCCTTCCGTGGGGTCAAATGGAATTTTTACCAGGGAAGTAGGAGGGTTCCAGCTACCCCATCCCCGGGGACATAGAGAACAGCTCCCGCTTGTTGTTCTTGGCCATGAGTAAGTGACTTGAGGGTGATTTGACATAGCACAAAGTCACAACGGGGTATGGTCGCCGTTTGCAATTTCGCTTCCTGCGAGGTATGGGACACTTCCAAGGCTGACACACAGACCTGAAAGGGGTTGCTGAATTGGTATATAGAACATACTTCCTGACCAAGACACATGTCGCAAAATCCCTTACCTTGAAATGTTCTTCTGTTGACCAAAATGCTCCATTTCGCTGGTTGTATTTTGCAGGGGGGTTTCCACTGCATTCTTAGCTTTTTGCCATCGCTCGCACAACATGTGCAGCATTGGTGACCTCCTTGAAAGCGTTCCTAGCATCCTCCCCTTCCCAAAGCTTCCTGAAATGTTGGTAGCAATATCGCAGGCACATCGTGGCACCAACTCCCCCGTCCCTTTTTCCAAGCAAATATTCCAAGCAGGTTCCCCTTCCTGGGGATCCCCGAAAATTTGGTAGCAATATCGCAGGCACCCCGTGGCACCAACTCCCCCGTCCCTTTTTCCAAGCAAATATTCCAAGCACGTTCCCCTTCCCAGGGCTCCCCGAAACGTTGGTAGCAATATCGCAGGCACATAGAGACATGAAATTTGGCATTGCAATTGTGCACGCACGTAACACGCAAAAACACATACTCTTCATGCACCATCCGTTAACATGGAGACGACAACACAAAAACACACATGAAAAAATGACACGGCCCCAAAATGTAAGAAAGTGCACATAAGGGGGTCCTAACAGGTGGGTAGTTTGTGTTGCCTGAGAATGAGGGGGCACGTGCTAGCACGCAGTCGAGGTGGTTCCGCGTGCTGGTGTGGCTCTTCTCGGTGTTGTTTGGACCCATGGTTGCGTGGATGGTCTAGAGCTTCGGCCTCCATTGATCGCGTCGGCGTCTAAGAGTTGTACATCTCGTCATACTCGCTTCGTGTCGAGGACAATGCCTGCAACTCGGCGGATGACGGGTTGGGGCTGCTCTCCACTGCTGCATCTTGACTTGGGCGTGCTCCTGCTCCGCGTGGTCGGTGGCCACGTTCTTGGTGACTAGGATGACCTCGTGGCTGGTTGTGGCTAGTTAATGGCTCGGGACCATGGTGTCACGGGCAGCCAATGTGCAAGATGACATTGGAAAAAAAAATAGACACTCACGAAATGCAAAGTGTGGAATCCTCCGACGGTCTACCGAAAAATATTGAACAAAGCGTTGGGCAGTACAAATATTTTTGAAGACTATAAATGGAAGCAACAAACAAAAACACAGACAAACAACAACACCACAAAAGGCCTCCCACCCACCAAAGACAGTTCTTGGAATCACGGACGACTCCAACACATGATACAGTGGCTCCCCGCAATGCACATTTGGTGGGATGAAAGGTTAGCTCCCTATAATCATAATCCCCATTTTCCGTATTTTGCAACTCACTTCACCGGTAGCATGCCCATATGCTCCGTGGGTGGATTGAGTATTGTAGAGTACAACTATGCTGTGACATGCAACCACCACACATGCTCAAGTGGCAAGTGCCACACACTGATATATCACTCGGATGGCAGCCAGGCAAATTGCAACAAACATTGTCGACATTTTCCTCATCTTTTTTTTTGACGAAGCTGCAATAGTTCTGCAATAGTTCTGCGGCAATACGAATCAATCTCGGGATCTAAGTACACTCTCAGAACATACCATAGCTTCTTCCCCTGTCAAGGACACGGATCAAGGATGACAAAGAAGGAGCAACCTATATTCCTACCTTGAGTATACCTGCAGAGCGACTTGGGGTCGCCACGACTCATGTTTGACCCTTGTCTTCTCACCTATAACAAGTTTTCTTTGCTCCAGGGACTTGCATGGGTGACTCTGGTGATATTCTGAATCGCCCTGTTATCCTCCTAGTGGTACACGTCCGTTTGGCCCATGGCGGTGAGCACGCCGTGTTTTGTGGTGCTTCCTCGCGCCGCCGCAAGCCCTTTTGTATTAGTGCTTGCCGTAGACCCAGGACATGATATGATAAATCCACCTCATGCAGCCACTCCTGGTATGTCTTTTCCATATAATGCAGCCATTTACCCGCCCTCCTATACCAAATACCGTCATAGTGCCGGTCTCTCAGAACACTTTGGCACCCATTGTTGTGCATGTCCTGTGCCTCCCGCATCATTCTAGTGGTTTGGTACTTCATCCTGGGCGCGGACAACTTCTCCATCACTTTTTGATGCCCGATAGTAGCCTGGGTGAACTCAAGGTATTTTAGTGCCTTCACCTTAGTACGGTATGAATCCTGGCGTTGTAAAATCTTGTGACACTCCTTGTCATCTTCCTGTGTCGCCGTGGCAGGTGCCTTGACTTGTGCACACTTTTGCGTCCGAGGTTTATACATTCCTTGTTGTTGCAACACTTGTGGGGTGGGATTTGGTGTACACACCCTAAGCTTAACCTTACCATACCATGCGCTAACAGATTGACTGGGCTGTGTTGCTTCATTGTCCCTGGGAAGCATGCTGAACTCGTTTCTTAGCTGGTAGACAATGTGAAGCATCATGTATTGGTGATGTGCCACGTGCTCCCGGAAGTGGGGTCCATATCCTTGGGGCAGTTGGTCATAGAAAGAAAGAGGAACTCTTAGGCACGCGACATGGTGCATGTCTTCCGGGGACGCATTATCGTACCATTGCTCTGAATATTCAGCCCATGTGTCCCATGATTGTGTCCATGCCTCCTTGAAGGAGGGAGCCCATTTTGGGTATTGAATCGGCCGCTTGTTCACGGTGGTGCCATGCCGGGTATTGCATATGGGGCACTTCACAACATTATGATCCCATGGCGCGCCACATCCATCCCACCGCTGATTTCCCCAAAGCCATTTAACCCATGTCATCCGGCGGGTTCATTTGAGCGGGAGCCAAGACACGCCGTGTGTACCTGAAAATAGGTCATAGTGTCTCCTCTCTATGACCTATTTTTTGGCTGGGGTAGGCGCAGGGGCCCCATTGACAGCAATATCACCTCGGTGGGTAGGCGTGTATTCACGGAGAGGTAGGCCAGTTGCCATTTCAGCCAGACGGTGGACCTCATCGTTGCGTTTGATTTCTGTTCGCTCTTCCTTGGTTTTGGCCTTGACTATATCCCTGTGGCTTGGGCCCCACCTCGACCGGAGGTGCTTGTTCCATGTTTCCTCTAGGATGGTGAGACGTAAATCCATATCGGAACACTCCCTTTGGAGAGGATGTACGGCGTGGGCCACGACTGCTTTGTTGTCATAAGTCAGTTCCTGATTTGTGCTGGCCAAAGCCGAATTAACTGCAAAACTTTGTAGTTCTGCCCTATATGAGGTTTGTGGTCCGGTCACTCGGGTAATGACCTACAGTGGACCGCAAGTGATGGCTCCTCCTGCTCTGTATATTGTTCTTCCTCCTACTTAATTAGTTTACTGCTGTCTCCATACCATATATCGCCTTCTGCCGGCTTTCCTCCGGTGTAGCACTTCATTACTGCCACCTCCACAGGGGCAAACCCTAGTGGGACTTCCCCATCCGTGGGATCATCATTTGCACTGCATCCTGTTATGTACCTGCTGGCTACTTCAAGTATGCCCACTGCAGCTATGTGTATAAAGTCTGAAGTCTGAAGTCTGATTTGGCATCTCGTGTCAAGGACATAAAACAGAACACATCTCAGCAAAAGTCTGATAAAAGTGTGGTACCCGCCCCCTCCCTTCCTTCCTTCCTGTCAGAAAGGGACAAGAAAAAGTCTGGCACTCCCCCTCCCCCAACACAGCCACCCACCACAAAAAAAACCATCATGAAAATTGAAAGTTGGGAAGAATGGGAGTCCATGCAACACAGGGGAACACCCCCCCCAAAAGAAAAAAAAGGGTGGAAAATGGGGCATTGGGGAAAATGGGAGGCTGGGAAAAATATTCCACTGAGGTGGTGTATCCCCCCCCCCCCTGTGGATTAATATTCCATTGAGGAGGTGTACGTCGCCCTCTGGATAAATATTCCACCGAAGTGGTGTACCCCCCCCCCATGTGGAAAAATATTCCACTGAGGTGGTGTACACCCCCCCTCTGGATAAATATTCCACTGAGGTGGTGCACCCCCCTGCTATGCGCCAATTCCTATGGGGGTCTGGACCCCCAAAATAATTGACGCGACCCTATGCGTCAATTCCTATGGGGGTCTAGACCCCCAAAATAATTGACGCGACCCTATGCGTCAATTCCTAGGGGGGTCCAGACCCCCAAAATAATTGACGCGACCCTATGCGCCAATTCCTATGGGGGTCTGGACCCCCAAAATAATTGACGCGACCCTATGCGTCAATTCCTATGGGGGTCTAGACCCCCAAAATAATTGACGCGACCCTATGCGTCAATTCCTAGGGGGGTCCAGACCCCCAAAATAATTGACGCGACCCTATGCGCCAATTCCTATGGGGGTCTGGACCCCCAAAATAATTGACGCGACCCTATGCGTCAATTCCTATGGGGGTCTAGACCCCCAAAATAATTGACGCGACCCTATGCACCATTTCCTATGGGGGTCTAGACTCCAAAAATAATTGACGCGACCCTATGCGTCAATTCCTATGGGGGTCTAGACCCCCAAAATAATTGACGCGACCCTATGCGTCAATTCCTAGGGGGGTCTAGACCCCCAAAATAATTGACGCGACCCTATGCGCCAATTCCTATGGGGGTCTAGACCCCCAAAATAATTGACGCGACCCTATGCGTCAATTCCTATGGGGGTCTAGACCCCAAAAATAATTGACGCGACCCTATGCATCAATTCGTATGGGGGTCTAGACCCCCAAAATAATTGACGCGACCCTATGCGTCAATTCGTATGGGGGTCTAGACCCCCAAAATAATTGACGCGACCCTATGCGTCAATTCCTAGGGGGGTCTAGACCCCCAAAATAATTGACGCGACCCTATGCGCCAATTCCTATGGGGGTCTAGACCCCCAAAATAATTGACGCGACCCTATGTGTCAATTCCTATGGGGGTCTAGACCCCAATAATAATTGACGCGACCCTATGCGACAATTCCTATAGGGGTCTAGACCCCCAAAATAATTGACGCGACCCTACGCGTCATTTCCTATGGGGGTCTGGACCCCCAAAATAATTGACGCGACCCTATGCGTCAATTCCTAGGGGGGTCTAGACCCCCCAAATAATTGACACACACACAGGGGTCAAAAAATTCACGGAGGGGTCATAATTCACGGAGGGGGGTAAACAATTCACAGAGGGGTCAAATAATTCACGGAGGGGGGTAAATAATTCACGGAGGGGTGAAATAATTCACGGAGGGGGGTAAACAATTCACAGAGGGGTCAAATAATTCACGGAGGGGGGTAAATAATTCACGGAGGGGTCAAATAATTCACGGAGGGGGGTAAATAATTCACGGAGGGGTGAAATAATTCACGGAGGGGGGTAAATAATTCACGGAGGGGTCAAATAATTCACGGAGGGGGGTAAATAATTAACGGAGGGGTGAAATAATTCACGGAGGGGGGTAAATAATTCACGGAGGGGTGAAATAATTCACAGAGGGGTGAAATAATTCACGGAGGGGTCAAATAATTCACGGAGGGGGGTAAATAATTCACGGAGGGGTCAAATAATTCACGGAGGGGGGTAAACAATTCACGGAGGGGTCAAATAATTCACGGAGGGGGTAAATGATTCACGGAGGGGTCAAATAATTCACGGAGGGGGGTAAATAATTCACGGAGGGGTCAAATAATTCACGGAGGGGGGTAAATAATTCACGGAGGGGGGTAAATAATTCACGGAGGGGGGTAAACAATTCACGGAGGGGTGAAATAATTTAAGGAGGGGGGTAAATAATTCACAGAGGGGTGAAATAATTTGAGGAGGGGGGTCAGATAATTCACGGAGGGGGGTAAATAATTCACAGAGGGGTGAAATAATTCACGGAGGGGGGTAAACAATTCACGGAGGGGTGAAATAATTCACGGAGGGGGGTAAATAATTCACAGAGGGGTGAAATAATTCAGGAAGGGGGGTCAAATAATTCACGGAGGGGTGAAATAATTCACGGAGGGGTTTAAACAACTCACAGAGGGGTGAAATAATTCACGGAGGGGGGTAGATAATTCACGGAGGGGTCAAATAATTCACGGAGGGGGGTAAATAATTAACGGAGGGGTGAAATAATTCACGGAGGGGGGTAAATAATTCACGGAGGGGTCAAATAATTCACGGAGGGGGGTAAATAATTCACGGAGGGGTGAAATAATTCACGGAGGGGGGTAAATAATTCACGGAGGGGTCAAATAATTCACGGAGGGGGGTAAACAATTCACAGAGGGGTCAAATAATTCACGGAGGGGGGTAAACAATTCACGGAGGGGTCAAATAATTCACGGAGGGGGGTAAATAATTCACGGAGGGGTCAAATAATTCACGGAGGGGGGTAAACAGTTCACAGAGGGGTCAAATAATTCACGGAGGGGGGTAAATAATTCAAGGAGGGGTGAAATAATTCACGGAGGGGGGTGAACAATTCACAGAGGGGTCAAATATTTCACGGAGGGGGGTAAATAATTCACGGAGGGGTCAAATAATTCACGGAGGGGGGTAAACAATTCACGGAGGGGTCAAATAATTCACGGAGGGGGGTAAACAATTCACAGAGGGGTCAAATAATTCACGGAGGGGGGTAAACAATTCACAGAGGGGTGAAATAATTCACGGAGGGGGGTAAATAATTCACGGAGGGGTGAAATAATTCACGGAGGGGGGTAAATAATTCACGGAGGGGTCAAATAATTCACGGAGGGGGGTAAATAATTCACGGAGGGGTGGAATAATTCACGGAGGGGGGTAAATAATTCACAGAGGGGTGAAATAATTTGAGGAGGGGGGTCAAATAATTCACGGAGGGGGGTAAATAATTCACAGAGGGGTGAAATAATTCACGGAGGGGGGTAAACAATTCACGGAGGGGTGAAATAATTCACGGAGGGGGGTAAATAATTCACAGAGGGGTGAAATAATTCAGGAAGGGGGGTAAATAATTCACGGAGGGGTGAAATAATTCACGGAGGGGTTTAAACAACTCACAGAGGGGTCAAATAATTCACGGAGGGGGGTAGATAATTCACGGAGGGGTCAAATAATTCACGGAGGGGGGTAAATAATTAACGGAGGGGTGAAATAATTCACGGAGGGGGGTAAATAATTCACGGAGGGGTCAAATAATTCACGGAGGGGGGTAAATAATTCACGGAGGGGTGAAATAATTCACGGAGGGGGGTAAATAATTCACGGAGGGGTCAAATAATTCACGGAGGGGGGTAAACAATTCACAGAGGGGTCAAATAATTCACGGAGGGGTCAAATAATTCACGGAGGGGGGTAAACAGTTCACAGAGGGGTCAAATAATTCACGGAGGGGGGTAAATAATTCAAGGAGGGGTGAAATAATTCACGGAGGGGGGTGAACAATTCACAGAGGGGTCAAATAATTCACGGAGGGGGGTAAATAATTCACGGAGGGGTCAAATAATTCACGGAGGGGGGTAAACAATTCACGGAGGGGTCAAATAATTCACGGAGGGGGGTAAACAATTCACAGAGGGGTGAAATAATCCACGGAGGGGGGTAAATAATTCACGGAGGGGTGAAATAATTCACGGAGGGGGGTAAATAATTCACGGAGGGGTCAAATAATTCACGGAGGGGGGTAAATAATTCACGGAGGGGTGGAATAATTCACGGAGGGGGGTAAATAATTCACGGAGGGGGGTAAATAATTCACGGAGGGGGGTAAATAATTCACGGAGGGGTCAAATAATTCACGGAGGGGGGTAAATAATTCATGGAGGGGTCAAATAATTCACGGAGGGGGGTAAACGATTCACGGAGGGGTCAAAAAATTCACGGAGGGGGGTAAACAATTCACGGAGGGGTGAAATAATTCAAGGAGGGGGGTAAATAATTCACGGAGGGGTCAAATAATTCACGGAGGGGGGTAAATAATTCACAGAGGGGTCAAATAAGTCACGGAGTGGGGTAAACAATTCACGGAGGGGTGAAATAATTCACGGAGGGGGGTAAATAATTCACGGAGGGGGGTAAATAATTCACGGAGGGCCGAAATAATTCACGGAGGGGGGTAAACAATTCACGGAGGGGTCAAATAATTCACGGAGGGGGGTAAACAATTCACAGAGGGGTCCAATAATTCACGGAGGGGTGAAATAATTCACGGAGGGAGGTAAACAATTCACAGAGGGGTCAAGTAATTCACGGAGGGGGGTAAATAATTCACGGAGGGGGGTAAACAATTCACAGAGGGTTCAAATAATTCACGGAGGGGGGTAAATAATTCACGGAGGGGTCAAATGATTCACGGAGGGGGGTAAATAATTCACGGAGGGGTCAAATAATTTACGGAGGGGGGTAAATAATTCACGGAGGGGTCAAATACTTCACGGAGGGGGGTAAATAATTCACGGAGGGGTGAAATAATTCACGGAGGGGGGTAAATAATTCACGGAGGGGTCAAATAATTCACGGAGGGGGGTAAACAATTCACAGAGGGGTCAAATAATTCACGGAGGGGGGTAAATAATTCACAGAGGGGTCAAATGATTCACGGAGGGGGGTAAACAATTCACAGAGGGGTCAAATAATTTACGGAGGGGGGTAAATAATTCACGGAGGGGTCAAATAATTCACGGAGGGGGGTAAACAATTCACAGAGGGGTCAAATAATTCACGGAGGGGGGTAAACAATTCACAGAGGGGTGAAATAATTCACGGAGGGGGGTAAACAATTCACAGAGGGGTCAAATAATTCACGGAGGGGGGTAAATAATTCACGGAGGGGTCAAATAATTCACGGAGGGGGGTAAACAATTCACGGAGGGGTCAAATACTTCACGGAGGGGGGTAAACAATTCACAGAGGGGTCAAATAATTCACGGAGGGGGGTAAATAATTCACGGAGGGGTGAAATAATTCACGGAGGGGGGTAAACAATTCACAGAGGGGTCAAATAATTCACGGAGGGGGGTAAATAATTCACGGAGGGGTCAAATAATTCACGGAGGGGGGTAAATAATTCACGGAGGGGGGTAAATAATTCACGGAGGGGGGTAAATAATTGATGGAGGGGGGTAAATAATTCACGGAGGGGTGGAATAATTCACCGAGGGGGGTAAATAATTCACGGAGGGGTCAAAAAATTCACGGAGGGGGGTAAATAATTCATGGAGGGGTCAAATAATTCACGGAGGGGGGTAAACAATTCACGGAGGGGTGAAATAATTCACGGAGGGGGGTAAATAATTCACGGAGGGGTCAAATAATTCACGGAGGGGGGTAAATAATTCACAGATGGGTCAAATAATTCACGGAGGGGGGTAAACAATTCACAGAGGGGTCAAATAATTCACGGAGGGGGGTAAATAATTCACGGAGGGGTGAAATAATTCACGGAGGGGGGTAAACAATTCACAGAGGGGTCAAATAATTCACGGAGGGGGGTAAATAATTCACGGAGGGGTCAAATAATTCACGGAGGGGGGTAAATAATTAACGGAGGGGTGAAATAATTCACGGAGGGGGGTAAATAATTGATGGAGGGGGGTAAATAATTCACGGAGGGGTGGAATAATTCACCGAGGGGGGTAAATAATTCACGGAGGGGTCAAAAAATTCACGGAGGGGGGTAAATAATTCATGGAGGGGTCAAATAATTCACGGAGGGGGGTAAACAATTCACGGAGGGGTGAAATAATTCACGGAGGGGGGTAAATAATTCACGGAGGGGTGAAATAATTCACGGAGGGGGGTAAATAATTCACAGATGGGTCAAATAATTCACGGAGGGGGGTAAACAATTCACAGAGGGGTGAAATAATTCACGGAGGGGGGTAAATAATTCACGGAGGGGTCAAATAATTCACGGAGGGGGGTAAACAATTCACAGAGGGGTCAAATAATTCACGGAGGGGGGTAAATAATTCACAGAGGGGTCAAATGATTCACGGAGGGGGGTAAACAATTCACGGAGGGGTCAAATAATTTACGGAGGGGGGTAAATAATTCACGGAGGGGTCAAATAATTCACGGAGGGGGGTAAACAATTCACAGAGGGGTCAAATAATTCACGGAGGGGGGTAAACAATTCACAGAGGGGTGAAATAATTCACGGAGGGGGGTAAACAATTCACAGAGGGGTCAAATAATTCACGGAGGGGGGTAAATGATTCACGGAGGGGTCAAATAATTCACGGAGGGGGGTAAACAATTCACGGAGGGGTCAAATACTTCACGGAGGGGGGTAAACAATTCACAGAGGGGTCAAATAATTCACGGAGGGGGGTAAATAATTCACGGAGGGGTGAAATAATTCACGGAGGGGGGTAAACAATTCACAGAGGGGTCAAATAATTCACGGAGGGGGGTAAATAATTCACGGAGGGGTCAAATAATTCACGGAGGGGGGTAAATAATTAACGGAGGGGTGAAATAATTCACGGAGGGGGGTAAATAATTGATGGAGGGGGGTAAATAATTCACGGAGGGGTGGAATAATTCACCGAGGGGGGTAAAAAATTCACGGAGGGGTCAAAAAATTCACGGAGGGGGGTAAATAATTCATGGAGGGGTCAAATAATTCACGGAGGGGGGTAAACAATTCACGGAGGGGTGAAATAATTCACGGAGGGGGGTAAATAATTCACGGAGGGGTCAAAAAAATCACGGAGGGGGGTAAATAATTCACAGATGGGTCAAATAATTCACGGAGGGGGGTAAACAATTCACAGAGGGGTCAAATAATTCACGGAGGGGGGTAAATAATTCACGGAGGGGTGAAATAATTCACGGAGGGGGGTAAATAATTCACGGAGGGGTCAAATAATTCACGGAGGGGGGTAAATAATTCACGGAGGGGTGAAATAATTCACGGAGGGGGGTAAATAATTGATGGAGGGGGGTAAATAATTCACGGAGGGGTGGAATAATTCACCGAGGGGGGTAAATAATTCACGGAGGGGTCAAAAAATTCACGGAGGGGGGTAAATAATTCATGGAGGGGTCAAATAATTCACGGAGGGGGGTAAATAATTCACGGAGGGGTCAAATACTTCACGGAGGGGGGTAAATAATTCACGGAGGGGTCAAATAATTCACGGAGGGGGGTAAATAATTCACAGATGGGTCAAATAATTCACGGAGGGGGGTAAATAATTCACAGAGGGGTGAAATAATTCACGGAGGGGGGTAAATAATTCACGGAGGGGTCAAATAATTCACGGAGGGGGGTAAACAATTCACAGAGGGGTCAAATAATTCACGGAGGGGGGTAAATAATTCACGGAGGGGTCAAATAATTCACGGAGGGGGGTAAATAATTCATGGAGGGGTCAAATAATTCGCGGAGGGTGGTAAATAATTCACGGAGGGGTCAAATAATTCACGGAGGGGGGTAAACAATTCACGGAGGGGTGAAAGAATTCACGGAGGGGGGTAAACAATTCACAGAGGGGTCAAATAATTCACGGAGGGGGGTAAATAATTCACGGAGGGGTGAAATAATTCAGGGAGGGGGGTAAACAATTCACAGAGGGGTCAAATAATTCACGGAGGGGGGTAAACAATTCACAGAGGGGTCAAATAATTCACGGAGGGGGGTAAATAATTCACGGAGGGGTGAAATAATTCATGGAGGGGGGTAACTAATTCACGGAGGGGTCAAATAATTCACGGAGGGGGGTAAATAATTAACGGAGGGGTGAAATAATTCACGGAGGGGGGTAAATAATTCACGCAGGGGTCAAATAATTCACGGAGGGGGGTAAATAATTCATGGAGGGGTCAAATAATTCACGGAGGGGGGTAAACAATTCACGGAGGGGTCAAAAAGTTCACAGAGGGGGGTAAACAATTCACGGAGGGGTGAAATAATTCACGGAGGGGGGTAAATAATTCACGGAGGGGTCAAATAATTCACGGAGGGGGGTAAACAATTCACAGAGGGGTCAAATAATTCACGGAGGGGGGTAAACAATTCACAGAGGGGTGAAATAATTCACGGAGGGGGGTAAACAATTCACGGAGGGGTCAAATAATTCACGGAGGGGGGTAAACAATTCACGGAGGGGGGTAAATAATTCACGGAGGGGGGTAAACAATTCACAGAGGGGTCAAATAATTCACGGAGGGGGGTAAATAATTCACGGAGGGTTGAAATAATTCACGGAGGGGGGTAAACAATTCACAGAGGGGTCAAATAATTCACGGAGGGGGGTAAATAATTCACAGAGGGGTCAAATAATTCACGGAGGGGGGTAAACAATTCACAGAGGGGTCAAATAATTCACGGAGGGGGGTAAACAATTCACAGAGGGGTCAAATAATTCACGGAGGGGGGTAAATAATTCACGGAGGGGTGAAATAATTCACGGAGGGGGGTAAACAATTCACAGAGGGGTCAAATAATTCACGGAGGGGGGTAAATAATTCACGGAGGGGTCAAATAATTCACAGAGGGGGGGTAAATAATTCACGGAGGGGTGGAATAATTCACGGAGGGGGGTAAATAATTCACCGAGGGGGGTAAATAATTCACGGAGGGGTGAAATAATTCACCGAGGGGGGTAAATAATTCACGGAGGGGTCAAATAATTCACGGAGGGGGGTAAATAATTCATGGAGGGGTCAAATAATTCACGGAGGGGGGTAAATAATTCACAGAGGGGTGAAATAATTCACCGAGGGGGGTAAATAATTCACGGAGGGGTCAAATGATTCACGGAGGGGGGTAAACAATCCATGGAGGGGTCAAATAATTCACGGAGGGGGGTAAATAATTCACGGAGGGGTCAAATAATTCACGGAGGGGGGTAAATAATTCACGGAGGGATGAAATAATTCACGGAGGGGGGTAAATAATTCACAGAGGGGTCAAATACTTCACGGAGGGGGGTAAATGATTCACAGAGGGGTGAAATAATTCACGGAGGGGGGTAAATAATTCACGGAGGGCTGAAATAATTCACGGCGGGGGGTAAACAATTCACAGAGGGGTCAAATAATTCACGGAGGGGGGTAAATAATTCACGGAGGGGTGAAATGATTCACGGAGGGGGGTAAATAATTCACGGAGGGGTCAAATAATTCACGGAGGGGGGTAAATAATTAACGGAGGGGTGAAATAATTCACGGAGGGGGGTAAATAATTCACAGAGGGGTCAAATAATTCACGGAGGGGGGTAAATAATTCACGGAGGGGTGAAATAATTCACGGAGGGGGGTAAACAATTCACGGAGGGGTCAAATAATTCACGGAGGGGGGTACACAATTCACGGAGGGGTCAAATAATTCACGGAGGGGGGTAAACAATTCACGGAGGGGTCAAATAATTCACGGAGGGGGGTAAACAATTCAGAGAGGGGTCAAATAATTCACGGAGGGGGGTAAATAATTCACGGAGGGGGGTAAATAATTCACGGAGGGGTCAAATAATTCACGGAGGGGGGTAAATAATTCACGGAGGGGGGTAAATAATTCACGGAGGGGGGTAAACAATTCACGGAGGGGTCAAATAATTCACGGAGGGGGGTAAATAATTCACGGGGGGGTCAAATAATTCACGGAGGGGGGTAAATAATTCACGGAGGGGTCAAATAATTCACGGAGGGGGGTAAACAATTCACGGAGGGGTGAAATAATTCACGGAGGGGGGTAAATAATTCACAGAGGGATGAAATAATTCAGGAAGGGGGGTAAATAATTCACGGAGGGGTGAAATAATTCACGGAGGGGTGTAAACAATTCACAGAGGGGTCAAATAATTCACGGAGGGGGGTAGATAATTCACGGAGGGGTCAAATAATTCACGGAGGGGGGTAAATAATTCACAGAGGGGTGAAATAATTCACGGAGGGGGGTAAAGAATTCACGGAGGGGTCAAATAATTCACGGAGGGGGGTAAATAATTCACGGAGGGGTGAAAGAATTCACGGAGGGGGGTAAATAATTCACGGAGGGGTCAAATAATACACGGAGGGGGGTAAACAATTCACAGAGGGGTCAAATAATTCACGGAGGGGGGTAAACAATTCACGGAGGGGTCAAATAATTCACGGAGGGGGGTAAATAATTCACGGAGGGGTCAAATAATTCACGGAGGGGGGTAAATAATTCACAGAGGGGTCAAATAATTCACGGAGGGGGGTAAATAATTCAAGGAGGGGTGAAATAATTCACGGAGGGGGGTAAACAATTCACAGAGGGGTCAAATAATTCACGGGGGGGGGTAAATGATTCACGGAGGGGTCAAATAATTCACGGAGGGGGGTAAACAATTCACGGAGGGGTCAAATACTTCACGGAGGGGGGTAAACAATTCACAGAGGGGTCAAATAATTCACGGAGGGGGGTAGATAATTCACAGAGGGCCGAAATAATTCACGGAGGGGGGTAAATAATTCACGGAGGGGTGAAATAATTCACGGAGGGGGGTAAATAATTCACGGAGGGGTCAAATAATTCACGGAGGGGGGTAAATACTTCACGGAGGGGTGGAATAATTCACGGAGGGGGGTAAATAATTCATGGAGGGGGGTAAATAATTCACGGAGGGGTGAAATGATTCACGGAGGGGTGGAAAATTTCACGGAGGGGGGTAAATAATTCACGGAGGGGGGTAAATAATTCACGGAGGGGTCAAATAATTCACGGAGGGGGGTAAATAATTCATGGAGGGGTCAAATAATTCACGGAGGGGGGTAAACAATTCACGGAGGGGTCAAAAAATTCACGGAGGGGGGTAAATAATTCACGGAGGGGTGAAATAATTCAAGGAGGGGGGTAAATAATTCACGGAAGGGTCAAATAATTCACGGAGGGGGGTAAATAATTCACAGAGGGGTCAAATAATTCACGGAGGGGGGTAAACAATTCACGGAGGGGTGAAATAATTCACGGAGGGGTCAAATAATTCACGGAGGGGGGTAAAAAATTCACGGAGGGGTGAAATAATTCACGGAGGGGGGTAAACAATTCACGGAGGGGTCAAATAATTCACGGAGGGGGGTAAACAATTCACGGAGGGGTGAAATAATTCACGGAGGGGGGTAAACAATTCACAGAGAGTTCAAATAATTCACGGACGGAGGTAAACAATTCACGGAGGGGTCAAAAAATTCACGGAGGGGGGTAAATAATTCACGGAGGGGTCAAATAATTCACGGAGGGGGGTAAATAATTCACAGAGGGGTCAAATAATTCACGGAGGGGGGTAAATAATTCAAGGAGGGGTGAAATAATTCACGGAGGGGGGTAAACAATTCACAGAGGGGTCAAATAATTCACGGAGGGGGGTAAATGATTCACGGAGGGGTCAAATAATTCACGGAGGGGGGTAAACAATTCACGGAGGGGTCAAATACTTCACGGAGGGGGGTAAACAATTGACAGAGGGGTCAAATAATTCACGGAGGGGGGTAAACAATTCACAGAGGGCCGAAATAATTCACGGAGGGGGGTAAATAATTCACGGAGGGGTGAAAGAATTCACGGAGGGGGGTAAATAATTCACGGAGGGGTCAAATAATTCACGGAGGGGGGTAAATAATTCACGGAGGGGTGAAATAATTCACGGAGGGGGGTAAACAATTCACGGAGGGGTCAAAAAATTCACGGAGGGGGGTAAATAATTCACGGAGGGGTGAAATAATTCAAGGAGGGGGGTAAATAATTCACGGAAGGGTCAAATAATTCACGGAGGGGGGTAAATAATTCACAGAGGGGTCAAATAATTCACGGAGGGGGGTAAACAATTCACGGAGGGGTGAAATAATTCACGGAGGGGTCAAATACTTCACGGAGGGGGGTAAATGATTCACGAAGGGTTGAAATAATTCACGGAGGGGGGTAAACAATTCACGGAGGGGTCAAATAATTCACGGAGGGGGGTAAACAATTCACGGAGGGGTCAAATAATTCACGGAGGGGGGTAAACAATTCACAGAGGGGTCAAATAATTCACGGAGGGGGGTAAACAATTCACGGAGGGGTCAAATAATTCACGGAGGGGGGTAAATAATTCACGGAGGGGTCAAATAATTCACGGAGGGGGGTAAATAATTCACAGAGGGGTCAAATAATTCACGGAGGGGGGTAAATAATTCAAGGAGGGGTGAAATAATTCACGGAGGGGGGTAAACAATTCACAGAGGGGTCAAATAATTCACGGAGGGGGGTAATGATTCACGGAGGGGTCAAATAATTCACGGAGGGGGGTAAACAATTCACGGAGGGGTCAAATACTTCACGGAGGGGGGTAAACAATTCACAGAGGGGTCAAATAATTCACGGAGGGGGGTAAACAATTCACAGAGGGCCGAAATAATTCACGGAGGGGGGTAAATAATTCACGGAGGGGTGAAATAATTCACGGAGGGGGGTAAATAATTCACGGAGGGGTCAAATAATTCACGGAGGGGGGTAAATAATTCACGGAGGGGTGGAATAATTCACGGAGGGGGGTAAATAATTCATGGAGGGGGGTAAATAATTCACGGAGGGGTGAAATGATTCACGGAGGGGTGGAATAATTCACGGAGGGGGGTAAATAATTCACGGAGGGGGGTAAATAATTCACGGAGGGGTCAAATAATTCACGGAGGGGGGTAAATAATTCATGGAGGGGTCAAATAATTCACGGAGGGGGGTAAACAATTCACGGAGGGGTCAAAAAATTCACGGAGGGGGGTAAATAATTCACGGAGGGGTGAAATAATTCAAGGAGGGGGGTAAATAATTCACGGAAGGGTCAAATAATTCACGGAGGGGGGTAAATAATTCACAGAGGGGTCAAATAATTCACGGAGGGGGGTAAACAATTCACGGAGGGGTGAAATAATTCACGGAGGGGTCAAATAATTCACGGAGGGGGGTAAATAATTCACGGAGGGGTGAAATAATTCACGGAGGGGGGTAAACAATTCACGGAGGGGTCAAATAATTCACGGAGGGGGGTAAACAATTCACGGAGGGGTCAAATAATTCACGGAGGGGGGTAAATAATTCACAGAGGGGTCAAATAATTCACGGAGGGGGTAAATAATTCACGGAGGGGTGAAATAATTCACGGAGGGGGTAAACAATTCACAGAGGGGTCAAATAATTCACGGAGGGGGGTAAATAATTCACGGAGGGGTCAAATGATTCACGGAGGGGGGTAAACAATTCACGGAGGGGTCAAATAATTTACGGAGGGGGGTAAATGATTCACGGAGGGGTCAAATAATTCACGGAGGGGGGTAAAAAATTCACGGAGGGGTCAAATAATTCACGGAGGGGGGTAAATAATTCACAGAGGGGTCAAATAATTCACGGAGGGGGGTAAATAATTCACGGAGGGGTCAAATAATTCACGGAGGGGGGTAAATAATTCACGGAGGGGTCAAATAATTCACGGAGGGGGGTAAATAATTCACGGAGGGGTGAAATAATTCACGGCTGGGGGTAAACAATTCACGGGGGTGTCAAATAATTCACGGAGGGGGGTAAATAATTCACGGAGGGGTCAAATGGTTCACGGAGGGGGGTAAACAATTCACGGAGGGGTCAGTTAATTTACGGAGGGGGGTAAATAATTCACGGAGGGGTCAAATAATTCACGGAGGGGGGTAAACAATTCACAGAGGGGTCAAATAATTCACGGAGGGGGGTAAATAATTCACGGAGGGGTGAAATAATTCACGGAGGGGGGTAAACAATTCACAGAGGGGTCAAATAATTCACGGAGGGGGGTAAATAATTCACGGAGGGGTTAAATAATTCACGGAGGGGGGTAAATAATTCACGGAGGGGTCAAATACTTCACGGAGGGGGGTAAATAATTCACAGAGGGGTCAAATAATTCACGGAGGGGGGTAAATAATTCACGGAGGGGTGAAATAATTCACGGAGGGGGGTAAACAATTCACAGAGGGGTCAAATAATTCACGGAGGGGGGTAAATAATTCACGGAGGGGTCAAATAATTCACGGAGGGGGGTAAATAATTAACGGAGGGGTGAAATAATTCACGGAGGGGGGTAAATAATTCATGGAGGGGGGTAAATAATTCACGGAGGGGTGGAATAATTCACGGAGGGGGGTAAATAATTCACGGAGGGGGGTAAATAATTCACGGAGGGGGGTAAATAATTCATGGAGGGGTCAAATAATTCACGGAGGGGGGTAAATAATTCACGGAGGGGTCAAATAATTCACGGAGGGGGGTAAACAATTCACGGAGGGGTGAAATAATTCACGGAGGGGGGTAAATAATTCACGGAGGGGTCAAATAATTCACGGAGGGGGGCAAACAATTCACGGAGGGGTCAAATAATTCACGGAGGGGGGTAAACAATTCACAGAGGGGTCAAATAATTCACGGAGGGGGGTAAATAATTCACGGAGGGGGGTAAATAATTCACGGAGGGGTCAAATAACTCACGGAGGGGGGTAAATAATTCACGGAGGTGGGTAAATAATTCACGGAGGGGGGTAAACAATTCACGGAGGGGTCAAACAATTCACGGAGGGGGGTAAATAATTCACGGGGGTGTCAAATAATTCACGGAGGGGGGTAAATAATTCACGGAGGGGTCAAATAATTCACGGAGGGGGGTAAACAATTCACGGAGGGGTGAAATAATTCACGGAGGGGGGTAAATAATTCACAGAGGGATGAAATAATTCAGGAAGGGGGGTAAATAATTCACGGAGGGGTGTAAACAATTCACAGAGGGGTCAAATAATTCACGGAGGGGGGTAGATAATTCACGGAGGGGTCAAATAATTCACGGAGGGGGGTAAATAATTCACAGAGGGGTGAAATAATTCACGGAGGGGGGTAAAGAATTCACGGAGGGGTCAAATAATTCACGGAGGGGGGTAAACAATTCACAGAGGGGTCAAATAATTCACGGAGGGGGGTAAACAATTCACAGAGGGGTCAAATGATTCACGGAGGGGTGTAAACAATTCACAGAGGGGTGAAATAATTCACGGAGGGGGGTAAATAATTCACGGAGGGGTCAAAAAATTCACGGAGGGGGGTAAACAATTCACAGAGGGGTCAAATAATTCACGGAGGGGGGTAAACAATTCACGGAGGGGTCAAATAATTCACGGAGGGGGGTAAATAATTCACGGAGGGGTCAAATAATTCACGGAGGGGGGTAAATAATTCACAGAGGGGTCAAATAATTCACGGAGGGGGGTAAATAATTCAAGGAGGGGTGAAATAATTCACGGAGGGGGGTAAACAATTCACAGAGGGGTCAAATAATTCACGGAGGGGGGTAAATAATTCACGGAGGGGTCAAATAATTCACGGAGGGGGGTAAACAATTCACAGAGGGGTCGAATAATTCACGGAGGGGGGTAAATAATTCACGGAGGGGTGAAATAATTCACGGAGGGGGGTAAATAATTCACGGAGGGGTCAAATAATTCACGGAGGGGGGTAAATAATTCACGGAGGGGTGGAATAATTCACGGAGGGGGGTAAATAATTCATGGAGGGGGGTAAATAATTCACGGAGGGGTGAAATGATTCACGGAGGGGTGGAATAATTCACGGAGGGGGGTAAATAATTCACGGAGGGGGGTAAACAATTCACAGAGGGGTCAAATACTTCACGGAGGGGGGTAAACAATTCACAGAGGGGTCAAATAATTCACGGAGGGGGGTAAATAATTCACGGAGGGGTGAAATAATTCACGGAGGGGGGTAAACAATTCACAGAGGGGTCAAATAATTCACGGAGGGGGGTAAATAATTCACGGAGGGGTTAAATAATTCACGGAGGGGGGTAAACAATTCACGGAGGGGTCAAATAATTCACGGAGGGGGGTAAACAATTCACAGAGGGGTCAAATAATTCACGGAGGGGGGTAAATAATTCACGGAGGGGTCAAATAATTCACGGAGGGGGGTAAAGAATTCACGGAGGGGTCAAATAATTCACGGAGGGGGGTAAACAATTCACAGAGGGGTCAAATAATTCACGGAGGGGGGTAAACAATTCACGGAGGGGTCAAATAATTCACGGAGGGGGGTAAATAATTCACGGAGGGGTCAAATAATTCACGGAGGGGGGTAAATAATTCACAGAGGGGTCAAATAATTCACGGAGGGGGGTAAATAATTCAAGGAGGGGTGAAATAATTCACGGAGGGGGGTAAACAATTCACAGAGGGGTCAAATAATTCACGGAGGGGGGTAAATAATTCACGGAGGGGGGTAAACAATTCACAGAGGGGTCAAATACTTCACGGAGGGGGGTAAACAATTCACGGAGGGGTCAAATAATTCACGGAGGGGGGTAAACAATTCACAGAGGGGTCGAATAATTCACGGAGGGGGGTAAATAATTCACGGAGGGGTGAAATAATTCACGGAGGGGGGTAAATAATTCACGGAGGGGTCAAATAATTCACGGAGGGGGGTAAATAATTCACGGAGGGGTGGAATAATTCACGGAGGGGGGTAAATAATTCATGGAGGGGGGTAAATAATTCACGGAGGGGTGAAATGATTCACGGAGGGGTGGAATAATTCACGGAGGGGGGTAAAAAATTCACGGAGGGGGGTAAACAATTCACAGAGGGGTCAAATACTTCACGGAGGGGGGTAAACAATTCACAGAGGGGTCAAATAATTCACGGAGGGGGGTAAATAATTCACGGAGGGGTGAAATAATTCACGGAGGGGGGTAAACAATTCACAGAGGGGTCAAATAATTCACGGAGGGGGGTAAATAATTCACGGAGGGGTTAAATAATTCACGGAGGGGGGTAAACAATTCACGGAGGGGTCAAATAATTCACGGAGGGGGGTAAACAATTCACAGAGGGGTCAAATAATTCACGGAGGGGGGTAAATAATTCACGGAGGGGTCAAATAATTCACGGAGGGGGGTAAATAATTAACGGAGGGGTGAAATAATTCACGGAGGGGGGTAAATAATTCATGGAGGGGGGTAAATAATTCACGGAGGGGTGGAATAATTCACGGAGGGGGGTAAATAATTCACGGAGGGGGGTAAATAATTCACGGAGGGGGGTAAATGATTCACGGAGGGGTCAAATAATTCACGGAGGGGGGTAAACAATTCACGGAGGGGTCAAATAATTCACGGAGGGGGGTAAACAATTCACAGAGGGGTCAAATAATTCACGGAGGGGGGTAAATAATTCACGGAGGGGGGTAAATAATTCACGGAGGGGTCAAATAATTCACGGAGGGGGGTAAATAATTCACGGAGGGGGGTAAATAATTCACGGAGGGGGGTAAATAATTCACGCAGGGGTCAAATAATTCACGGAGGGGGGTAAATAATTCACGGGGGTGTCAAATAATTCACGGAGGGGGGTAAACAATTCACGGAGGGGTCAAATACTTCACGGAGGGGGGTAAACAATTCACAGAGGGGTCAAATAATTCACGGAGGGGGGTAAATAATTCACGGAGGGGTGAAATAATTCACGGAGGGGGGTAAACAATTCACAGAGGGGTCAAATAATTCACGGAGGGGGGTAAATAATTCACGGAGGGGTCAAATAATTCACGGAGGGGGGTAAATAATTAACGGAGGGGTGAAATAATTCACGGAGGGGGGTAAATAATTCATGGAGGGGGGTAAATAATTCACGGAGGGGTGGAATAATTCACGGAGGGGGGTAAATAATTCACGGAGGGGGGTAAATAATTCACGGAGGGGGGTAAATAATTCATGGAGGGGTCAAATAATTCACGGAGGGGGGTAAACAATTCACGGAGGGGTCAAATAATTCACGGAGGGGGGTAAACAATTCACGGAGGGGTGAAATAATTCACGGAGGGGGGTAAATAATTCACGGAGGGGTCAAATAATTCACGGAGGGGGGCAAACAATTCACGGAGGGGTCAAATAATTCACGGAGGGGGGTAAACAATTCACAGAGGGGTCAAATAATTCACGGAGGGGGGTAAATAATTCACGGAGGGGGGTAAATAATTGACGGAGGGGTCAAATAACTCACGGAGGGGGGTAAATAATTCACGGAGGTGGGTAAATAATTCACGGAGGGGGGTAAACAATTCACGGAGGGGTCAAACAATTCACGGAGGGGGGTAAATAATTCACGGGGGTGTCAAATAATTCACGGAGGGGTGGAATAATTCACGGAGGGGTCAAATAATTCACGGAGGGGGGTAAACAATTCACGGAGGGGTGAAATAATTCACGGAGGGGGGTAAATAATTCACAGAGGGATGAAATAATTCAGGAAGGGGGGTAAATAATTCACGGAGGGGTGTAAACAATTCACAGAGGGGTCAAATAATTCACGGAGGGGGGTAGATAATTCACGGAGGGGTCAAATAATTCACGGAGGGGGGTAAATAATTCACAGAGGGGTGAAATAATTCACGGAGGGGGGTAAAGAATTCACGGAGGGGTCAAATAATTCACGGAGGGGGGTAAATAATTCACAGAGGGGTCAAATAATTCACGGAGGGGGGTAAACAATTCACAGAGGGGTCAAATGATTCACGGAGGGGGGTAAATAATTCACGGAGGGGTGAAATAATTCACGGAGGGGGGTAAACAATTCACAGAGGGGTCAAATAATTCACGGAGGGGGGTAAACAATTCACGGAGGGGTCAAATAATTCACGGAGGGGGGTAAATAATTCACGGAGGGGTCAAATAATTCACGGAGGGGGGTAAATAATTCACAGAGGGGTCAAATAATTCACGGAGGGGGGTAAATAATTCAAGGAGGGGTGAAATAATTCACGGAGGGGGGTAAACAATTCACCGAGGGGTCAAATAATTCACGGAGGGGGGTAAATGATTCACGGAGGGGTCAAATAATTCACGGAGGGGGGTAAACAATTCACGGAGGGGTCAAATAATTCACGGAGGGGGGTAAACAATTCACAGAGGGGTCGAATAATTCACGGAGGGGGGTAAATAATTCACGGAGGGGTGAAATAATTCACGGAGGGGGGTAAATAATTCACGGAGGGGTCAAATAATTCACGGAGGGGGGTAAATAATTCACGGAGGGGTGGAATAATTCACGGAGGGGGGTAAATAATTCATGGAGGGGGGTAAATAATTCACGGAGGGGTGAAATGATTCACGGAGGGGTGGAATAATTCACGGAGGGGTCAAATAATTCACCGAGGGGGGTAAACAATTCACAGAGGGGTCGAAAAATTCACGGAGGGGGGTAAACAATTCACAGAGGGGTCAAATACTTCACGGAGGGGGGTAAACAATTCACAGAGGGGTCAAATCATTCACGGAGGGGGGTAAATAATTCACGGAGGGGTGAAATAATTCACGGAGGGGGGTAAACAATTCACAGAGGGGTCAAATAATTCACGGAGGGGGGTAAATAATTCACGGAGGGGTTAAATAATTCACGGAGGGGGGTAAACAATTCACGGAGGGGTCAAATAATTCACGGAGGGGGGTAAACAATTCACAGAGGGGTCAAATAATTCACGGAGGGGGGTAAATAATTCACGGAGGGGTCAAATAATTCACGGAGGGGGGTAAATAATTAACGGAGGGGTGAAATAATTCACGGAGGGGGGTAAATAATTCATGGAGGGGGGTAAATAATTCACGGAGGGGTGGAATAATTCACGGAGGGGGGTAAATAATTCACGGAGGGGGGTAAATAATTCACGGAGGGGGGTAAATAATTCATGGAGGGGTCAAATAATTCACGGAGGGGGGTAAACAATTCACGGAGGGGTCAAATAATTCACGGAGGGGGGTAAACAATTCACGGAGGGGTGAAATAATTCACGGAGGGGGGTAAATAATTCACGGAGGGGTCAAATAATTCACGGAGGGGGGCAAACAATTCACGGAGGGGTCAAATAATTCACGGAGGGGGGTAAACAATTCACAGAGGGGTCAAATAATTCACGGAGGGGGGTAAATAATTCACGGAGGGGGGTAAATAATTCACGGAGGGGTCAAATAATTCACGGAGGGGGGTAAATAATTCACGGAGGGGGGTAAATAATTCACGGAGGGGGGTAAACAATTCACGGAGGGGTCAAATAATTCACGGAGGGGGGTAAATAATTCACGGGGGTGTCAAATAATTCACGGAGGGGGGTAAATAATTCACGGAGGGGTCAAATAATTCACGGAGGGGGGTAAACAATTCACGGAGGGGTGAAATAATTCACGGAGGGGGGTAAATGATTCACAGAGGGATGAAATAATTCAGGAAGGGGGGTAAATAATTCACGGAGGGGTGAAATAATTCACGGAGGGGTGTAAACAATTCACAGAGGGGTCAAATAATTCACGGAGGGGGGTAGATAATTCACGGAGGGGTCAAATAATTCACGGAGGGGGGTAAATAATTCACAGAGGGGTGAAATAATTCACAGAGGGGGGTAAAGAATTCACGGAGGGGTCAAATAATTCACGGAGGGGGGTAAATAATTCACGGAGGGGTGAAATAATTCACGGAGGGGGGTAAATAATTCACGGAGGGGTCAAATAATTCACGGAGGGGGGTAAACAATTCACAGAGGGGTCAAATAATTCACGGAGGGGGGTAAACAATTCACGGAGGGGTCAAATAATTCACGGAGGGGGGTAAATAATTCACGGAGGGGTCAAATAATTCACGGAGGGGGGTAAATAATTCACAGAGGGGTCAAATAATTCACGGAGGGGGGTAAATAGTTCAAGGAGGGGTGAAATAATTCACGGAGGGGGGTAAACAATTCACAGAGGGGTCAAATAATTCACGGAGGGGGTAAATGATTCACGGAGGGGTCAAATAATTCACGGAGGGGGGTAAACAATTCACGGAGGGGTCAAATAATTCACGGAGGGGGGTAGATAATTCACGGAGGGGTCAAATAATTCACGGAGGGGGGTAAACAATTCACAGAGGGGTGAAATAATTCACGGAGGGGGGTGAAGAATTCACGGAGGGGTCAAATAATTCACGGAGGGGGGTAAATAATTCACGGAGGGGTGAAATAATTCACGGAGGGGGGTAAATAATTCACGGAGGGGTCAAATAATTCACGGAGGGGGGTAAACAATTCACAGAGGGGTCAAATAATTCACGGAGGGGGGTAAACAATTCACGGAGGGGTCAAATAATTCACGGAGGGGGGTAAATAATTCACGGAGGGGTCAAATAATTCACGGAGGGGGGTAAATAATTCACAGAGGGGTCAAATAATTCACGGAGGGGGGTAAACAATTCAAGGAGGGGTGAAATAATTCACGGAGGGGGGTAAACAATTCACAGAGGGGTCAAATAATTCACGGAGGGGGGTAAATGATTCACGGAGGGGTCAAATAATTCACGGAGGGGGGTAAACAATTCACGGAGGGGTCAAATAATTCACGGAGGGGGGTAAACAATTCACAGAGGGGTCAAATAATTCACGGAGGGGGGTAAATAATTCACGGAGGGGTGAAATAATTCACGGAGGGGGGTAAATAATTCACGGAGGGGTCAAATAATTCACGGAGGGGGGTAAATAATTCACGGAGGGGTGGAATAATTCACGGAGGGGGGTAAATAATTCATGGAGGGGGGTAAATAATTCACGGAGGGGTGAAATGATTCACGGAGGGGTGGAATAATTCACGGAGGGGGGTAAATAATTCACGGAGGGGGGTAAACAATTCACAGAGGGGTCAAATAATTCACGGAGGGGGGTAAATAATTCACGGAGGGGTGAAATAATTCACGGAGGGGGGTAAACAATTCACAGAGGGGTCAAATAATTCACGGAGGGGGGTAAATAATTCACGGAGGGGTTAAATAATTCACGGAGGGGGGTAAATAATTCACGGAGGGGTCAAATACTTCACGGAGGGGGGTAAACAATTCACAGAGGGGTCAAATAATTCACGGAGGGGGGTAAATAATTCACGGAGGGGTGAAATAATTCACGGAGGGGGGTAAACAATTCACAGAGGGGTCGAATAATTCACGGAGGGGGGTAAATAATTCACGGAGGGGTCAAATAATTCACGGAGGGGGGTAAATAATTAACGGAGGGGTGAAATAATTCACGGAGGGGGGTAAATAATTCATGGAGGGGGGTAAATAATTCACGGAGGGGTGGAATAATTCACGGAGGGGGGTAAATAATTCACGGAGGGGGGTAAATAATTCACGGAGGGGGGTAAATAATTCACAGAGGGGTCAAATAATTCACGGAGGGGGGTAAACAATTCACGGAGGGGTCAAATAATTCACGGAGGGGGGTAAACAATTCACGGAGGGGTGAAATAATTCACGGAGGGGGGTAAATAATTCACGGAGGGGTCAAATAATTCACGGAGGGGGGCAAACAATTCACGGAGGGGTCAAATAATTCACGGAGGGGGGTAAACAATTCACAGAGGGGTCAAATAATTCACGGAGGGGGGTAAATAATTCACGGAGGGGGGTAAATAATTCACGGAGGGGTCAAATAATTCACGGAGGGGGGTAAATAATTCACGGAGGGGGGTAAATAATTCACGGAGGGGGGTAAACAATTCACGGAGGGGTGAAATAATTCACGGAGGGGGGTAAATAATTCACGGGGGTGTCAAATAATTCACGGAGGGGGGTAAATAATTCACGGAGGGGTCAAATAATTCACGGAGGGGGGTAAACAATTCACGGAGGGGTGAAATAATTCACGGAGGGGGGTAAATAATTCACAGAGGGATGAAATAATTCAGGAAGGGGGGTAAATAATTCACGGAGGGGTGAAATAATTCACGGAGGGGTGTAAACAATTCACAGAGGGGTCAAAAAATTCACGGAGGGGGGTAGATAATTCACGGAGGGGTCAAATAATTCACGGAGGGGGGTAAATAATTCACAGAGGGGTGAAATAATTCACGGAGGGGGGTAAAGAATTCACGGAGGGGTCAAATAATTCACGGAGGGGGGTAAAGAATTCACGGAGGGGTGAAATAATTCACGGAGGGGGGTAAATAATTCACGGAGGGGTCAAATAATTCACGGAGGGGGGTAAACAATTCACAGAGGGGTCAAATAATTCACGGAGGGGGGTAAACAATTCACGGAGGGGTCAAATAATTCACGGAGGGGGGTAAAAAATTCAAGGAGGGGTGAAATAATTCACGGAGGGGGGTAAACAATTCACGGAGGGGTCAAATAATTCACGGAGGGGGGTAAATGATTCACGGAGGGGTCAAATAATTCACGGAGGGGGGTAAACAATTCACGGAGGGGTCAAATAATTCACGGAGGGGGGTAAACAAGTCACAGAGGGGTCAAATAATTCACGGAGGGGGGTAAATAGTTCACGGAGGGGTGAAATAATTCACGGAGGGGGGTAAATAATTCACGGAGGGGTCAAATAATTCACGGAGGGGGGTAAATAATTCACGGAGGGGTGGAATAATTCACGGAGGGGGGTAAATAATTCATGGAGGGGGGTAAATAATTCACGGAGGGGTGAAATGATTCACGGAGGGGTGGGATAATTCACGGAGGGGGGTAAATAATTCACGGAGGGGGGTAAATAATTCACGGAGGGGTCAAATAATTCACGGAGGGGGGTAAATAATTCATGGAGGGGTCAAATAATTCACGGAGGGGGGTAAACAATTCACGGAGGGGTCAAAAAATTTACGGAGGGGGGTAAATAATTCACGGAGGGGTGAAATAATTCAAGGAGGGGGGTAAATAATTCACGGAGGGGTCAAATAATTCACGGAGGGGGGTAAATAATTCACAGAGGGGTCAAATAATTCACGGAGGGGGGTAAACAATTCACGGAGGGGTAAAATAATTCACGGAGGGGTCAAATAATTCACGGAGGGGGTAAATAATTCACGGAGGGGTGAAATAATTCACGGAGGGTGGTAAACAATTCACAGAGGGGTCAAATAATTCACGGAGGGGGGTAAATAATTCACGGAGGGGTCAAATAATTCACGGAGGGGGGTAAACAATTCACAGAGGGGTCAAATAATTCACGGAGGGGGGTAAATAATTCACAGAGGGGTCAAATAATTCACGGAGGGGGGTAAATAATTCACGGAGGGGTGAAATAATTCACGGAGGGGGTAAACGATTCACAGAGGGGTCAAATAATTCACGGAGGGGTGTAAATAATTCACGGAGGGGTCAAATGATTCACGGAGGGGGGTAAACAATTCACGGAGGGGTCAAATAATTTACGGAGGGGGGTAAATAATTCACGGAGGGGTCAAATAATTCACGGAGGGGGGTAAACAATTCACAGAGGGGTCAAATAATTCACGGAGGGGGGTAAATAATTCACGGAGGGGTGAAATAATTCACGGCTGGGGGTAAACAATTCACGGAGGGGTGAAATAATTCACGGAGGGGGGTAAATAATTCACGGAGGGGTCAAATGATTCACGGAGGGGGGTAAACAATTCACGGAGGGGTCAAATAATTTACAGAGGGGGGTAAATAATTCACGGAGGGGTCAAATAATTCACGGAGGGGGGTAAACAATTCACGGAGGGGTCAAATACTTCACGGAGGGGGGTAAATAATTCACGGAGGGGTGAAATAATTCACGGAGGGGGGTAAACAATTCACAGAGGGGTCAAATAATTCACGGAGCGGGGTAAATAATTCACGGAGGGGTCAAATAATTCACGGAGGGGGGTAAACAATTCACGGAGGGGTCAAATACTTCACGGAGGGGGGTAAACAATTCACAGAGGGGTCAAATAATTCACGGAGGGGGGTAAATAATTCACAGAGGGGTGAAATAATTCACGGAGGGGGGTAAACAATTCACAGAGGGGTCAAATAATTCACGGAGGGGGGTAAATAATTCACGGAGGGGTGAAATAATTCACGGAGGGGGGTAAATAATTAACGGAGGGGTGAAATAATTCACGGAGGGGGGTAAATAATTCATGGAGGGGGGTAAATAATTCACGGAGGGGTGGAATAATTCACGGAGGGGGGTAAATAATTCACGGAGGGGTCAAATAATTCACGGAGGGGGGTAAATAATTCATGGAGGGGTCAAATAATTCACGGAGGGGGGTAAACAATTCACGGAGGGGTCAAATAATTCACGGAGGGGGGTAAACAATTCACGGAGGGGTGAAATAATTCACGGAGGGGGGTAAACAATTCACGGAGGGGTCAAATAATTCACGGAGGGGGGTAAATAATTCACAGAGGGGTCAAATAATTCACGGAGGGGGGTAAATAATTCACGGAGGGGTGAAATAATTCACGGAGGGGGGTAAATAATTCACAGAGGGGTCAAATAATTCACGGAGGGGGGTAAATAATTCACGGAGGGGTCAAATAATTCACGGAGGGGGGTAAATAATTCACAGAGGGGTCGAATAATTCACGGAGGGGGGTAAATAATTCACGGAGGGGTGAAATAATTCACGGAGGGGGGTAAACAATTCACGGAGGGGTGAAATAATTCACGGAGGGGGGTAAATAATTCACGGAGGGGTCAAATAATTCACGGAGGGGGGTAAATAATTCACGGAGGGGTGAAATAATTCAGGGAGGGGGGTAAACAATTCACAGAGGGGTCAAATAATTCACGGAGGGGGGTAAATAATTCACGGAGGGGTCAAATAATTCACGGAGGGGGGTAAAGAATTCACGGAGGGGTGAAATAATTCACGGAGGGGGGTAAATAATTCACGGAGGGGTCAAATAATTCACGGAGGGGGGTAAATAATTAACGGAGGGGTGAAATAATTCACGGAGGGGGGTAAATAATTCACGCAGGGGTCAAATAATTCACGGAGGGGGGTAAATAATTCATGGAGGGGTCAAATAATTCACGGAGGGGGGTAAACAATTCACGGAGGGGTGAAAAAATTCACGGCTGGGGGTAAACAATTCACAGAGGGGTCAAATAATTCACGGAGGGGGGTAAATAATTCACGGAGGGGTGAAATAATTCACGGCTGGGGGTAAACAATTCACAGAGGGGTCAAATAATTCACGGAGGGGGGTAAATAATTCACGGAGGGGTCAAATGATTCACGGAGGGGGGTAAACAATTCACGGAGGGGTCAAATAATTTACGGAGGGGGGTAAATAATTCACGGAGGGGTCAAATAATTCACGGAGGGGGGTAAATAATTCACGGAGGGGTCAAATACTTCACGGAGGGGGGTAAATAATTCACGGAGGGGTGAAATAATTCACGGAGGGGGGTAAACAATTCACAGAGGGGTCAAATAATTCACGGAGGGGGGTAAATAATTCACGGAGGGGGGTAAATAATACATGGAGGGGTCAAATAATTTACGGAGGGGGGTAAATAATTCACGGAGGGGTGAAATAATTCACGGAGGGGGGTAAATAATTCACGCAGGGGTCAAATAATTCACGGAGGGGGGTAAACAATTTACGGAGGGGTGAAATAATTCACGGCTGGGGGTAAACAATTCACAGAGGGGTCAAATAATTCACGGAGGGGGGTAACTAATTCACGGAGGGGTCAAATAATTCACGGAGGGGGGTAAATAATTCACGGAGGGGTCAAATGATTCACGGAGGGGGGTAAACAATTCACGGAGGGGTCAAATAATTTACGGAGGGGGGTAAATAATTCACGGAGGGGTCAAATAATTCACGGAGGGGGGTAAACAATTCACGGAGGGGTCAAATACTTCACGGAGGGGGGTAAATAATTCACGGAGGGGTGAAAGAATTCACGGAGGGGGGTAAACAATTCACAGAGGGGTCAAATAATTCACGGAGGGGGGTAAATAATTCACGGAGGGGTCAAATAATTCACGGAGGGGGGTAAACAATTCACGGAGGGGTCAAATACTTCACGGAGGGGGGTAAATAATTCACAGAGGGGTCAAATAATTCACGGAGGGGGGTAAACAATTCACGGAGGGGTGAAATAATTCACGGAGGGGGGTAAATAATTCACGGAGGGGTCAAATAATTCACGGAGGGGGGTAAACAATTCACAGAGGGGTCAAATAATTCACGGAGGGGGGTAAACAATTCACAGAGGGGTGAAATAATTCACGGAGGGGGGTAAACAATTCACGGAGGGGTGAAATAATTCACGGAGGGGGGTAAACAATTCACAGAGGGGTGAAATAATTCACGGAGGGGGGTAACTAATTCACGGAGGGGTCAAATAATTCACGGAGGGGGGTAAATAATTCACGGAGGGGTCAAATAATTCACGGAGGGGGGTAAATAATTCACGGAGGGGTCAAATAAATCACGGAGGGGGGTAAATAATTCACAGAGGGGTCGAATAATTCACGGAGGGGGGTAAATAATTCATGGAGGGGTCAAATAATTCACGGAGGGGGGTAAACAATTCACGGAGGGGTGAAATAATTCACGGAGGGGGGTAAATAATTCACGGAGGGGTCAAATAATTCACGGAGGGGTGAAATAATTCACGGAGGGGGGTAAATAATTCAGGGAGGGGTGAAATAATTCAGGGAGGGGGGTAAACAATTCACAGAGGGGTCAAATAATTCACGGAGGGGGGTAAATAATTCACGGAGGGGTCAAATAATTCACGGAGGGGGGTAAATAATTCACGGAGGGGTGAAATAATTCACGGAGGGGGGTAACTAATTCACGGAGGGGTCAAATAATTCACGGAGGGGGGTAAATAATTAACGGAGGGGTGAAATAATTCACGGAGGGGGGTAAATAATTCACGCAGGGGTCAAATAATTCACGGAGGGGGGTAAATAATTCATGGAGGGGTCAAATAATTCACGGAGGGGGGTAACTAATTCACGGAGGGGTCAAATAATTCACGGAGGGGGGTAAATAATTCACGGAGGGGTGAAATAATTCACGGAGGGGGGTAAATAATTCACGGAGGGGTCAAATAATTCACGGAGGGGGGTAAACAATTCACAGAGGGGTCAAATAATTCACGGAGGGGGGTAAACAATTCACAGAGGGGTGAAATAATTCACGGAGGGGGGTAAATAATTCACGGAGGGGTCAAATAATTCACGGAGGGGGGTAAACAATTCACGGAGGGGTCAAATAATTCACGGAGGGGGGTAAACAATTCACAGAGGGGTCAAATAATTCACGGAGGGGGGTAAATAATTCACGGAGGGGTGAAATAATTCACGGAGGGGGGTAAACAATTCACAGAGGGGTCAAATAATTCACGGAGGGGGGTAAATAATTCACGGAGGGGTCAAATAATTCACGGAGGGGGGTAAACAATTCACGGAGGGGTCAAATAATTCACGGAGGGGGGTAAACAATTCACAGAGGGGTCAAATAATTTACGGAGGGGGGTAAATAATTCACGGAGGGGTGAAATAATTCACGGAGGGGGGTAAACAATTCACAGAGGGGTCAAATAATTCACGGAGGGGGGTAAATAATTCACGGAGGGGTCAAATAATTCACAGAGGGGGGTAAATAATTCACGGAGGGGTGGAATAATTCACGGAGGGGGGTAAATAATTCACGGAGGGGGGTAAATAATTCACGGAGGGGTGAAATAATTCACCGAGGGGGGTAAATAATTCACGGAGGGGTCAAATAATTCACGGAGGGGGGTAACTAATTCATGGAGGGGTCAAATAATTCACGGAGGGGGGTAAATAATTCACGGAGGGGTCAAATAATTCACCGAGGGGGGTAAATAATTCACAGAGGGGTCAAATGATTCACGGAGGGGGGTAAACAATTCATGGAGGGGTCAAATAATTCACGGAGGGGGGTAAATAATTCACGGAGGGGTCAAATAATTCACGGAGGGGGGTAAATAATTCACGGAGGGGTGAAATAATTCACGGAGGGGGGTAAACAATTCACGGAGGGGTCAAATACTTCACGGAGGGGGGTAAACAATTCACAGAGGGGTGAAATAATTCACGGAGGGGGGTAAATAATTCACGGAGGGCTGAAATAATTCACGGCGGGGGGTAAACAATTCACAGAGGGGTCAAATGATTCACGGAGGGGGGTAAATAATTCACGGAGTGGGGTAAATAATTCACGGAGGGGGGTAAACAATTCACAGAGGGGTCAAATAATTCACGGAGGGGGGTAAACAATTCACAGAGGGGTCCACCGGAACTAACTAAGGAACGGAGTAACATACCTCCCATTTTTTTTTTGGGGTTCGGACCTTGGTAAGCTGGCAAGCGGGAAAGCACTCTACTATAAAAGAAAACCTGAAAAAGAAAAACAGGCATACCCTCCCTAACCTCACCACACAAGAAGGGAAATGACAGGGTGGGAGGAAGGGAGGGGGGACGGAGGGAGGGAGGGAGGGAGGGAGGCTCTCTTGGGCGGCCGTAGGGGCTGTGTTGTGCTCTGTTGTGCTGTAATATGCTGTGCTATGCTGTATGTTGTGCTGTGCTGTGGTGTGCTGTAATTTGCTGTGATGTGCTGTGCTGTGCCGTGCTGTGCTGTGCCGTACTCGAAACCCACTGCCCCCCCTCTCCACAGTTCCGGCCCGACCCGATGAACCCCCACCCACCCACCCCACCAGCAAAACCGACCCGATTAGCTCAGGTGAGGTTGCTTGGGCCAGACATCAGGATTCTGTTCCCACTTGTCTTCAGTCACATATGAGCCCCCCGATCGGTTTGAGTCAGAGAGATGGGGTGGGGTGGGGTGGGGTGGGGGGGGGGGGGGGGGGGCACCTACCATCATTGAAGGGGTTGCAAGCACTGGTTGGGTTTCAGACGCTAGGGTCGAGACCACAACCCACTTCTACACCTCAAGGGTGTGGTGACAATGGACAAGTTTGATATTGGGGGGGGCATGGGGGGGGGGGGGGGGGGGGCGGGGTCTGACACGGGGGGGGGGGGGTTAGAAAGGGTGTTGGGGTGGCCATGAGGCAACGGAAACTGGGCTCGCATACGCCCCCGTGTCACAGGCGCATGGTCATAACCACATTGTTCAGTGTTTTGCTTGCTGCACTGCAGCGTAGACCAGTTCTGTACCACACCAGGTGGCTGCTGGCTGTGCATTGGCACTGTTCCTCTGGACATCGAGGTCAGCTCGCACCCACCACCCACCCACAGTGCCGGTTAGTCTCTAACCCTTGCCCTGCAGGTCGTGAGGTCGTGTCATACTCCATCCTTAGGGGCGCAATGGCGCCTTGGTTGGCGCAAAGGCGTCTCAGTATTTCAGCATGCGCTCCGTTTGTCAGGCAACTCAACAAATCATTGCTGTTATGCGTGTGGCGCATACCACGTCTGCTCCCCACGCTGCATGCGCATGCCGCCCACACATTCATGCCTACTTGCTTTCGTCTTCCTCACATGGGCCGCTCTCTCGCCGCCCCAGTCGTGCTTTGGCTGTGCAACACGTGACAACATGTTGTGCCTGTGGCTCAGGGGCGCTACGGCGCCCTGCTTTTTCATTTCTTGACTGTTCCGTGTCTCCGTGGCGTCCCTTTCACCTCGCTCTGCTCGAACCCACCCTGCTGTGTTGGGGTGGGGGGGGGGGGGGTTAGGGGTGATGGTCCATAAAAGTCTGAAGTCTGAAGTCTGATAGCCCATTTGGTTACTATACCCATAGCTGGCCCACTGCCACTTCTTGTTGCGTAATCCATTCTTCATCCCCGGATCTCTGCTGATCAATGAGATTTGCGGAAGTGGGGGGTCTTCTACGCGGGGCCAGCACCAGTGTGGTGTTTCCTCCTATCTGGGACAAGACTGTGACGTAGTCACGAAGAGGTGTCACCATGCGCTCCATGGGTTGTGCCACCAATCTGGACAATCTACCAGTGGGTTTCCGCAGTAATCCTTGAACAACGGTGACATACCTAGTTCTATAAGCCCAGTATAGTTGTTGTAGTCCTAGTCCTCCATACTTGACAGGTGGGTTGATGTGGGTAATATTGTGAGCCATGTAGATGTTCTCTTTGTTGTGTTCTAATCCGTTTGCAATAGCAACAAACTCAAAACTTATTTTGTCTATGTGCTCAATCATGCGGTCACGTGGCCATATCGCGAGGTTTTCGATGACTCCCCACAACCCCTCAAAGCTGGGATCATTGCCTCAAAAAGTTCAGAGTCCCTCGGCATTGTGGCTGTTTTGTCGCAGGTGTTTACACCCCGCTGCATGCTATAATACACGGGAGACAAATACAGAGTGCGCGGTTCCACTGTGGGCCTCCCATGAGAGCCGGCTCTGTTGCGGCCTACCATCTGTGGTGCACCCCCTGTGCGTGGGTCATGTGGGATGAACATGGTATGATACAGCCATTGTGGGATGAGCACAGAGTTGAGCAGTTGTACCCGTTCTAATGCATTTAATGGTAATGCCCTACTTCATCTCTGGCTCTTTGTGCCCACGAGGGGTGCGCCATTATATGCCCTAAATATCTAAATATGGGGGGTCGCACCAGTATGTGCTTGCCATTCCATCGGAGTACATTATGTTGTGGCACCTGCCTCTTTTGCCTCGCCCTAGGGTTGTGGCCCATTTATATACCTCTGTCTTACCCGGATTTGTATGAAACCCTAATATGAGGGACAACTCTTGTATCCTCTTCAACACCCGTTGCATATTGTTGGCGTTATTGGTGACAACCGCAATGTCGTCGACATGTACAAAAAAAACTACCTTCAAGAAATCCTTTGGCCAACGTTGCGTGGAAGGTGTCATAGACCAACACAAACAATGCCGGTGACAAGGGGCAGCCCTCTTTGATGCCCCTAGTTAGAGGAAAACCCAGTTTTCCGCACTGGCACGTACTGAGGGTGTATATGGATTTGACCATGCGACTCACATGTGGTGGCGCCCCTATTGCCTGTAGCGACTCTACAAGACACACATGCGGGGTACTAGGAAAGGCTTTGGCAATGTCGAGAAGACAGATGTAACTGCCTTTGGGTCTCTCATGTAATTCCATAAGGAGGTTCATGGCTTGCTGTGAGGTGGTGTAACCCTTACGACTACCCGCTTGAGTGTCAAACAGTGCTGTATTTATGGGTTGTTGTATGGCATCCAAAACGGGCCGGGCTAGTACTCTGTAAATGCTATTGGATACAATGATGCGCCTATAGTTCATGGCAGACATCGTGTTGCCCTTCTTGTACAGAAGGGAGAGCCTAGCTTCCAGCCAATGTGGTGGGATTTCCCCTGTCCCCCATACGTCGAGGATGGCTTGATAAAGATCCCATTGGAGTTCCTTGGGGAGGCATTGCAATAGGTGCGGGTATATCCAGTTTGGTCCGGGGGCTTTCTTTTTGGGCTGCTTGACGACTTCGCAAAATTGCTTCCATGTGGGGTTGCCCAGCTTAAACCCTTCCTATGGGCGGAGTATGTCATTTATCATAGACATGGCTGTGTCCCGGTCCCATGGGGGGGGTCGCCAGAAAAACGGGGGAGATGCTGCCGTGCAGATTCTTATGTAGGCTGTGGGCTGGTAGTACAAAAAGGGGTGAGGAGCCACATCCGTAACGACTGGAAGAAAATTTTTCCCTCGGTGGTGTGCATTCCGTCGAAATTGTCGTAATGCTTTACCGGCGCCCCTCATTTCCTTGTCGCGTATGGGGAGCGTGGGTTGGCAACGACGGCACTACGTAGTGCTTGTTCCCGGGGGTCGATCTCGGGTTCTTTTCTTGGATGTTGTATGACAAGCTGCGTGATTTCATAGAGTATCATGTCGGCCCTTGCAGCCGGAGCGCAGTCGGTATGAGGATGCGCCTTGGACCATTTGGTCATATGCCGTTTGAACTTGTACAAAAGGGAATGGGCCAACCGTATTCTTGTGGTGGAGGGGGGCTCTCCTGGAGTGGGTCACCATAGTGACCCCAAGGTGGTCACCGGCATTAGAATAGTCTAGGGTGTAGTAAGCCTCAGGAGTACACATCCTCCAAGCATTAGCAGAGACCAGCATGGCATCGAGACGACGACCCCTTATTGTGTGTGATTAAACTAGCTGGCGAAATGTCTTCCGCAACAGCCATGGCTGGATCTTGTAATGTTCCGTTGGTGAGTTTGGTGTGCCACCACCTAGTGGGCTTGTGTGATTCCCCCCATACCTTATCGTTGAAGTCCCCCATTAGGATGTCAACTCTACTGCAGGTGCCCATCCATTTGTCCATGGCGTGCTGTTGCGCCTTCTCGAAGGGTCCGTGTATGTTGATGATTACCAAGGGGGGCATGTAAGGCAGTGCCATTTGGATCTCTACCGCGGCAGTGCCGGAGTACTGTGAAACATCTTCGACATTTTCCTCCTCTTCCTCGGTAGCCTCGTCTTGTGCCCACACAGACGGAGGCACATGAGGTCCATAGGGCTGATACTTGGTTTGGTCCTAGATACAAAATTGCCTAGGAGGAACGATAATGCGCACATGATGGTGCAACTAATGAGTAGAGCCTATCCACACGTTTGAAACAATCCTCCAGTGCCACAGGCGAGCAAAGAGGTGCTCCACCATTGCAAGGTGAAAGGCATGCACCTCACTATATTCTTATTCGGCTTCCGTAACAGTGTTATGCCCGATATAAGGTACAACACTTTGCAAGCGGCCCTTGTCAATTCTTGTGGCAGAAACCTGGAAAAATGTCTTCCCCCCTAGCTCATGTACCATGTCCAGGTATGGAGGTATGGCTGCAAGGGCGGTGGATAGCTTACCACCACCGAGCATCTCACCTACAATAGGGGATGGCCTTCTCAACGAACCCTGCAATAACGTGATGAAATGTGCTCTCCACGTCAAGTACGTCATGCGCAAACCCATGCCGCCTTTTTTAAATGTCTTGTTCATCTTGGCTCGCATCTGTCCAATTACCTGTCGGTGTGATTCCCAAACGTAGTCCTGGAATACTTTGTCAACGTAGTGCCAATATTCTTCATCCCCCAACAACACCGCCTTGTGCATCAGCCTGGGTGCAATCGCCACGTTAAGGAATTGTACCTTCTCCCAATCGTCCAGCGGCAGGCATCTGTACCATGTCAGTTCTGCTGAGGCACGTTGGCGCAAGTCCTCCTTCGCCATTCCCTTGCATTGTGGGGTTGCCTTGTAATGTCTGAGGTACTCCACGTAGGGTGCCCGAAGGTCCGCAAGAGTGATGTGGACTAGCCCATGCGTCGCATCATGTGATACAACAACACATGTTGCACCGATGGGAATGCCTTCGCAATATCCAACTTACATATGCACCCATCCTTCCAACCGGGACTTGGGGTACAATGACCACATGGACCAGGTTCAAATATTGCATTAGAGTGGTCCTCCCCCTGACAGCATACTGGTACACGTCCAAGCTATCCATGATCAACGGCGCGTATGTCCAGTACACCACCTTCATAAAAACTAGGTACATGAGGGGGTTCACCTATATAGGGCGGCTTCCGTGACCAATCCCTTTTTGTAGATGAGGGTCAGCTTTGCCGCCACCCATTTGGCTAGTGTTGTTCCCTCCGTCCACGCCCATGACACCCCCAACTACAGCACCCACAGTACTTTGTAGGGCAGGAGCTGCTACATACTTGTCGGTATACCATCTGCCGCCGCCCCCTTCCCTAGGGGTCGGCGTGACGCCGTCATAAACTCTTTGAAGGATGGTGGCTTGGCCTCTCCCACCACCACCCTGGTATGCCTGTCGATTAGTTCCTTCCCTTTGGCCTCGTTCCATGGGGGGTCACCACTAAAGTCCGGCAGGACCTCTCTTGCAGACCTGGCCGTGGGCTACTTGGGGGTCTACGACATTGGCATGTGCATCCACTTCTTGAGCATCTGGTAGAAGTAGCTTGTTCCCTCTGCGGCCGTCTGCCGGAACCGTCGCAGGGCTTTTCCCCCTCTCTGCTTGGACCGTTTTCCCTGGTAGGAGTATAACTTTCGCTTACGTCTCTCATCCCCTAGATGGTTCTCCACTTCTTCCTTCAGTTCTTGCTCCTCCTTGTCCTTGCTCCGGACCTGTTGGCGTGTGTGTCCATGGCGTGCCACTTCCTCCTGTATGGCCTGCCCGTCAAGAGGGGGTCACGTCACTGCGGCACTTCCCATTTGTCCATGTGCTCTCTAGAGGACCGGATGTCTTGTTTCCGCCAATATTTGATCGTGGGTGACCGTTCTAAGCTGGTTTGGAGCTCTTGCTGCCCCCATGACGCCAAGACCAATGCATGGTCCCCTCCACGACTAATGTATTCGGTCGCATATTCCAACATATGTTTGTGCTGGGCATACTCGGGGGACACAAGGATCACGCCCAAGCGTCTACCTCCCCCGGTGGGTGTTATTGTGACGTCATCTTCCCCATCCCCCACCTGGTGCGCCATATCTAATAGCTTTCTTGAAATCAACAACGCCTGCCATGGGCGTGTCCCTTTTCGTGCCCACATCTGGTCATTGAAGTCCCCCAGTAGTACTCCCATCCCTCTTATGGAGCGTAGCCTCATCCTGCCTTTTGCTTCTCTGGCCGCGCATGCTTCCCATGTATATTGCATATGACCCACTCCACCTCTCCCGTTCCTCTTACTTTGATCACCACTCCTAGGTGTGCCGGGCCAGAAATCAAACGGGCATAAATAGCCCATGACTCATGAACCAGAAAACATTCGTCACTCCCCGATCCTAACGGCCGTCCAGTAAAAAGTTTGTAATTACGCACGACCTGCTCAGTCTTCGGTCCCCTCGACTCCGCCCCTTTGTGGAATCGTAATTCCTGTAATGCGATGACCTTCAGCCCGGTTGATGACAACTCCTGCAAGAGCCCGTTCCATCGTCTCTCCAATATATGGGGCCCTCCCACATTCAGAGTCCCAATGCCATCTTGCCCGCTGATCCTGGGTCCCGGGTTTGGGTGCACATCGCCGCGCCGCAAGAGTAGTCTTCCCTTCCACAATCGTCCCTTTGGAAGAATGTTTGCCCGGCGCGCGCCCGGGGCACTACTTTTGTGTCAACTATCCCGGCTTCAGCCCCAGATTTACCCTCTCATGGAGAAACCCTCCAACACCTTCCCTACAAACCACGTTGCATAATAAAGCAATATCTGTGAATTCAGCAACTCCAACTGTCATCTGTATTGTCCTTAACAAACAACATTGGTCCTACAAGTGTGGGTGTCAATACATTCAGCCCAATAGTGCTCCTTACACTCATCACAGACTGTGACGGTGGAGCGCTTCTAGCAACACAACACACACACACTTCTGCCTCATCCTCTTCCTTATCTTGCGTGCCACAACCGAGCAAACGGCTGCTCAATGCGTGCCCTATACCACCCATGCACGTCATTGTAACATTGTTGGCGGGCTGTCAAAGTGCCGTTCTTTCTTCCAATGAATGGCACAATGACATGAATCCGGCCTTTTATAAGCACCATCATGGCCCCCAACTCCGAAATCAAAGAAATCACCTCGGGTACGAGAAGGTCCATACCTATCCCAAATCAAAACATCTGCTAATGTCCCGGGGGCCAAGGGGCAAATCCATATCATGTTGCCCAACATATCAACGGCAACAGTCCCCCGGTGGGGCACGGGTCACAAAAGATGCCCGGCGCGCGCCCGGTGTGCTAACGTTTCCCCTTTGCAACGTATTTGGCTTGTTGTCTCGAGTGTCGTCTACTGACCCGCCTACGATACCTCCAGTATGGTTGCATCGTGACCAGGCTGTTCCCACAGGGCAGGTTCCATATGATCCACGGTGCCCATTGTATGTTCAGATTCCCATCCATGTACTGCTAGACCAATACCCATTCTATGGGGGAATCTTTGCACTGCGCGCGCACTGCACGCTACTTTTAGACTATGTTCCCCCTGAAGAGCCCCCAAGCACACCCCTTGGAAACGCCCTTAGAATTGACCCAAACTGCCCCAGCTCAAGAAAGTTGCAAACTACCTTCAAAGATTGTCCCGGTTTCCTCAATAGCACCGGAAGGCTGGGGCCCAAAAGAGGGCGGAAATGCTACGTCACCCCTGCATTCTCGGGGGTCCCCAAACAACGGGGGACAAAATCAGAAGTCAAAACGTACGCTAGGGGTCACCATGATGCTCCTAGTATAAAAGCGTGGATTCAAAGATTGTCCCGGTTTCCTCAATAGCACCGGAAGGTTGGGGCCCAAAAGAGGGTGGAAATGCTACATCACCCCTGCATTCTCGGGGGTCCCCAAACAAAGGGGGACAAAATCAGAAGTCAAAACCTCTCCTAGGGGCCCCTAGTATCTCAAACTATGGGTCTCTAGTACGGCCAGACGCCCAAATAGTTGCACTGCGCGGACTGCGCTTCAGGCGCCCCCTATGGTATTTTCTTTCACCTTTGTGCTAATTTCAGTAACTCCCCTCCCTTGCAGGGAACATTGCCAAAGCCCCCCCCCCCCTGTGGGAAGGATGAAGGACCTGTGACACGAAGCAATACATGCATACATGCAGACATGCGCACATGCATGCATGAAGGGCACATAATCTGTAAAATAACGGGGATGCATCTTCGGGTCGACTGAGAGACAAGCACTGTTGGTGGCACAAGCCCTTTACTTTGAAGAGCTGCACATGCTCAACAGGGTGCACTGGAATCTGTACGTGTCAATATGATGGACACCCATGACTGAAATTGTAAAAAAAGCGAAGAACCAAATGGTCCGCATGATAAAGGGCACCGCGTATTGAAATTTCACAGAAATTGACAGCACATTCGACAGAAACAACAACGAGTGTGGCTCTGACAAGGAGGGGGAGGGGGGTTTACAACGGGGAAAGTGAGAGATGGTCCAAAAAATTGCAGAAACAAGGGGTATGCTAATAGGGAAGAATGGGTATGTACTTCAGGCAAAGCATGACGAGTTGAGGGCGTGGAATGCAGGGCAGGGAATCAGTACCCCACCCCAGCTTGTGAGAACATCAGTAAAGGCCCAAAACTTGCAGAAACAACACTTACTGTTGTTCTGACAAGGGGTTGTTCTCGCAGGCCGAGGGGGGGGGGGGTTTACATCTGCTGTGTATGGTGCATGGTGCATCAGGGTGTGGTGTGAGGTAGCGGACAGCTTGAGCCCGATTTTTCTGCGGAGGGGGACTGGTCCAGCAGCTTTCAAATCTGCTGAGTAGGCAGGAGGGGGGCTGCGCGTTTGGTGGAGGGTGTGCATGTTAGGCACCATTTTTTCGAAAGGTACATGGCCCCACAGCTTTTATGGTGTTGAGTTGGGTCGCGTTTTGCAGGGCTGCAGTGAACTAAAGCAACCTGGGCAACTCGTGACAAAGGACGTCACAAACAACATCGAATGGTACCTTGCTACACCTTCACGCAATGGCTGACGCAAACCACCAGCAAATGACTGAGGGGACCGTGGGCAGGAGATCTGTGCAAGGTCATGGTGTGTTGCTTGGTCAGACCAAGCAAGTGCATGACCACTCCAATCACCCCAGCCACTGAGCCACATGCAGGTTCTGGGTGCAGCATTGAACGGGGCACAGTACTACGCAGTGCTCACACTGTGAGCACAGAGGGTGCCGCCCGCGCACCACGTGCACTGCGCACGCTGCGTTATTCAAGTATCCTGGGTTTTATGCCATGCTGCACACCATAGCCCCAGGACTTGGAACGGAGTGAGGGGGTGACATGCAGCGCACATGCGCATCAGGGTTCATGGATGCGGCCAGACGCATGTGCCCTGGTGCACCATGTGCACCGCGCGCACCGCATGGGCGGCGCCCTCTTTGGAGCAAGTTTTGCAGCGGGTTGAGGCACAGGTTTGGGCTTCCAATTGTTTGGAACAAAGCTATCATCCATAACATCCTTCGTAAAAAAACAGCTTGTCTTCAAAAACCTGGCCCAATCCCCAACCACCACGGGTGGCTTTTGCCCACACAATCTCCACTTCATCATCCTCTCGAGAATCTGAGTTGAACAAAAGTGCTCTGCAAATACCACTTCAGGCGGCGGTGAACCAATGCCCGTTGCTGTGCCCGGGGTGAGGATGAAGCCTCCGATTGGGCAGGGCGGGGCGGAGAGGGAGCACGTGGCAGCAAGAGGCAACGAACTGATGCACGGTCGTGCAAAACGGTCTTGCCATCGCGCTCCTAAGTGATGCGGCGATATGCATCACCGTGCTCCGAATGTCCAAGGACCTTTGCCAAAACAGGTTCCCCCGTGGAGCGGATGAACATTACATTTGTCCCAGGGGGAAACATGGTTGTGCTGTCAAGTTCTATTTCAGCGAAATTGAGCAAAATGTCCTGCCATGAATACAAGGGATACCAGTGGCAGTGCCCCACAACACGGTCACCCACACAACAACACAGTAAGTCGCAACGAAAAATTTGGGTTGACCAAGTGACCCCCCCCCCCCCCCCCGCCCCGGGGAAGGACAAGGGGTGGGGAAGGACATGGGGGGGGTACCATGCTGTTCCATGCTGTTATGAACAGAATGCACAATCACAGACATGATTAGACATGACTGGCCCCTCTTTCCCTCTACAAGCGCATCACAAACACCCAATGCTCCATTCAGGGCCACAAAAAATAGCAATCCCAAAGTTTCATAAAAACAGCGGTTCAACGCCCACCCCGTGCTTAGCGATAATCCTACCCCGCCCCCCCCTTGTCTAAGCTACGCCAAAGTACCAAATTAATACGGTCCCTACGCCTACTGTAGCTTAGACACGGCCGTAGCTTGCGCGCGACATATACAACTACCGACACACACGTGGAACGTGTGAAAATAACCGGGCGTCCGGGTTCAAAAAGAGAAGATTGCATGGTGAGCTAGTGCAAGAAGGGGGAATATAATCCACAAATACCCCCAAAATCAGAGTTATGTGGGTTCAAGTGGGCAAACACTCACAACAAATGTGTACATGACCCTATGTACCTGGCAAATTCGTCAAACCCATGTCTTATGTGGTTGCACTAAATTTGGTACCGAATTAAAATTAGGTACCAAATTAATACGGTCCCTACGCCTACTGTAGCTTAGACACGGCCGTAGCTTAGACAAGGGGGGGGGGTGGTACGATGACCGACAGCCCCGGTATCCCACCGGCAGGAAATCACTGTTCATGTGTTCTGCAAACGCGGCGGAGCCGTGGCCCACCCCATGCTTAGACAAGGCCGTGCTTGGCCATAGAACGACGATGGTCGTCACCCTCCAGAATCACTCTGGCATTCCAACAGTACTTCAAGTATCACGCAGCGGAGCTGCGACACACAGTGCCGTGTCTGGACATGGGGGGGGGGGTATGCCAATAGCGAAGAATGGGTATGTACTTCAGGCAAAGCATGACGAGTTGAGGGCGTGGAATGCAGGGCAGGGAATCAGTACCCCACCCCAGCTTGTGAGAACATCAGTAAAGGCCCAAAACTTGCAGAAACAACACTTACTGTTGTTCTGACAAGGGGTTGTTCTCGCAGGCCGAGGGGGGGGGGGGTTTACATCTGCTGTGTATGGTGCATGGTGCATCAGGGTGTGGTGTGAGGTAGCGGACAGCTTGAGCCCGATTTTTCTGCGGAGGGGGACTGGTCCAGCAGCTTTCAAATCTGCTGAGTAGGCAGGAGGGGGGCTGCGCGTTTGGTGGGTGTGCATGTTAGGCACCATTTTTTCGAAAGGTACATGGCCCCACAGCTTTTATGCTGTTGAGTTGGGTCGCGTTTTGCAGGGCTGCAGTGAACTAAAGCAACCTGGGCAACTCGTGACAAAGGACGTCACAAACAACATCGAATGGTACCTTGACAAGAATGCTACACCTTCACGCAATGGCTGACGCAAACCACCAGCAAATGACTGAGGGGACCGTGGGCAGGAGATCTGTGCAAGGTCATGGTGTGTTGCTTGGCCATACCAAGCAGGTGCATGACCACTCCAATCACCCCAGCCACTGAGCCACATGCAGGTTCTGGGTGCAGCATTGAACGGGGCACAGTACTACGCAGTGCTCACACTGTGAGCACAGGTGGACTGTCTTATCACTGGGGATGGGGGGCGGGCGGGTTAATCACTCACCATGCACCAAAATCCAAGCGACAACCTAAACAATGCTTGGATCGTGGTGAACGGCCTGCACGTCAAGCGTGCTCATTGAAGTGCGCACGTCAATCGTGCTCATTCAGGTGCAAACTGAGCAGCATTGTGGCCCAAACAAACACTGCATTGCAACACCAAGCACCATTAGACAGAGTTCATGAAATGAATTGGGGTACACTCCGTTTTGTTTTGAGCCGGTGCCGCCCCCACCACTGTCACTGTCACACACGTCAATCCCCCTGCTGCTCCCCAGACCATCAAGTGTGTTCCTGTCACCGCCACACCACGTCTGTGTCACAGGTACGTTCGGACGAGTCCGACCATATCTCTTGCTTCTCCAACTCCCGCATGTAGAAGGCGGGCTGCGGGGGGGGGGGGGGGGGGCTGTCAGCCTTGCATGAGCTGGAATATTTAGGAGTCGTGGTGTGGAAGCAACAGGTTTTCCAATCGATGTTGTCATGCACATGATGCAAATCAGCAGAATTCACAATGCAATGCATCCATTCATCAGTTATCTGCCTGCCCCTACTGCTGAACAGGGACAGTGTACAACTTCCTCTTACAGTCCCACATCGCCTTGAACTTCTGCACATGTTGCCCATCAGTGACAGGCAGGGACGAGCTGGCTGCAGCTGGCTTTGCTGCAGGCTGCTTTCCACGTTTGGGTGCAGGTTTGGGAACTGTTGGGGCCGCCAGCTTTTTGGGGACCCAATTTTCCTCCAGGATGCCCCGGGTAAAACCCAACTTGTCCACAAAGGTGTGGCTTATCACTGTCACTGTTCATTTCACTGTCCTCACACGCACGCACGGCTGTCAAGCGTTGCACGGCAGCGCGGTCATGCACAACTTCAGTGGCACCACTTTGCACATGATGCTCCTGTACTGTTCAGAAATGCCTTGCACAACAGCCAGCACAGGCACCTTTGCAGAACCGACATAGCACACAACAGTGCGTTGAGGGAATGTTTTGAGAGGTCTGAGGAGTGCAATGGATCAGAATAAAGGAGGTGCACATGAGCTCTGACAAGGACATCTGACAGGTGCGGTCCTGTGCAATATGACACCGATGCGTTTTTTTCGGGGACTAGGGGGTGACGGTTGGCATGACACCTGGTTGTCCTGCTGTCTGCAGCTGGCGACGCCAATTGGCCTCTCGCCACTTACCGCTGCCCTTCCCTTAAACCCTTTGCCTCCTGGGCCTCAAAAGGTCAGGTGTGGATCCGCCACTTTGCTCCAGCCGGGTCTGCTTTCACACGGCCTTCATCACCTTCGCCTGCTATCAGCTCTACATGTTCAGGGCATGCCCCCAGGATTTTCAAGAATACCCCTGCCCCCTTGGGGCATCCTACCCCCCCACCCATGGGCATCATTTAGAAAAAAGGGGGTTTGCGCTGTAAAATGTCTTTAACCCCCCCCCCCACCCCGAAACACTTCTAGAAACGGGGGGGGGGGGTTGCCAACCCCCTCATGATATCCGGTTTCTCAGGAGCCAACGCCCGCCCGCCCCCCCCTTGGGGCAGAACCTGCGGCCAACACAGGAGAGGGGTGCTGCAAACAGAAAGCCAGGGGAAGGAGGAGGACTGTGCAAGCACGGGGTGCACTGCATTTCAGGACCAGTTTTGGTCACCAATTGACAACTGCAAGAACCCACCATTTGAAAAGACAGTGATGAGGAAATGAAAAAAGCAGGTTTGGTGTTGCATAAAGAACTCCGAGCACAGGACTTGGGTTGAATCTCAACCTGCGGCCAACACCGTAGAGGGATGCTCCAAACAGGATGCCAGGGACAGCAGGAGAACAGTTCAAGCCCGGAGCCACAAAACCAATTCTAGGCAGGGTGCACTGCATTTCGGGACCACTTTTGGTCACCAATCAGCAAGTGCAAGAACCCGCCATTGGAATGCTGGGGCAAAACAGGTCCAACAACCTGTGGATACTCACAGGCCAAGAAAAAGGGAAAAGAAGTTGAAGAATGCAACAATACCCTGCAGTCAATCTGTGCAAAAGATTTGCTGGCACCTGTTGATAAATGAAGTCTTGGGAAAGAGTTATTTATCACTGCAGGCGGGGTCACCGTCGCCCACAGGGTCTTGCACCCTTGTCAATGTCACTGTCCAGTGACATTGGTATTGTGGTAAATTCAAGGAATGCAAATGCAAAAGGCTGCATAGGATAAAAAGCACTCTCTTAGTGAACACGCCCATCGGGCGAAGAAGTGCAGAGACGCAACCACTTCACTGAAGGCTCAGCCGGTGTGCAGGGCTGAATCATCATCCACTACAAGAGATAGGGACGATCGTGACCTCCATCCGCTGCGCCTCTTCCGTGATGTACTGCACGAATCGGTCTTGGCCGTCCTCCATCGCTTGCATTCGGATCCAGAGGCTGCCCGCTGTCAGTTCCTCCAATGGCCGTCGGAATAATCCAAAAAGCGCCCGAGAGAGCACTACCATCGTCGCTTGCCCGGTCCCACCGTCGAAAGTGTCCTGAAGCGCCATCCCGATGGACTCCACGGGAACGGCGGTAAATGGCGAGTGCATGGGATCGCATCGGAAAGTTTCGTCCACAATGCAGACCCGTGCCCAGTCTTTCGCGGCTCCTTCCTGCCCTTCGATGATTAGACTTCCAATCGTCAACTTGTGTTGCTGCCAGCAGTGACGGCTCGGCTGCGGTAGCCCTGCGAAATGCGGGAGAGTGACTGTCACAAGATCGATGTTGTGGAAGTCGCATAGGTGCTCAAAGAACGACCGTTGCTTCAGCTGATGTTCTGCGGGACACCGAAATGAGCCAAAACTGATCACAAACAGCGCCTCAGTAGCTCCAGGACGCAACCGACTTGTGGTCTTGAATGGGGCCAGCAGAGGCATATTGGCTTTCTCTGGAAACAAAATGAGAAGGTGGTGTCAGCGAAATATTGGTCCAATGAATAAAATTGATTGCACACGCACACTTGAATGGGGATGAGGAAGCTCTTGCATGTTCCTCAAGGGGACTGGGTCATGGGTGCATTCTCTTGATGAGGACAGGATCAACGAGCCAAAAATAAAAAATACAAATTCATACCCCACAACTTACATACATGACGGCTCTACACCCTTGGCAGTGATCACACCAAAATCAAGTACAATCTATTCAAACTGAAGAATGAAGAGAAAAGTGTTCAGCCAACAGATCCCGGCAGGAATCAAGACCAAGTTTACATGCAGCACTGTCTGAGCCATTGAAGAAGCGTCCCAGTAGCACCCAAAATCAGACGACACAATCCCATCTACTCACCACACGTACTAACCCTTTGTGTGTAATGGCATATGATATATAAAAAAAAAGCAGCCCAAACGGGATTCCGTGCTGGGACAAGGCCGAGCTCACCAAAGAGAGAGCCATCGCCTGACGTGGATGTTGTCACAAACATCCTGTCCACTGTCTGGTTCCCTGAGGCATGCACAGACCTCATGGTGTTGGTGATGTTGCACCCAGTGCTGGGTCCCTGCGGTCCTGTCACTCTGCCACTCTTGTGTTCCTTGGTTGTGTTTCGTCCAATGGCTGTCCTGTCAGCTAGCTACTGCTGTACTCAGGTACTCTTCGCTGCCCCTGCTCTAAAGAGACCTATGGTTACCACAAAAACATGGGATCTTACATGGAGTGAGGCACAATACACAACCTCCGGTGATTCGGTCCATCCAAGCAATGCTGTACCAGGAGATGGGGGTTCTCGGAAATTGGATCACGTGCTTGAAAACCTTTCAAGACCAAAATTTAAAAAGGGGGGGGGGGGGGGCTCAGTCCCCACTAGTGAACCACAATCAGAGGCACACAACATTTTCCAGGGTTGCGCAGTTTTTAGTAAATTCAAAAACCACACACAGCGCACAACAGTGCCTTGAGGGAATATTTTCAGAGATCTCAGGAGTGCAATGGGTCAGAACAGAGAAGGTGCACATGAGCTCTTTACAAGGACATCTGACAGGTGAGATCCTGTGCAACATGACACTGATGCATTTTTTTTAGGGGGGAACTAGCAGGTGACAACCAATAGATTACCACTTGTGATTCCCTTGTATGTAAGGTTGGAGGCACCACGTGTATTCTGGCATCCGTGGAAGAAGGTCACTTAATGATGGGAGGAATCACGGGGGCTGCTCCCAGCCAGGGTTTGAACCGGAGGGGTGTTCAATCGTTTCAGAGGTTGTAGAGAAGGGAGGGGGGGGGGCTGTTGACCCCCAACCTAGAGGGTCGGCAGGTCGGGCGGTTAGCCGCCAGGCTCCCCGGGGGGGGGGGGGGGTGGCATGACGCCATGGTGTGTTGTTCTCGTCTGCAGCTGGTGGCGCCTACCGGTGGATCGCCATTCGCTGCCCTTCCCTTGGACCCTTTCCCTCCATAGGCGTCTTCCTCCTTGCCCTAACCTTCCCTCTCTACTTCCCTTTCCGTTTCCTTGGCCTTTCCCTCCGTAGGCCATGGTGCCCATCAGCCTCTCACCAATCCTTCCCTTTCCATTCCCTTGGTCGGTTCTGCCAACGGAGCCCCCGGACTTGCCCTGTTTCACTTCTCCGTGTCGAGTCCACGCACAGGAAGGCAAATGCCTTCGCCGTTGGCCAGGTGCATCCAAGCGGCCATCCCAAGCCGGCGGTGAGGTACATCTCCCCAACAGCGGCTGGTGGGCCCTGGGACGTCCACTTGCGGGGTCGTTTACCCGACGGGGGCACATAACAACCTTTCGCCTCCAATATCCCACGCTCAGTCCTTCCTTTGGCGAGCGCAACAAGAACCACCTACCCTGTCCTTCGTGCCTTTGCTACGCGTGTGGTGTCCCCTTAACCACACATGGCGCACACGGGTGTGGGTTGTGGCGGGTGTTGACCGTTGTTGGGTAGGAGCGGGCGGCTCCAACCCGTGGTGGGTGTTGGGCGGCGCAGTGGGTGCTGTGGGTTGAGGAGCGGGAAAGGGCGGGTGCTGCGCGAGGGAGTAGGATGTAGCGGGTGTTGTGGGGTGGGCCAGTTGCCGTGGTTGGCCGCCCACTTCTTGGCGCGACTCCCCGGACCACCTACACATAGGAGCGAGTTGTTGCTGGGTTGACGGTGTTGCCCCGTGTTGGGTGTAGGTGTGATGGGCCCCTTGGTGGCACCCTTATCCCGGCCTAGTCTGGGCGCTTAACGATGTGGTGCGCCCCTTTTCTGGTTGAGTCGCCACGCGAGGGAAGATGTCTCTCCCCTGCTCGCTTCTCAGTGCCAGCACGCTGGGCTTTCTGCCGTGGTCACTCCCTTGAGAGCGTGGCCCCCGGTGGGCTTGCGTTGCCACATCGGGCATCTCACTGAGGCCACGTTGGACCCCCCGAGAAGAACTCGGTGCACATGTAGACTGCATTCGGTTTGTGCTGTTGGTGTTGGTCACCACCGTGGCTGAAAAAAGTGCGGGGGGTTGAAGGGGGGGGGGGGTCGGTGGGTACCCCAACATACATACCTCAAAATGATCCCCATGACGCGCTGATCATTTTGAATATACACATGGGGTAAAAAAATTTTTCAAAATAAATTTGCCCATCAACTCGGGCTCCCATCAGCCAAGGTTCGACCAAGAGGTCGGGTCGGGGTCAAAATCCTTTTTTGTGTTGTTCATCCATCTTTCAATTCTCCGCAAAATTCTGAGTATTTTGAGTATAGACACATTGGGTCAAAGAGAAAAAATTCCCCCTGCCGTATGCCTAAAACGAAATCTTTGGCGCCTACAAAACGCATTGTTCCATTCAACCATTTTGGGGCTTGTAGAGGGGGGGGGGGGTCCCCCACCCTTGGGGTCAGGGCCTGGCCGGCAGCAGCCCCCCCGGGGACGAATACCTACACAAGACTATGGGCAACACCATTTCCTCTAATCCTTATACGGCTACTACGCCATAGCTGTAGGCTACAATTGCTGGCAAGTACTAGTACTTGAATTCCCATGCAATCATTGTCAGGGAACATATGGGTGTTACTTACTTGCAATCCACCGCATTGAAGCATTTTGTCATTGGTGTTCTTCAAGCCTATGCACTAGATCAGTCTGTGTTGTGCAAATGCCCACATTGCAATCTAACAGCCCCTGTTGTTCTCATTACTTGCACCATAAGTGCGGTACAACGCTTGCAGCCCGTTTCTAATGAAACAAGTAGCCACGGGTGCGATTTTGGCACAAGAGAGTGCATGCATGAGTATGCAACAATGTGCGCCAGATTGCCAAAATCAGATGCCGAAATACAGAAGATACTCCAAGACTATGGTGCGTAATTTGTGTCACAGTCATGGGTGGAGTCAATCAAATGGTGACAAAGGCACAAAACGCCGGGGAAGCTGAGTACACCTGTGCATGTGCAATGGGAAGCAACCCATGTCTGCAAACCCCCCAAATAATCGATGATACATGACGCATTGCATGCAATTAAAATCCGATTTGCATTTTATATTTCATGGGTAGCGGGTGTCTGATAGTTGTGGCCGGATGAAGGAGCGAAGGCAGCGTTGTATCCTTATTGCAAAGAACCCCTACGTCCTCACTTCCCATCAGCGGCAGGAAGCGGCGAGAAGCCTGGGGTTTTCTTTTTGTGGGCTAACAGACTCCAGCTTTTTTCTTTATTGTTGTACCCATTTGTTAGGCATGCTGACGGCACCCTCCATAATTGGGTTGCCACCCTTGTAAACCACCGCTCTGATGGAGATGTGGAACATGTGTCGGCAGATCGACCGGGGTGCATAGCAACACCCCACGGTTTGGTCACACTCCCTCAACAATGAACCACACAGGGGCCAGCACTATGGGTGCCCTATTTCCGGTGACCTGTGAGGTCAACACCACACCTGCCCTGCAGGCAATTGTAGTTTTTCATGATGTACTATTATTGATGGTGCACATGCTTATAACACGACACAGGATGCACTTGCAATAGCACATGGAATCCTAGTGTCGGGTCAACTTTTAAGAGCCGATGGCAAATGACCCTGGGGGCGTTTTCGCACAGCGCGCGCACAGCGCGTGCACAGCGTGCGCACAGCGCCAGTTATTACGGTGTTTACCCCGGAAATAGCCCTGAAAACCTGCCACCTCTAGAAGCATGCATGAGCAATTCAAAACTCCGAAATTCAAACGTGTTGTGTTCTCGGAATTATCCAACGTCCAAAACAAGCCATTCAATAACTTCCTTCCAATCTTCCGAACTTACCGAACTCAGCCCACCCTTCAAGATCTTCACGGTGGCAGCGAGCTGCTTGCCAGCCTCCCGAGACCGTTGTGTAGTCTTGGGGGGAATCCTTGCACTGCGCGCGCATTGCACGCTACTTTTAGACTATGTTCCCCCCGAAGAGCCCCCAGGCACACCCCTTGGAAACAACCTTAGAATTAGGCAACCCAAACTGGACTGGCGGGGACCTTTAGGGGGACCTTCCCGGTTCTTGTAGTAGTGGTGAAGGACCAGGGGCCTTTGGGGGGGGACTTGACTGTGTGTTGGGTGGTGGAGATGGAGGGCAGTGAGGTGGCAAATCTGAACTTGGGATGGCAAAGGAGATGGACTCCATCTTGCATGGCCAATTCACCACTCTCAACCCATCTTGGTAGTATTCCAAGTGGAGGAGTCCGTCTTCAGCCGTCCCGACCACCGTGGCAGGAGGTCGCAAGCCATTGCAGCGGGTATAGAACACCCTATCCCCAATACTGAGATCCATGGAGAAAGTGGGCCTGAGAAATGAGGAGGGAAGTATGATGTCCTGTAGCAGGCACCCTGAAAGTGTATCACAATATCAATCAACCGAGAAAAAGAGTAGGTATGGTGGAAATGGGTAAAAAATGTGTGCGAAAAGTTAGAAATGGGCGAAACAGGGAGAACATCCACAAATGCCATATCCCCAATGCATCAAAACCTACTACCAAAAATTAATGTTGCCCAAAATCAGAAGTGGCCCACAAGTGGGCCAAATGGCTACCTCACCCCTGCCGTATCGGGGATCCCCACCGCTGCAGAGCGGGGGTCAAAATCAGAAGTGGCCCACAAGTGGGCAAAATGGCTACCTCCCCCCTGCCGTATCGGGGATCCCCACCGCTGCAGAGCGGGGGGCAAAATCAGAAGTGGCCCACAAGTGGGCAAAGTGGCTACCTCACCCCTGCCGTATCGGGGATCCCCACCGCTGCAGAGCGGGGGGCAAAATCAGAAGTGGCCCACAAGTGGGCAAAACGGCTACCTCACCCCTGCCGTACCAGGGATCCCCACCGCTTCAGAGCGGGAGGCAAAATCAGAAGTGGCCCACAAGTGGGCAAGATGGCTACCTCGCCCCTGCCGTATCGGGGATCCCCACCGCTGCAGAGCGGGGGACAAAATCAGAAGTGGCCCACAAGTGGGCAAAGTGGCTACCTCACCCCTGCCGTCTCGGGGATCCCCACCGCTTCAGAGCGGGAGGCAAAATCAGAAGTGGCCCAAAAGTGGGCAAAATGGCTACCTCACCCCTGCCGTATCGGGGATCCCCACCGCTGCAGAGCGGGGGTCAAAATCAGAAGTGGCCCACAAGTGGGCCAAATGGCTACCTCACCCCTGCCGTATCGGGGATCCCCACCGCTTCAGAGCGGGAGGCAAAATCAGAAGTGGCCCACAAGTGGGCAAAGTGGCTACCTCGCCCCTACCGTATCGGGGATCCCCACCGCTTCAGAGCGGGAGGCAAAATCAGAAGTGGCCCACAAGTGGGCAAAGTGGCTACCTCAGCCCTGCCATCTCGGGGATCCCCACCGCTTCAGAGCGGGAGGCGAAATCAGAAGTGGCCCACAAGTGGGCAAAGTGGCTACCTCACCCCTGCCGTATCGGGGATCCCCACCGCTGCAGAGCGGGGGTCAAAATCAGAAGTGGCCCACAAGTGGGCCAAATGGCTACCTCACCCCTGCCGTACCAGGGATCCCCACCGCTTCAGGGCGGGAGGCAAAATCAGAAGTGGCCCACAAGTGGGCAAAGTGGCTACCTCGCCCCTGCCGTATCGGGGATCCCCACGGCTGCAGAGCGGGGGACAAAATCAGAAGTGGCCCACAAGTGGGCAAAGTGGCTACCTCACCCCTGCCGTCTCGGGGATCCCCACCGCTTCAGAGCGGGAGGCGAAATCAGAAGTGGCCCACAAGTGGGCAAAATGGCTACCTCACCCCTGCCGTCTCGGGGATCCCCACCGCTTCGGAGCGGGGGGCAAAATCAGAAGTGGCCCACAAGTGGGCAAAGTGGCTACCTCACCCCTACCGTATCGGGGATCCCCACCGCTGCAAAGCGGGGGTCAAAATCAGAAGTGGCCCACAAGTGGGCAAAGTGGCTACCTCACCCCTGCCGTATCGGGGATCCCCACCGCTGCAGAGCGTGGGGCAAAATCAGAAGTGGCCCACAAGTGGGCAAAGTGGCTACCTCACCCCTGCCGTCTCGGGGATCCCCACCGCTGCAGAGCGGGGGGTAAAATCAGAAGTGGCCCACAAGTGGGCCAAATGCCTACCTCACCCCTGCCGTATCGGGGATCCCCACCGCTGCAGAGCGGGGGGCAAAATCAGAAGTGGCCCACAAGTGGGCAAAGTGGCTACCTCAACCCTGCCGTATCAGGGATCCCCACCGCTGCAGAGCGGGGGACAAAATCAGAAGTGGCCCACAAGTGGGCCAAATGGCTACCTCACCCCTGCCGTATCGGGGATCCCCACCGCTTCAGAGCGGGGGGCAAAATCAGAAGTGGCCCACAAGTGGGCAAAGTGGCTACCTCACCCCTGCCGTCTCGGGGATCCCCACCGCTTCAGAGCGGGAGGCGAAATCAGAAGTGGCCCACAAGTGGGCAAAATGGCTACCTCACCCCTGCCGTCTCGGGGATCCCCACCGCTGCAGAGCGGGGGTCAAAATCAGAAGTGGCCCACAAGTGGGCAAAGTGGCTACCTCACCCCTGCCGTATCGGGGATCCCCACCGCTGCAGAGCGGGGGGCAAAATCAGAAGTGGCCCACAAGTGGGCAAAGTGGCTACCTCACCCCTGCCGTCTCGGGGATCCCCACCGCTTCAGAGCGGGGGGTAAAATCAGACGTGGCCCACAAGTGGGCCAAATGCCTACCTCACCCCTGCCGTATCGGGGATCCCCACCGCTGCAGAGCGGGGGGCAAAATCAGAAGTGGCCCACAAGTGGGCAAAGTGGCTACCTCACCCCTGCCGTATCGGGGATCCCCACCGTTGCAGAGCGGGGGACAAAATCAGAAGTGGCCCACAAGTGGGCCAAATGGCTACCTCACCCCTGCCGTATCGGGGATGCCCACCGCTTCAGAGCGGGGGGCAAAATCAGAAGTGGCCCACAAGTGGGCAAAGTGGCTACCTCGCCCCTGCCGTATCTGAGATCCCCACCGTGCAGAGCGGGGGGTAAAATCAGAAGTGGCCCACAAGTGGGCCAAATGGCTACCTCAGGCCTGCCATCTCGGGGATCCCCACCGCTTCAGAGCGGGGGGCAAAATCAGAAGTGGCCCACAAGTGGGCAAAGTGGCTACCTCACCCCTGCCGTATCGGGGATCCCCACCGTGCAGAGCGGGGGGTAAAATCAGAAGTGGCCCACAAGTGGGCAAAATGGCTACCTCACCCCTGCCGTATCGGGGATCCCCACCGTGCAGAGCGGGGGGCAAAATCAGAAGTGGCCCACAAGTGGGCCAAATGGCTACCTCACCCCTGCCATATCGGGGATCCCCACCGCTTCAGAGCGGGGGGCAAAATCAGAAGTGGCCCACAAGTGGGCAAAGTGGCTACCTCACCCCTGCCGTATCGGGGATCCCCACCGCTGCATAGCGGGGGGTAAAATCAGAAGTGGCCCACAAGTGGGCAAAATGGCTACCTCACCCCTGCCGTCTCAGGGATCCCCACCGCTGCAGAGCGGAATTCAAAATCAGAAGTGGCCCACAAGTGGGCCAAATGGCTAGCTCTCCCCTGCCGTATCGGGGATCCCCACCGCTGCAGAGCGGGGGGCAAAATCAGAAGTGGCCCACAAGTGGGCAAAGTGGCTACCTCACCCCTGCCGTATCGGGGATCCCCACCGGTGCAAAGCGGGGGGCAAAATCAGAAGTGGCCCACAAGTGGGCAAAACGGCTACCTCACCCCTGCCGTCTCGGGGATTCCCACCGCTTTAGAGCGGGGGGCAAAATCAGAAGTGGCCCACAAGTGGGCAAAGTGGCTACCTCACCCCTGCCGTATCGGGGATCCCCACCGCTGCAGAGCGGGGGGTGAAGTCAGAAGTGGCCCACAAGTGGGCAAAGTGGCTACCTCACCCCTGCCGTATCGGGGATCCCCACCGCTTCAGAGCGGGAGGCAAAATCAGAAGTGGCCCACAAGTGGGCAAAGTGGCTACCTCACCCCTGCCGTATCGGGGATCCCCACCGGTGCAAAGCGGGGGGCAAAATCAGAAGTGGCCCACAAGTGGGCCAAATGGCTACCTCACCCCTGCCGTATCGGGGATCCCCACCGCTTCAGAGCGGGGGGCAAAATCAGAAGTGGCCCACAAGTGGGCAAAGTGGCTACCTCACCCCTACCGTATCGGGGATCCCCACCGCTGCAGAGCGGGGGGTGAAGTCAGAAGTGGCCCACAAGTGGGCAAAGTGGCTACCTCACCCCTGCCGTATCGGGGATCCCCACCGCTTCAGAGCGGGAGGCAAAATCAGAAGTGGCCCACAAGTGGGCAAAGTGGCTACCTCACCCCTGCCGTATCGGGGATCCCCACCGGTGCAAAGCGGGGGGCAAAATCAGAAGTGGCCCACAAGTGGGCCAAATGGCTACCTCGCCCCTACCGTATCGGGGATCCCCACCGCTGCAGAGCGGGGGGTGAAATCAGAAGTGGCCCACAACTGGGCCAAATGGCTACCTCACCCCTACCGTATCGGGGATCCCCACCGCTGCACAGCAGGGGGGCAAAATCAGAAGTGGCCCACAAGTGGGCCAAATGGCTACCTCACCCCTGCCGTATCGGGGATCCCCACCGCTTCAAAGCGGGGGGTAAAATCAGAAGTGGCCCACAAGTGGGCAAAATGGCTACCTCACCCCTGCCGTATCGGGGATCCCCACCGCTTCAAAGCGGGGGGCAAAATCAGAAGTGGCCCACAAGTGGGCAAAGTGGCTACCTCACCTCTACCGTATCGGGGATCCCCACCGCTTCAGAGCGGGGGGCAAAATCAGAAGTGGCCCACAAGTGGGCAAAGTGGCTACCTCACCCCTACCGTATCGGGGATCCCCACCGCTGCAGAGGGGGGGGCAAAATCAGAAGTGGCCCACAAGTGGGCAAAGTGGCTACCTCACCCCTGCCGTATCGGGGATCCCCACCGCTGCAGAGCGGGGGGTGAAGTCAGAAGTGGCCCACAAGTGGGCAAAGTGGCTACCTCACCCCTGCCGTATCGGGGATCCCCACCGCTGCAGAGCGGGGGTCAAAATCAGAAGTGGCCCACAAGTGGGCAAAGTGGCTACCTCACCCCTGCCGTATCGGGGATCCCCACCGCTTCAGAGCGGGAGGCAAAATCAGAAGTGGCCCACAAGTGGGCAAAGTGGCTACCTCACCCCTGCCGTATCGGGGATCCCCACCGGTGCAAAGCGGGGGGCAAAATCAGAAGTGGCCCACAAGTGGGCCAAATGGCTACCTCGCCCCTACCGTATCGGGGATCCCCACCGCTGCAGAGCGGGGGGTGAAATCAGAAGTGGCCCACAACTGGGCCAAATGGCTACCTCACCCCTACCGTATCGGGGATCCCCACCGCTGCACAGCAGGGGGGCAAAATCAGAAGTGGCCCACAAGTGGGCCAAATGGCTACCTCACCCCTGCCGTATCGGGGATCCCCACCGCTTCAAAGCGGGGGGTAAAATCAGAAGTGGCCCACAAGTGGGCAAAATGGCTACCTCACCCCTGCCGTATCGGGGATCCCCACCGCTTCAAAGCGGGGGGCAAAATCAGAAGTGGCCCACAAGTGGGCAAAGTGGCTACCTCACCTCTACCGTATCGGGGATCCCCACCGCTTCAGAGCGGGGGGCAAAATCAGAAGTGGCCCACAAGTGGGCAAAGTGGCTACCTCACCCCTACCGTATCGGGGATCCCCACCGCTGCAGAGGGGGGGGCAAAATCAGAAGTGGCCCACAAGTGGGCAAAGTGGCTACCTCACCCCTGCCGTATCGGGGATCCCCACCGCTGCAGAGCGGGGGGTGAAGTCAGAAGTGGCCCACAAGTGGGCAAAGTGGCTACCTCACCCCTGCCGTATCGGGGATCCCCACCGCTGCAGAGCGGGGGTCAAAATCAGAAGTGGCCCACAAGTGGGCAAAGTGGCTACCTCACCCCTGCCGTATCGGGGATCCCCACCGCTTCAGAGCGGGAGGCAAAATCAGAAGTGGCCCACAAGTGGGCAAAGTGGCTACCTCACCGCTGCCGTCTCGGGGATCCCCACCGCTGTAGAGCGGGGGGCAAAATCAGAAGTGGCCCACAAGTGGGCCAAATGGCTACCTCACCCCTGCCATATCGGGGATCCCCACCGCTTCAGAGCGGGGGGCAAAATCAGAAGTGGCCCACAAGTGGGCAAAGTGGCTACCTCACCCCTGCCGTATCGGGGATCCCCACCTCTTCAGAGCGGGGGTCAAAATCATAAGTGGCCCACAAGTGGGCAAAGTGGCTACCTCACCCCTGCCGTATTGGGGATCCCCACCGCTTCAGAGCGGGGGGCAAAATCAGAAGTGGCCCACAAGTGGGCAAAGTGGCTACCTCACCCCTACCGTATCGGGGATCCCCACCGCTGCAGAGGGGGGGGCAAAATCAGAAGTGGCCCACAAGTGGGCAAAGTGGCTACCTCACCCCTGCCGTATCGGGGATCCCCACCGCTGCAGAGCGGGGGGCAAAATCAGAAGTGGCCCACAAGTGGGCCAAGTGGACACCTCGCCCCGGCCGTATCGGGGATCCCCACCGCTGCCGAGCGGGGGGTAAAATCAGAAGTGGCCCACAAGTGGGCCAAATGGCTACCTCACCCCTGCGGTATCGGGGATCCCCACCGCTTCAGATGGGGGGGCAAAATCAGAAGTGGCCCACAAGTGGGCAAAGTGGCTACCTCACCCCTGCCGTATCGGGGATCCCCACCGCTGCAGAGCGGGGGGTAAAATCAGAAGTGGCCCACAAGTGGGCAAAATGGCTACCTCACCCCTGCCGTATCGGGGATCCCCACCGTTGCAGAGCGGGGGTCAAAATCAGAAGTGGCCCACAAGTGGGCCAAATGGCTACCTCACCCCTGCCGTATCGGGGATCCCCACCGCTGCAGAGCGGGGGTCAAAATCAGAAGTGGCCCACAAGTGGGCAGTGTGGCTACCTCACCCCTGCCGTATCGGGGATCCCCACCTCTGCAGAGCGAGGGGCAAAATCAGAAGTGGCCCACAAGTGGGCAAAATGGCTACCTCACCCCTGCCGTCTCGGGGATCCCCACCGCTTCAGAGCGGGGGGCAAAATCAGAAGTGGCCCACAAGTGGGCAAAGTGGCTACCTCACCCCTGCCGTCTCGGGGATCCCCACCGCTGCAGAGCGGGGGACAAAATCAGAAGTGGCCCACAAGTGCACAAAGTGGCTACCTCACCCCTGGCGTATCGGGGATCCCCACCGCTGCAGAGGGGGGGGGCAAAATCAGAAGTGGCCCACAAGTGGGCAAAGTGGCTACCTCACCCCTGCCGTATCGGGGATCCCCACCGCTGCAGAGCGGGGGGCAAAATCAGAAGTGGCCCACAAGTGGGCAAAGTGGATACCTCGCCCCGGCCGTATCGGGGATCCCCACCGCTGCCGAGCGGGGGGCAAAATCAGAAGTGGCCCACAAGTGGGCCAAATGGCTACCTCACCCCTGCCGTATCGGGGATCCCCACCGCTGCAGAGCGGGGGGTAAAATCAGAAGTGGCCCACAAGTGGGCAAAGTGGCTACCTCACCCCTGCCGTATCGGGGATCCCCACCGTTGCAGAGCGGGGGTCAAAATCAGAAGTGGCCCACAAGTGGGCCAAATGGCTACCTCACCCCTGCCGTATCGGGGATCCCCACCGCTTCAGAGCGGGGGGCAAAATCAGAAGTGGCCCACAAGTGGGCAGTGTGGCTACCTCACCCCTGCCGTATCGGGGATCCCCACTGCTGCAGAGCGAGGGGCAAAATCAGAAGTGGCCCACAAGTGGGCAAAATGGCTACCTCACCCCTGCCATATCGGGGATCCCCACCGCTTCAGAGCGGGAGGCAAAATCAGAAGTGGCCCACAAGTGGGCAAAGTGGCTACCTCACCCCTGCCGTATCGGGGATTCCCACCGCTGCAGAGCGGGGGACAAAATCAGAAGTGGCCCACAAGTGGGCAAAGTGACTACCTCACACCTGCCGTATCGGGGATCCCCACCGCTTCAGAGCAAGAGGCAAAATCAGAAGTGGCCCACAAGTGAGCAAAATGGCTACCTCACCCCTACCGTATCGGGGATCCCCACCGCTTCAGAGCGGGGGGCAAAATCAGAAGTGGCCCACAAGTGGGCAAAGTGGCTACCTCACCCCTGCCGTATCGGGGATCCCCACCGCTGCAGAGGGGGAGGCAAAATCAGAAGTGGCCCACAAGTGGGCAAAGTGGCTACCTCACCCCTGCCGTATCGGGGATCCCCACCGCTACAGAGCGGGGGGCAAAATCAGAAGTGGCCCACAAGTGGGCAAAGTGGATACCTCGCCCCGGCCGTATCGGGGATCCCCACCGCTGCCGAGCGGGGGGTAAAATCAGAAGTGGCCCACAAGTGGGCCAAATGGCTACCTCACCCCTGCCGTATCGGGGATCCCCACCGCTTCAGAGCGGGGGTCAAAATCAGAAGTGGCCCACAAGTGGGCAAAGTGGCTACCTCACCCCTGCCGTATCGGGGATCCCCACCGCTGCAGAGCGGGGGGTAAAATCAGAAGTGGCCCACAAGTGGGCCACATGGCTACCTCACCCCTGCCGTATCGGGGATCCCCACCGTTGCAGAGCGGGGGTCAAAATCAGAAGTGGCCCACAAGTGGGCCAAATGGCTACCTCACCCCTGCCGTATCGGGGATCCCCACCGCTTCAGAGCGGGGGGCAAAATCAGAAGTGGCCCACAAGTGGGCAGTGTGGCTACCTCACCCCTGCCGTCTCGGGGATCCCCACCGCTTCAGAGCGAGGGGCAAAATCAGAAGTGGCCCACAAGTGGGCAAAATGGCTACCTCACCCCTGCCGTCTCGGGGATCCCCACCGCTTCAGAGCGGGAGGCAAAATCAGAAGTGGCCCACAAGTGGGCAAAGTGGCTACCTCACCCCTGCCGTATCAGGGATCCCCACCGCTGCAGAGCGGGGGACAAAATCAGAAGTGGCCCACAAGTGGGCAAAGTGGCTACCTCACCCCTGCCGTCTCGGGGATCCCCACCGCTTCAGAGAGGGGGTCAAAATCAGAAGTGGCCCACAAGTGGGCAAAATGGCTACCTCACCCCTGCCGTATCGGGGATCCCCACCGCTGCAGAGCGGGGGGCAAAATCAGAAGTGGCCCACAAGTGGGCAAAATGGCTACCTCACACCTGCCGTATCGGGGATCCCCACCGCTTCAGAGCAAGAGGCAAAATCACAAATGGCCCACAAGTTAGCAAAATGGCTACCTCACCCCTACCGTATCGGGGATCCCCACCGCTTCAGAGCGGGGGGCAAAATCAGAAGTGGCCCACAAGTGGGCAAAGTGGCTACCTCACCCCTGCCGTCTCGGGGATCCCCACCGCTGTAGAGCGGGGGGCAGAATCAGAAGTGGCCCACAAGTGGGCAAAACGGCTACCTCACCCCTACCGTATCGGGGATCCCCACCGCTTCAGAGCGGGGGTCAAAATCAGAAGTGGCCCACAAGTGGGCAAAGTGGCTACCTCACCCCTACCGTATCGGGGATCCCCACCGCTGCAGAGCGGGGGGCAAAATCAGAAGTGGCCCACAAGTGGGCAAAGTGGCTACCTCACCCCTGCCGTATCGGGGATCCCCACCGCTTCGGAGCGGGGGTCAAAATCAGAAGTGGCCCACAAGTGGGCAAAGTGGCTACCTCACCCTTGCCGTATCGGGGATCCCCACCGCTTCAGAGCAGGGGGCAAAATCAGAAGTGGCCCACAAGAGGGCAAAATGGCTACCTCACCCCTGCCGTATCGGGGATCCCCACCGCTTCAGAGCGGGGGGCAAAATCAGAAGTGGCCCACAAGTGGGCAAAGTGGCTACCTCACCCCTACCGTATCGGGGATCCCCACCGCTGCAGAGCGGGGGGCAAAATCAGAAGTGGCCCACAAGTGGGCAAAGTGGGTACCTCACCCCTGCCGTATCGGGGATCCCCACCGCTGCAGAGGGTGGGTCAAAATCAGAAGTGGCCCACAAGTGGGCAAAGTGGCTACGTCACCCCTGCCGTATCGGGGATCCCCACCGCTTCAGAGCAAGAGGCAAAATCAGAAGTGGCCCACAAGTGAGCAAAATGGCTACCTCACCTGTGCCGTATCGGGGATCCCCACCGCTTCAGAGCGGGGGTCAAAATCAGAAGTGGCCCACAAGTGGGCAAAGTGGCTACCTCACCCCTGCCGTATCGGGGATCCCCACCGCTGCAGAGCGGGGGACAAAATCAGAAGTGGCCCACAAGTGGGCCAAATGGCTACCTCACCGCTGCCGTATCGGGGATCCCCACCGCTGCAGAGCGGGGGACAAAATCAGAAGTGGCCCACAAGTGGGCAAAGTGGCTACCTCACCCCTGCCGTATCGGGGATCCCCACCGCCGCAGAGCGGGGGACAAAATCAGAAGTGGCCCACAAGTGAGCAAAATGGCTACCTCACCCCTACCGTATCGGGGATCCCCACCGCTGCACGGCGGGGGACAAAATCAGAAGTGGCCCACAAGTGGGCAAAGTGGCTACCTCACCCCTGCCGTATCGGGGATCCCCACCGCTTCACAGCGGGCGTCAAAATCAGAAGTGGCCCACAAGTGGGCAAAACGGCTACCTCACCCCTGCCGTATCGGGGATCCCCACCGCTGCAGAGCGGGGGTCAAAATCAGAGCTGGCCCACAATTGGGCCACATGGCTACCTCACCCCTGCCGTATCAGGGATCCCCACCGCTTCAGAGCGGGGGGCAAAATCAGAAGTGGCCCACAAGTGGGCAAAGTGGCTACCTCACCCCTGCCGTATCGGGGATCCCCACCGCTGCAGAGCGGGGGACAAAATCAGAAGTGGCCCACAAGTGGGCCAAATGGCTACCTCACCGCTGCCGTATCGGGGATCCCCACCGCTGCAGAGCGGGGGACAAAATCAGAAGTGGCCCACAAGTGAGCAAAATGGCTACCTCACCCGTACCGTATCGGGGATCCCCACCGCTGCACAGAGGGGGACAAAATCAGAAGTGGCCCACAAGTGGGCAAAGTGGCTACCTCACCCCTGCCGTATCGGGGATCCCCACCGCTTCAGAGCGGGCGTCAAAATCAGAAGTGGCCCACAAGTGGGCAAAGTGGCTACCTCACCCCTGCCGTCTTCGGGATCCCCACCGCTGCAGAGCGGGGGGCAAAATCAGAAGTGGCCCACAAGTGGGCAAAGTGGCTACCTCACCCCTGCCGTATCGGGGATCCCCACCGCTGCAGAGCGGGGGGCAAGATCAGAAGTGGCCCACAAGTGGGCCAAATGGCTACCTCACCCCTGCCATATTGGGGATCCCCACCGCTTCACAGCGGGGGGCAAAATCAGAAGTGGCCCACAAGTGGGCGAAATGGCTACCTCACCCCTGCCGTCTTGGGGATCCCCACCGCTGCAGAGGGTGGGTCAAAATCAGAAGTGGCCCACAAGTGGGCAAAGTGGCTACCTCACCCCTGCCGTATCGGGGATCCCCACCGCTGCAGAGCGGGGGGCAAGATCAGAAGTGGCCCACAAGTGGGCCAAATGGCTACCTCACCCCTGCCATATTGGGGATCCCCACCGCTTCACAGCGGGGGGCAAAATCAGAAGTGGCCCACAAGTGGGCGAAATGGCTACCTCACCCCTGCCGTCTTGGGGATCCCCACCGCTGCAGAGCGGGGGGCAAAATCAGAAGTGGCCCACAAGTGGGCAAAGTGGGTACCTCACCCCTGCCGTATCGGGGATCCCCACCGCTGCAGAGGGTGGGTCAAAATCAGAAGTGGCCCACAAGTGGGCAAAGTGGCTACGTCACCCCTGCCGTATCGGGGATCCCCACCGCTTCAGAGCAAGAGGCAAAATCAGAAGTGGCCCACAAGTGAGCAAAATGGCTACCTCACACCTGCCGTCTCGGGGATCCCCACCGCTGTAGAGCGGGGGTCAAAATCAGAAGTGGCCCACAAGTGGGCAAAGTGGCTACCTCACCCCTGCCGTATCGGGGATCCCCACCGCTGCAGAGCGGGGGACAAAATCAGAAGTGGCCCACAAGTGGGCCAAATGGCTACCTCACCGCTGCCGTATCGGGGATCCCCACCGCTGCAGAGCGGGGGACAAAATCAGAAGTGGCCCACAAGTGGGCAAAGTGGCTACCTCACCCCTGCCGTATCGGGGATCCCCACCGCTGCAGAGCGGGGGACAAAATCAGAAGTGGCCCACAAGTGAGCAAAATGGCTACCTCACCCCTACCGTATCGGGGATCCCCACCGCTGCACGGCGGGGGACAAAATCAGAAGTGGCCCGCAAGTGGGCAAAGTGGCTACCTCACCCCTGCCGTATCGGGGATCCCCACCGCTTCAGAGCGGGCGTCAAAATCAGAAGTGGCCCACAAGTGGGCAAAACGGCTACCTCACCCCTGCCGTATCGGGGATCCCCACCGCTGCAGAGCGGGGGTCAAAATCAGAGCTGGCCCACAATTGGGCCACATGGCTACCTCACCCCTGCCGTATCAGGGATCCCCACCGCTTCAGAGCGGGGGGCAAAATCAGAAGTGGCCCACAAGTGGGCAAAGTGGCTACCTCACCCCTGCCGTATCGGGGATCCCCACCGCTGCAGAGCGGGGGACAAAATCAGAAGTGGCCCACAAGTGGGCCAAATGGCTACCTCACCGCTGCCGTATCGGGGATCCCCACCGCTGCAGAGCGGGGGACAAAATCAGAAGTGGCCCACAAGTGAGCAAAATGGCTACCTCACCCCTACCGTATCGGGGATCCCCACCGCTGCACGGCGGGGGACAAAATCAGAAGTGGCCCGCAAGTGGGCAAAGTGGCTACCTCACCCCTGCCGTATCGGGGATCCCCACCGCTTCAGAGCGGGCGTCAAAATCAGAAGTGGCCCACAAGTGGGCAAAACGGCTACCTCACCCCTGCCGTATCGGGGATCCCCACCGCTGCAGAGCGGGGGTCAAAATCAGAGCTGGCCCACAATTGGGCCACATGGCTACCTCACCCCTGCCGTATCAGGGATCCCCACCGCTTCAGAGCGGGGGGCAAAATCAGAAGTGGCCCACAAGTGGGCAAAGTGGCTACCTCACCCCTGCCGTATCGGGGATCCCCACCGCTGCAGAGCGGGGGACAAAATCAGAAGTGGCCCACAAGTGGGCCAAATGGCTACCTCACCGCTGCCGTATCGGGGATCCCCACCGCTGCAGAGCGGGGGACAAAATCAGAAGTGGCCCACAAGTGAGCAAAATGGCTACCTCACCCGTACCGTATCGGGGATCCCCACCGCTGCACAGCGGGGGACAAAATCAGAAGTGGCCCACAAGTGGGCAAAGTGGCTACCTCACCCCTGCCGTATCGGGGATCCCCACCGCTTCAGAGCGGGCGTCAAAATCAGAAGTGGCCCACAAGTGGGCAAAGTGGCTACCTCACCCCTGCCGTCTTGGGGATCCCCACCGCTGCAGAGCGGGGGGCAAAATCAGAAGTGGCCCACAAGTGGGCAAAGTGGCTACCTCACCCCTGCCGTATCGGGGATCCCCACCGCTGCAGAGCGGGGGGCAAGATCAGAAGTGGCCCACAAGTGGGCCAAATGGCTACCTCACCCCTGCCATATTGGGGATCCCCACCGCTTCACAGCGGGGGGCAAAATCAGAAGTGGCCCACAAGTGGGCGAAATGGCTACCTCACCCCTGCCGTCTTGGGGATCCCCACCCCTTCAGAGCGGGGGGCAAAATCAGAAGTGGCCCACAAGTGGGCAAAGTGGCTACCTCACCCCTGCCGTCTCGGGGATCCCCACCGCTTCGGAGAGGGGGTCAAAATCAGAAGTGGCCCACAAGTGGGCAAAATGGCTACCTCACCCCTGCCGTATCGGGGATCCCCAACGCTTCAGAGCGGGGGGCAAAATCAGAAGTGGCCCACAAGTGGGCAAAATGGCTACCTCACACCTGCCGTATCGGGGATCCCCACCGCTTCACAGCGGGGGTCAAAATCAAAAGTGGCCCACAAGTGGGCAAAGTGGCTACCTCACCCCTGCCGTATCGGCAATCCCGACCCCTTCAGAGCGAGAGGCAAAATCAGAAGTGGCCCACAAGTGAGCAAAATGGCTACCTCACCCCTGCCGTCTTGGGGATCCCCACCCCTTCAGAGCAAGAGGCAAAATCAGAAGTGGCCCACAAGTGAGCAAAATGGCTACCTCACCCCTACCGTATCGGGGATCCCCACCGCTGCACGGCGGGGGACAAAATCAGAAGTGGCCCGCAAGTGGGCAAAGTGGCTACCTCACCCCTGCCGTATCGGGGATCCCCACCGCTTCAGAGCGGGCGTCAAAATCAGAAGTGGCCCACAAGTGGGCAAAACGGCTACCTCACCCCTGCCGTATCGGGGATCCCCACCGCTGCAGAGCGGGGGTCAAAATCAGAGCTGGCCCACAATTGGGCCACATGGCTACCTCACCCCTGCCGTATCAGGGATCCCCACCGCTTCAGAGCGGGGGGCAAAATCAGAAGTGGCCCACAAGTGGGCAAAGTGGCTACCTCACCCCTGCCGTATCGGGGATCCCCACCGCTGCAGAGCGGGGGACAAAATCAGAAGTGGCCCACAAGTGGGCCAAATGGCTACCTCACCGCTGCCGTATCGGGGATCCCCACCGCTGCAGAGCGGGGGACAAAATCAGAAGTGGCCCACAAGTGAGCAAAATGGCTACCTCACCCGTACCGTATCGGGGATCCCCACCGCTGCACAGCGGGGGACAAAATCAGAAGTGGCCCACAAGTGGGCAAAGTGGCTACCTCACCCCTGCCGTATCGGGGATCCCCACCGCTTCAGAGCGGGCGTCAAAATCAGAAGTGGCCCACAAGTGGGCAAAGTGGCTACCTCACCCCTGCCGTCTTGGGGATCCCCACCGCTGCAGAGCGGGGGGCAAAATCAGAAGTGGCCCACAAGTGGGCAAAGTGGCTACCTCACCCCTGCCGTATCGGGGATCCCCACCGCTGCAGAGCGGGGGGCAAGATCAGAAGTGGCCCACAAGTGGGCCAAATGGCTACCTCACCCCTGCCATATTGGGGATCCCCACCGCTTCACAGCGGGGGGCAAAATCAGAAGTGGCCCACAAGTGGGCAAAGTGGCTACCTCACCCCTGCCGTCTCGGGGATCCCCACCGCTTCGGAGAGGGGGTCAAAATCAGAAGTGGCCCACAAGTGGGCAAAGTGGCTACCTCACCCCTGCCGTCTCGGGGATCCCCACCGCTTCGGAGAGGGGGTCAAAATCAGAAGTGGCCCACAAGTGGGCAAAATGGCTACCTCACCCCTGCCGTATCAGGGATCCCCACCGCTGCAGAGCGGGGGGCAAGATCAGAAGTGGCCCACAAGTGGGCCAAATGGCTACCTCACCCCTGCCGTCTTGGGGATCCCCACCCCTTCAGAGCGGGGGGCAAAATCAGAAGTGGCCCACAAGTGGGCAAAGTGGCTACCTCACCCCTGCCGTCTCGGGGATCCCCACCGCTTCGGAGAGGGGGTCAAAATCAGAAGTGGCCCACAAGTGGGCAAAATGGCTACCTCACCCCTGCCGTATCGGGGATCCCCAACGCTTCAGAGCGGGGGGCAAAATCAGAAGTGGCCCACAAGTGGGCAAAATGGCTACCTCACACCTGCCGTATCGGGGATCCCCACCGCTTCACAGCGGGGGTCAAAATCAAAAGTGGCCCACAAGTGGGCAAAGTGGCTACCTCACCCCTGCCGTATCGGCAATCCCGACCCCTTCAGAGCAAGAGGCAAAATCAGAAGTGGCCCACAAGTGAGCAAAATGGCTACCTCACCCCTGCCGTCTTGGGGATCCCCACCCCTTCAGAGCAAGAGGCAAAATCAGAAGTGGCCCACAAGTGAGCAAAATGGCTACCTCACCCCTACCGTATCGGGGATCCCCACCGCTTCAGAGCGGGGGGCAAAATCAGAAGTGGCCCACAAGTGGGCAAAGTGGCTACCTCACCCCTGCCGTCTCGGGGATCCCCACCGCTGTAGAGCGGGGGGCAAAATCAGAAGTGGCCCACAAGTGGGCAAAGTGGCTACCTCACCCCTGCCGTCTCGGGGATCCCCACCGCTTCAGAGCGGGGGGCAAAATCAGAAGTGGCCCACAAGTGGGCAAAACGGCTACCTCACCCCTGCCGTCTCGGGGATCCCCACCGCTGCAGAGCGGGGGTCAAAATCAGAAGTGGCCCACAAGTGGGCCAAATGGCTACCTCACCCCTGCCGTCTCGGGGATCCCCACCGCTTCAGAGCGGGGGGCAAAATCAGAAGTGGCCCACAAGTGGGCAAAACGGCTACCTCACCCCTGCCGTATCGGGGATCCCCACCGCTGCAGAGCGGGGGACAAAATCAGAAGTGGCCCACAAGTGGGCAAAGTGGCTACCTCACCCCTGCCGTATCGGGGATCCCCACCGCTGCACAGCGGGGGACAAAATCAGAAGTGGCCCACAAGTGGGCAAAGTGGCTACCTCACCCCTGCCGTCTCGGGGATCCCCACCGCTGCACAGCGGGGGACAAAATCAGAAGTGGCCCACAAGTGGGCAAAGTGGCTACCTCACCCCTGCCGTATCGGGGATCCCCACCGCTTCAGAGCGGGCGTCAAAATCAGAAGTGGCCCACAAGTGGGCAAAACGGCTACCTCACCCCTGCCGTATCGGGGATCCCCACCGCTGCAGAGCGGGGGTCAAAATCAGAACTGGCCCACAAGTGGGCCACATGGCTACCTCACCCCTGCCGTATCGGGGATCCCCACCGCTGCAGAGCGGGGGGCAAAATCAGAAGTGGCCCACAAGTGGGCAAAGTGGCTACCTCACCCCTGCCGTATCGGGGATCCCCACCGCTGCCGAGCGGGGTGCAAGATCAGAAGTGGCCCACAAGTGGGCAAAGTGGCTACCTCACCCCTGCCATATCGGGGATCCCCACCGCTTCAGAGCGGGGGGCAAAATCAGAAGTGGCCCACAAGTGGGCAAAGTGGCTACCTCACCCCTGCCGTCTTGGGGATCCCCAACGCTGCAGAGCGGGGGGCAAAATCAGAAGTGGCCCACAAGTGGGCAAAGTGGCTACCTCACCCCTGCCGTATCGGGGATCCCCACCGCTGCAGAGCGGGGGGCAAGATCAGAAGTGGCCCACAAGTGGGCCAAATGGCTACCTCACCCCTGCCGTATCAGGGATCCCCACCGTTTCACAGCGGGGGGCAAAATCAGAAGTGGCCCACAAGTGGGCCAAATGGCTACCTCACCCCTGCCGTATCGGGGATCCCCACCGCTTCGGAGAGGGGGTCAAAATCAGAAGTGGCCCACAAGTGGGCAAAATGGCTACCTCACCCCTGCCGTATCGGGGATCCCCACCGCTGCAGAGCGGGGGGCTAAATCAGAAGTGGCCCACAAGTGGGCAAGATGGCTACCTCACACCTGCCGTATCGGGGATCCCCACCGCTTCACAGCGGGGGTCAAAATCAAAAGTGGCCCACAAGTGGGCAAAGTGGCTACCTCACCCCTGCCGTATCGGCAATCCCGACCCCTTCAGAGCAAGAGGCAAAATCAGAAGTGGCCCACAAGTGAGCAAAATGGCTACCTCACCCCTGCCGTCTTGGGGATCCCCACCCCTTCAGAGCAAGAGGCAAAATCAGAAGTGGCCCACAAGTGAGCAAAATGGCTACCTCACCCCTACCGTATCGGGGATCCCCACCGCTTCAGAGCGGGGGGCAAAATCAGAAGTGGCCCACAAGTGGGCAAAGTGGCTACCTCACCCCTGCCGTCTCGGGGATCCCCACCGCTGTAGAGCGGGGGGCAAAATCAGAAGTGGCCCACAAGTGGGCAAAGTGGCTACCTCACCCCTGCCGTCTCGGGGATCCCCACCGCTGCAGAGCGGGGGACAAAATCAGAAGTGGCCCACAAGTGGGCAAAGTGGCTACCTCACCCCTGCCGTATCGGGGATCCCCACCGCTGCACAGCGGGGGACAAAATCAGAAGTGGCCCACAAGTGGGCAAAGTGGCTACCTCACCCCTGCCGTCTCGGGGATCCCCACCGCTGCACAGCGGGGGACAAAATCAGAAGTGGCCCACAAGTGGGCAAAGTGGCTACCTCACCCCTGCCGTATCGGGGATCCCCACCGCTTCAGAGCGGGCGTCAAAATCAGAAGTGGCCCACAAGTGGGCAAAACGGCTACCTCACCCCTGGCGTATCGGGGATCCCCACCGCTGCAGAGCGGGGGTCAAAATCAGAACTGGCCCACAAGTGGGCCACATGGCTACCTCACCCCTGCCGTATCGGGGATCCCCACCGCTGCAGAGCGGGGGGCAAAATCAGAAGTGGCCCACAAGTGGGCAAAGTGGCTACCTCACCCCTGCCGTATCGGGGATCCCCACCGCTGCCGAGCGGGGTGCAAGATCAGAAGTGGCCCACAAGTGGGCAAAGTGGCTACCTCACCCCTGCCATATCGGGGATCCCCACCGCTTCAGAGCGGGGGGCAAAATCAGAAGTGGCCCACAAGTGGGCCAAATGGCTACCTCACCCCTGCCGTCTTGGGGATCCCCACCGCTGCAGAGCGGGGGGCAAAATCAGAAGTGGCCCACAAGTGGGCAAAGTGGCTACCTCACCCCTGCCGTATCGGGGATCCCCACCGCTGCCGAGCGGGGGGTAAAATCAGAAGTGGCCCACAAGTGGGCAAAATGGCTACCTCATCCGTGCCGTATCGGGGATCCCCACCGCTTCAGAGCGGGGGGCAAAATCAGAAGTGGCCCACAAGTGGGCAAAGTGGCTACCTCACCCCTGCCGTATCGGGGATCCCCACCGCCTCAGAGCGGGCGTCAAAATCAGAAGTGGCCCACAAGTGGGCAAAACGGCTACCTCACCCCTGCCGTATCGGGGATCCCCACCGCTGCAGAGCAGGGGTCAAAATCAGAAGTGGCCCACAAGTGGGCCAAATGGCTACCTGACCCCTGCCGTATCGGGGATCCCCACCGCTTCAGAGCGGGCGTCAAAATCAGAAGTGGCCCACAAGTGGGCAAAGTGGCTACCTCACCCCTGCCGTATCGGGGATCCCCACCGCTTCGGAGCGGGGGTCAAAATCAGAAGTGGCCCACAAGTGGGCAAAATGGCTACCTCACCCCTACCGTATCGGGGATCCCCACCGCTGCAGAGCGGGGGGCAAAATCAGAAGTGGCCCACAAGTGGGCAAAGTGGCTACCTCACCCCTGCCGTATCGGGGATCCCCACCGCTTCAGAGCAGGGGGCAAAATCAGAAGTGGCCCACAAGTGGGCAAAATGGCTACCTCACCCCTGCCGTATCGGGGATCCCCACCGCTTCAGAGCGGGGGGCAAAATCAGAAGTGGCCCACAAGTGGGCAAAGTGGCTACCTCACCCCTACCGTATCGGGGATCCCCACCGCTGCAGAGCGGGGGGCAAAATCAGAAGTGGCCCACAAGTGGGCAAAGTTGGTACCTCACCCCTGCCGTATCGGGGATCCCCACCGCTGCAGAGCGGGGGTCAAAATCAGAAGTGGCCCACAGGTGGGCAAAGTGGCTACGTCACCCCTGCCGTATCGGGGATCCCCACCGCTTCAGAGCAAGAGGCAAAATCAGAAGTGGCCCACAAGGGAGCAAAATGGCTACCTCACCCGTGCCGTATCGGGGATCCCCACCGCTTCATAGCGGGGGGAAAAATCAGAAGTGGCCCACAAGTGGGCAAAGTGGCTACCTCACCCCTGCCGTCTCCGGGATCCCCACCGCTGTAGAGCGGGAGGCAAAATCAGAAGTGGCCCACAAGTGGGCAAAACGGCTACCTCACCCCTGCCGGATCGGGGATCCCCACCGCTGCAGAGCGGGGGTCAAAATCAGAAGTGGCCCACAAGTGGGCCACATGGCTACCTCACCGCTGCCGTATCGGGGATCCCCACCGCTGCAGAGCGGGGGACAAAATCAGAAGTGGCCCACAAGTGGGCAAAGTGGCTACCTCACCCCTGCCGTATCGGGGATCCCCACCGCTGCAGAGCGGGGGACAAAATGAGAAGTGGCCCACAAGTGGGCAAAGTGGCTACCTCCCCCCTGCCGTATCGGGGATCCCCACCGCTGCACCGCGGGGGACAAAATCAGAAGTGGCCCACAAGTGGGCAAAGTGGCTACCTCACCCCTGCCGTATCGGGGATCCCCACCGCTTCAGAGCGGCCGTCAAAATCAGAAGTGGCCCACAAGTGGGCAAAACGGCTACCTCACCCCTGCCGTATCGGGGATCCCAACCGCTGCAGAGCGGGGGTCAAAATCAGAAGTGGCCCACAAGTGGGCCACATGGCTAGCTCACCCCTGCCGTATCGGGGATCCCCACCGCTGCAGAGCGGGGGGCAAAATCAGAAGTGGCCCACAAGTGGGCAAAGTGGCTACCTCACCCCTGCCATATCGGGGATCCCCACCGCTGCAGAGCGGGGGGCAAAATCAGAAGTGGCCCACAAGTGGGCAAAGTGGCTACCTCACCCCTGCCGTATCGGGGATCCCCACCGCTGCAGAGCGGGGGGCAAAATCAGAAGTGGCCCACAAGTGGGCAAAGTGGCTACCTCACCCCTGCCATATCGGGGATCCCCACCGCTTCAGAGCGGGGGGCAAAATCAGAAGTGGCCCAAAAGTGGGCAATGGTTACCTCACCCCTGCCGTATCGGGGATCCCCACCGCTGCAGAGCGGGGGGCAAAATCAGAAGTGGCCCACAAGTGGGCAAAGTGGCTACCTCACCCCTGCCATATCGGGGATCCCCACCGCTGCAGAGCGGGGGGCAAAATCAGAAGTGGCCCACAAGTGGGCGAAATGGCTACCTCACCCCTGCCGTCTTGGGGATCCCCACCGCTGCACAGCGGGGGACAAAATCAGAAGTGGCCCACAAGTGGGCAAAGTGGCTACCTCACCCCTGCCGTATCGGGGATCCCCACCGCTTCAGAGCGGGCGTCAAAATCAGAAGTGGCCCACAAGTGGGCAAAACGGCTACCTCACCCCTGCCGTATCGGGGATCCCCACCGCTTCAGAGCGGGGGGCAAGATCAGAAGTGGCCCACAAGTGGGCAAAGTGGCTACCTCACCCCTGCCGTATCGGGGATCCCCACCGCTGCAGAGCGGGGGGCAAAATCAGAAGTGGCCCACAAGTGGGCAAAGTGGCTACCTCACCCCTGCCGTATCGGGGATCCCCACCGCTTCAGAGTGGGCGTCAAAATCGGAAGTGGCCCACAAGTGGGCAAAACGGCTACCTCACCCCTGCCGTATCGGGGATCCCCACCGCTGCAGAGCGGGGGTCAAAATCAGAAGTGGCCCACAAGTGGGCAAAGTGGCTACCTCACCCCTGCCGTATCGGGGATCCCCACCGCTGCAGAGCAGGGGGCAAAATCAGAAGTGGCCCACAAGTGGGCAAAGTGGCTACCTCACCCCTGCCGTATCGGGGATCCCCACCGCTGCAGAGCGGGGGGCAAGATCAGAAGTGGCCCACAAGTGGGCAAAGTGGCTACCTCACCCCTGCCGTATCAGGGATCCCCAACGCTGCACAACGGGGGACAAAATCAGAAGTGGCCCACAAGTGGGCAAAGTGGCTACCTCACCCCTGCCGTATCGGGGATCCCCACTGCTTCAGAGCGGGGGTCAAAATCAGAAGTGGCCCACAAGTGGGCAAAGTGGCTACCTCACCCCTGCCGTATCGGGGATCCCCACCGCTGCAGAGCGGGGGTCAAAATCAGAAGTGGCCCACAAGTGGGCCACATGGCTAGCTCACCCCTGCCGTATCGGGGATCCCCACCGCTGCTTAGCGGGGGGCAAAATCAGAAGTGGCCCACAAGTGGGCAAAGTGGCTACCTCACCCCTGCCGTATCGGGGATCCCCACCGCTACAAAGCGGGGGGCAAGATCAGAATTGGCCCACAAGTGGGCAAAGTGGCTACCTCACCCTTGCCATATCGAGGATCCCCACCGCTTCAGAGCGGGGGGCAAAATCAGAAGTGGCCCACAAGCGGGCGAAATGGCTACCTCACCCCTGCCGTCTTGGGGATCCCCGCCGCTGCAGAGCGGGGGGCAAAATCAGAAGTGGCCCACAAGTGGGCAAAGTGGCTACCTCACCCCTGCCGTATCGGGGATCCCCACCGCTGCAGAGCGGGGGGCAAAATCAGAAGTGTCCCACAAGTGGGCAAAGTGGCTACCTCACCCCTGCCATATCGGGGATCCCCACCGCTTCAGAGCGGGGGGCAAAATCAGAAGTGGCCCACAAGTGGGCAAAGTGGCTACCTCACCCCTGCCGTCTCGGGGATCCCCACCGCTGCAGAGCGGGGGGCAAAATCAGAAGTGGCCCACAAGTGGGCAAAGTGGCTACCTCACCCCTGCCGTATCGGGGATCCCCACCGCTGCAGAGCGGGGGTCAAAATCAGAAGTGGCCCACAAGTGGGCCAAATGGCTACCTCACCCCTGCCGTCTTGGGGATCCCCACCGCTGCAGAGCGGGGGGCAAAATCAGAAGTGGCCCACAAGTGGGCAAAGTGGCTACCTCACCCCTGCCGTATCGGGGATCCCCACTGCTGCAGAGCGGGGGACAAAATCAGAAGTGGCCCACAAGTGGGCAAAGTGGCTACCTCACCCCTGCCGTATCGGGGATCCCCACCGCTGCAGATCGGGGGGCAAAATCAGAAGTGGCCCACAAGTGGGCAAAGTGGCTACCTCACCCGTGCCGTATCGGGGATCCCCACCGCTTCAGAGCGGGGGGCAAAATCAGAAGTGGCCCACAAGTGGGCAAAGTGGCTACCTCACCCCTGCCGTATCAGGGATCCCCACCGCTGCAGAGCGGGTGGCAAAATCAGAAGTGGCCCACAAGTGGGCAAAGTGGCTACCTCACCCCTGCCGTATCGGGGATCCCCACCGCTTCAGAGTGCGGGGTAAAATCAGAAGTGGCCCACAAGTGGGCAAAATGGCTACCTCACCCCTGCCATATCGGGGATCCCCACCGCTTCAGAGCGGGGGGCAAAATCAGAAGTGGCCCACAAGTGGGCAAAGTGGCTACCTCACCCCTGCCGTCTCGGGGATCCCCACCGCTGCACAGCGGGGGGCAAAATCAGAAGTGGCCCACAAGTGGGCAAAGTGGCTACCTCACCCCTGCCGTATCGGGGATCCCCACCGCTGCAGAGCGGGGGTCAAAATCAGAAGTGGCCCACAAGTGGGCCAAATGGCTACCTCACCCCTGCCATGTCGGGGATCCCCACCGCTTCAGAGCGGGAGGCGAAATCAGAAGTGGCCCACAAGTGGGCAAAGTGGCTACCTCACCCCTGCCGTATCGGGGATCCCCACTGCTGCAGAGCGGGGGGCAAAATCAGAAGTGGCCCACAAGTGGGCAAAGTGGCTACCTCACCCCTGCCGTATCGGGGATCCCCACCGCTTCAGAGCGGGGGTCAAAATCAGAAGTGGCCCACAAGTGCGCGAAATGGCTACCTCACCCCTGCCGTCTCGGGGATCCCCACCGCTGCAGAGCGGGGGGCAAAATCAGAAGTGGCCCACTAGTGGGCAAAGTGGCTACCTCACCCCTGCCGTATCGGGGATCCCCACCGCTGCAGAGCGGGGGGCAAAATCAGAAGTGGCCCACAAGTGGGCAAAGTGGCTACCTCACCCCTGCCGTATCGGGGATCCCCACCGCTGCAGAGCGGGGGGCAAAATCAGAAGTGGCCCACAAGTGGGCAAAGTGGCTACCTCACCCCTGCCGTATCGGGGATCCCCACCGCTTCAAAGTGCGGGGTAAAATCAGAAGTGGCCCACAAGTGGGCAAAATGGCTACCTCACCCCTGCCGTATCGGGGATCCACACCGCTGCAGAGCGGGGGGCAAAATCAGAAGTGGCCCACAAGTGGGCAAAGTGGCTACCTCACCCCTGCCGTATCGGGGATCCCCACCGCTTCAGAGCGGGGGGCAAAATCAGAAGTGGCCCACAAGTGGGCAAAGTGGCTACCTCACCCCTGCCGTATCGGGGATCCCCACCGCTGCAGAGCGGGGGGCAAAATCAGAAGTGGCCCACAAGTGGGCAAAGTGGCTACCTCACCCCTGCCGTATCGGGGATCCCCACCGCTTCAAAGTGCGGGGTAAAATCAGAAGTGGCCCACAAGTGGGCAAAATGGCTACCTCACCCCTGCCGTATCGGGGATCCACACCGCTGCAGAGCGGGGGGCAAAATCAGAAGTGGCCCACAAGTGGGCAAAGTGGCTACCTCACCCCTGCCGTATCGGGGATCCCCACCGCTGCAGAGCGGGGGTCAAAATCAGAAGTGGCCCACAAGTGGGCCAAATGGCTACCTCACCCCTGCCGTATCGGGTATCCCCACCGCTTCAGAGCGGGAGGCGAAATCAGAAGTGGCCCACAAGTGGGCAAAGTGGCTACCTCACTGCTGCCGTATCGGGGATCCCCACCGCTTCAGAGCGGGGGACAAAATCAGAAGTGGCCCACAAGTGGGCAAAGTGGCTACCTCACCCGTGCCATATCGGGGATCCCCACCGCTTCAGAGCGGGGGACAAAATCAGAAGTGGCCCACAGGTGGGCAAAGTGGCTACCTCACCCCTGCCATATCGGGGATCCCCACCGCTTCAGAGCGGGGGGCAAAATCAGAAGTGGCCCACAAGTGGGCAAAGTGGCTACCTCACCCCTGCCGTCTCGGGGATCCCCACCGCTGCAGAGCGGGGGGCAAAATCAGAAGTGGCCCACAAGTGGGCAAAGTGGCTACCTCAGCCCTGCCGTATCGGGGATCCCCACCGCTGCAGAGCGGGGGTCAAAATCAGAAGTGGCCCACAAGTGGGCCAAATGGCTACCTCACCCCTGCCGTATCTGGGATCCCCACCGCTGCAGAGCGGGGGGTAAAATCAGAAGTGGCCCACAAGTGGGCCAAATGGCTACCTCACCCCTGCCGTATCGGGGATCCCCACCGCTTCAGAGCGGGAGGCGAAATCAGAAGTGGCCCACAAGTGGGCAAAATGGCTACCTCACCCCTGCCGTATCGGGGATCCCCACCGCTTCAGAGCGGGGGGCAAAATCAGAAGTGGCCCACAAGTGGGCACAGTGGCTACCAGACCCGTGCCGTATCGGGGATCCCCACCGCTGCAGAGCGGGGGGCAAAATCAGAAGTGGCCCAAAAGTGGGCAAAATGGCTACCTCACCCCTGCCGTATCGGGGATCCCACCGCTTCAGAGCGGGGGGCGAAATCAGAAGTGGCCCACAAGAGGGCAAAGTGGCTACCTCACCCCTGCCGTATCGGGAATCCCCACCGCTTCGGAGCGGGGGGCAAAATCAGAAGTGGCCCACAAGTGGGCAAAGTGGCTACCTCACCCCTGCCGTCTCGGGGATCCCCACCGCTGCAGAGCAGGGGGCAAAATCAGAAGTGGCCCACAAGTGGGCAAAGTGGCTACGTCACCCCTGCCATATCGGGGATCCCCACCGCTTCAGAGCGGGGGGCAAAATCAGAAGTGGCCCACAAGTGGGCAAAGTGGCTACCTCACCCCTGCCGTATCGGGGATCCCCACCGCTGCAGAGCGGGGGACAAAATCAGAAGTGGCCCACAAGTGGGCAAAACGGCTACCTCACCCCTGCCGTATCGGGGATCCCCACCGCTGCAGAGCGGGGGTCAAAATCAGAAGTGGCCCACAAGTGGGCCACATGGCTAGCTCACCCCTGCCGTATCGGGGATCCCCACCGCTGCTTAGCGGGGGGCAAAATCAGAAGTGGCCCACAAGTGGGCAAAGTGGCTACCTCACCCGTGCCGTATCGGGGATCCCCACCGCTACAAAGCGGGGGGCAAGATCAGAATTGGCCCACAAGTGGGCAAAGTGGCTACCTCACCCTTGCCATATCGAGGATCCCCACCGCTTCAGAGCGGGGGGCAAAATCAGAAGTGGCCCACAAGTGGGCGAAATGGCTACCTCACCCCTGCCGTCTTGGGGATCCCCGCCGCTGCAGAGCGGGGGGCAAAATCAGAAGTGGCCCACAAGTGGGCAAAGTGGCTACCTCACCCCTGCCGTATCGGGGATCCCCACCGCTGCAGAGCGGGGGGCAAAATCAGAAGTGTCCCACAAGTGGGCAAAGTGGCTACCTCACCCCTGCCATATCGGGGATCCCCACCGCTTCAGAGCGGGGGGCAAAATCAGAAGTGGCCCACAAGTGGGCAAAGTGGCTACCTCACCCCTGCCGTCTCGGGGATCCCCACCGCTGCAGAGCGGGGGGCAAAATCAGAAGTGGCCCACAAGTGGGCAAAGTGGCTACCTCACCCCTGCCGTATCGGGGATCCCCACCGCTGCAGAGCGGGGGTCAAAATCAGAAGTGGCCCACAAGTGGGCCAAATGGCTACCTCACCCCTGCCGTCTTGGGGATCCCCACCGCTGCAGAGCGGGGGGCAAAATCAGAAGTGGCCCACAAGTGGGCAAAGTGGCTACCTCACCCCTGCCGTATCGGGGATCCCCACTGCTGCAGAGCGGGGGGCAAAATCAGAAGTGGCCCACAAGTGGGCAAAGTGGCTACCTCACCCCTGCCGTATCGGGGATCCCCACCGCTTCAAAGCGGGGGGCAAAAGGAGAAGTGGCCCACAAGTGGGCGAAATGGCTACCTCACCCCTGCCGTATCGGGGATCCCCACCGCTGCAGAGCGGGGGGCAAAATCAGAAGTGGCCCACTAGTGGGCAAAGTGGCTACCTCACCCCTGCCGTATCGGGGATCCCCACCGCTGCAGATCGGGGGGCAAAATCAGAAGTGGCCCACAAGTGGGCAAAGTGGCTACCTCACCCCTACCGTATCGGGGATCCCCACCGCTTCAGAGCGGGGGGCAAAATCAGAAGTGGCCCACAAGTGGGCAAAGTGGCTACCTCACCCCTGCCGTATCAGGGATCCCCACCGCTGCAGAGCGGGGGGCAAAATCAGAAGTGGCCCACAAGTGGGCAAAGTGGCTACCTCACCCCTGCCGTATCGGGGATCCCCACCGCTTCAGAGCGGGGGGCAAAATCAGAAGTGGCCCACAAGTGGGCAAAGTGGCTACCTCACCCCTGCCGTCCCGGGGATCCCCACCGCTGCAGAGCGGGGGGCAAAATCAGAAGTGGCCCACAAGTGGGCAAAGTGGCTACCTCACCCCTGCCGTATCGGGGATCCCCACCGCTGCAGAGCTGGGGTCAAAATCAGAAGTGGCCCACAAGTGGGCCAAATGGCTACCTCACCCCTGCCGTATCGGGGATCCCCACCGCTGCAGAGCGGGAGGCGAAATCAGAAGTGGCCCACAAGTGGGCAAAGTGGCTACCTCACCCCTGCCGTATCGGGGATCCCCACTGCTGCAGAGCGGGGGGCAAAATCAGAAGTGGCCCACAAGTGGGCAAAGTGGCTACCTCACCCCTGCCGTATCGGGGATCCCCACCGCTTCAGAGCGGGGGGCAAAATCAGAAGTGGCCCACAAGTGGGCAAAATGGCTACCTCACCCCTGCCGTATCGGGGATCCCCACCGCTTCAGAGCGGGGGGCAAAATCAGAAGTGGCCCACAAGAGGGCAAAGTGGCTACCTCACCCCTGCCGTATCGGGAATCCCCACCGCTTCGGAGCGGGGGGCAAAATCAGAAGTGGCCCACAAGTGGGCAAAGTGGCTACCTCACCCCTGCCGTCTCGGGGATCCCCACCGCTGCAGAGCAGGGGGCAAAATCAGAAGTGGCCCACAAGTGGGCAAAGTGGCTACGTCACCCCTGCCATATCGGGGATCCCCACCGCTTCAGAGCGGGGGGCAAAATCAGAAGTGGCCCACAAGTGGGCAAAGTGGCTACCTCACCCCTGCCGTATCGGGGATCCCCACCGCTGCAGAGCGGGGGACAAAATCAGAAGTGGCCCACAAGTGGGCAAAGTGGCTACCTCACCCCTGCCGTATCGGGGATCCCCACTGCTTCAGAGCGGGGGTCAAAATCAGAAGTGGCCCACAAGTGGGCAAAACGGCTACCTCACCCCTGCCGTATCGGGGATCCCCACCGCTGCAGAGCGGGGGTCAAAATCAGAAGTGGCCCACAAGTGGGCCACATGGCTAGCTCACCCCTGCCGTATCGGGGATCCCCACCGCTGCTTAGCGGGGGGCAAAATCAGAAGTGGCCCACAAGTGGGCAAAGTGGCTACCTCACCCGTGCCGTATCGGGGATCCCCACCGCTACAAAGCGGGGGGCAAGATCAGAATTGGCCCACAAGTGGGCAAAGTGGCTACCTCACCCTTGCCATATCGAGGATCCCCACCGCTTCAGAGCGGGGGGCAAAATCAGAAGTGGCCCACAAGTGGGCGAAATGGCTACCTCACCCCTGCCGTCTTGGGGATCCCCGCCGCTGCAGAGCGGGGGGCAAAATCAGAAGTGGCCCACAAGTGGGCAAAGTGGCTACCGCACCCCTGCCGTATCGGGGATCCCCACCGCTGCAGAGCGGGGGGCAAAATCAGAAGTGTCCCACAAGTGGGCAAAGTGGGTACCTCACCCCTGCCATATCGGGGATCCCCACCGCTTCAGAGCGGGGGGCAAAATCAGAAGTGGCCCACAAGTGGGCAAAGTGGCTACCTCACCCCTGCCGTCTCGGGGATCCCCACCGCTGCAGAGCGGGGGGCAAAATCAGAAGTGGCCCACAAGTGGGCAAAGTGGCTACCTCACCCCTGCCGTATCGGGGATCCCCACCGCTGCAGAGCGGGGGTCAAAATCAGAAGTGGCCCACAAGTGGGCCAAATGGCTACCTCACCCCTGCCGTCTTGGGGATCCCCACCGCTGCAGAGCGGGGGGCAAAATCAGAAGTGGCCCACAAGTGGGCAAAGTGGCTACCTCACCCCTGCCGTATCGGGGATCCCCACTGCTGCAGAGCGGGGGGCAAAATCAGAAGTGGCCCACAAGTGGGCAAAGTGGCTACCTCACCCCTGCCGTATCGGGGATCCCCACCGCTGCAGAGCGGGGGGCAAAATCAGAAGTGGCCCACTAGTGGGCGAGGTGGCTACCTCACCCCTGCCGTATCGGGGATCCCCACCGCTGCAGATCGGGGGGCAAAATCAGAAGTGGCCCACAAGTGGGCAAAGTGGCTACCTCACCCGTGCCGTATCGGGGATCCCCACCGCTGCAGAGCGGGGGGCAAAATCAGAAGTGGCCCACAAGTGGGCAAAGTGGCTACCTCACCCCTGCCGTATCAGGGATCCCCACCGCTGCAGAGCGGGGGGCAAAATCAGAAGTGGCCCACAAGTGGGCAAAGTGGCTACCTCACCCCTGCCGTATCGGGGATCCCCACCGCTTCAGAGTGCGGGGTAAAATCAGAAGTGGCACACAAGTGGGCAAAATGGCTACCTCACCCCTGCCATATCGGGGATCCCCACCGCTTCAGAGCGGGGGGCAAAATCAGAAGTGGCCCACAAGTGGGCAAAGTGGCTACCTCACCCCTGCCGTATCGGGGATCCCCACCGCTGCAGAGCGGGGGGCAAAATCAGAAGTGGCCCACAAGTGGGCAAAGTGGCTACCTCACCCCTGCCGTATCGGGGATCCCCACCGCTGCAGAGCGGGGGTCAAAATCAGAAGTGGCCCACAAGTGGGCCAAATGGCTACCTCACCCCTGCCGTATCGGGGATCCCCACCGCTGCAGAGCGGGAGGCGAAATCAGAAGTGGCCCACAAGTGGGCAAAGTGGCTACCTCACCCCTGCCGTATCGGGGATCCCCACTGCTGCAGAGCGGGGGGCAAAATCAGAAGTGGCCCACAAGTGGGCAAAGTGGCTACCTCACCCCTGCCGTATCGGGGATCCCCACCCCTTCAGAGCGGGGGGCAAAATCAGAAGTGGCCCACAAGTGCGCGAAATGGCTACCTCACCCCTGCCGTCTCGGGGATCCCCACCGCTGCAGAGCGGGGGGCAAAATCAGAAGTGGCCCACTAGTGGGCAAAGTGGCTACCTCACCCCTGCCGTATCGGGGATCCCGACCGCTGCAGATCGGGGGGCAAAATCAGAAGTGGCCCACAAGTGGGCAAAGTGGCTACCTCACCCCTGCCGTATCGGGGATCCCCACCGCTGCAGAGCGGGGGGCAAAATCAGAAGTGGCCCACAAGTGGGCAAAGTGGCTACCTCACCCCTGCCGTATCGGGGATCCCCACCGCTTCAAAGTGCGGGGTAAAATCAGAAGTGGCCCACAAGTGGGCAAAATGGCTATCTCACCCCTGCCGTATCGGGGATCCCCACCGCTGCAGAGCGGGGGTCAAAATCAGAAGTGGCCCACAAGTGGGCCAAATGGCTACCTCACCCCTGCCGTATCGGGGATCCCCACCGCTTCAGAGCGGGGGGCAAAATCAGAAGTGGCCCACAAGTGGGCAAAGTGGCTACCTCACCCCTGCCGTATCGGGGATCCCCATCGCTGCAGAGCGGGGGTCAAAATCAGAAGTGGCCCACAAGTGGGCCAAATGGCTACCTCACCCCTGCCGTATCGGGTATCCCCACCGCTTCAGAGCGGGAGGCGAAATCAGAAGTGGCCCACAAGTGGGCAAAGTGGCTACCTCACCCGTGCCATATCGGGGATCCCCACCGCTTCAGAGCGGGGGACAAAATCAGAAGTGGCCCACAAGTGGGCAAAGTGGCTACCTCACCCGTGCCATATCGGGGATCCCCACCGCTTCAGAGCGGGGGACAAAATCAGAAGTGGCCCACAAGTGGGCAAAGTGGCTACCTCACCCCTGCCATATCGGGGATCCCCACCGCTTCAGAGCGGGGGGCAAAATCAGAAGTGGCCCACAAGTGGGCAAAGTGGCTACCTCACCCCTGCCGTCTCGGGGATCCCCACCGCTGCAGAGCGGGGGGCAAAATCAGAAGTGGCCCACAAGTGGGCAAAGTGGCTACCTCAGCCCTGCCGTATCGGGGATCCCCACCGCTGCAGAGCGGGGGTCAAAATCAGAAGTGGCCCACAAGTGGGCCAAATGGCTACCTCACCCCTGCCGTATCTGGGATCCCCACCGTTGCAGAGCGGGGGGTAAAATCAGAAGTGGCCCACAAGTGGGCAAAATGGCTACCTCACCCCTGCCGTATCGGGGATCCCCACCGCTTCAGAGCGGGGGGCAAAATCAGAAGTGGCCCACAAGTGGGCACAGTGGCTACCAGACCCGTGCCGTATCGGGGATCCCCACCGCTGCAGAGCGGGGGGCAAAATCAGAAGTGGCCCACAAGTGGGCAAAATGGCTACCTCACCCCTGCCGTATCGGGGATCCCCACCGCTTCAGAGCGGGGGGCAAAATCAGAAGTGGCCCACAAGAGGGCAAAGTGGCTACCTCACCCCTGCCGTATCGGGAATCCCCACCGCTTCGGAGCGGGGGGCAAAATCAGAAGTGGCCCACAAGTGGGCAAAGTGGCTACCTCACCCCTGCCGTCTCGGGGATCCCCACCGCTTCAGAGCGGGGGGCAAAATCAGAAGTGGCCCACAAGTGGGCAAAGTGGCTACCTCACCCCTGCCATATCGGGGATCCCCACCGCTTCAGAGCGGGGGGCAAAATCAGAAGTGGCCCACAAGTGGGCAAAATGGCTACCTCACCCCTGCTGTCTCGGGGATCCCCACCGCTTCAGAGCGGGGGGCAAAATCAGAAGTGGCCCACAAGTGGGCAAAGTGGCTACCTCACCCCTGCCGTATCGGGGATCCCCACCGCTGCAGAGCGGGGGGCAAAATCAGAAGTGGCCCACAAGTGGGCCAAATGGCTACCTCACCCCTGCCGTATCGGGGATCCCCACCGCTTCAGAGCAGGGGGCAAAATCAGAAGTGGCCCACAAGTGGGCAAAGTGGCTACCTCACCCCTGCCGTATCGGGGATCCCCACCGCTTCAGAGCGGGGGGCAAAATCAGAAGTGGCCCACAAGTGGGCAAAGTGGCTACCTCACCCCTGCCGTCTCGGGGATCCCCACCGCTGCAGAGCGGGGGGCAAAATCAGAAGTGGCCCACAAGTGGGCAAAGTGGCTACCTCACCCCTGCCGTATCGGGGATCCCCACCGCTGCAGAGCGGGGGTCAAAATCAGAAGTGGCCCACAAGTGGGCCAAATGGCTACCTCACCCCTGCCGTCTTGGGGATCCCCACCGCTGCAGAGCGGGGGGCAAAATCAGAAGTGGCCCACAAGTGGGCAAAGTGGCTACCTCACCCCTGCCGTATCGGGGATCCCCACTGCTGCAGAGCGGGGGGCAAAATCAGAAGTGGCCCACAAGTGGGCAAAGTGGCTACCTCACCCCTGCCGTATCGGGGATCCCCACCGCTGCAGAGCGGGGGGCAAAATCAGAAGTGGCCCACTAGTGGGCGAGGTGGCTACCTCACCCCTGCCGTATCGGGGATCCCCACCGCTGCAGATCGGGGGGCAAAATCAGAAGTGGCCCACAAGTGGGCAAAGTGGCTACCTCACCCGTGCCGTATCGGGGATCCCCACCGCTGCAGAGCGGGGGGCAAAATCAGAAGTGGCCCACAAGTGGGCAAAGTGGCTACCTCACCCCTGCCGTATCAGGGATCCCCACCGCTGCAGAGCGGGGGGCAAAATCAGAAGTGGCCCACAAGTGGGCAAAGTGGCTACCTCACCCCTGCCGTATCGGGGATCCCCACCGCTTCAGAGTGCGGGGTAAAATCAGAAGTGGCACACAAGTGGGCAAAATGGCTACCTCACCCCTGCCATATCGGGGATCCCCACCGCTTCAGAGCGGGGGGCAAAATCAGAAGTGGCCCACAAGTGGGCAAAGTGGCTACCTCACCCCTGCCGTATCGGGGATCCCCACCGCTGCAGAGCGGGGGGCAAAATCAGAAGTGGCCCACAAGTGGGCAAAGTGGCTACCTCACCCCTGCCGTATCGGGGATCCCCACCGCTGCAGAGCGGGGGTCAAAATCAGAAGTGGCCCACAAGTGGGCCAAATGGCTACCTCACCCCTGCCGTATCGGGGATCCCCACCGCTGCAGAGCGGGAGGCGAAATCAGAAGTGGCCCACAAGTGGGCAAAGTGGCTACCTCACCCCTGCCGTATCGGGGATCCCCACTGCTGCAGAGCGGGGGGCAAAATCAGAAGTGGCCCACAAGTGGGCAAAGTGGCTACCTCACCCCTGCCGTATCGGGGATCCCCACCCCTTCAGAGCGGGGGGCAAAATCAGAAGTGGCCCACAAGTGCGCGAAATGGCTACCTCACCCCTGCCGTCTCGGGGATCCCCACCGCTGCAGAGCGGGGGGCAAAATCAGAAGTGGCCCACTAGTGGGCAAAGTGGCTACCTCACCCCTGCCGTATCGGGGATCCCGACCGCTGCAGATCGGGGGGCAAAATCAGAAGTGGCCCACAAGTGGGCAAAGTGGCTACCTCACCCCTGCCGTATCGGGGATCCCCACCGCTGCAGAGCGGGGGGCAAAATCAGAAGTGGCCCACAAGTGGGCAAAGTGGCTACCTCACCCCTGCCGTATCGGGGATCCCCACCGCTTCAAAGTGCGGGGTAAAATCAGAAGTGGCCCACAAGTGGGCAAAATGGCTATCTCACCCCTGCCGTATCGGGGATCCCCACCGCTGCAGAGCGGGGGTCAAAATCAGAAGTGGCCCACAAGTGGGCCAAATGGCTACCTCACCCCTGCCGTATCGGGGATCCCCACCGCTTCAGAGCGGGGGGCAAAATCAGAAGTGGCCCACAAGTGGGCAAAGTGGCTACCTCACCCCTGCCGTATCGGGGATCCCCATCGCTGCAGAGCGGGGGTCAAAATCAGAAGTGGCCCACAAGTGGGCCAAATGGCTACCTCACCCCTGCCGTATCGGGTATCCCCACCGCTTCAGAGCGGGAGGCGAAATCAGAAGTGGCCCACAAGTGGGCAAAGTGGCTACCTCACCCGTGCCATATCGGGGATCCCCACCGCTTCAGAGCGGGGGACAAAATCAGAAGTGGCCCACAAGTGGGCAAAGTGGCTACCTCACCCGTGCCATATCGGGGATCCCCACCGCTTCAGAGCGGGGGACAAAATCAGAAGTGGCCCACAAGTGGGCAAAGTGGCTACCTCACCCCTGCCATATCGGGGATCCCCACCGCTTCAGAGCGGGGGGCAAAATCAGAAGTGGCCCACAAGTGGGCAAAGTGGCTACCTCACCCCTGCCGTCTCGGGGATCCCCACCGCTGCAGAGCGGGGGGCAAAATCAGAAGTGGCCCACAAGTGGGCAAAGTGGCTACCTCAGCCCTGCCGTATCGGGGATCCCCACCGCTGCAGAGCGGGGGTCAAAATCAGAAGTGGCCCACAAGTGGGCCAAATGGCTACCTCACCCCTGCCGTATCTGGGATCCCCACCGTTGCAGAGCGGGGGGTAAAATCAGAAGTGGCCCACAAGTGGGCAAAATGGCTACCTCACCCCTGCCGTATCGGGGATCCCCACCGCTTCAGAGCGGGGGGCAAAATCAGAAGTGGCCCACAAGTGGGCACAGTGGCTACCAGACCCGTGCCGTATCGGGGATCCCCACCGCTGCAGAGCGGGGGGCAAAATCAGAAGTGGCCCACAAGTGGGCAAAATGGCTACCTCACCCCTGCCGTATCGGGGATCCCCACCGCTTCAGAGCGGGGGGCAAAATCAGAAGTGGCCCACAAGAGGGCAAAGTGGCTACCTCACCCCTGCCGTATCGGGAATCCCCACCGCTTCGGAGCGGGGGGCAAAATCAGAAGTGGCCCACAAGTGGGCAAAGTGGCTACCTCACCCCTGCCGTCTCGGGGATCCCCACCGCTTCAGAGCGGGGGGCAAAATCAGAAGTGGCCCACAAGTGGGCAAAGTGGCTACCTCACCCCTGCCATATCGGGGATCCCCACCGCTTCAGAGCGGGGGGCAAAATCAGAAGTGGCCCACAAGTGGGCAAAATGGCTACCTCACCCCTGCTGTCTCGGGGATCCCCACCGCTTCAGAGCGGGGGGCAAAATCAGAAGTGGCCCACAAGTGGGCAAAGTGGCTACCTCACCCCTGCCGTATCGGGGATCCCCACCGCTGCAGAGCGGGGGGCAAAATCAGAAGTGGCCCACAAGTGGGCCAAATGGCTACCTCACCCCTGCCGTATCGGGGATCCCCACCGCTTCAGAGCGGGGGTCAAAATCAGAAGTGGCCCACAAGTGGGCAAAGTGGCTACCTCACCCCTGCCGTATCGGGGATCCCCACCGCTTCAGAGCAGGGGGCAAAATCAGAAGTGGCCCACAAGTGGGCAAAGTGGCTACCTCACCCCTGCCGTATCGGGGATCCCCACCGCTTCACAGCGGGGGTCAAAATCAGAAGTGGCCCACAAGTGGGCAAAGTGGCTACCTCACCCCTACCGTATCGGGGATCCCCACCGCTGCAGAGCGGGGGTCAAAACCAGAAGTGGCCCACAAGTGGGCGAAATGGCTACCTCACCCCTACCGTATCGGGGATCCCCACCGCTTCAGAGCGGGGGTCAAAATCAGAAGTGGCCCACAAGTGGGCAAAATGGCTACCTCACCCCTGCCGTATCGGGGATCCCCACCGCTTCAGAGCGGGGGGCAAAATCAGAAGTGGCCCACAAATGGGCAAAGTGGCTACCTCACCCCTGCCGTCTCGGGGATCCCCACCGCTGCAGAGCGGGGGGCAAAATCAGAAGTGGCCCACAAGTGGGCAAAGTGGCTACCTCACCCCTGCCGTATCGGGGATCCCCACCGCTTCAGAGCGGGGGGCAAAATCAGAAGTGGCCCACAAGTGGGCAAAGTGGCTACCTCACCACTGCCATATCGGGGATCCCCACCGCTTCAGAGCGGGGGGCAAAATCAGAAGTGGCCCACAAGTGGGCAAAGTGGCTACCTCACCCCTGCCGTCTCGGGGATCCCCACCGCTTCAGAGCGGGGGGCAAAATCAGAAGTGGCCCACAAGTGGGCAAAGTGGCTACCAGACCCGTGCCGTATCGGGGATCCCCACCGCTGCAGAGCGGGGGGCAAAATCAGAAGTGGCCCACAAGTGGGCAAAATGGCTACCTCACCCCTGCCGTATCGGGGATCCCCACCGCTTCAGAGCGGGGGGCAAAATCAGAAGTGGCCCACAAGAGGGCAAAGTGGCTACCTCACCCCTGCCGTATCGGGAATCCCCACCGCTTCGGAGCGGGGGGCAAAATCAGAAGTGGCCCACAAGTGGGCAAAGTGGCTACCTCACCCCTGCCGTCTCGGGGATCCCCACCGCTTCAGAGCGGGGGGCAAAATCAGAAGTGGCCCACAAGTGGGCAAAGTGGCTACCAGACCCGTGCCGTATCGGGGATCCCCACCGCTGCAGAGCGGGGGGCAAAATCAGAAGTGGCCCACAAGTGGGCAAAATGGCTACCTCACCCCTGCCGTATCGGGGATCCCCACCGCTTCAGAGCGGGGGGCAAAATCAGAAGTGGCCCACAAGAGGGCAAAGTGGCTACCTCACCCCTGCCGTATCGGGAATCCCCACCGCTTCGGAGCGGGGGGCAAAATCAGAAGTGGCCCACAAGTGGGCAAAGTGGCTACCTCACCCCTGCCGTCTCGGGGATCCCCACCGCTTCAGAGCGGGGGGCAAAATCAGAAGTGGCCCACAAGTGGGCAAAGTGGCTACCTCACCCCTGCCGTATCGGGGATCCCCACTGCTGCAGAGCGGGGGGCAAAATCAGAAGTGGCCCACAAGTGGGCAAAGTGGCTACCTCACCCCTGCCGTATCGGGGATCCCCACCGCTTCAGAGCGGGGGGCAAAATCAGAAGTGGCCCACAAGTGCGCGAAATGGCTACCTCACCCCTGCCGTCTCGGGGATCCCCACCGCTGCAGAGCGGGGGGCAAAATCAGAAGTGGCCCACTAGTGGGCAAAGTGGCTACCTCACCCCTGCCGTATCGGGGATCCCGACCGCTGCAGATCGGGGGGCAAAATCAGAAGTGGCCCACAAGTGGGCAAAGTGGCTACCTCACCCGTGCCGTATCGGGGATCCCCACCGCTTCAGAGCGGGGGGCAAAATCAGAAGTGGCCCACAAGTGGGCAAAGTGGCTACCTCACCCCTGCCGTATCGGGGATCCCCACCGCTGCAGAGCGGGGGGCAAAATCAGAAGTGGCCCACAAGTGGGCAAAGTGGCTACCTCACCCCTGCCGTATCGGGGATCCCCACCGCTTCAGAGCGGGGGTCAAAATCAGAAGTGGCCCACAAGTGGGCCAAATGGCTACCTCACCCCTGCCGTATCGGGGATCCCCACCGCTTCAGAGCGGGGGGCAAAATCAGAAGTGGCCCACAAGTGGGCAAAGTGGCTACCTCACCCCTGCCGTATCGGGGATCCCCATCGCTGCAGAGCGGGGGTCAAAATCAGAAGTGGCCCACAAGTGGGCCAAATGGCTACCTCACCCCTGCCGTATCGGGTATCCCCACCGCTTCAGAGCGGGAGGCGAAATCAGAAGTGGCCCACAAGTGGGCAAAGTGGCTACCTCACTGCTGCCGTATCGGGGATCCCCACCGCTTCAGAGCGGGGGACAAAATCAGAAGTGGCCCACAAGTGGGCAAAGTGGCTACCTCACCCGTGCCATATCGGGGATCCCCACCGCTTCAGAGCGGGGGACAAAATCAGAAGTGGCCCACAAGTGGGCAAAGTGGCTACCTCACCCCTGCCATATCGGGGATCCCCACCGCTTCAGAGCGGGGGGCAAAATCAGAAGTGGCCCACAAGTGGGCAAAGTGGCTACCTCACCCCTGCCGTCTCGGGGATCCCCACCGCTGCAGAGCGGGGGGCAAAATCAGAAGTGGCCCACAAGTGGGCAAAGTGGCTACCTCAGCCCTGCCGTATCGGGGATCCCCACCGCTGCAGAGCGGGGGTCAAAATCAGAAGTGGCCCACAAGTGGGCCAAATGGCTACCTCACCCCTGCCGTATCTGGGATCCCCACCGCTGCAGAGCGGGGGGTAAAATCAGAAGTGGCCCACAAGTGGGCAAAATGGCTACCTCACCCCTGCCGTATCGGGGATCCCCACCGCTTCAGAGCGGGGGGCAAAATCAGAAGTGGCCCACAAGTGGGCACAGTGGCTACCAGACCCGTGCCGTATCGGGGATCCCCACCGCTGCAGAGCGGGGGGCAAAATCAGAAGTGGCCCACAAGTGGGCAAAATGGCTACCTCACCCCTGCCGTATCGGGGATCCCCACCGCTTCAGAGCGGGGGGCAAAATCAGGAGTGGCCCACAAGAGGGCAAAGTGGCTACCTCACCCCTGCCGTATCGGGAATCCCCACCGCTTCGGAGCGGGGGGCAAAATCAGAAGTGGCCCACAAGTGGGCAAAGTGGCTACCTCACCCCTGCCGTCTCGGGGATCCCCACCGCTTCAGAGCGGGGGGCAAAATCAGAAGTGGCCCACAAGTGGGCAAAGTGGCTACCTCACCCCTGCCATATCGGGGATCCCCACCGCTTCAGAGCGGGGGGCAAAATCAGAAGTGGCCCACAAGTGGGCAAAATGGCTACCTCACCCCTGCTGTCTCGGGGATCCCCACCGCTTCAGAGCGGGGGGCAAAATCAGAAGTGGCCCACAAGTGGGCAAAGTGGCTACCTCACCCCTGCCGTATCGGGGATCCCCACCGCTGCAGAGCGGGGGGCAAAATCAGAAGTGGCCCACAAGTGGGCCAAATGGCTACCTCACCCCTGCCGTATCGGGGATCCCCACCGCTTCAGAGCGGGGGTCAAAATCAGAAGTGGCCCACAAGTGGGCAAAGTGGCTACCTCACCCCTGCCGTATCGGGGATCCCCACCGCTTCAGAGCAGGGGGCAAAATCAGAAGTGGCCCACAAGTGGGCAAAGTGGCTACCTCACCCCTGCCGTATCGGGGATCCCCACCGCTTCACAGCGGGGGTCAAAATCCGAAGTGGCCCACAAGTGGGCAAAGTGGCTACCTCACCCCTACCGTATCGGGGATCCCCACCGCTGCAAAGCGGGGGTCAAAATCAGAAGTGGCCCACAAGTGGGCGAAATGGCTACCTCACCCCTACCGTATCGGGGATCCCCACCGCTTCAGAGCGGGGGTCAAAATCAGAAGTGGCCCACAAGTGGGCAAAATGGCTACCTCACCCCTGCCGTATCGGGGATCCCCACCGCTTCAGAGCGGGGGGCAAAATCAGAAGTGGCCCACAAATGGGCAAAGTGGCTACCTCACCCCTGCCGTCTCGGGGATCCCCACCGCTGCAGAGCGGGGGGCAAAATCAGAAGTGGCCCACAAGTGGGCAAAGTGGCTACCTCACCCCTGCCGTATCGGGGATCCCCACCGCTTCAGAGCGGGGGGCAAAATCAGAAGTGGCCCACAAGTGGGCAAAGTGGCTACCTCACCACTGCCATATCGGGGATCCCCACCGCTTCAGAGCGGGGGGCAAAATCAGAAGTGGCCCACAAGTGGGCAAAGTGGCTACCTCACCCCTGCCGTCTCGGGGATCCCCACCGCTTCAGAGCGGGGGGCAAAATCAGAAGTGGCCCACAAGTGGGCAAAGTGGCTACCTCGCCCGTGCCGTATCGGGGATCCCCACCGCTTCAGAGCGGGGGGCAAAATCAGAAGTGGCCCACAAGTGGGCAAAGTGGCTACCTCACCCCTGCCGTATCGGGGATCCCCACCGCTGCAGAGCGGGGGGCAAAATCAGAAGTGGCCCACAAGTGGGCAAAGTGGCTACCTCACCCCTGCCGTATCGGGGATCCCCACCGCTTCAAAGTGCGGGGTAAAATCAGAAGTGGCCCACAAGTGGGCAAAATGGCTACCTCACCCCTGCCGTATCGGGGATCCCCACCGCTGCAGAGCGGGGGTCAAAATCAGAAGTGGCCCACAAGTGGGCCAAATGGCTACCTCACCCCTGCCGTATCGGGGATCCCCACCGCTTCAGAGCGGGGGGCAAAATCAGAAGTGGCCCACAAGTGGGCAAAGTGGCTACCTCACCCCTGCCGTATCGGGGATCCCCATCGCTGCAGAGCGGGGGTCAAAATCAGAAGTGGCCCACAAGTGGGCCAAATGGCTACCTCACCCCTGCCGTATCGGGTATCCCCACCGCTTCAGAGCGGGAGGCGAAATCAGAAGTGGCCCACAAGTGGGCAAAGTGGCTACCTCACTGCTGCCGTATCGGGGATCCCCACCGCTTCAGAGCGGGGGACAAAATCAGAAGTGGCCCACAAGTGGGCAAAGTGGCTACCTCACCCGTGCCATATCGGGGATCCCCACCGCTTCAGAGCGGGGGACAAAATCAGAAGTGGCCCACAAGTGGGCAAAGTGGCTACCTCACCCCTGCCATATCGGGGATCCCCACCGCTTCAGAGCGGGGGGCAAAATCAGAAGTGGCCCACAAGTGGGCAAAGTGGCTACCTCACCCCTGCCGTCTCGGGGATCCCCACCGCTGCAGAGCGGGGGGCAAAATCAGAAGTGGCCCACAAGTGGGCAAAGTGGCTACCTCAGCCCTGCCGTATCGGGGATCCCCACCGCTGCAGAGCGGGGGTCAAAATCAGAAGTGGCCCACAAGTGGGCCAAATGGCTACCTCACCCCTGCCGTATCTGGGATCCCCACCGCTGCAGAGCGGGGGGTAAAATCAGAAGTGGCCCACAAGTGGGCAAAATGGCTACCTCACCCCTGCCGTATCGGGGATCCCCACCGCTTCAGAGCGGGGGGCAAAATCAGAAGTGGCCCACAAGTGGGCACAGTGGCTACCAGACCCGTGCCGTATCGGGGATCCCCACCGCTGCAGAGCGGGGGGCAAAATCAGAAGTGGCCCACAAGTGGGCAAAATGGCTACCTCACCCCTGCCGTATCGGGGATCCCCACCGCTTCAGAGCGGGGGGCAAAATCAGGAGTGGCCCACAAGAGGGCAAAGTGGCTACCTCACCCCTGCCGTATCGGGAATCCCCACCGCTTCGGAGCGGGGGGCAAAATCAGAAGTGGCCCACAAGTGGGCAAAGTGGCTACCTCACCCCTGCCGTCTCGGGGATCCCCACCGCTTCAGAGCGGGGGGCAAAATCAGAAGTGGCCCACAAGTGGGCAAAGTGGCTACCTCACCCCTGCCATATCGGGGATCCCCACCGCTTCAGAGCGGGGGGCAAAATCAGAAGTGGCCCACAAGTGGGCAAAATGGCTACCTCACCCCTGCTGTCTCGGGGATCCCCACCGCTTCAGAGCGGGGGGCAAAATCAGAAGTGGCCCACAAGTGGGCAAAGTGGCTACCTCACCCCTGCCGTATCGGGGATCCCCACCGCTGCAGAGCGGGGGGCAAAATCAGAAGTGGCCCACAAGTGGGCCAAATGGCTACCTCACCCCTGCCGTATCGGGGATCCCCACCGCTTCAGAGCGGGGGTCAAAATCAGAAGTGGCCCACAAGTGGGCAAAGTGGCTACCTCACCCCTGCCGTATCGGGGATCCCCACCGCTTCAGAGCAGGGGGCAAAATCAGAAGTGGCCCACAAGTGGGCAAAGTGGCTACCTCACCCCTGCCGTATCGGGGATCCCCACCGCTTCACAGCGGGGGTCAAAATCAGAAGTGGCCCACAAGTGGGCAAAGTGGCTACCTCACCCCTACCGTATCGGGGATCCCCACCGCTGCAGAGCGGGGGTCAAAATCAGAAGTGGCCCACAAGTGGGCGAAATGGCTACCTCACCCCTACCGTATCGGGGATCCCCACCGCTTCAGAGCGGGGGTCAAAATCAGAAGTGGCCCACAAGTGGGCAAAATGGCTACCTCACCCCTGCCGTATCGGGGATCCCCACCGCTTCAGAGCGGGGGGCAAAATCAGAAGTGGCCCACAAATGGGCAAAGTGGCTACCTCACCCCTGCCGTCTCGGGGATCCCCACCGCTGCAGAGCGGGGGGCAAAATCAGAAGTGGCCCACAAGTGGGCAAAGTGGCTACCTCACCCCTGCCGTATCGGGGATCCCCACCGCTTCAGAGCGGGGGGCAAAATCAGAAGTGGCCCACAAGTGGGCAAAGTGGCTACCTCACCCCTGCCGTCTCGGGGATCCCCACCGCTTCAGAGCGGGGGGCAAAATCAGAAGTGGCCCACAAGTGGGCAAAGTGGCTACCAGACCCGTGCCGTATCGGGGATCCCCACCGCTGCAGAGCGGGGGGCAAAATCAGAAGTGGCCCACAAGTGGGCAAAATGGCTACCTCACCCCTGCCGTATCGGGGATCCCCACCGCTTCAGAGCGGGGGGCAAAATCAGAAGTGGCCCACAAGAGGGCAAAGTGGCTACCTCACCCCTGCCGTATCGGGAATCCCCACCGCTTCGGAGCGGGGGGCAAAATCAGAAGTGGCCCACAAGTGGGCAAAGTGGCTACCTCACCCCTGCCGTCTCGGGGATCCCCACCGCTTCAGAGCGGGGGGCAAAATCAGAAGTGGCCCACAAGTGGGCAAAGTGGCTACCAGACCCGTGCCGTATCGGGGATCCCCACCGCTGCAGAGCGGGGGGCAAAATCAGAAGTGGCCCACAAGTGGGCCAAATGGCTACCTCACCCCTGCCGTCTTGGGGATCCCCACCGCTTCAGAGCGGGGGGCAAAATCAGAAGTGGCCCACAAGAGGGCAAAGTGGCTACCTCACCCCTGCCGTATCGGGAATCCCCACCGCTTCGGAGCGGGGGGCAAAATCAGAAGTGGCCCACAAGTGGGCAAAGTGGCTACCTCACCCCTGCCGTCTCGGGGATCCCCACCGCTTCAGAGCGGGGGGCAAAATCAGAAGTGGCCCACAAGTGGGCAAAGTGGCTACCTCACCCCTGCCGTATCGGGGATCCCCACCGCTTCAGAGCGGGGGGCAAAATCAGAAGTGGCCCACAAATGGGCAAAGTGGCTACCTCACCCCTGCCGTCTCGGGGATCCCCACCGCTGCAGAGCGGGGGGCAAAATCAGAAGTGGCCCACAAGTGGGCAAAGTGGCTACCTCACCCCTGCCGTATCGGGGATCCCCACCGCTTCAGAGCGGGGGGCAAAATCAGAAGTGGCCCACAAGTGGGCAAAGTGGCTACCTCACCACTGCCATATCGGGGATCCCCACCGCTTCAGAGCGGGGGGCAAAATCAGAAGTGGCCCACAAGTGGGCAAAGTGGCTACCTCACCCCTGCCGTCTCGGGGATCCCCACCGCTTCAGAGCGGGGGGCAAAATCAGAAGTGGCCCACAAGTGGGCAAAGTGGCTACCAGACCCGTGCCGTATCGGGGATCCCCACCGCTGCAGAGCGGGGGGCAAAATCAGAAGTGGCCCACAAGTGGGCAAAATGGCTACCTCACCCCTGCCGTATCGGGGATCCCCACCGCTTCAGAGCGGGGGGCAAAATCAGAAGTGGCCCACAAGAGGGCAAAGTGGCTACCTCACCCCTGCCGTATCGGGAATCCCCACCGCTTCGGAGCGGGGGGCAAAATCAGAAGTGGCCCACAAGTGGGCAAAGTGGCTACCTCACCCCTGCCGTCTCGGGGATCCCCACCGCTTCAGAGCGGGGGGCAAAATCAGAAGTGGCCCACAAGTGGGCAAAGTGGCTACCAGACCCGTGCCGTATCGGGGATCCCCACCGCTGCAGAGCGGGGGGCAAAATCAGAAGTGGCCCACAAGTGGGCAAAATGGCTACCTCACCCCTGCCGTATCGGGGATCCCCACCGCTTCAGAGCGGGGGGCAAAATCAGAAGTGGCCCACAAGAGGGCAAAGTGGCTACCTCACCCCTGCCGTATCGGGAATCCCCACCGCTTCGGAGCGGGGGGCAAAATCAGAAGTGGCCCACAAGTGGGCAAAGTGGCTACCTCACCCCTGCCGTCTCGGGGATCCCCACCGCTTCAGAGCGGGGGGCAAAATCAGAAGTGGCCCACAAGTGGGCAAAGTGGCTACCTCACCCCTGCCGTATCGGGGATCCCCACCGCTTCAGAGCGGGGGGCAAAATCAGAAGTGGCCCACAAGTGGGCAAAATGGCTACCTCACCCCTGCCGTATCGGGGATCCCCACCGCTTCAGAGCGGGGGGCAAAATCAGAAGTGGCCCACAAGAGGGCAAAGTGGCTACCTCACCCCTGCCGTATCGGGAATCCCCACCGCTTCGGAGCGGGGGGCAAAATCAGAAGTGGCCCACAAGTGGGCAAAGTGGCTACCTCACCCCTGCCGTCTCGGGGATCCCCACCGCTTCAGAGCGGGGGGCAAAATCAGAAGTGGCCCACAAGTGGGCAAAGTGGCTACCAGACCCGTGCCGTATCGGGGATCCCCACCGCTGCAGAGCGGGGGGCAAAATCAGAAGTGGCCCACAAGTGGGCAAAATGGCTACCTCACCCCTGCCGTATCGGGGATCCCCACCGCTTCAGAGCGGGGGGCAAAATCAGAAGTGGCCCACAAGAGGGCAAAGTGGCTACCTCACCCCTGCCGTATCGGGAATCCCCACCGCTTCGGAGCGGGGGGCAAAATCAGAAGTGGCCCACAAGTGGGCAAAGTGGCTACCTCACCCCTGCCGTCTCGGGGATCCCCACCGCTTCAGAGCGGGGGGCAAAATCAGAAGTGGCCCACAAGTGGGCAAAGTGGCTACCTCACCCCTGCCGTATCGGGGATCCCCACCGCTTCAGAGCGGGGGGCAAAATCAGAAGTGGCCCACAAGTGGGCAAAATGGCTACCTCACCCCTGCCGTCTCGGGGATCCCCACCGCTTCAGAGCGGGGGGCAAAATCAGAAGTGGCCCACAAGTGGGCAAAGTGGCTACCTCGCCCCTGCCGTATCGGGGATCCCCACCGCTTCAACGCGGGGGTCAAAATCAGAAGTGGCCCACAAGTGGGCAAAGTGGCTACCTCACCCCTACCGTATCGGGGATCCCCACCGCTGCAGAGCGGGGGTCAAAATCAGAAGTGGCCCACAAGTGGGCGAAATGGCTACCTCACCCCTACCGTATCGGGGATCCCCACCGCTTCAGAGCGGGGGTCAAAATCAGAAGTGGCCCACAAGTGGGCAAAATGGCTACCTCACCCCTGCCGTATCGGGGATCCCCACCGCTTCAGAGCGGGGGGCAAAATCAGAAGTGGCCCACAAGTGGGCAAAGTGGCTACCTCACCCCTGCCGTCTCGGGGATCCCCACCGCTGCAGAGCGGGGGGCAAAATCAGAAGTGGCCCACAAGTGGGCAAAGTGGCTACCTCACCCCTGCCGTATCGGGGATCCCCACGGCTTCAGAGCGGGGGGCAAAATCAGAAGTGGCCCACAAGTGGGCAAAGTGGCTACCTCACCCCTGCCGTATCGGGGATCCCCACCGCTGCAGAGCGGGGGGCAAAATCAGAAGTGGCCCACAAGTGGGCAAAGTGGCTACCTCACACGTGCCGTATCGGGGATCCCGACCGTTTTAGAGCGGGGGGCAAAATCAGAAGTGGCCCACAAGTGGGCAAAATGGCTACCTCACCCCTGCCGTATCAGGGATCCCCACCGCTTCAGAGCGGGGGGCAAAATCAGAAGTGGCCCACAAGTGGGCAAAGTGGCTACCTCACCCCTGCCGTAGCGGGGATCCCCACCGCTTCAGAGCGGGGTCAAAATCAGAAGTGGCCCACAAGTGGGCAAAGTGGCTACCTCACCCCTACCGTATCGGGGATCCCCACCGCTGCAAAGCGGGGGGCAAAATCAGAAGTGGCCCACAAGTGGGCAAAGTGGCTACCTCACCCCTGCCATATCGGGGATCCCCACCGCTTCAAAGCGGGGGGCAAAATCAGAAGTGGCCCACAAGTGGGTAAAATGGCTACCTCACCCCTGCCGTATCGGGGATCCCCACCGCTTCAGAGCGGGGGGCAAAATCAGAAGTGGCCCACAAGTGGGCAAAGTGGCTACCTCACCCCTGCCGTATCGGGGATCCCCACCGCTTCAGAGCGGGGGTCAAAATCAGAAGTGGCCCACAAGTGGGCAAAGTGGCTACCTCACCCCTACCGTATCGGGGATCCCCACCGCTGCAGAGCGGGGGTCAAAATCAGAAGTGGCCCACAAGTGGGCGAAATGGCTACCTCACCCCTGCCGTATCGGGGATCCCCACCGCTTCAGAGCGGGGGGCAAAATCAGAAGTGGCCCACAAGTGGGCAAAGTGGCTACCTCACCCCTGCCGTATCGGGGATCCCCACCGCTGCAGAGCGGGGGGCAAAATCAGAAGTGGCCCACAAGTGGGCAAAATGGCTACCTCACCCTTGCCGTATCGGGGATCCCCACCGCTGCAGAGCGGGGGTCAAAATCAGAAGTGGCCCACAAGTGGGCCAAATGGCTACCTCACCCCCGCCGTATCGGGGATCCCCACCGCTTCAGAGCGGGGGTCAAAATCAGAAGTGGCCCACAAGTGGGCAAAATGGCTACCTCACCCCTGCCGTATCGGGGATCCCCACCGCTTCGGAGCGGGGGTCAAAATCAGAAGTGGCCCACAAGTGGGCGAAATGGCTACGTCACCCCTGCCGTATCGGGGATCCCCACCGCTTCAGAGCGGGGGGCAAAATCAGAAGTGGCCCACAAGTGGGCAAAGTGGCTACCTCACCCCTGCCGTATCGGGGATCCCCACCGCTTCAGAGCGGGGGGCAAAATCAGAAGTGGCCCACAAGTGGGCAAAGTGGCTACCTCACCACTGCCGTATCGGGGATCCCCACCGCTGCAAAGCGGGGGGCAAAATCAGAAGTGGCCCACAAGTGGGCAAAGTGGCTACCTCACCCCTGCCGTATCGGGGATCCCCACCGTCTCAGGGCGGGGGGCAAAATCAGAAGTGGCCCACAAGTGGGTAAAATGGCTACCTCACCCCTGCCGTATCGGGGATCCCCACCGCTTCAGAGCGGGGGGCAAAATCAGAAGTGGCCCACAAGTGGGCAAAGTGGCTACCTCACCCCTGCCGTATCGGGGATCCCCACCGCTTCAGAGCGGGGGTCAAAATCAGAAGTGGCCCACAAGTGGGCAAAGTGGCTACCTCACCCCTACCGTATCGGGGATCCCCACCGCTGCAAAGCGGGGGGCAAAATCAGAAGTGGCCCACAAGTGGGCAAAGTGGCTACCTCACCCCTGCCATATCGGGGATCCCCACCGCTTCAAAGCGGGGGGCAAAATCAGAAGTGGCCCACAAGTGGGTAAAATGGCTACCTCACCCCTGCCGTATCGGGGATCCCCACCGCTTCAGAGCGGGGGGCAAAATCAGAAGTGGCCCACAAGTGGGCAAAGTGGCTACCTCACCCCTGCCGTATCGGGGATCCCCACCGCTTCAGAGCGGGGGTCAAAATCAGAAGTGGCCCACAAGTGGGCAAAGTGGCTACCTCACCCCTACCGTATCGGGGATCCCCACCGCTGCAGAGCGGGGGTCAAAATCAGAAGTGGCCCACAAGTGGGCGAAATGGCTACCTCACCCCTGCCGTATCGGGGATCCCCACCGCTTCAGAGCGGGGGGCAAAATCAGAAGTGGCCCACAAGTGGGCAAAGTGGCTACCTCACCCCTGCCGTATCGGGGATCCCCACCGCTGCAGAGCGGGGGGCAAAATCAGAAGTGGCCCACAAGTGGGCAAAATGGCTACCTCACCCTTGCCGTATCGGGGATCCCCACCGCTGCAGAGCGGGGGTCAAAATCAGAAGTGGCCCACAAGTGGGCCAAATGGCTACCTCACCCCCGCCGTATCGGGGATCCCCACCGCTTCAGAGCGGGGGTCAAAATCAGAAGTGGCCCACAAGTGGGCAAAATGGCTACCTCACCCCTGCCGTATCGGGGATCCCCACCGCTTCGGAGCGGGGGTCAAAATCAGAAGTGGCCCACAAGTGGGCGAAATGGCTACGTCACCCCTGCCGTATCGGGGATCCCCACCGCTTCAGAGCGGGGGGCAAAATCAGAAGTGGCCCACAAGTGGGCAAAGTGGCTACCTCACCCCTGCCGTATCGGGGATCCCCACCGCTTCAGAGCGGGGGGCAAAATCAGAAGTGGCCCACAAGTGGGCAAAGTGGCTACCTCACCACTGCCGTATCGGGGATCCCCACCGCTGCAAAGCGGGGGGCAAAATCAGAAGTGGCCCACAAGTGGGCAAAGTGGCTACCTCACCCCTGCCGTATCGGGGATCCCCACCGTCTCAGGGCGGGGGGCAAAATCAGAAGTGGCCCACAAGTGGGTAAAATGGCTACCTCACCCCTGCCGTATCGGGGATCCCCACCGCTTCAGAGCGGGGGGCAAAATCAGAAGTGGCCCACAAGTGGGCAAAGTGGCTACCTCACCCCTGCCGTATCGGGGATCCCCACCGCTTCAGAGCGGGGGTCAAAATCAGAAGTGGCCCACAAGTGGGCAAAGTGGCTACCTCACCCCTACCGTATCGGGGATCCCCACCGCTGCAGAGCGGGGGTCAAAATCAGAAGTGGCCCACAAGTGGGCGAAATGGCTACCTCACCCCTGCCGTATCGGGGATGCCCACCGCTTCAGAGCGGGGGGCAAAATCAGAAGTGGCCCACAAGTGGGCAAAGTGGCTACCTCACCCCTGCCGTATCGGGGATCCCCACCGCTGCAGAGCGGGGGGCAAAATCAGAAGTGGCCCACAAGTGGGCAAAATGGCTACCTCACCCTTGCCGTATCGGGGATCCCCACCGCTGCAGAGCGGGGGTCAAAATCAGAAGTGGCCCACAAGTGGGCCAAATGGCTACCTCACCCCTGCCGTATCGGGGATCCCCACCGCTTCAGAGCGGGGGTCAAAATCAGAAGTGGCCCACAAGTGGGCAAAATGGCTACCTCACCCCTGCCGTATCGGGGATCCCCACCGCTTCGGAGCGGGGGTCAAAATCAGAAGTGGCCCACAAGTGGGCAAAGTGGCTACCTCACCACTACCGTATCGGGGATCCCCACCGCTGCAGAGCGGGGGTAAAAATCAGAAGTGGCCCACAAGTGGGCGAAATGGCTACCTCACCCCTGCCGTATCGGGGATCCCCACCGCTTCAGAGCGGGGGTCAAAATCAGAAGTGGCCCACAAGTGGGCAAAATGGCTACCTCACCCCCGCCGTATCGGGGATCCCCACCGCTTCAGAGCGGGGGTCAAAATCAGAAGTGGCCCACAAGTGGGCAAAGTGGCTACCTCACCACTACCGTATCGGGGATCCCCACCGCTGCAGAGCGGGGGTAAAAATCAGAAGTGGCCCACAAGTGGGCGAAATGGCTACCTCACCCCTGCCGTATCGGGGATCCCCACCGCTTCAGAGCGGGGGGCAAAATCAGAAGTGGCCCACAAGTGGGCAAAGTGGCTACCTCACCCCTGCCGTCTCGGGGATCCCCACCGCTGCAGAGCGGGGGGCAAAATCAGAAGTGGCCCACAAGTGGGCAAAGTGGCTACCTCACCCCTGCCGTATCGGGGATCCCCACCGCTTCAGAGCGGGGGGCAAAATCAGAAGTGGCCTACAAGTGGGCAAAGTGGCTACCTCACCACTGCCGTATCGGGGATCCCCACCGCTGCAGAGCGGGGGGCAAAATCAGAAGTGGCCCACAAGTGGGCAAAGTGGCTACCTCACCCGTGCCACATCGGGGATCCCGACCGCTTCAGAGCGGGGGGCAAAATCAGAAGTGGCCCACAAGTGGGCAAAATGGCTACCTCACCCCTGCCGTATCGGGGATCCCCACCGCTTCAGAGCGGGGGGCAAAATCAGAAGTGGCCCACAAGTGGGCAAAGTGGCTACCTCACCCCTGCCGTATCGGGGATCCCCACCGCTTCAGAGCGGGGGTCAAAATCAGAAGTGGCCCACAAGTGGGCAAAGTGGCTACCTCACCCCTGCCGTATCGGGGATCCCCACCGCTGCAGAGCGGGGGTCAAAATCAGAAGTGGCCCACAAGTGGGCAAAGTGGCTACCTCACCCCTGCCGTCTCGGGGATCCCCACCGCTTCAGAGCGGGGGGCAAAATCAGAAGTGGCCCACAAGTGGGCAAAGTGGCTACCTCACCCCTGCCGTATCGGGGATCCCCACCGCTTCAGAGCGGGGGGCAAAATCAGCAGTGGCCTACAAGTGGGCAAAGTGGCTACCTCACCCCTGCCGTATCGGGGATCCCCACCGCTGCAGAGCGGGGGTCAAAATCAGAAGTGGCCCACAAGTGGGCAAAGTGGCTACCTCACCCCTGCCGTCTCGGGGATCCCCACCGCTGCAGAGCGGGGGTAAAAATCAGAAGTGGCCCACAAGTGGGCGAAATGGCTACCTCACCCCTGCCGTATCGGGGATCCCCACCGCTTCAGAGCGGGGGTCAAAATCAGAAGTGGCCCACAAGTGGGCAAAATGGCTACCTCACCCCCGCCGTATCGGGGATCCCCACCGCTTCAGAGCGGGGGTCAAAATCAGAAGTGGCCCACAAGTGGGCAAAGTGGCTACCTCACCACTACCGTATCGGGGATCCCCACCGCTGCAGAGCGGGGGTAAAAATCAGAAGTGGCCCACAAGTGGGCGAAATGGCTACCTCACCCCTGCCGTATCGGGGATCCCCACCGCTTCAGAGCGGGGGGCAAAATCAGAAGTGGCCCACAAGTGGGCAAAGTGGCTACCTCACCCCTGCCGTCTCGGGGATCCCCACCGCTGCAGAGCGGGGGGCAAAATCAGAAGTGGCCCACAAGTGGGCAAAGTGGCTACCTCACCCCTGCCGTATCGGGGATCCCCACCGCTTCAGAGCGGGGGGCAAAATCAGAAGTGGCCTACAAGTGGGCAAAGTGGCTACCTCACCACTGCCGTATCGGGGATCCCCACCGCTGCAGAGCGGGGGGCAAAATCAGAAGTGGCCCACAAGTGGGCAAAGTGGCTACCTCACCCGTGCCACATCGGGGATCCCGACCGCTTCAGAGCGGGGGGCAAAATCAGAAGTGGCCCACAAGTGGGCAAAATGGCTACCTCACCCCTGCCGTATCGGGGATCCCCACCGCTTCAGAGCGGGGGGCAAAATCAGAAGTGGCCCACAAGTGGGCAAAGTGGCTACCTCACCCCTGCCGTATCGGGGATCCCCACCGCTTCAGAGCGGGGGTCAAAATCAGAAGTGGCCCACAAGTGGGCAAAGTGGCTACCTCACCCCTGCCGTATCGGGGATCCCCACCGCTGCAGAGCGGGGGTCAAAATCAGAAGTGGCCCACAAGTGGGCAAAGTGGCTACCTCACCCCTGCCGTCTCGGGGATCCCCACCGCTGCAGAGCGGGGGGCAAAATCAGAAGTGGCCCACAAGTGGGCAAAGTGGCTACCTCACCCCTGCCGTATCGGGGATCCCCACCGCTTCAGAGCGGGGGGCAAAATCAGCAGTGGCCTACAAGTGGGCAAAGTGGCTACCTCACCCCTGCCGTATCGGGGATCCCGACCGCTTCAGAGCGGGGGTCAAAATCAGAAGTGGCCCACAAGTGGGCAAAGTGGCTACCTCACCCCTACCGTATCGGGGATCCCCACCGCTGCAGAGCGGGGGTCAAAATCCGAAGTGGCCCACAAGTGGGCAAAGTGGCTACCTCACCCCTGCCGTATCGGGGATCCCCACCGCTTCAGAGCGGGGGGCAAAATCAGAAGTGGCCCACAAGTGGGCAAAGTGGCTACCTCACCCCTTGCCGTCTCGGGGATCCCCACCGCTGCAGAGCGGGGGGCAAAATCAGAAGTGGCCCACAAGTGGGCAAAATGGCTACCTCACCCCTGCCGTATCGGGGATCCCCACCGCTTCAGAGCGGGGGGCAAAATCAGCAGTGGCCCACAAGTGGGCAAAGTGGCTACCTCACCCCTGCCGTATCGGGGATCCCGACCGCTTCAGAGCGGGGGTCAAAATCAGAAGTGGCCCACAAGTGGGCAAAGTGGCTACCTCACCCCTACCGTATCGGGGATCCCCACCGCTGCAGAGCGGGGGTCAAAATCCGAAGTGGCCCACAAGTGGGCAAAGTGGCTACCTCACCCCTGCCGTATCGGGGATCCCCACCGCTTCAGAGCGGGGGGCAAAATCAGAAGTGGCCCACAAGTGGGCAAAGTGGCTACCTCAGCCCTTGCCGTCTCGGGGATCCCCACCGCTTCAGAGCGGGGGGCAAAATCAGAAGTGGCCCACAAGTGGGCAAAGTGGCTACCTCACCCGTGCCGTATCGGGGATCCCCACCGCTGCAGAGCGGGGGGCAAAATCAGAAGTGGCCCACAAGTGGGCAAAGTGGCTACCTCACCCGTGCCGTATCGGGGATCCCGACCGCTGCAGAGCTGGGGGCAAAATCAGAAGTGGCCCACAAGTGGGCAAAGTGGCTACCTCACCCGTGCCGTATCGGGGATCCCCACCGCTTCAGAGCGGGGGGCAAAATCAGAAGTGGCCCACAAGTGGGCAAAGTGGCTACCTCACCCCTGCCGTATCGGGGATCCCCACCCCTGCAGAGCGGGGTCAAAATCAGAAGTGGCCCACAAGTGGGCAAAATGGCTACCTCACCCCTGCCGTATCGGTGATCCCCACCGCTTCAGAGCGGGGGGCAAAATCAGAAGTGGCCCGCAAGTGGGCAAAGTGGCTACCTCACCCCTACCATATCGGGGATCCCCACCGCTTCAGAGCGGGGTCAAAATCAGAAGTGGCCCACAAGTGGGCAAAATGGCTACCTCACCCCTGCCGTATCGGGGATCCCCACCGCTTCAGAGCGGGGGTCAAAATCAGAAGTGGCCCACAAGTGGGCAAAGTGGCTACCTCACCCCTACCGTATCGGGGATCCCTACCGCTGCAGAGCGGGGGTCAAAATCAGAAGTGGCCCACAAGTGGGCGAAATGGCTACCTCACCCCTGCCGTATCGGGGATCCCCACCGCTGCAGAGCGGGGGGCAAAATCAGAAGTGGCCCACAAGTGGGCCAAATGGCTACCTCACCCCTGCCGTATCGGGGATCCCCACCGCTTCAGAGCGGGGGGCAAAATCAGAAGTGGCCCACAAGTGGGCAAAATGGCTATCTCACCCCTGCCGTATCGGGAATCCCCACCGCTTCAAAGCGGGGGGCAAAATCAGAAGTGGCCCACAAGTGGGCCAAATGGCTACCTCACCCCTGCCGTATCGGGGATCCCCACCGCTGCAAAGCGGGGGGCAAAATCAGAAGTGGCCCACAAGTGGGCAAAATGGCTACCTCACCCCTGCCGTATCGGGGATCCCCACCGCTTCAGAGCGGGGGGCAAAATCAGAAGTGGCCCACAAGTGGGCAAAGTGGCTACCTCACCCCTGCCGTATCGGGGATCCCCACCGCTTCAGAGCGGGGGTCAAAATCAGAAGTGGCCCACAAGTGGGCAAAGTGGCTACCTCACCCCTGCCGTATCGGGGATCCCCACCGCTGCAGAGCGGGGGTCAAAATCAGAAGTGGCCCACAAGTGGGCGAAATGGCTACCTCACCCCTGCCGTATCGGGGATCCCCACCGCTGCAAAGCGGGGGGCAAAATCAGAAGTGGCCCACAAGTGGGCAAAATGGCTACCTCACCCCTGCCGTATCGGGGATCCCCACCGCTTCAGAGCGGGGGGCAAAATCAGAAGTGGCCCACAAGTGGGCAAAGTGGCTACCTCACCCCTGCCGTATCGGGGATCCCCACCGCTTCAGAGCGGGGGTCAAAATCAGAAGTGGCCCACAAGTGGGCAAAGTGGCTACCTCACCCCTGCCGTATCGGGGATCCCCACCGCTGCAGAGCGGGGGTCAAAATCAGAAGTGGCCCACAAGTGGGCGAAATGGCTACCTCACCCCTGCCGTATCGGGGATCCCCACCGCTTCAGAGCGGGGGGCAAAATCAGAAGTGGCCCACAAGTGGGCAAAGTGGCTACCTCACCCCTGCCGTATCGGGGATCCCCACCGCTTCAGAGCGGGGGGCAAAATCAGAAGTGGCCCACAAGTGGGCAAAGTGGCTACTTCACCCCTGCCGTATCGGGGATCCCCACCGCTTCAGAGCGGGGGGCAAAATCAGAAGTGGCCCACAAGTGGGCAAAGTGGCTACCTCACCCCTGCCGTATCGGGGATCCCCACCGCTTCAGAGCGGGGGGCAAAATCAGAAGTGGCCCACAAGTGGGCAAAGTGGCTACCTCACCCCTGCCGTATCAGGGATCCCCACCGCTTCAGAGCGGGGGGCAAAATCAGAAGTGGCCCACAAGTGGGCCAAATGGCTACCTCACCCCTGCCGTATCGGGGATCCCCACCGCTGCAGAGCGGGGGGCAAAATCAGAAGTGGCCCAGAGTGGGCAAAATGGCTATCTCACCCCTGCCGTATCGGGAAACCCCACCGCTTCAGAGCGGGGGGCAAAATCAGAAGTGGCCCACAAGTGGGCCAAATGGCTACCTCACCCCTGCCGTATCGGGGATCCCCACCGCTTCAGAGCGGGGGGCAAAATCAGAAGTGGCCCACAAGTGGGCAAAATGGCTACCTCACCCCTGCCGTATCGGGGATCCCCACCGCTTCAGAGCGGGGGGCAAAATCAGAAGTGGCCCACAAGTGGGCAAAGTGGCTACCTCACCCCTGCCGTATCGGGGATCCCCACCGCTTCAGAGCGGGGGTCAAAATCAGAAGTGGCCCACAAGTGGGCAAAGTGGCTACCTCACCCCTAACGTATCGGGGATCCCCACCGCTGCAGAGCAGGGGTCAAAATCAGAAGTGGCCCACAAGTGGGCGAAATGGCTACCTCACCCCTGCCGTATCGGGGATCCCCACCGCTTCAGAGCGGGGGGCAAAATCAGAAGTGGCCCACAAGTGGGCAAAATGGCTACCTCACCCCTGCCGTATCGGGGATCCCCACCGCTTCAGAGCGGGGGGCAAAATCAGAAGTGGCCCACAAGTGGGCAAAGTGGCTACCTCACCCCTGCCGTATCGGGGATCCCCACCGCTTCAGAGCGGGGTCAAAATCAGAGGTGGCCCACAAGTGGGCAAAGTGGCTACCTCACCCCTACCGTATCGGGGATCCCCACCGCTGCATAGCGGGGGGCAAAATCAGAAGTGGCCCACAAGTGGGCCAAATGGCTACCTCGCCCCTGCCGTCGCAGGGATCCCCACCGCTTCAGAGCGGGGATCAAAATCAGAAGTGGCCCACAAGTGGGCAAAATGGCTACCTCACCCCTGCCGTATCGGGGATCCCCACCGCTTCAGAGCGGGGGTCAAAATCAGAAGTGGCCCACAAGTGGGCAAAATGGCTACCTCACCCCTGCCGTATCGGGGATCCCCACCGCTTCAGAGCGGGGGTCAAAATCAGAAGTGGCCCACAAGTGGGCAAAGTGGCTACCTCACCCCTACCGTATCGGGGATCCCCACCGCTGCAGAGCGGGGGTCAAAATCAGAAGTGGCCCACAAGTGGGCGAAATGGCTACCTCAACCCTGCCGTATCGGGGATCCCCACCGCTTCAGAGCGGGGGGCAAAATCAGAAGTGGCCCACAAGTGGGCCAAATGGCTACCTCACCCCTGCCGTATCGGGGATCCCCAGCGCTTCAGAGCGGGGGGCAAAATCAGAAGTGGCCCACAAGTGGGCAAAGTGGCTATCTCACCCCTGCCATATCAGGAATCCCCACCGCTTCAGAGCGGGGGGCAAAATCAGAAGTGGCCCACAAGTGGGCCAAATGGGTACCTCACCCCTGCCGTATGGGGGATCCCCACCGCTTCAGAGCGGGGGGCAAAATCAGAAGTGGCCCACAAGTGGGCAAAATGGCTACCTCACCCCTGCCGTATCGGGGATCCCAACCGCTTCAGAGCGGGGGGGCAAAATCAGAAGTGGCCCACAAGTGGGCAAAGTGGCTACCTCACCCCTGCCGTATCGGGGATCCCCACCGCTTCAGAGCGGGGGTCAAAATCAGAAGTGGCCCACAAGTGGGCAAAGTGGCTACCTCACCCCTACCGTATCGGGGATCCCCACCGCTGCAGAGCGGGGGTCAAAATCAGAAGTGGCCCACAAGTGGGCGAAATGGCTACCTCACCCCTACCGTATCACGGATCCCCACCGCTTCAGAGCGGGGGGCAAAATCAGAAGTGGCCCACAAGTGGGCAAAGTGGCTACCTCACCCCTGCCGTCTCGGGGATCCCCACCGCTGCAGAGCGGGGGGCAAAATCAGAAGTGGCCCACAAGTGGGCAAAGTGGCTACCTCACCCCTGCCGTATCGGGGATCCCCACCGCTGCAAAGCGGAGGGCAAAATCAGAAGTGGCCCACAAGTGGGCAAAGTGGCTACCTCATCCGTGCCGTATCGGGGATCCCCACCGCTTCAGAGCGGGGGGCAAAATCAGAAGTGGCCCACAAGTGGGCAAAGTGGCTACCTCACCCCTACCGTATCGGGGATCCCCACCGCTGCAGAGCGGGGGGCAAAATCAGAAGTGGCCCACAAGTGGGCAAAGTGGCTACCTCACCCCTGCCGTATCGGGGATCCCCACCGCTTCAGAGCGGGGTCAAAATCAGAAGTGGCCCACAAGTGGGCAAAGTGGCTACCTCACCCCTGCCGTATCGGGGATCCCCACCGCTGCAGAGCGGGGGGCAAAATCAGAAGTGGCCCACAAGTGGGCAAAATGGCTACCTCACCCCTGCCGTATCGGGGATCCCCACCGCTTCAGAGCGGGGGTCAAAATCAGAAGTGGCCCACAAGTGGGCAAAATGGCTACCTCACCCCTGCCGTATCGGGGATCCCCACCGCTTCAGAGCGGGGGTCAAAATCAGAAGTGGCCCACAAGTGGGCCAAATGGCTACCTCACCCCTGCCGTCTCGGGGATCCCCACCGCTTCAGAGCGGGGATCAAAATCAGAAGTGGCCCACAAGTGGGCAAAATGGCTACCTCACCCCTGCCGTATCGGGGATCCCCACCGCTTCAGAGCGGGGGTCAAAATCAGAAGTGGCCCACAAGTGGGCAAAGTGGCTACCTCATCCCTACCGTATCGGGGATCCCCACCGCTGCAAAGCGGGGGGCAAAATCAGAAGTGGCCCACAAGTGGGCAAAATGGCTACCTCACCCCTTATGTATCGGGAATCCCCACCGCTTCAGAGCGGGGGGCAAAATCAGAAGTGGCCCACAAGTAGGCAAAGTGGCTACCTCACCCCTGCCGTATCGGGGATCCCCACCGCTTCAGAGCGGGGGGCAAAATCAGAAGTGGCCCACAAGTGGGCAAAGTGGCTACCTCACCCCTGCCATATCGGGGATCCCCACCGCTGCAAAGCGGGCGGCAAAATCAGAAGTGGCCCACAAGTGGGCAAAGTGGCTACCTCACCCCTGCCGTATCGGGGATCCCCACCGCTGCAAAGCGGGGGGCAAAATCAGAAGTGGCCCACAAGTGGGCAAAGTGGCTACCTCACCCCTGCCGTATCGGGGATCCCAACCGCTTCAGAGCGGGAGGCAAAATCAGAAGTGGCCCACAAGTGGGCAAAGTGGCTACCTCACCCCTACCGTATCGGGGATCCCCCACCGCTGCAAAGCGGGGGGCAAAATCAGAAGTGGCCCACAAGTGGGCAAAGTGGCTACCAGACGTGTGCCGTATCGGGGATCCCCACCGCTGCAGAGCGGGGGTCGAAATCAGAAGTGGCCCACAAGTGGGCAAAGTGGCTACCTTACCCCTGCCATATCGGGGATCCCCACCGCTGCAAAGCGGGGGGCAAAATCAGAAGTGGCCCACAAGTGGGCAAAGTGGCTACCTCACCCCTGCCGTATCGGGGATCCCCACCGCTGCAAAGCGGGGGGCAAAATCAGAAGTGGCCCACAAGTGGGCAAAGTGGCTACCTCACCCCTGCCGTATCGGGGATCCCCACCGCTGCAGAGCGGGGGTCAAAATCAGAAGTGGCCCACAAGTGGGCAAAGTGGCTACCTCACCCCTGCCGTCTCGGGGATCCCCACCGCTGCAGAGCGGGGGGCAAAATCAGAAGGGGCCAACAAGTGGGCAAAGTGGCTAGCTCACCCCTGCCATATCGGGGATCCCCACCGCTTCAGAGCGGGGGGCAAAATCAGAAGTGGCCCACAAGTGGGCAAAGTGGCTACCTCACCCCTGCCGTCTCGGGGATCCCCACCGCTTCAAAGCGGGGGGCAAAATCAGAAGTGGCCCACAAGTGGGCAAAATGGCTACCTCACCCCTGCCGTATCGGGAAACCCCACCGCTTCAGAGCGGGGGGCAAAATCAGAAATGGCCCACAAGTGGGCAAAGTGGCTACCTCACGCCTGCCGTATCGGGGATCCCCACCGCTGCAGAGCGGGGGGCAAAATCAGAAGTGGCCCACAAGTGGGCAAAGTGGCTACCTCACCCCTGCCGTATCGGGGATCCCCACCGCTGCAAAGCGGGGGGCAAAATCAGAAGTGGCCCACAAGTGGGCAAGGTGGCTACCTCACCCCTGCCGTATCGGGGATCCCCACCGCTTCAGAGCGGGGGTCAAAATCAGAAGTGGCCCACAAGTGGGCAAAGTGGCTACCTCACCCCTACCGTATCACGGATCCCCACCGCTCCAAAGCGGGGGGCAAAATCAGAAGTGGCCCACAAGTGGGCAAAGTGGCTACCTCACCCCTGCCGTATCGGGGATCCCCACCGCTTCAGAGCGGGGGGCAAAATCAGAAGTGGCCCACAAGTGGGCAAAGTGGCTACCTCACCCCTGCCGTCTCGGGGATCCCCACCGCTGCAGAGCGGGGGGCAAAATCAGAAGTGGCCCACAAGTGGGCAAAGTGGCTACCTCACCCCTGCCATATCAGGGATCCCCACCGCTTCAGAGCGGGGGGCAAAATCAGAAGTGGCCCACAAGTGGGTAAAATGGCTACCTCACCCCTGCCGTCTCGGCGATCCCCACCGCTGCAGAGCGGGGGGCAAAATCAGAAGTGGCCCACAAGTGGGCAAAGTGGCTACCTCACCCCTGCCGTCTCGGGGATCCCCACCGCTTCAACGCAGGGGGCAAAACCAGAAGTGGCCCACAAGTGGGCAAAGTGGCTACCTCACCCCTGCCGTATCGGGGATCCCCACCGCTTCAGAGCGGGGGGCAAAATCAGAAGTGGCCCACAAGTGGGCAAAGTGGCTACCTCACCCCTGCCATATCGGGGATCCCCACCGCTTCAGAGCGGGGGGCAAAATCAGAAGTGGCCCACAAGTGGGTAAAATGGCTACCTCACCCCTGCCATCTCGGGGATCGCCACCGCTGCAGAGCGGGGGGCAAAATCAGAAGTGGCCCACAAGTGGGCAAAGTGGCTACCTCACCCCTGCCATATCCGGGATCCCCACCGCTTCAAAGCGGGGGGCAAAATCAGAAGTGGCCCACAAGTGGGTAAAATGGCTACCTCACCCCTGCCGTCTCGGCGATCCCCACCGCTGCAGAGCGGGGGGCAAAATCAGAAGTGGCCCACAAGTGGGCAAAGTGGCTACCTCACCCCTGCCGTATCGGGGATCCCAACCGCTTCAGAGCGGGGGTCAAAATCAGAAGTGGCCCACAAGTGGGCAAAGTGGCTACCTCACCCCTACCGTATCGGGGATCCCCACCGCTGCAAAGCGGGGGGCAAAATCAGAAGTGGCCCACAAGTGGGCAAAGTGGCTACCTCACCCCTGCCGTATCGGGGATCCCCACCGCTGCAGAGCGGGGGTCAAAATCAGAAGTGGCCCACAAGTGGGCAAAGTGGCTACCTCACCCCTGCCGTATCAGGGATCCCCACCGCTTCGGAGCGGGGGGCTAAATCAGAAGTGGCCCACAAGTGGGCAAAGTGGCTACCTCACCCCTGCCGTCTCGGGGATCCCCGTCGCTTCAGAGCGGGGGGCAAAATCAGAAGTGGCCCACAAGTGGGCAACGTGGCTACCTCACCCCTACCGTATCGGGGATCCCCACTGCTGCAGAGCGGGGGGCAAAATCAGAAGTGGCCCACAAGTGGGCAAAGTGGCTACCTCACCCCTGCCGTATCGGGGTTCCCCACCGCTTCAGAGCGGGGGGCAAAATCAGAAGTGGCCCACAAGTGGGCAAAGTGGCTACCTCACCCCTACCGTATCGGGGATCCCCACCGCTGCAGAGCGGGGGGCAAAATCAGAAGTGGCCCACAAGTGGGCAAAATGGCTACCTCACGCCTGCCGTATCGGGGATCCCCACCGCTTCAGCGCGGGGGGCAAAATCAGAAGTGGCCCACAAGTGGGCAAAGTGGCTACCTCACCCCTGCCGTATCGGGGATCACCGCCGCTTCAGAGCGGGGGGCAAAATCAGAAGTGGCCCACAAGTGGGCAAAGTGGCTACCTCACCCTTGCCGTATCGGGGATCCCCACCGCTTCAGAGCGGGGGGCAAAATCAGAAGTGGCCCACAAGAGGGCAAAATGGCTACCTCACCCCTGCCGTCTTGGGGATCCCCACCGCTGCAGAGCGGGGGGCAAAATCAGAAGTGGCCCACAAGTGGGCAAAGACGCTACCTCACCCCTGCCGTATCGGGGATCCCCACCGCTTCAGAGCGGGGGGCAAAATCAGAAGTGGCCCACAAGTGGGCAAAGTGGCTACCTCACCCCTGCCGTATCGGGGATCCCCACCGCTGCAGAGCGGGGAACAAAATCAGAAGTGGCCCACAAGTGGGCAAAATGGCTACCTCACCCCTGCCGTCTCGGGGATCCCCACCGCTTCAGCGCGGGGGGCAAAATCAGAAGTGGCCCACAAGTGGGCAAAGTGGCTACCTCACCCTTGCCGTATCGGGGATCCCCACCGCTGCAGAGCGGGGAACAAAATCAGAAGTGGCCCACAAGTGGGCAAAATGGCTACCTCACCCCTGCCGTCTCGGGGATCCCCGCCGCTTCAGAGCGGGGGGCAAAATCAGAAGTGGCCCACAAGTGGGCAAAGTGGCTACCTCACCCTTGCCGTATCGGGGATCCCCACCGCTGCAGAGCGGGGGGCAAAATCAGAAGTGGCCCACAAGTGGGCAAAATGGCTACCTCACGCCTGCCGTATCGGGGATCCCCACCGCTTCAGCGCGGGGGGCAAAATCAGAAGTGGCCCACAAGTGGGCAAAGTGGCTACCTCACCCCTGCCGTATCGGGGATCCCCGCCGCTTCAGAGCGGGGGGCAAAATCAGAAGTGGCCCACAAGTGGGCAAAGTGGCTACCTCACCCTTGCCGTATCGGGGATCCCCACCGCTTCAGAGCGGGGGGCAAAATCAGAAGTGGCCCACAAGAGGGCAAAATGGCTACCTCACCCCTGCCGTCTTGGGGATCCCCACCGCTGCAGAGCGGGGGGCAAAATCAGAAGTGGCCCACAAGTGGGCAAAGACGCTACCTCACCCCTGCCGTATCGGGGATCCCCACCGCTTCAGAGCGGGGGGCAAAATCAGAAGTGGCCCACAAGTGGGCAAAGTGGCTACCTCACCCCTGCCGTATCGGGGATCCCCACCGCTGCAGAGCGGGGAACAAAATCAGAAGTGGCCCACAAGTGGGCAAAATGGCTACCTCACCCCTGCCGTCTCGGGGATCCCCACCGCTTCAGCGCGGGGGGCAAAATCAGAAGTGGCCCACAAGTGGGCAAAGTGGCTACCTCACCCCTGCCGTATCGGGGATCCCCGCCGCTTCAGAGCGGGGGGCAAAATCAGAAGTGGCCCACAAGTGGGCAAAGTGGCTACCTCACCCTTGCCGTATCGGGGATCCCCACCGCTTCAGAGCGGGGGTCAAAATCAGAAGTGGCCCACAAGAGGGCAAAATGGCTACCTCACCCCTGCCGTCTTGGGGATCCCCACCGCTGCAGAGCGGGGGGCAAAATCAGAAGTGGCCCACAAGTGGGCAAAGACGCTACCTCACCCCTGCCGTATCGGGGATCCCCACCGCTTCAGAGCGGGGGGCAAAATCAGAAGTGGCCCACAAGTGGGCAAAGTGGCTACCTCACCCCTGCCGTATCGGGGATCCCCACCGCTGCAGAGCGGGGAACAAAATCAGAAGTGGCCCACAAGTGGGCAAAATGGCTACCTCACCCCTGCCGTCTCGGGGATCCCCACCGCTTCAGAGCGGGGGGCAAAATCAGAAGTGGCCCACAAGTGGGCAAAGTGGCTACCTCACCCCTGCCGTATCGGGGATCCCCACCGCTGCAGAGCGGGGGGCAAAATCAGAAGTGGCCCACAAGTGGGCAAAACGGCTACCTCACCCCTGCCGTCTCGGGGATCCCCACCGTCTCGGGGATCCCCACCGCTTCAGAGCGGGGGGCAAAATCAGAAGTGGCCCACAAGTGGGCAAAATGGCTACCTCACCCCTGCCGTATCGGGGATCCCCAGCGCTGCAGAGCGGGGGGCAAAATCAGAAGTGGCCCACAAGTGGGCAAAGTGGCTACCTCACCCCTGCCGTCTCGGGGATCCCCACCGCTTCAGAGCGGGGGGCAAAATCAGAAGTGGCCCACAAGTGGGCAAAGTGGCTACCTCACCCCTGCCATATCGGGGATCCCCACCGCTTCAGAGCGGGGGGCAAAATCAGAAGTGGCCCACAAGTGGGCAAAGTGGCTACCTCACCCCTGCCGTATCGGGGATCCCCACCGCTTCAGAGCGGGGGGCAAAATCAGAAGTGGCCCACAAGAGGGCAAAGTGGCTACCTCACCCCTACCGTATCGGGGATCCCCACCGCTGCAGAGCGGGGGGCAAAATCAGGAGTGGCCCACAAGAGGGCAAAGTGGCTACCTCACCCCTGCCGTATCGGTGATCCCCACCGCTTCAGAGCGGGGGGCAAAATCAGAAGTGGCCCACAAGTGGGCAAAATGGCTACCTCACCCCTGCCGTATCGGGGATCCCCACCGCTTCAGAGCGGGGGGCAAAATCAGAAGTGGCCCACAAGAGGGCAAAGTGGCTACCTCACCCTTGCCGTCTCGGGGATCCCCACCGCTTCAGAGCGGGGGGCAAAATCAGAAGTGGCCCACAAGTGGGCAAAATGGCTACCTCGGCCCTGCCGTATCGGGAAACCCCACCGCTTCAGAGCGGGGGGCAAAATCAGAAGTGGCCCACAAGTGGGCAAAGTGGCTACCTCACTCCTGCCGTATCGGGGATCCCCACCGCTTCAGAGCGGGGGGCAAAATCAGAAGTGGCCCACGAGTGGGCAAAGTGGCTACCTCACCCCTGCCGTATCGGGGATCCCCACCGCTGCAAAGCGGGGGGCAAAATCAGAAGTGGCCCACAAGTGGGCAAGGTGGCTACCTCACCCCTGCCGTATCGGGGATCCCCACCGCTTCAGAGCGGGGGTCAAAATCAGAAGTGGCCCACAAGTGGGCAAAGTGGCTACCTCACCCCTACCGTATCACGGATCCCCACCGCTGCAAAGCGGGGGGCAAAATCAGAAGTGGCCCACAAGTGGGCAAAGTGGCTACCTCACCCCTGCCGTATCGGGGATCCCCACCGCTTCAGAGCGGGGGGCAAAATCAGAAGTGGCCCACAAGTGGGCAAAGTGGCTACCTCACCCGTGCCGTCTCGGGGATCCCCACCGCTGCAGAGCGGGGGGCAAAATCAGAAGTGGCCCACAAGTGGGCAAAGTGGCTACCTCACCCCTGCCATATCAGGGATCCCCACCGCTTCATAGCGGGGGTCAAAATCAGAAGTGGCCCACAAGTGGGTAAAATGGCTACCTCACCCCTGCCGTCTCGGCGATCCCCACCGCTGCAGAGCGGGGGGCAAAATCAGAAGTGGCCCACAAGTGGGCAAAGTGGCTACCTCACCCCTGCCGTCTCGGGGATCCCCACCGCTTCAACGCGGGGGGCGAAACCAGAAGTGGCCCACAAGTGGGCAAAGTGGCTACCTCACCCCTGCCGTATCGGGGATCCCCACCGCTTCAGAGCGGGGGGCAAAATCAGAAGTGGCCCACAAGTGGGCAAAGTGGCTACCTCACCCCTGCCATATCGGGGATCCCCACCGCTTCAGAGCGGGGGGCAAAATCAGAAGTGGCCCACAAGTGGGTAAAATGGCTACCTCACCCCTGCCGTCTCGGGGATCGCCACCGCTGCAGAGCGGGGGGCAAAATCAGAAGTGGCCCACAAGTGGGCAAAGTGGCTACCTCACCCCTGCCATATCCGGGATCCCCACCGCTGCAGAGCGGGGGGCAAAATCAGAAGTGGCCCACAAGTGGGCAAAGTGGCTACCTCACCCCTGCCGTATCGGGGATCCCCACCGCTTCAAAGCGGGGGGCAAAACCAGAAGTGGCCCACAAGTGGGCAAAGTGGCTACCTCACCCCTGCCGTATCGGGGATCCCAACCGCTTCAGAGCGGGGGTCAAAATCAGAAGTGGCCCACAAGTGGGCAAAGTGGCTACCTCACCCCTACCGTATCGGGGATCCCCACCGCTGCAAAGCGGGGGGCAAAATCAGAAGTGGCCCACAAGTGGGCAAAGTGGCTACCTCACCCCTGCCGTATCGGGGATCCCCACCGCTGCAGAGCGGGGGTCAAAATCAGAAGTGGCCCACAAGTGGGCAAAGTGGCTACCTCACCCCTGCCGTATCGGGGATCCCCACCGCTTCGGAGCGGGGGGCAAAATCAGAAGTGGCCCACAAGTGGGCAAAATGGCTACCTCGGCCCTGCCGTATCGGGAAACCCCACCGCTTCAGAGCGGGGGGCAAAATCAGAAGTGGCCCACAAGTGGGCAAAGTGGCTACCTCACTCCTGCCGTATCGGGGATCCCCACCGCTTCAGAGCGGGGGGCAAAATCAGAAGTGGCCCACAAGTGGGCAAAGTGGCTACCTCACCCCTGCCGTATCGGGGATCCCCACCGCTGCAGAGCGGGGGTCAAAATCAGAAGTGGCCCACAAGTGGGCAAAGTGGCTACCTCACCCCTGCCGTATCGGGGATCCCCACCGCTTCGGAGCGGGGGGCAAAATCAGAAGTGGCCCACAAGTGGGCAAAATGGCTACCTCGGCCCTGCCGTATCGGGAAACCCCACCGCTTCAGAGCGGGGGGCAAAATCAGAAGTGGCCCACAAGTGGGCAAAGTGGCTACCTCACTCCTGCCGTATCGGGGATCCCCACCGCTTCAGAGCGGGGGGCAAAATCAGAAGTGGCCCACAAGTGGGCAAAGTGGCTACCTCACCCCTGCCGTATCGGGGATCCCCACCGCTGCAAAGCGGGGGGCAAAATCAGAAGTGGCCCACAAGTGGGCAAGGTGGCTACCTCACCCCTGCCGTATCGGGGATCCCCACCGCTTCAGAGCGGGGGTCAAAATCAGAAGTGGCCCACAAGTGGGCAAAGTGGCTACCTCACCCCTACCGTATCACGGATCCCCACCGCTGCAAAGCGGGGGGCAAAATCAGAAGTGGCCCACAAGTGGGCAAAGTGGCTACCTCACCCCTGCCGTATCGGGGATCCCCACCGCTTCAGAGCGGGGGGCAAAATCAGAAGTGGCCCACAAGTGGGCAAAGTGGCTACCTCACCCGTGCCGTCTCGGGGATCCCCACCGCTGCAGAGCGGGGGGCAAAATCAGAAGTGGCCCACAAGTGGGCAAAGTGGCTACCTCACCCCTGCCATATCAGGGATCCCCACCGCTTCATAGCGGGGGTCAAAATCAGAAGTGGCCCACAAGTGGGTAAAATGGCTACCTCACCCCTGCCGTCTCGGCGATCCCCACCGCTGCAGAGCGGGGGGCAAAATCAGAAGTGGCCCACAAGTGGGCAAAGTGGCTACCTCACCCCTGCCGTCTCGGGGATCCCCACCGCTTCAACGCGGGGGGCGAAACCAGAAGTGGCCCACAAGTGGGCAAAGTGGCTACCTCACCCCTGCCGTATCGGGGATCCCCACCGCTTCAGAGCGGGGGGCAAAATCAGAAGTGGCCCACAAGTGGGCAAAGTGGCTACCTCACCCCTGCCATATCGGGGATCCCCACCGCTTCAGAGCGGGGGGCAAAATCAGAAGTGGCCCACAAGTGGGTAAAATGGCTACCTCACCCCTGCCGTCTCGGGGATCGCCACCGCTGCAGAGCGGGGGGCAAAATCAGACGTGGCCCACAAGTGGGCAAAGTGGCTACCTCACCCCTGCCATATCCGGGATCCCCACCGCTGCAGAGCGGGGGGCAAAATCAGAAGTGGCCCACAAGTGGGCAAAGTGGCTACCTCACCCCTGCCGTATCGGGGATCCCCACCGCTTCAAAGCGGGGGGCAAAACCAGAAGTGGCCCACAAGTGGGCAAAGTGGCTACCTCACCCCTGCCGTATCGGGGATCCCAACCGCTTCAGAGCGGGGGTCAAAATCAGAAGTGGCCCACAAGTGGGCAAAGTGGCTACCTCACCCCTACCGTATCGGGGATCCCCACCGCTGCAAAGCGGGGGGCAAAATCAGAAGTGGCCCACAAGTGGGCAAAGTGGCTACCTCACCCCTGCCGTATCGGGGATCCCCACCGCTGCAGAGCGGGGGTCAAAATCAGAAGTGGCCCACAAGTGGGCAAAGTGGCTACCTCACCCCTGCCGTATCGGGGATCCCCACCGCTTCGGAGCGGGGGGCAAAATCAGAAGTGGCCCACAAGTGGGCAAAGTGGCTACCTCACCCCTGCCGTCTCGGGGATCCCCACCGCTTCAGAGCGGGGGGCAAAATCAGAAGTGGCCCACAAGTGGGCAACGTGGCTACCTCACCCCTACCGTATCGGGGATCCCCACTGCTGCAGAGCGGGGGACAAAATCAGAAGTGGCCCACAAGTGGGCAAAGTGGCTACCTCACCCCTGCCGTATCGGGGATCCCCACCGCTTCAGAGCGGGGGGCAAAATCAGAAGTGGCCCACAAGTGGGCAAAGTGGCTACCTCACCCCTACCGTATCGGGGATCCCCACCGCTGCAGAGCGGGGGGCAAAATCAGAAGTGGCCCACAAGTGGGCAAAATGGCTACCTCACGCCTGCCGTATCGGGGATCCCCACCGCTTCAGAGCGGGGGGCAAAATCAGAAGTGGCCCACAAGTGGGCAAAGTGGCTACCTCACCCCTGCCGTCTCGGGGATCCCCGCCGCTTCAGAGCGGGGGGCAAAATCAGAAGTGGCCCACAAGTGGGCAAAGTGGCTACCTCACCCTTGCCGTATCGGGGATCCCCACCGCTTCAGAGCGGGGGGCAAAATCAGAAGTGGCCCACAAGTGGGCGAAATGGCTACCTCACCCCTGCCGTCTTGGGGATCCCCACCGCTGCAGAGCGGGGGGCAAAATCAGAAGTGGCCCACAAGTGGGCAAAACGGCTACCTCACCCCTGCCGTCTCGGGGATCCCCACCGCTTCAGAGCGGGGGGCAAAATCAGAAGTGGCCCACAAGTGGGCAAAGACGCTACCTCACCCCTGCCGTATCGGGGATCCCCACCGCTTCGGAGCGGGGGGCAAAATCAAAAGTGGCCCACAAGTGGGCAAAGTGGCTACCTCACCCCTGCCGTCTCGGGGATCCCCACCGCTTCAGAGCGGGGGGCAAAATCAGAAGTGGCCCACAAGTGGGCAAAGTGGCTACCTCACCCCTGCCGTCTCGGGGATCCCCACCGCTTCAGAGCGGGGGGCAAAATCAGAAGTGGCCCACAAGTGGGCAAAGTGGCTACCTCACCCCTGCCGTATCGGGGATCCCCACCGCTTCAGAGCGGGGGGCAAAATCAGAAGTGGCCCACAAGTGGGCAAAGTGGCTACCTCACCCCTGCCGTATCGGGGATCCCCACCGCTGCAGAGCGGGGGGCAAAATCAGAAGTGGCCCACAAGTGGGCAAAACGGCTACCTCACCCCTGCCGTCTCGGGGATCCCCACCGCTTCAGAGCGGGGGGCAAAATCAGAAGTGGCCCACAAGTGGGCAAAATGGCTACCTCACCCCTGCCGTATCGGGGATCCCCAGCGCTGCAGAGCGGGGGGCAAAATCAGAAGTGGCCCACAAGTGGGCAAAGTGGCTACCTCACCCCTGCCGTCTCGGGGATCCCCACCGCTTCAGAGCGGGGGGCAAAATCAGAAGTGGCCCACAAGTGGGCAAAGTGGCTACCTCACCCCTGCCATATCGGGGATCCCCACCGCTTCAGAGCGGGGGGCAAAATCAGAAGTGGCCCACAAGTGGGCAAAGTGGCTACCTCACCCCTGCCGTCTCGGGGATCCCCACCGCTTCAGAGCGGGGGGCAAAATCAGAAGTGGCCCACAAGAGGGCAAAGTGGCTACCTCACCCCTACCGTATCGGGGATCCCCACCGCTGCAGAGCGGGGGGCAAAATCAGAAGTGGCCCACAAGTGGGCAAAACGGCTACCTCACCCCTGCCGTCTCGGGGATCCCCACCGCTTCAGAGCGGGGGGCAAAATCAGAAGTGGCCCACAAGTGGGCAAAATGGCTACCTCACCCCTGCCGTATCGGGGATCCCCAGCGAGGCAGAGCGGGGGGCAAAATCAGAAGTGGCCCACAAGTGGGCAAAGTGGCTACCTCACCCCTGCCGTCTCGGGGATCCCCACCGCTTCAGAGCGGGGGGCAAAATCAGAAGTGGCCCACAAGTGGGCAAAGTGGCTACCTCACCCCTGCCGTATCGGGGATCCCCACCGCTTCAGAGCGGGGGGCAAAATCAGGAGTGGCCCACAAGAGGGCAAAGTGGCTACCTCACCCCTGCCGTATCGGGGATCCCCACCGCTGCAGAGCGGGGGTCAAAATCAGAAGTGGCCCACAAGTGGGCAAAGTGGCTACCTCACCCCTGCCGTCTCGGGGATCCCCACCGCTTCAGAGCGGGGGGCAAAATCAGAAGTGGCCCACAAGTGGGCAAAATGGCTACCTCACCCCTGCCGTATCGGGGATTCCCACCGCTGCAGAGCGGGGGGCAAAATCAGAAGTGGCCCACAAGTGGGCAAAGTGGCTACCTCACCCCTGCCGTCTCGGGGATCCCCACCGCTTCAGAGCGGGGGGCAAAATCAGAAGTGGCCCACAAGTGGGCAAAGTGGCTACCTCACCCCTGCCGTATCGGGGATCCCCACCGCTTCAGAGCGGGGGGCAAAATCAGAAGTGGCCCACAAGTGGGCAAAGTGGCTACCTCACCCCTACCGTATCGGGGATCCCCACCGCTTCAGAGCGGGGGGCAAAATCAGAAGTGGCCCACAAGTGGGCAAAGTGGCTACCTCAGCCCTGCCGTATCGGGGATCCCCACCGCTTCAGAGCGGGGGGCAAAATCAGAAGTGGCCCACAAGTGGGCAAAGTGGCTACCTCACCCCTGCCGTATCGGGGATCCCCACCGCTGCAAAGCGGGGGGCAAAATCAGAAGTGGCCCACAAGTGGGCAAAGTGGCTACCTCACCCCTGCCGTATCGGGGATCCCCACCGCTTCAGAGCGGGGGGCAAAATCAGAAGTGGCCCACAAGTGGGCAAAGTGGCTACCTCAGCCCTGCCGTATCGGGGATCCCCACCGCTTCAGAGCGGGGGGCAAAATCAGAAGTGGCCCACAAGTGGGCAAAGTGGCTACCTCACCCCTGCCGTATCGGGGATCCCCACCGCTGCAAAGCGGGGGGCAAAATCAGAAGTGGCCCACAAGTGGGCAAAGTGGCTACCTCACCCCTGCCGTATCGGGGATCCCCACCGCTGCAAAGCGGGGGGCAAAATCAGAAGTGGCCCACAAGTGGGCAAAGTGGCTACCTCACCCCTGCCGTATCGGGGATCCCCACCGCTTCAGAGCGGGGGGCAAAATCAGAAGTGGCCCACAAGTGGGCAAAATGGCTACCTCACCCCTGCCGTATCGGGGATCCCCACCGCTTCAGAGCGGGGGGCAAAATCAGAAGTGGCCCACAAGTGGGCAAAGTGGCTACCTCACCCCTGCCGTATCGGGGATCCCCACCGCTTCAGAGCGGGGGGCAAAATCAGAAGTGGCCCACAAGTGGGCAAAATGGCTACCTCACCCCTGCCGTCTTGGGGATCCCCACCGCTTCAGAGCGGGGGGCAAAATCAGAAGTGGCCCACAAGTGGGCAAAGTGGCTACCTCACCCCTGCCGTATCGGGGATCCCCACCGCTTCAGAGCGGGGGGCAAAATCAGAAGTGGCCCACAAGTGGGCAAAATGGCTACCTCACCCCTGCCGTCTTGGGGATCCCCACCGCTGCAGAGCGGGGGGCAAAATCAGAAGTGGCCCACAAGTGGGCAAAGTGGCTACCTCACCCCTGCCGTATCGGGGATCCCCACCGCTTCAGAGCGGGGGGCAAAATCAGAAGTGGCCCACAAGTGGGCAAAGTGGCTACCTCACCCCTGCCGTATCGGGGATCCCCACCGCTTCAGAGCGGGGGGCAAAATCAGAAGTGGCCCACAAGTGGGCAAAGTGGCTACCTCACCCCTGCCGTATCGGGGATCCCCACCGCTGCAAAGCGGGGGGCAAAATCAGAAGTGGCCCACAAGTGGGCAAAGTGGCTACCTCACCCCTGCCGTATCGGGGATCCCCACCGCTGCAAAGCGGGGGGCAAAATCAGAAGTGGCCCACAAGTGGGCAAAGTGGCTACCTCACCCCTGCCGTATCGGGGATCCCCACCGCTTCAGAGCGGGGGGCAAAATCAGAAGTGGCCCACAAGTGGGCAAAATGGCTACCTCACCCCTGCCGTATCGGGGATCCCCACCGCTGCAGAGCGGGGGGCAAAATCAGAAGTGGCCCACAAGTGGGCAAAGTGGCTACCTCACCCCTGCCGTATCGGGGATCCCCACCGCTTCAGAGCGGGGGGCAAAATCAGAAGTGGCCCACAAGTGGGCAAAGTGGCTACCTCACCCCTGCCGTATCGGGGATCCCCACCGCTGCAAAGCGGGGGGCAAAATCAGTAGTGGCCCACAAGTGGGCAAAGTGGCTACCTCACCCCTGCCGTATCGGGGATCCCCACCGCTTCAGAGCGGGGGGCAAAATCAGAAGTGGCCCACAAGTGGGCAAAGTGGCTACCTCACCCCTGCCATATCGGGGATCCCCACCGCTTCAGAGCGGGGGGCAAAATCAGAAGTGGCCCACAAGTGGGCAAAATGGCTACCTCTCCCCTGCCATATCGGGGATCCCCACCGCTTCAGAGCGGGGGGCAAAATCAGAAGTGGCCCACAAGTGGGCAAAGTGGCTACCTCACCCCTGCCGTCTCGGGGATCCCCACCGCTTCAGAGCGGGGGGCAAAATCAGAAGTGGCCCACAAGAGGGCAAAGTGGCTACCTCACCCCTACCGTATCGGGGATCCCCACCGCTGCAGAGCGGGGGGCAAAATCAGAAGTGGCCCACAAGTGGGCAAAACGGCTACCTCACCCCTGCCGTCTCGGGGATCCCCACCGCTTCAGAGCGGGGGGCAAAATCAGAAGTGGCCCACAAGTGGGCAAAATGGCTACCTCACCCCTGCCGTATCGGGGATCCCCAGCGAGGCAGAGCGGGGGGCAAAATCAGAAGTGGCCCACAAGTGGGCAAAGTGGCTACCTCACCCCTGCCGTCTCGGGGATCCCCACCGCTTCAGAGCGGGGGTCAAAATCAGAAGTGGCCCACAAGTGGGCAAAATGGCTACCTCTCCCCTGCCATATCGGGGATCCCCACCGCTTCAGAGCGGGGGGCAAAATCAGAAGTGGCCCACAAGTGGGCAAAGTGGCTACCTCACCCCTGCCGTCTCGGGGATCCCCACCGCTTCAGAGCGGGGGGCAAAATCAGAAGTGGCCCACAAGAGGGCAAAGTGGCTACCTCACCCCTACCGTATCGGGGATCCCCACCGCTGCAGAGCGGGGGGCAAAATCAGAAGTGGCCCACAAGTGGGCAAAACGGCTACCTCACCCCTGCCGTCTCGGGGATCCCCACCGCTTCAGAGCGGGGGGCAAAATCAGAAGTGGCCCACAAGTGGGCAAAATGGCTACCTCACCCCTGCCGTATCGGGGATCCCCAGCGAGGCAGAGCGGGGGGCAAAATCAGAAGTGGCCCACAAGTGGGCAAAGTGGCTACCTCACCCCTGCCGTCTCGGGGATCCCCACCGCTTCAGAGCGGGGGGCAAAATCAGAAGTGGCCCACAAGTGGGCAAAGTGGCTACCTCACCCCTGCCATATCGGGGATCCCCACCGCTTCAGAGCGGGGGGCAAAATCAGAAGTGGCCCACAAGTGGGCAAAGTGGCTACCTCACCCCTGCCGTATCGGGGATCCCCAGCGCTTCAGAGCGGGGGGCAAAATCAGGAGTGGCCCACAAGAGGGCAAAGTGGCTACCTCACCCCTGCCGTATCGGGGATCCCCACCGCTGCAGAGCGGGGGTCAAAATCAGAAGTGGCCCACAAGTGGGCAAAGTGGCTACCTCACCCCTGCCGTCTCGGGGATCCCCACCGCTTCAGAGCGGGGGGCAAAATCAGAAGTGGCCCACAAGTGGGCAAAATGGCTACCTCACTCCTGCCGTATCGGGGATTCCCACCGCTGCAGAGCGGGGGGCAAAATCAGAAGTGGCCCACAAGTGGGCAAAGTGGCTACCTCACCCCTGCCGTCTCGGTGATCCCCACCGCTTCAGAGCGGGGGGCAAAATCAGAAGTGGCCCACAAGTGGGCAAAGTGGCTACCTCACCCCTGCCGTATCGGGGATCCCCACCGCTTCAGAGCGGGGGGCAAAATCAGAAGTGGCCCACAAGTGGGCAAAGTGGCTACCTCACCCCTACCGTATCGGGGATCCCCACCGCTTCAGAGCGGGGGGCAAAATCAGAAGTGGCCCACAAGTGGGCAAAGTGGCTACCTCAGCCCTGCCGTATCGGGGATCCCCACCGCTTCAAAGCGGGGGGCAAAATCAGAAGTGGCCCACAAGTGGGCAAAGTGGCTACCTCACCCCTGCCGTATCGGGGATCCCCACCGCTGCAAAGCGGGGGGCAAAATCAGAAGTGGCCCACAAGTGGGCAAAGTGGCTACCTCACCCCTGCCGTCTCGGGGATCCCCACCGCTTCAGAGCGGGGGGCAAAATCAGAAGTGGCCCACAAGTGGGCAAAATGGCTACCTCACCCCTGCCGTATCGGGGATCCCCACCGCTGCAGAGCGGGGGGCAAAATCAGAAGTGGCCCACAAGTGGGCAAAGTGGCTACCTCACCCCTACCGTATCGGGGATCCCCACCGCTTCAGAGCGGGGGGCAAAATCAGAAGTGGCCCACAAGTGGGCAAAGTGGCTACCTCAGCCCTGCCGTATCGGGGATCCCCACCGCTTCAGAGCGGGGGGCAAAATCAGAAGTGGCCCACAAGTGGGCAAAGTGGCTACCTCACCCCTGCCGTATCGGGGATCCCCACCGCTGCAAAGCGGGGGGCAAAATCAGAAGTGGCCCACAAGTGGGCAAAGTGGCTACCTCACCCCTGCCGTATCGGGGATCCCCACCGCTGCAAAGCGGGGGGCAAAATCAGAAGTGGCCCACAAGTGGGCAAGTGGCTACCTCACCCCTGCCGTATCGGGGATCCCCACCGCTTCAGAGCGGGGGGCAAAATCAGAAGTGGCCCACAAGTGGGCAAAATGGCTACCTCACTCCTGCCGTATCGGGGATTCCCACCGCTGCAGAGCGGGGGGCAAAATCAGAAGTGGCCCACAAGTGGGCAAAGTGGCTACCTCACCCCTGCCGTCTCGGGGATCCCCACCGCTTCAGAGCGGGGGGCAAAATCAGAAGTGGCCCACAAGTGGGCAAAGTGGCTACCTCACCCCTGCCGTATCGGGGATCCCCACCGCTTCAGAGCGGGGGGCAAAATCAGAAGTGGCCCACAAGTGGGCAAAGTGGCTACCTCACCCCTACCGTATCGGGGATCCCCACCGCTTCAGAGCGGGGGGCAAAATCAGAAGTGGCCCACAAGTGGGCAAAGTGGCTACCTCAGCCCTGCCGTATCGGGGATCCCCACCGCTTCAAAGCGGGGGGCAAAATCAGAAGTGGCCCACAAGTGGGCAAAGTGGCTACCTCACCCCTGCCGTATCGGGGATCCCCACCGCTGCAAAGCGGGGGGCAAAATCAGAAGTGGCCCACAAGTGGGCAAAGTGGCTACCTCACCCCTGCCGTCTCGGGGATCCCCACCGCTTCAGAGCGGGGGGCAAAATCAGAAGTGGCCCACAAGTGGGCAAAGTGGCTACCTCACCCCTGCCGTATCGGGGATCCCCACCGCTTCAGAGCGGGGGGCAAAATCAGAAGTGGCCCACAAGTGGGCAAAGTGGCTACCTCACCCCTACCGTATCGGGGATCCCCACCGCTTCAGAGCGGGGGGCAAAATCAGAAGTGGCCCACAAGTGGGCAAAGTGGCTACCTCAGCCCTGCCGTATCGGGGATCCCCACCGCTTCAAAGCGGGGGGCAAAATCAGAAGTGGCCCACAAGTGGGCAAAGTGGCTACCTCACCCCTGCCGTATCGGGGATCCCCACCGCTGCAAAGCGGGGGGCAAAATCAGAAGTGGCCCACAAGTGGGCAAAGTGGCTACCTCACCCCTGCCGTCTCGGGGATCCCCACCGCTTCAGAGCGGGGGGCAAAATCAGAAGTGGCCCACAAGTGGGCAAAATGGCTACCTCACCCCTGCCGTATCGGGGATCCCCACCGCTGCAGAGCGGGGGGCAAAATCAGAAGTGGCCCACAAGTGGGCAAAGTGGCTACCTCACCCCTACCGTATCGGGGATCCCCACCGCTTCAGAGCGGGGGGCAAAATCAGAAGTGGCCCACAAGTGGGCAAAGTGGCTACCTCAGCCCTGCCGTATCGGGGATCCCCACCGCTTCAGAGCGGGGGGCAAAATCAGAAGTGGCCCACAAGTGGGCAAAGTGGCTACCTCACCCCTGCCGTATCGGGGATCCCCACCGCTGCAAAGCGGGGGGCAAAATCAGAAGTGGCCCACAAGTGGGCAAAGTGGCTACCTCACCCCTGCCGTATCGGGGATCCCCACCGCTGCAAAGCGGGGGGCAAAATCAGAAGTGGCCCACAAGTGGGCAAGTGGCTACCTCACCCCTGCCGTATCGGGGATCCCCACCGCTTCAGAGCGGGGGGCAAAATCAGAAGTGGCCCACAAGTGGGCAAAATGGCTACCTCACTCCTGCCGTATCGGGGATTCCCACCGCTGCAGAGCGGGGGGCAAAATCAGAAGTGGCCCACAAGTGGGCAAAGTGGCTACCTCACCCCTGCCGTCTCGGGGATCCCCACCGCTTCAGAGCGGGGGGCAAAATCAGAAGTGGCCCACAAGTGGGCAAAGTGGCTACCTCACCCCTGCCGTATCGGGGATCCCCACCGCTTCAGAGCGGGGGGCAAAATCAGAAGTGGCCCACAAGTGGGCAAAGTGGCTACCTCACCCCTACCGTATCGGGGATCCCCACCGCTTCAGAGCGGGGGGCAAAATCAGAAGTGGCCCACAAGTGGGCAAAGTGGCTACCTCAGCCCTGCCGTATCGGGGATCCCCACCGCTTCAAAGCGGGGGGCAAAATCAGAAGTGGCCCACAAGTGGGCAAAGTGGCTACCTCACCCCTGCCGTATCGGGGATCCCCACCGCTGCAAAGCGGGGGGCAAAATCAGAAGTGGCCCACAAGTGGGCAAAGTGGCTACCTCACCCCTGCCGTCTCGGGGATCCCCACCGCTTCAGAGCGGGGGGCAAAATCAGAAGTGGCCCACAAGTGGGCAAAATGGCTACCTCACCCCTGCCGTATCGGGGATCCCCACCGCTGCAGAGCGGGGGGCAAAATCAGAAGTGGCCCACAAGTGGGCAAAGTGGCTACCTCACCCCTACCGTATCGGGGATCCCCACCGCTTCAGAGCGGGGGGCAAAATCAGAAGTGGCCCACAAGTGGGCAAAGTGGCTACCTCAGCCCTGCCGTATCGGGGATCCCCACCGCTTCAGAGCGGGGGGCAAAATCAGAAGTGGCCCACAAGTGGGCAAAGTGGCTACCTCACCCCTGCCGTATCGGGGATCCCCACCGCTGCAAAGCGGGGGGCAAAATCAGAAGTGGCCCACAAGTGGGCAAAGTGGCTACCTCACCCCTGCCGTATCGGGGATCCCCACCGCTGCAAAGCGGGGGGCAAAATCAGAAGTGGCCCACAAGTGGGCAAGTGGCTACCTCACCCCTGCCGTATCGGGGATCCCCACCGCTTCAGAGCGGGGGGCAAAATCAGAAGTGGCCCACAAGTGGGCAAAATGGCTACCTCACCCCTGCCGTATCGGGGATCCCCACCGCTGCAGAGCGGGGGGCAAAATCAGAAGTGGCCCACAAGTGGGCAAAGTGGCTACCTCACCCCTGCCGTATCGGGGATCCCCACCGCTTCAGAGCGGGGGGCAAAATCAGAAGTGGCCCACAAGTGGGCAAAGTGGCTACCTCACCCCTGCCGTATCGGGGATCCCCACCGCTGCAAAGCGGGGGGCAAAATCAGTAGTGGCCCACAAGTGGGCAAAGTGGCTACCTCACCCCTGCCGTATCGGGGATCCCCACCGCTTTAGAGCGGGGGGCAAAATCAGAAGTGGCCCACAAGTGGGCAAAGTGGCTACCTCACCCCTGCCATATCGGGGATCCCCACCGCTTCAGAGCGGGGGGCAAAATCAGAAGTGGCCCACAAGTGGGCAAAATGGCTACCTCTCCCCCGCCGTCTCGGGGATCCCCACCGTTTTAGAGCGGGGGGCAAAATCAGAAGTGGCCCACAGATGGGCAAAATGGCTACCTCAGCCCTGCCGTATCGGGGATCCCCACCGCTTCAGAGCGGGGGGCAAAATCAGAAGTGGCCCACAAGTGGGCAAAGTGGCTACCTCACCCCTGCCGTATCGGGGATCCCCACCGCTTCGGAGCGGGGGGCAAAATCAGAAGTGGCCCACAAGTGGGCAAAGTGGCTACCTCACCCCTGCCGTATCGGGGATCCCCACCGCTTCAAAGCGGGGAACAAAATCAGAAGTGGCCCACAAGTGGGCAAAGTGGCTACCTCACCCCTGCCGTATCGGGGATCCCCACCGCATCGGAGCGGGGGGCAAAATCAGAAGTGGCCCACAAGTGGGCAAAGTGGCTACCTCACCCCTGCCGTATCGGGGATCCCCACCGCTGCAGAGCGGGGGGCAAAATCAGGAGTGGCCCACAAGTGGGCAAAGTGGCTACCTCACCCCTGCCGTCTCGGGGATCCCCGACGCTTCAGAGCGGGGGGCAAAATCAGAAGTGGCCCACAAGTGGGCAAAATGGCTACCTCACCCCTGCCGTATCGGGGATCCCCACCGCTTCGGAGCGGGGGGCAAAATCAGAAGTGGCCCACAAGTGGGCAAAGTGGCTACCTCACCCCTACCGTATCAGGGATCCCCACCGCTGCAAAGCAGGGGGCAAAATCAGAAGTGGCCCACAAGTGGGCAAAGTGGCTACCTCACCCCTGCCGTATCGGGGATCCCCACCGCTTCAGAGCGGGGGGCAAAATCAGAAGTGGCCCACAAGTGGGCAAAGTGGCTACCTCACCCCTGCCATATCGGGGATCCCCACCGCTTCAGAGCGGGGGGCAAAATCAGAAGTGGCCCACAAGTGGGCAAAATGGCTACCTCACCCCTGCCGTATCGGGGATCCCCACCGCTTCAGAGCGGGGGGCAAAATCAGAAGTGGCCCACAAGTGGGCAAAGTGGCTATCTCACCCCTGCCGTATCGGGGATCCCCACCGCTGCTGAGCGGGGGTCAAAATCAGAAGTGGCCCACAAGTGGGCAAAGTGGCTACCTCACCCCTGCCATATCGGGGATCCCCACCGCTTCAGAGCGGGGGGCAAAATCAGAAGTGGCCCACAAGTGGGCAAAATGGCTACCTCACCCCTGCCGTATCGGGGATCCCCACCGCTGCAAAGCGGGGGGCAAAATCAGAAGTGGCCCACAAGTGGGCAAAGTGGCTACCTCACCCCTGCCGTATCGGGGATCCCCACCGCTTCAGAGCGGGGGGCAAAATCAGAAGTGGCCCACAAGTGGGCAAAGTGGCTACCTCACCCCTGCCGTATCGGGGATCCCCACCGCTGCAGAGCGGGGGGCAAAATCAGAAGTGGCCCACAAGTGGGCAAAGTGGCTACCTCACCCCTGCCGTCTCGGGGATCCCCACCGCTTCAGAGCGGGGGGCAAAATCAGAAGTGGCCCACAAGTGGGCAAAATGGCTACCCCACCCCTGCCGTATCGGGGATCCCCACCGCTGCAGAGCGGGGGGCAAAATCAGAAGTGGCCCACAAGTGGGCAAAGTGGCTACCTCACCCCTACCGTCTCGGGGATCCCCACCGCTGCAAAGCGGGGGGCAAAATCAGAAGTGGCCCACAAGTGGGCAAAGTGGCTACCTCACCCCTGCCGTATCGGGGATCCCCACCGCTTCAAAGCGGGGGGCAAAATCAGTAGTGGCCCACAAGTGGGCAAAGTGGCTACCTCACCCCTACCGTATCGGAAATCCCCACCGCTTCAAAGCGGGGAACAAAATCAGTAGTGGCCCACAAGTGGGCAAAGTGGCTACCTCACCCCTGCCGTCTCGGGATCCCCACCGCTTCAGAGCGGGGGGCAAAATCAGAAGTGGCCCACAAGTGGGCAAAGTGGCTACCTCAACCCTGCCATATCGGGGATCCCCACCGCTTCAGAGCGGGGGGCAAAATCAGAAGTGGCCCACAAGTGGGCAAAATGGCTACCTCACCCCTGCCGTATCGGGGATCCCCACCGCTTCAGAGCGGGGGTCAAAATCACAAGTGGCCCACAAGTGGGCAAAGTGGCTACCTCACCCCTGCCGTATCGGGGATCCCCACCGCTTCGGAGCGGGGGGCAAAATCAGAAGTGGCCCACAAGTGGGCAAAGTGGCTATCTCACCCCTGCCGTATCGGGGATCCCCACCGCTGCAGAGCGGGGGTCAAAATCAGAAGTGGCCCACAAGTGGGCAAAGTGGCTACCTCACGCCTGCCATATCGGGGATCCCCACCGCTTCAGAGCGGGGGGCAAAATCAGAAGTGGCCCACAAGTGGGCAAAATGGCTACCTCACCCCTGCCGTATCGGGGATCCCCACCGCTGCAGAGCGGGGGGCAAAATCAGAAGTGGCCCACAAGTGGGCAAAGTGGCTACCTCACCCCTGCCGTATCGGGGATCCCCACCGCTTCAGAGCGGGGGGCAAAATCAGAAGTGGCCCACAAGTGGGCAAAGTGGCTACCTCACCCCTGCCGTATCGGGGATCCCCACCGCTGCAGAGCGGGGGGCAAAATCAGAAGTGGCCCACAAGTGGGCAAAGTGGCTACCTCACCCCTGCCGTATCGGGGATCCCCACCGCTTCAGAGCGGGGGGCAAAATCAGAAGTGGCCCACAAGTGGGCAAAATGGCTACCTCACCCCTGCCGTATCGGGGATCCCCACCGCTGCAGAGCGGGGGGCAAAATCAGAAGTGGCCCACAAGTGGGCAAAGTGGCTACCTCACCCCTACCGTATCGGGGATCCCCACCGCTGCAAAGCGGGGGGCAAAATCAGAAGTGGCCCACAAGTGGGCAAAGTGGCTACCTCACCCCTGCCGTATCGGGGATCCCCACCGCTTCAGAGCGGGGGGCAAATCAGAAGTGGCCCACAAGTGGGCAAAGTGGCTACCTCACCCCTACCGTATCGGGAATCCCCACCGCTTCAAAGCGGGAAACAAAATCAGTAGTGGCCCACAAGTGGGCAAAGTGGCTACCTCACCCCTGCCGTCTCGGGAATCCCCACCGCTTCAGAGCGGGGGACAAAATCAGAAGTGGCCCACAAGTGGGCAAAATGGCTACCTCACCCCTGCCGTATCGGGGATCCCCACCGCTTCAGAGCGGGGGGCAAAATCAGAAGTGGCCCACAAGTGGGCAAAGTGGCTACCTCACCCCTGCCGTATCGGGGATCCCCACCGCTGCAGAGCGGGGGGCAAAATCAGAAGTGGCCCACAAGTGGGCAAAGTGGCTACCTCACCCCTGCCGTATCGGGGATCCCCACCGCTTCAGAGCGGGGGGCAAAATCAGAAGTGGCCCACAAGTGGGCAAAGTGGCTACCTCACCCCTGCCGTATCGGGGATCCCCACCGCTGCAGAGCGGGGGGCAAAATCAGAAGTGGCCCACAAGTGGGCAAAGTGGCTACCTCACCCCTGCCGTCTCGGGGATCCCCACCGCTTCAGAGCGGGGGGCAAAATCAGAAGTGGCCCACAAGTGGGCAAAATGGCTACCTCACCCCTGCCGTATCGGGGATCCCCACCGCTGCAGAGCGGGGGGCAAAATCAGAAGTGGCCCACAAGTGGGCAAAGTGGCTACCTCACCCCTGCCGTATCGGGGATCCCCACCGCTTCAGAGCGGGGGTCAAAATCAGAAGTGGCCCACAAGTGGGCAAAGTGGCTACCTCACCCCTACCGTATCGGGGATCCCCACCGCTTCAAAGCGGGGGGCAAAATCAAAAGTGGCCCAGAAGTGGACAAAGTGGCTACCTCACCCCTGCCGTCTCGGGGATCCCCACCGCTGCAGAGCGGGGGGCAAAATCAGAAGTGGCCCACAAGTGGGCAAAGTGGCTACCTCACCCCTGCCGTATCGGGGATCCCCACCGCTGCAAAGCGGGGGGCAAAATCAGAAGTGGCCCACAAGTGGGCAAAGTGGCTACCTCACCCCTGCCGTATCGGGGATCCCCACCGCTGCAGAGCGGGGGGCAAAATCAGAAGTGGCCCACAAGTGGGCAAAGTGGCTACCTCACCCCTGCCATATCGCAGATCCCCACCGCTTCAAAGCGGGGGGCAAAATCAGAAGTGGCCCACAAGTGGGCAAAGTGGCTACCTCACCCCTACCGTATCGGGGATCCCCACTGCTTCAAAGCGGGGGGCAAAATCAGAAGTGGCCCACAAGTGGGCAAAGTGGCTACCTCACCCCTGCCGTATCGGGGATCCCCACCGCTGCAAAGCGGGGGGCAAAATCAGAAGTGGCCCACAAGTGGGCAAAGTGGCTACCTCACCCCTGCCGTATCGGGGATCCCCACCGCTGCAGAGCGGGGGGCAAAATCAGAAGTGGCCCACAAGTGGGCAAAGTGGCTACCTCACCCCTGCCATATCGCAGATCCCCACCGCTTCAAAGCGGGGGGCAAAATCAGAAGTGGCCCACAAGTGGGCAAAATGGCTACCTCACCCCTGCCGTATCGGGGATCCCCACCGCTTCAGAGCGGGGGTCAAAATCAGAAGTGGCCCACAAGTGGGCAAAGTGGCTACCTCACCCCTACCGTATCGGGGATCCCCACTGCTTCAAAGCGGGGGGCAAAATCAGAAGTGGCCCACAAGTGGGCAAAGTGGCTACCTCACCCCTGCCGTATCGGGGATCCCCACCGCTTCAGAGCGGGGGTCAAAATCAGAAGTGGCCCACAAGTGGGCAAAGTGGCTACCTCACCCCTACCGTATCGGGAATCCCCACCGCTTCAAAGCGGGGAACAAAATCAGTAGTGGCCCACAAGTGGGCAAAGTGGCTACCTCACCCCTGCCGTCTCGGGAATCCCCACCGCTTCAGAGCGGGGGGCAAAATCAGAAGTGGCCCACAAGTGGGCAAAGTGGCTACCTCACCCGTGCCATATCGGGGATCCCCACCGCTTCAGAGCGGGGGGCAAAATCAGAAGTGGCCCACAAGTGGGCAAAATGGCTACCTCACCCCTGCCGTATCGGGGATCCCCACCGCTTCAGAGCGGGGGTCAAAATCAGAAGTGGCCCACAAGTGGGCAAAGTGGCTACCTCACCCCTACCGTATCGGGGATCCCCACCGCTTCAAAGCGGGGGGCAAAATCAAAAGTGGCCCAGAAGTGGACAAAGTGGCTACCTCACCCCTGCCGTCTCGGGGATCCCCACCGCTGCAGAGCGGGGGGCAAAATCAGAAGTGGCCCACAAGTGGGCAAAGTGGCTACCTCACCCCTGCCGTATCGGGGATCCCCACCGCTGCAAAGCGGGGGGCAAAATCAGAAGTGGCCCACAAGTGGGCAAAGTGGCTACCTCACCCCTGCCGTATCGGGGATCCCCACCGCTGCAGAGCGGGGGGCAAAATCAGAAGTGGCCCACAAGTGGGCAAAGTGGCTACCTCACCCCTGCCATATCGCAGATCCCCACCGCTTTAAAGCGGGGGGCAAAATCAGAAGTGGCCCACAAGTGGACAAAATGGCTACCTCACCCCTGCCGTATCTGGGATCCCCACCGCTTCAGAGCGGGGGTCAAAATCAGAAGTGGCCCACAAGTGGGCAAAGTGGCTACCTCACCCCTACCGTATCGGGGATCCCCACCGCTTCAGAGCGGGGGGCAAAATCAGAAGTGGCCCACAAGTGGGCAAAGTGGCTACCTCACCCCTGCCATATCGGGGATCCCCACCGCTTCAGAGCGGGGGGCAAAATCAGAAGTGGCCTACAAGTGGGCAAAATGGCTACCTCACCCCTGCCGTCTCGGGGATCCCCACCGCTTCAGAGCGGGGGGCAAAATCAGAAGTGGCCCACAAGTGGGCAAAGTGGCTACCTCACCCTTTGCCGTCTCGGGGATCCCCACCGCTTCAGAGCGGGGGGCAAAATCAGAAGTGGCCCACAAGTGGGCAAAGTGGCTACCTCACCCCTGCCGTATCGGGGATCCCCACCGCTGCAGAGCGGGGGGCAAAATCAGAAGTGGCCCACAAGTGGGCAAAGTGGCTACCTCACCCCTGCCGTATCGGGGATCCCCACCGCTGCAGAGCGGGGGGCAAAATCAGAAGTGGCCCACAAGTGGGCAAAGTGGCTACCTCACCCCTGCCGTATCGGGGATCCCCACCGCTTCAGAGCGGGGGGCAAAATCAGAAGTGGCCCACAAGTGGGCAAAATGGCTACCTCACCCCTGCCGTATCGGGGATCCCCACCGCTGCAGAGCGGGGGGCAAAATCAGAAGTGGCCCACAAGTGGGCAAAGTGGCTACCTCACCCCTGCCGTATCGGGGATCCCCACCGCTTCAGAGCGGGGGGCAAAATCAGAAGTGGCCCACAAGTGGGCAAAGTGGCTACCTCACCCCTGCCGTCTCGGGGATCCCCACCGCTTCAGAGCGGGGGGCAAAATCAAAAGTGGCCCACAAGTGGGCAAAATGGCTACCTCAGCCCTGCCGTATCGGGGATCCCCACCGCTTCAGAGCGGGGGGCAAAATCAGAAGTGGCCCACAAGTGGGCAAAGTGGCTACCTCACCCCTGCCGTATCGGGGATCCCCACCGCTTCAGAGCGGGGGGCAAAATCAGAAGTGGCCCACAAGTGGGCAAAGTGGCTACCTCAGCCCTGCCGTATCGGGAATCCCCAGCGCTTCAAAGCGGGGAACAAAATCAGTAGTGGCCCAGAAGTGGGCAAAATGGCTACCTCACCCCTGCCGTCTCGGGAATCCCCACCGCTTCAGAGCGGGGGGCAAAATCAGAAGTGGCCCACAAGTGGGCAAAGTGGCTACCTCACCCCTGCCATATCGGGGATCCCCACCGCTTCAGAGCGGGGGGCAAAATCAGAAGTGGCCCACAAGTGGGCAAAGTGGCTACCTCACCCCTGCCGTATCGGGGATCCCCACCGCTTCAGAGCGGGGGTCAAAATCAGAAGTGGCCCACAAGTGGGCAAAGTGGCTACCTCACGCCTACCGTATCGGGGATCCCCACCGCTTCAGAGCGGGGGTCAAAATCAGAAGTGGCCCACAAGTGGGCAAAGTGGCTACCTCACGCCTACCGTATCGGGGATCCCCACCGCTTCAGAGCGGGGGGCAAAATCAAAAGTGGCCCAGAAGTGGGCAAAGTGGCTACCTCACCCCTGCCGTATCGGGGATCCCCACCGCTTCAAAGCGGGGGGCAAAATCAGAAGTGGCCCACAAGTGGGCAAAGTGGCTACCTCACCCCTGCCGTATCGGGGATCCCCACCGCTTCAGGGCGGGGGGCAAAATCAGAAGTGGCCCACAAGTGGGCAAAGTGGCTACCTCACCCCTGCCGTATCGGGGATCCCCACCGCTTCAGAGCGGGGGGCAAAATCAGAAGTGGCCCACAAGTGGGCAAAGTGGCTACCTCACCCCTGCCGTCTCGGGGATCCCCACCGCTTCAGAGCGGGGGGCAAAATCAGAAGTGGCCCACAAGTGGGCAAAGTGGCTACCTCGGCCCTTGCCGTATCGGGGATCCCCACCGCTGCAGAGCGGGGGGCAAAATCAGAAGTGGCCCACAAGTGGGCAAAGTGGCTACCTCACCCCTGCCGTATAGGGGATCCCCACCGCTGCAGAGCGGGGGGCAAAATCAGAAGTGGCCCACAAGTGGGCAAAGTGGCTACCTCACCCCTGCCGTATCGGGGATCCCCACCGCTGCAGAGCGGGGGGCAAAATCAGAAGTGGCCCACAAGTGGGCAAAGTGGCTACCTCACCCCTGCCATATCGCAGATCCCCACCGCTTCAGAGCGGGGGGCAAAATCAGAAGTGGCCCACAAGTGGGCAAAATGGCTACCTCACCCCTGCCGTATCGGGGATCCCCACCGCTTCAGAGCGTGGGTCAAAATCAGAAGTGGCCCACAAGTGGGCAAAGTGGCTACCTCACCCCTACCGTATCGGGGATCCCCACCGCTTCAAAGCGGGGGGCAAAATCAAAAGTGGCCCAGAAGTGGGCAAAGTGGCTACCTCACCCCTGCCGTCTCGGGGATCCCCACCGCTGCAGAGCGGGGGGCAAAATCAGAAGTGGCCCACAAGTGGGCAAAATGGCTACCTCACCCCTGCCATATCGGGGATCCCCACCGCTTCAGAGCGGGGGGCAAAATCAGAAGTGGCCCACAAGTGGGTAAAATGGCTACCTCACCCCTGCCGTATCGGGGATCCCCACCGCTGCAGAGCGGGGGGCAAAATCAGAAGTGGCCCACAAGTGGGCAAAGTGGCTACCTCACCCCTGCCGTATCGGTGATCCCCACCGCTTCAAAGCGGGGGGCAAAACCAGAAGTGGCCCACAAGTGGGCAAAGTGGCTACCTCACCCCTGCCGTATCGGGGATCCCCACCGCTTCAGAGCGGGGGGCAAAATCAGAAGTGGCCCACAAGTGGGCAAAGTGGCTACCTCACCCCTACCGTATCGGGGATCCCCACGGTTGCAGAGCGGGGGGCAAAATCAGAAGTGGCCCACAAGTGGGCAAAATGGCTACCTCACCCCTGCCGTATCGGGGATCCCCACCGCTTCAGAGCGGGGGGCAAAATCAGAAGTGGCCCACAAGTGGGCAAAGTGGCTACCTCACCCCTACCGTATCGGGGATCCCCGACGCTGCAGAGCGGGGGGCAAAATCAGAAGTGGCCCACAAGTGGGCAAAGTGGCTACCTCACCCCTCCCGTATCGGGGATCCCCACCGCTTCAGAGCGGGGGGCAAAATCAGAAGTGGCCCACAAGTGGGCAAAGTGGCTACCTCACCCCTGCCGTATCGGGGATCCCCACCGCTTCGGAGCGGGGGGCAAAATCAGAAGTGGCCCACAAGTGGGCAAAGTGGCTACCTCACCCCTGCCGTATCGGGGATCCCCACCGCTTCAGCGCGGGGGGCAAAATCAGAAGTGGCCCACAAGTGGGCAAAGTGGCTACCTCACCCCTGCCGTATCGGGGATCCCCACCGCTTCAGAGCGGGGGTCAAAATCAGAATTGGCCCACAAGTGGGCAAAGTGGCTACCTCACCCCTGCCGTATCGGGGATCCCCACCGCTTCAGAGCGGGGGTCAAAATCAGAAGTGGCCCACAAGTGGGCAAAGTGGCTACCTCACGCCTACCGTATCGGGGATCCCCACCGCTTCAGAGCGGGGGGCAAAATCAAAAGTGGCCCAGAAGTGGGCAAAGTGGCTACCTCACCCCTGCCGTATCGGGGATCCCCACCGCTTCAAAGCGGGGGGCAAAATCAGAAGTGGCCCACAAGTGGGCAAAGTGGCTACCTCACCCCTGCCGTATCGGGGATCCCCACCGCTTCAGGGCGGGGGGCAAAATCAGAAGTGGCCCACAAGTGGGCAAAGTGGCTACCTCACCCCTGCCGTATCGGGGATCCCCACCGCTTCAGAGCGGGGGGCAAAATCAGAAGTGGCCCACAAGTGGGCAAAGTGGCTACCTCACCCCTGCCGTCTCGGGGATCCCCACCGCTTCAGAGCGGGGGGCAAAATCAGAAGTGGCCCACAAGTGGGCAAAGTGGCTACCTCACCCCTTGCCGTATCGGGGATCCCCACCGCTGCAGAGCGGGGGGCAAAATCAGAAGTGGCCCACAAGTGGGCAAAGTGGCTACCTCACCCCTGCCGTATAGGGGATCCCCACCGCTGCAGAGCGGGGGGCAAAATCAGAAGTGGCCCACAAGTGGGCAAAGTGGCTACCTCACCCCTGCCGTATCGGGGATCCCCACCGCTGCAGAGCGGGGGGCAAAATCAGAAGTGGCCCACAAGTGGGCAAAGTGGCTACCTCACCCCTGCCATATCGCAGATCCCCACCGCTTCAGAGCGGGGGGCAAAATCAGAAGTGGCCCACAAGTGGGCAAAATGGCTACCTCACCCCTGCCGTATCGGGGATCCCCACCGCTTCAGAGCGTGGGTCAAAATCAGAAGTGGCCCACAAGTGGGCAAAGTGGCTACCTCACCCCTACCGTATCGGGGATCCCCACCGCTTCAAAGCGGGGGGCAAAATCAAAAGTGGCCCAGAAGTGGGCAAAGTGGCTACCTCACCCCTGCCGTCTCGGGGATCCCCACCGCTGCAGAGCGGGGGGCAAAATCAGAAGTGGCCCACAAGTGGGCAAAATGGCTACCTCACCCCTGCCATATCGGGGATCCCCACCGCTTCAGAGCGGGGGGCAAAATCAGAAGTGGCCCACAAGTGGGTAAAATGGCTACCTCACCCCTGCCGTATCGGGGATCCCCACCGCTGCAGAGCGGGGGGCAAAATCAGAAGTGGCCCACAAGTGGGCAAAGTGGCTACCTCACCCCTGCCGTATCGGTGATCCCCACCGCTTCAAAGCGGGGGGCAAAACCAGAAGTGGCCCACAAGTGGGCAAAGTGGCTACCTCACCCCTGCCGTATCGGGGATCCCCACCGCTTCAGAGCGGGGGGCAAAATCAGAAGTGGCCCACAAGTGGGCAAAGTGGCTACCTCACCCCTACCGTATCGGGGATCCCCACGGTTGCAGAGCGGGGGGCAAAATCAGAAGTGGCCCACAAGTGGGCAAAATGGCTACCTCACCCCTGCCGTATCGGGGATCCCCACCGCTTCAGAGCGGGGGGCAAAATCAGAAGTGGCCCACAAGTGGGCAAAGTGGCTACCTCACCCCTACCGTATCGGGGATCCCCGACGCTGCAGAGCGGGGGGCAAAATCAGAAGTGGCCCACAAGTGGGCAAAGTGGCTACCTCACCCCTCCCGTATCGGGGATCCCCACCGCTTCAGAGCGGGGGGCAAAATCAGAAGTGGCCCACAAGTGGGCAAAGTGGCTACCTCACCCCTGCCGTATCGGGGATCCCCACCGCTTCGGAGCGGGGGGCAAAATCAGAAGTGGCCCACAAGTGGGCAAAGTGGCTACCTCACCCCTGCCGTATCGGGGATCCCCACCGCTTCAGCGCGGGGGGCAAAATCAGAAGTGGCCCACAAGTGGGCAAAGTGGCTACCTCACCCCTGCCGTATCGGGGATCCCCACCGCTTCAGAGCGGGGGGCAAAATCAGAATTGGCCCACAAGTGGGCAAAGTGGCTACCTCACCCCTGCCGTATCGGGGATCCCCACCGCTTCAGAGCGGGGGGCAAAATCAGAAGTGGCCCACAAGTGGGCAAAGTGGCTACCTCACCCCTGCCATATCAGGGATCCCCACCGCTTCAGAGCGGGGGACAAAATCAGAAGTGGCCCACAAGTGGGCAAAATGGCTACCTCACCCCTGCCGTATCGGGGATCCCCACCGCTGCAGAGCGGGGGGCAAAATCAGAAGTGGCCCACAGATGGGCAAAGTGGCTACCTCACCCCTGCCGTCTCGGGGATCCCCACCGCTTCAAAGCGGGGGGCAAGATCAGAAGTGGCCCACAAGTGGGCAAAGTGGCTACCTCACCCCTGCCATATCGGGGATCCCCACCGCTGCAAAGCGGAGGGCAAAATCAGAAGTGGCACACAAGTGGGCAAAGTGGCTACCTCACCCCTACCATATCGGGGATCCCCACCGCTGCAGAGCGGGGGGCAAAATCAGAAGTGGCCCACAAGTGGGCCAAATGGCTACCTCACCCCTGCCGTATCGGGGATCCCCACCGCTTCAGAGCGGGGGGCAAAATCAGAAGTGGCCCACAAGTGGGCAAAATGGCTACCTCAGCCCTGCCGTATCGGGGATCCCCACCGCTTCAGAGCGGGGGGCAAGATCAAAAGTGGCCCACAAGTGGGCAAAGTGGCTACCTCACCCCTGCCGTATCGGGGATCCCCACCGCTTCAGAGCGGGGGACAAAATCAGAAGTGGCCCACAAGTGGGCAAAGTGGCTACCTCACCCCTGCCGTATCGGGGATCCCCACCGCTGCAAAGCGGAGGGCAAAATCAGAAGTGGCACACAAGTGGGCAAAGTGGCTACCTCACCCCTGCCGTATCGGGGATCTCCACCGCTGCAGAGCGGGGGGCAAAATCAGAAGTGGCCCACAAGTGGGCAAAGTGGCTACCTCACCCCTGCCGTATCGGGGATCCCCACCGCTTCAGAGCGGGGGACAAAATCAGAAGTGGCCCACAAGTGGGCAAAGTGGCTACCTCACCCCTGCCGTATCGGGGATCCCCACCGCTTCAGAGCGGGGGGCAAAATCAGAAGTGGCCCACAAGTGGGCAAAGTGGCTACCTCACCACTGCCGTCTCGGGGATCCCCACAGCTTCAGAGCGGGGGGCAAAATCAGAAGTGGCCCACAAGTGGGCAAAGTGGCTACCTCACCCCTGCCGTATCGGGGATCCCCACCGCTTCAGAGCGGGGGGCAAAATCAGAAGTGGCCCACAAGTGGGCAAAGTGGCTACCTCACCACTGCCGTCTCGGGGATCCCCACCGCTTCAGAGCGGGGGGCAAAATCAGAAGTGGCCCACAAGTGGGCAAAGTGGCTACCTCACCCCTGCCGTATCGGGGATCCCCACCGCTTCAGAGCGGGGGTCAAAATCAGAAGTGGCCCACAAGTGGGCAAAGTGGCTACCTCACCCCTGCCGTATCGGGGATCCCCACCGCTTCAGAGCGGGAGGCGAAATCAGAAGTGGCCCACAAGTGGGCAAAATGGCTACCTCAGCCCTGCCGTATCGGGGATCCCCACCGCTTCAGAGCGGGGGGCAAGATCAGAAGTGGCCCACAAGTGGGCAAAGTGGCTACCTCACCCCTGCCATATCGGGGATCCCCACCGCTGCAAAGCGGAGGGCAAAATCAGAAGTGGCACACAAGTGGGCAAAGTGGCTACCTCACCCCTGCCGTATCGGGGATCCCCACCGCTGCAGAGCGGGGGGCAAAATCAGAAGTGGCCCACAAGTGGGCAAAGTGGCTACCTCACCCCTGCCGTATCGGGGATCCCCACCGCTTCAGAGCGGGGGACAAAATCAGAAGTGGCCCACAAGTGGGCAAAGTGGCTACCTCACCCCTGCCGTATCGGGGATCCCCACCGCTTCAGAGCGGGGGGCAAAATCAGAAGTGGCCCACAAGTGGGCAAAGTGGCTACCTCACCACTGCCGTCTCGGGGATCCCCACCGCTTCAGAGCGGGGGGCAAAATCAGAAGTGGCCCACAAGTGGGCAAAATGGCTACCTCACCCCTGCCGTATCGGGGATCCCCACCGCTTCAGAGCGGGGGGCAAAATCAGAAGTGGCCCACAAGTGGGCAAAATGGCTACCTCACCCCTGCCGTATCGGGGATCCCCACCGCTTCAGAGCGGGGGACAAAATCAGAAGTGGCCCACAAGTGGGCAAAGTGGCTACCTCACCTCTGCCGTATCGGGGATCCCCACCGCTTCAAAGCGGGGGGCAAAATCAGAAGTGGCCCACAAGTGGGCAAAGTGGCTACCTCACCACTGCCGTCTCGGGGATCCCCACCGCTTCAGAGCGGGGGGCAAAATCAGAAGTGGCCCACAAGTGGGCAAAATGGCTACCTCACCCCTGCCGTATCGGGGATCCCCAGCGCTTCAGAGCGGGGGTCAAAATCAGAAGTGGCCCACAAGTGGGCAAAGTGGCTACCTCACCCCTACCATATCGGGGATCCCCACCGCTGCAGAGCGGGGGGCAAAATCAGAAGTGGCACACAAGTGGGCAAAGTGGCTACCTCACCCCTACCATATCGGGGATCCCCACCGCTGCAGAGCGGGGGGCAAAATCAGAAGTGGCCCACAAGTGGGCCAAATGGCTACCTCACCCCTGCCGTATCGGGGATCCCCACCGCTTCAGAGCGGGGGGCAAAATCAGAAGTGGCCCACAAGTGGGCAAAATGGCTACCTCAGCCCTGCCGTATCGGGGATCCCCACCGCTTCAGAGCGGGGGGCAAGATCAAAAGTGGCCCACAAGTGGGCAAAGTGGCTACCTCACCCCTGCCGTATCGGGGATCCCCACCGCTGCAAAGCGGAGGGCAAAATCAGAAGTGGCACACAAGTGGGCAAAGTGGCTACCTCACCCCTGCCGTATCGGGGATCTCCACCGCTGCAGAGCGGGGGGCAAAATCAGAAGTGGCCCACAAGTGGGCAAAGTGGCTACCTCACCCCTGCCGTATCGGGGATCCCCACCGCTTCAGAGCGGGGGACAAAATCAGAAGTGGCCCACAAGTGGGCAAAGTGGCTACCTCACCCCTGCCGTATCGGGGATCCCCACCGCTTCAGAGCGGGGGGCAAAATCAGAAGTGGCCCACAAGTGGGCAAAGTGGCTACCTCACCACTGCCGTCTCGGGGATCCCCACCGCTTCAGAGCGGGGGGCAAAATCAGAAGTGGCCCACAAGTGGGCAAAGTGGCTACCTCACCCCTGCCGTATCGGGGATCCCCACCGCTTCAGAGCGGGGGGCAAAATCAGAAGTGGCCCACAAGTGGGCAAAGTGGCTACCTCACCACTGCCGTCTCGGGGATCCCCACCGCTTCAGAGCGGGGGGCAAAATCAGAAGTGGCCCACAAGTGGGCAAAGTGGCTACCTCACCCCTGCCGTATCGGGGATCCCCACCGCTTCAGAGCGGGGGTCAAAATCAGAAGTGGCCCACAAGTGGGCAAAGTGGCTACCTCACCCCTGCCGTATCGGGGATCCCCACCGCTTCAGAGCGGGAGGCGAAATCAGAAGTGGCCCACAAGTGGGCAAAATGGCTACCTCAGCCCTGCCGTATCGGGGATCCCCACCGCTTCAGAGCGGGGGGCAAGATCAGAAGTGGCCCACAAGTGGGCAAAGTGGCTACCTCACCCCTGCCATATCGGGGATCCCCACCGCTGCAAAGCGGAGGGCAAAATCAGAAGTGGCACACAAGTGGGCAAAGTGGCTACCTCACCCCTGCCGTATCGGGGATCCCCACCGCTGCAGAGCGGGGGGCAAAATCAGAAGTGGCCCACAAGTGGGCAAAGTGGCTACCTCACCCCTGCCGTATCGGGGATCCCCACCGCTTCAGAGCGGGGGAAAAAATCAGAAGTGGCCCACAAGTGGGCAAAGTGGCTACCTCACCCCTGCCGTATCGGGGATCCCCACCGCTTCAGAGCGGGGGGCAAAATCAGAAGTGGCCCACAAGTGGGCAAAGTGGCTACCTCACCACTGCCGTCTCGGGGATCCCCACCGCTTCAGAGCGGGGGGCAAAATCAGAAGTGGCCCACAAGTGGGCAAAATGGCTACCTCACCCCTGCCGTATCGGGGATCCCCACCGCTTCAGAGCGGGGGGCAAAATCAGAAGTGGCCCACAAGTGGGCAAAATGGCTACCTCACCCCTGCCGTATCGGGGATCCCCACCGCTTCAGAGCGGGGGACAAAATCAGAAGTGGCCCACAAGTGGGCAAAGTGGCTACCTCACCCCTACCGTATCGGGGATCCCCACCGCTTCAAAGCGGGGGGCAAAATCAGAAGTGGCCCACAAGTGGGCAAAGTGGCTACCTCACCACTGCCGTCTCGGGGATCCCCACCGCTTCAGAGCGGGGGGCAAAATCAGAAGTGGCCCACAAGTGGGCAAAATGGCTACCTCACCCCTGCCGTATCGGGGATCCCCAGCGCTTCAGAGCGGGGGAAAAAATCAGAAGTGGCCCACAAGTGGGCAAAGTGGCTACCTCACCCCTACCATATCGGGGATCCCCACCGCTGCAGAGCGGGGGGCAAAATCAGAAGTGGCCCACAAGTGGGCCAAATGGCTACCTCACCCCTGCCGTATCGGGGATCCCCACCGCTTCAGAGCGGGGGGCAAAATCAGAAGTGGCCCACAAGTGGGCAAAATGGCTACCTCAGCCCTGCCGTATCGGGGATCCCCACCGCTTCAGAGCGGGGGGCAAAATCAGAAGTGGCCCACAAGTGGGCAAAGTGGCTACCTCACCCCTGCCATATCGGGGATCCCCACCGCTGCAAAGCGGAGGGCAAAATCAGAAGTGGCCCACAAGTGGGCAAAGTGGCTACCTCACCCCTGCCGTATCGGGGATCCCCACCGCTGCAGAGCGGGGGGCAAAATCAGAAGTGGCCCACAAGTGGGCAAAGTGGCTACCTCACCCCTGCCGTATCGGGGATCCCCACCGCTTCAGAGCGGGGGACAAAATCAGAAGTGGCCCACAAGTGGGCAAAGTGGCTGCCTCACCCCTGCCGTATCGGGGATCCCCACCGCTGCAGAGCGGGGGGCAAAATCAGAAGTGGCCCACAAGTGGGCAAAGTGGCTACCTCACCCCTGCCGTATCGGGGATCCCCACCACTTAAGAGCGGGGGGCAAACTCAGAAGTGGCCCACAAGTGGGCAAAATGGCTACCTCACCCCTGCCGTATCGGGGATCCCCACCGCTTCAGAGCGGAGGGCAAAATCAGAAGTGGCCCACAAGTGGGCAAAGTGGCTACCTCACCCCTGCCGTATCGGGGATCCCCACCGCTTCAGAGCGGGGGGCAAAATCAGAAGTGGCCCACAAGTGGGCAAAGTGGCTACCTCACCCCTGCCGTATCGGGGATCCCCACCGCTTCAGAGCGGGGGGCAAAATCAGAAGTCGCCCACAAGTGGGCAAAGTGGCTACCTCACCCCTGCCGTATCGGGAATCCCCACCGCTTCAAAGCGGGGAACAAAATCAGTAGTGGCCCACAAGTGGGCAAAATGGCTACCTCACCCCTACCGTATCGGGGATCCCCACCGCTGCAAAGCGGGGGGCAAAATCAGAAGTGGCCCACAAGTGGGCAAAGTGGCTACCTCACCCCTGCCATATCGGGGATCCCCACCGCTTCAGGGCGGGGGGCAAAATCAGAAGTGGCCCACAAGTGGGCAAAGTGGCTACCTCACCCCTGCCGTATCGGGGATCCCCACCGCTGCAAAGCGGGGGGCAAAATCAGAAGTGGCCCACAAGTGGGCAAAGTGGCTACCTCACCCCTGCCGTCTCGGGGATCCCCACCGCTTCAGAGCGGGGGGCAAAATCAGAAGTGGCCCACAAGTGGGCAAAATGGCTACCTCACCCCTGCCGTATCGGGGATCCCCACCGCTTCAGAGCGGAGGGCAAAATCAGAAGTGGCCCACAAGTGGGCAAAGTGGCTACCTCACCCCTGCCGTATCGGGGATCCCCACCGCTTCAGAGCGGGGGGCAAAATCAGAAGTGGCCCACAAGTGGGCAAAGTGGCTACCTCACCCCTGCCGTATCGGGAATCCCCAGCGCTTCAAAGCGGGGAACAAAATCAGTAGTGGCCCACAAGTGGGCAAAGTGGCTACCTCACCCCTGCCGTATCGGGGATCCCCACCGCTTCAGAGCGGGGGGCAAAATCAGAAGTGGCCCACAGGTGGGCAAAGTGGCTACCTCACCCCTGCCATATCGGGGATCCCCACCGCTGCAGAGCGGGGGGCAAAATCAGAAGTGGCCCACAAGTGGGCAAAATGGCTACCTCACCCCTGCCGTATCGGGAATCCCCAGCGCTTCAAAGCGGGGAACAAAATCAGTAGTGGCCCACAAGTGGGCAAAGTGGCTACCTCACCCCTGCCGTATCGGGAATCCCCACCGCTTCAGAGCGGGGGGCAAAATCAGAAGTGGCCCACAAGTGGGCAAAGTGGCTACCTCACCCCTGCCATATCGGGGATCCCCACCGCTTCAGAGCGGGGGGCAAAATCAGAAGTGGCCCACAAGTGGGCAAAGTGGCTACCTCACCCCTGCCGTATCAGGAATCCCCACCGCTTCAAAGCGGGGGGCAAAATCAGTAGTGGCCCACAAGTGGGCAAAATGGCTACCTCACCCCTACCGTATCGGGGATCCCCACCGCTGCAAAGCGGGGGGCAAAATCAGAAGTGGCCCACAAGTGGGCAAAGTGGCTACCTCACCCCTGCCGTATCGGGGATCCCCACCGCTTCAGAGCGGGGGACAAAATCAGAAGTGGCCCACAAGTGGGCAAAGTGGCTACCTCACCCCTGCCGTATCGGGGATCCCCACCGCTGCAGAGCGGGGGGCAAAATCAGAAGTGGCCCACAAGTGGGCAAAGTGGCTACCTCACCCCTGCCGTCTCGGGGATCCCCACCGCTTCAGAGCGGGGGGCAAAATCAGAAGTGGCCCACAAGTGGGCAAAATGGCTACCTCACCCCTGCCGTATCGGGGATCCCCACCGCTTCAGAGCGGAGGGCAAAATCAGAAGTGGCCCACAAGTGGGCAAAGTGGCTACCTCACCCCTGCCGTATCGGGGATCCCCACCGCTTCAGAGCGGGGGGCAAAATCAGAAGTGGCCCACAAGTGGGCAAAGTGGCTACCTCACCCCTGCCGTATCGGAAATCCCCAGCGCTTCAAAGCGGGGAACAAAATCAGTAGTGGCCCACAAGTGGGCAAAGTGGCTACCTCACCCCTGCCGTCTCGGGAATCCCCACCGCTTCAGAGCGGGGGGCAAAATCAGAAGTGGCCCACAAGTGGACAAAGTGGCTACCTCACCCCTGCCATATCGGGGATCCCCACCGCTTCAGAGCGGGGGGCAAAATCAGAAGTGGCCCACAAGTGGGCAAAGTGGCTACCTCACCCCTGCCGTATCGGGAATCCCCACCGCTTCAAAGCGGGGAACAAAATCAGTAGTGGCCCACAAGTGGGCAAAATGGCTACCTCACCCCTGCCGTATCGGGGATCCCCACCGCTGCAAAGCGGGGGGCAAAATCAGAAGTGGCCCACAAGTGGGCAAAGTGGCTACCTCACCCCTGCCGTATCAGGGATCCCCACCGCTTCAGAGCGGGGGGCAAAATCAGAAGTGGCCCACAAGTGGGCAAAGTGGCTACCACACCCCTGCCGTATCGGGGATCCCCACCGCTTCAAAGCGGGGAACAAAATCAGTAGTGGCCCACAAGTGGGCAAAGTGGCTACCTCACGCCTGCCGTCTCGGGAATCCCCACCGCTTCAGAGCGGGGGGCAAAATCAGAAGTGGCCCACAAGTGGGCAAAGTGGCTACCTCACCCCTGCCATATCGGAGATCCCCACCGCTTCAGAGCGGGGGGCAAAATCAGAAGTGGCCCACAAGTGGGCAAAATGGCTACCTCACCCCTGCCGTATCGGGGATCCCCACCGCTTCAGAGCGGGGGTCAAAATCAGAAGTGGCCCACAAGTGGGCAAAGTGGCTACCTCACCCCTACCGTATCGGGGATCCCCACCGCTTCAAAGCGGGGGGCAAAATCAAAAGTGGCCCAGAAGTGGGCAAAGTGGCTACCTCACCCCTGCCGTCTCGGGGATCCCCACCGCTGCAGAGCGGGGGGCAAAATCAGAAGTGGCCCACAAGTGGGCAAAGTGGCTACCTCACCCCTGCCGTATCGGGGATCCCCACCGCTGCAAAGCGGGGGGCAAAATCAGAAGTGGCCCACAAGTGGGCAAAGTGGCTACCTCACCTGTGCCGTATCGGGGATCCCCACCGCTGCAGAGCGGGGGGCAAAATCAGAAGTGGCCCACAAGTGGGCAAAGTGGCTACCTCACCCGTGCCGTATCGGGGATCCCCACCGCTTCAGAGCGGGGGGCAAAATCAGAAGTGGCCCACAAGTGGGCAAAGTGGCTACCACACCCCTGCCATATCGGGGATCCCCACCGCTTCAAAGCGGGGAACAAAATCAGTAGTGGCCCACAAGTGGGCAAAGTGGCTACCTCACCCCTGCCGTCTCGGGAATCCCCACCGCTTCAGAGCGGGGGGCAAAATCAGAAGTGGCCCACAAGTGGGCAAAGTGGCTACCTCACCTCTGCCGTATCGGGGATCCCCACCGCTTCAGAGCGGGGGGCAAAATCAGAAGTGGCCCACAAGTGGGCAAAATGGCTACCTCACCCCTGCCGTATCGGGGATCCCCACTGCTTCAGAGCGGGGGTCAAAATCAGAAGTGGCCCACAAGTGGGCAAAGTGGCTACCTCACCCCTACCGTATCGGGGATCCCCACCGCTTCAAAGCGGGGGGCAAAATCAAAAGTGGCCCAGAAGTGGGCAAAGTGGCTACCTCACCCCTGCCGTCTCGGGGATCCCCACCGCTGCAGAGCGGGGGGCAAAATCAGAAGTGGCCCACAAGTGGGCAAAGTGGCTACCTCACCCCTGCCGTATCGGGGATCCCCACCGCTGCAAAGCGGGGGGCAAAATCAGAAGTGGCCCACAAGTGGGCAAAGTGGCTACCTCACCCGTGCCGTATCGGGGATCCCCACCGCTGCAGAGCGGGGGGCAAAATCAGAAGTGGCCCACAAGTGGGCAAAGTGGCTACCTCACCCCTGCCGTATCGGGGATCCCCACCGCTTCAGAGCGGGGGGCAAAATCAGAAGTGGCCCACAAGTGGGCAAAATGGCTACCTCACCCCTGCCGTATCGGGGATCCCCACCGCCTCAGAGCGGGGGTCAAAATCAGAAGTGGCCCACAAGTGGGCAAAGTGGCTACCTCACCCCTACCGTATCGGGGATCCCCACCGCTTCAAAGCGGGGGGCAAAATCAAAAGTGGCCCACAAGTGGGCAAAGTGGCTACCTCACCCCTGCCGTCTCGGGGATCCCCACCGCTGCAGAGCGGGGGGCAAAATCAGAAGTGGCCCACAAGTGGGCAAAATGGCTACCTCACCCCTGCCATATCGGGGATCCCCACCGCTTCAGAGCGGGGGGCAAAATCAGAAGTGGCCCACAAGTGGGTAAAATGGCTACCTCACCCCTGCCGTATCGGGGATCCCCACCGCTGCAAAGCGGGGGGCAAAATCAGAAGTGGCCCACAAGTGGGCAAAGTGGCTACCTCACCCCTGCCGTCTCGGGAATCCCCACCGCTTCAGAGCGGGGGGCAAAATCAAAAGTGGCCCACAAGTGGGCAAAGTGGCTACCTCACCCCTGCCGTATCGGGGATCCCCACCACTTCAGAGCGGGGGGCAAACTCAGAAGTGGCCCACAAGTGGGCAAAGTGGCTACCTCACCCCTACCGTATCGGGGATCCCCACCGCTGCAGAGCGGGGGGCAAAATCAGAAGTGGCCCACAAGTGGGCAAAATGGCTACCTCACCCCTGCCGTATCGGGGATCCCCACCGCTTCAGAGCGGGGGGCAAAATCAGAAGTGGCCCACAAGTGGGCAAAGTGGCTACCTCACCCCTACCGTATCGGGGACCCCCGACGCTGCAGAGCGGGGGGCAAAATCAGAAGTGGCCCACAAGTGGGCAAAGTGGCTACCTCACCCCTGCCGTATCGGGGATCCCCACCGCTTCAGAGCGGGGGGCAAAATCAGAAGTGGCCCACAAGTGGGCAAAGTGGCTACCTCACCCCTGCCGTATCGGGGATCCCCACCGCTTCAGAGCGGGGGGCAAAATCAGAAGTGGCCCACAAGTGGGCAAAGTGGCTACCTCACCCCTGCCGTATCGGGGATCCCCACCGCTTCAGAGCGGGGGACAAAATCAGAATTGGCCCACAAGTGGGCAAAGTGGCTACCTCACCCCTGCCATATCGGGGATCCCCACCGCTGCAGAGCGGGCGTCAAAATCAGTAGTGGCCCACAAGTGGGCAAAGTGGCTACCTCACCCCTGCCGTATCGGGGATCCCCACCGCTTCAGAGCGGGGGGCAAAATCAGAAGTGGCCCACAAGTGGGCAAAGTGGCTACCTCACCCCTACCGTATCGGGGATCCCCACCGCTTCAAAGCGGGGGGCAAAATCAAAAGTGGCCCAGAAGTGGGCAAAGTGGCTACCTCACCCCTGCCGTCTCGGGGATCCCCACCGCTGCAGAGCGGGGGGCAAAATCAGAAGTGGCCCACAAGTGGGCAAAGTGGCTACCTCACCCCTGCCGTATCGGGGATCCCCACCGCTGCAAAGCGGGGGGCAAAATCAGAAGTGGCCCACAAGTGGGCAAAGTGGCTACCTCACCTGTGCCGTATCGGGGATCCCCACCGCTGCAGAGCGGGGGGCAAAATCAGAAGTGGCCCACAAGTGGGCAAAGTGGCTACCTCACCCGTGCCGTATCGGGGATCCCCACCGCTTCAGAGCGGGGCGCAAAATCAGAAGTGGCCCACAAGTGGGCAAAGTGGCTACCACACCCCTGCCATATCGGGGATCCCCACCGCTTCAAAGCGGGGAACAAAATCAGTAGTGGCCCACAAGTGGGCAAAGTGGCTACCTCACCCCTGCCGTCTCGGGAATCCCCACCGCTTCAGAGCGGGGGGCAAAATCAGAAGTGGCCCACAAGTGGGCAAAGTGGCTACCTCACCCCTGCCGTATCGGGGATCCCCACCGCTTCAGAGCGGGGGGCAAAATCAGAAGTGGCCCACAAGTGGGCAAAATGGCTACCTCACCCCTGCCGTATCGGGGATCCCCACTGCTTCAGAGCGGGGGTCAAAATCAGAAGTGGCCCACAAGTGGGCAAAGTGGCTACCTCACCCCTACCGTATCGGGGATCCCCACCGCTTCAAAGCGGGGGGCAAAATCAAAAGTGGCCCAGAAGTGGGCAAAGTGGCTACCTCACCCCTGCCGTCTCGGGGATCCCCACCGCTGCAGAGCGGGGGGCAAAATCAGAAGTGGCCCACAAGTGGGCAAAGTGGCTACCTCACCCCTGCCGTATCGGGGATCCCCACCGCTGCAAAGCGGGGGGCAAAATCAGAAGTGGCCCACAAGTGGGCAAAGTGGCTACCTCACCCGTGCCGTATCGGGGATCCCCACCGCTGCAGAGCGGGGGGCAAAATCAGAAGTGGCCCACAAGTGGGCAAAGTGGCTACCTCACCCCTGCCGTATCGGGGATCCCCACCGCTTCAGAGCGGGGGGCAAAATCAGAAGTGGCCCACAAGTGGGCAAAATGGCTACCTCACCCCTGCCGTATCGGGGATCCCCACCGCCTCAGAGCGGGGGTCAAAATCAGAAGTGGCCCACAAGTGGGCAAAGTGGCTACCTCACCCCTACCGTATCGGGGATCCCCACCGCTTCAAAGCGGGGGGCAAAATCAAAAGTGGCCCACAAGTGGGCAAAGTGGCTACCTCACCCCTGCCGTCTCGGGGATCCCCACCGCTGCAGAGCGGGGGGCAAAATCAGAAGTGGCCCACAAGTGGGCAAAATGGCTACCTCACCCCTGCCATATCGGGGATCCCCACCGCTTCAGAGCGGGGGGCAAAATCAGAAGTGGCCCACAAGTGGGTAAAATGGCTACCTCACCCCTGCCGTATCGGGGATCCCCACCGCTGCAAAGCGGGGGGCAAAATCAGAAGTGGCCCACAAGTGGGCAAAGTGGCTACCTCACCCCTGCCGTCTCGGGAATCCCCACCGCTTCAGAGCGGGGGGCAAAATCAAAAGTGGCCCACAAGTGGGCAAAGTGGCTACCTCACCCCTGCCGTATCGGGGATCCCCACCACTTCAGAGCGGGGGGCAAACTCAGAAGTGGCCCACAAGTGGGCAAAGTGGCTACCTCACCCCTACCGTATCGGGGATCCCCACCGCTGCAGAGCGGGGGGCAAAATCAGAAGTGGCCCACAAGTGGGCAAAATGGCTACCTCACCCCTGCCGTATCGGGGATCCCCACCGCTTCAGAGCGGGGGGCAAAATCAGAAGTGGCCCACAAGTGGGCAAAGTGGCTACCTCACCCCTACCGTATCGGGGACCCCCGACGCTGCAGAGCGGGGGGCAAAATCAGAAGTGGCCCACAAGTGGGCAAAGTGGCTACCTCACCCCTGCCGTATCGGGGATCCCCACCGCTTCAGAGCGGGGGGCAAAATCAGAAGTGGCCCACAAGTGGGCAAAGTGGCTACCTCACCCCTGCCGTATCGGGGATCCCCACCGCTTCAGAGCGGGGGGCAAAATCAGAAGTGGCCCACAAGTGGGCAAAGTGGCTACCTCACCCCTGCCGTATCGGGGATCCCCACCGCTTCAGAGCGGGGGACAAAATCAGAATTGGCCCACAAGTGGGCAAAGTGGCTACCTCACCCCTGCCATATCGGGGATCCCCACCGCTGCAGAGCGGGCGTCAAAATCAGTAGTGGCCCACAAGTGGGCAAAGTGGCTACCTCACCCCTGCCGTATCGGGGATCCCCACCGCTTCAGAGCGGGGGGCAAAATCAGAAGTGGCCCACAAGTGGGCAAAGTGGCTACCTCACCCCTGCCATATCGGGGATCCCCACCGCTTCAGAGCGGGGGACAAAATCAGAAGTGGCCCACAAGTGGGCAAAATGGCTACCTCACCCCTGCCGTATCGGGGATCCCCACCGCTGCAGAGCGGGGGGCAAAATCAGAAGCGGCCCACAGATGGGCAAAGTGGCTACCTCACCCCTGCCGTATCGGGGATCCCCACCGCTTCAGAGCGGGGGGCAAAATCAGAAGTGGCCCACAAGTGGGCAAAGTGGCTACCTCACCCCTGCCGTATCGGGGATCCCCACCGCTTCAGAGCGGGGGGCAAAATCAGAAGTGGCCCACAAGTGGGCAAAGTGGCTACCTCACCACTGCCGTCTCGGGGATCCCCACCGCTTCAGAGCGGGGGGCAAAATCAGAAGTGGCCCACAAGTGGGCAAAATGGCTACCTCACCCCTGCCGTATCGGGGATCCCCGCCGCTTCAGGGCGGGGGTCAAAATCAGAAGTGGCCCACAAGTGGGCAAAGTGGCTACCTCACCCCTACCATATCGGGGATCCCCACCGCTGCAGAGCGGGGGGCAAAATCAGAAGTGGCCCACAAGTGGGCCAAATGGCTACCTCACCCCTGCCGTATCGGGGATCCCCACCGCTTCAGAGCGGGGGGCAAAATCAGAAGTGGCCCACAAGTGGGCAAAGTGGCTACCTCACCCCTGCCGTATCGGGGATCCCCACCGCTTCAGAGCGGGGGTCAAAATCAGAAGTGGCCCACAAGTGGGCAAAATGGCTACCTCACCCCTGCCGTATCGGGGATCCCCACCGCTTCAGAGCGGGGGGCAAAATCAGAAGTGGCCCACAAGTGGGCAAAGTGGCTACCTCACCCCTGCCATATCGGGGATCCCCACCGCTGCAAAGCGGAGGGCAAAATCAGAAGTGGCCCACAAGTGGGCAAAGTGGCTACCTCACCCCTGCCATATCGGGGATCCCCACCGCTGCAGAGCGGGGGACAAAATCAGAAGTGGCCCACAAGTGGGCAAAATGGCTACCTCACCCCTGCCGTATCGGGGATCCCCACCGCTTCAGAGCGGGGGGCAAAATCAGAAGTGGCCCACAGATGGGCAAAGTGGCTACCTCACCCCTGCCGTCTCGGGGATCCCCACCGCTGCAGAGCGGGGGGCAAAATCAGAAGTGGCCCACAAGTGGGCAAAGTGGCTACCTCACCCCTGCCGTATCGGGGATCCCCACCGCTTCAGAGCGGGGGGCAAAATCAGAAGTGGCCCACAAGTGGGCAAAGTGGCTACCTCACCACTGCCGTCTCGGGGATCCCCACCGCTTCAGAGCGGGGGGCAAAATCAGAAGTGGCCCACAAGTGGGCAAAATGGCTACCTCACCCCTGCCGTATCGGGGATCCCCACCGCTTCAGAGCGGGGGGCAAAATCAGAAGTGGCCCACAAGTGGGCAAAGTGGCTACCTCACCCCTACCGTATCGGGGATCCCCACCGCTGCAGAGCGGGGGGCAAAATCAGAAGTGGCCCACAAGTGGGCTAAATTGGTACCTCACCCCTGCCATATCGGGGATCCTGACCACTTCAGAGCGGGAGGCGAAATCAGAAGTGGCCCACAAAAGGGCAAAATGGCTACCTCACCCCTGCCGTATCGGGGATCCCCACCGCTTCAGAGCGGGGGGCAAAATCAGAAGTGGCCCACAAGTGGGCAAAGTGGCTACCTCACCCCTGCCGTATCGGGGATCCCCACCGCTGCAAAGCGGAGGGCAAAATCAGAAGTGGCCCACAAGTGGGCAAAGTGGCTACCTCACCCCTACCGTATCGGGGATCCCCACCGCTGCAGAGCGGGGGGCAAAATCAAAAGTGGCCCACAAGTGGGCAAAGTGGCTACCTCAACCCTGCCGTATCGGGGATCCCCACCGCTTCAGAGCGGGGGGCAAAATCAGAAGTGGCCCACAAGTGGGCAAAGTGGCTACCTCACCCGCCTTGCATGCCTTCATTGTTGCTGCACATCCACCACACCCATGAAAACCCAACTCTGTGCAAAACAAAAAATAGTGTCATGAAAAGTGTCATGGAACCACGGGGTAGTTCTTGGGGGCGTTTGTGCATAGCGCGCGCCCAGCACGCAGTTTAGAAGGCAAAATTCGGGAATTTCAGGGTAATTCGCAATATTCTTGCCCATCTAGTCAATTCTACACCCCCACAATGATGAGTTCCATCCCTCATACCCTATTTCTTTTATGTCCCAATGATGATGTCATCGATGTATGGATCACACACATCCCACATGTCAACAAGAACCCATTCAAAAACTTGCTGCCATACAATAGGGCTGTTTTTCAGGCCTTGTGGCATGTATCAGAGACACAAGATTCCTATAGGAGAAATGTGGTTGTACGATGGAGTACTCTTGGTGAAAATAATCTGATTGAACGTATCCTTCAAGTCCAAAACACACCATCACTGGTTCTGGCCTATAGTAGGGAGAAAGTATGCATCAGTTTCAGCTTGCTGATTGGGTGCTCAATAATCATAACGAGGTACCCTTCTTCAATGGCATGCTCAACAACACACACAAATGTACCTCCCCCCCCTTTAAGCCCCCCCCCCCAAGATTGCACCACCAAAACGTAACATTTCGCAACTGCAGTTGTGCATCCACAACAACAGTAGTGCGAATCACATTGAAATATGATGTTACTTCTGTGCGTGTGCCCTTTCCACAGGCACTGTATTGAACTCTTTTTGCGAGTCCAAACAACCCTTGAACTCCCGGACGTGTTCAGTGGGCAATTTACGTATAGGTTGAGGAAGGAAGGGTGAGGAACCTATGACAGTTGCCAACAGCAGGCCACCCTTGCTACAAGAGTGGTACCAAACATGAGTGCCTCTAGCATACATTAGTGTGTGAATGACAGGAGAAATCAACTCTAACAGGGGGCACTAACAGGGACAGAACATGAGAGCACACTACAACCCACCGTTGTCACAAGAAATGTCAAAGTGACGCCCCCCACCTTGGGGGTGGTTGCAAAGGGGGGGGGGGGCATTTCAAAGGGGGGAGGAACTAGAAATGAGGGGTAAACATACATGCAACTCATATAAATGCAGCACAAGGGAAATGGTTAGGGGTAGCTGGGAGTAGTATACAGCCTGGGTATGTTCTTATACAAACTTCGTGCACAGCACACAATACGCCCCCCTTGTGCATGGCATTTTCTTGGGCACAGGGGGATACCAGCTCTTTAAGAGGTTCTTCCTTACTGGGAATATGGCATGGAGTTTCACCCATTTTCGCCCACATCCGACCATTGTCACCTCTTCTTTGTAAATGGATCTTGAATTATGATAGTGGGAAGTCAACCGACAACTTGAACAACTGGGACTTGACTGAACCAGCCCATTCAAAACTCGCCACAATTTGTGTAGGATCTAAAAACCCATCTCCCTCCATGTGGGAGAGCCGCATACTGCATAATGAAAAAGCCACTCTGGCAATGAATATTTGAGTGAGAAAGGTTGTGAATTGGGCACACCGGTTGTACTCCTGGGAGTACAGTGCCCATCTGGCCTTTAGCTGCATTTGTCAATATCTGGTATTGGAAGGGGTTGGAATGTACTTGCTGGGACAAATTACATGTACCGTATTATCAAAACCTTTTGAGCCATGTGCCCGGTATCTTTTGACCCACTCAAACACTTTCGGTCTGGCAGACCCATGCCCCTTTTCCAGTGCACTACCATCTGTAGAGAGTTCATGTGTTCAGTGAGGGGTTTTCTTCGAGACAGGCCCTCTAGCGCTCCAGTAATTGCAAGCGACCCTAAAAATGTGCACCCAGGTGGCACAAAAGTAGGCCACAGGGCGCGCACCGGGCAAACAATCCCCATGCATCATCACCCCATTTCCTTGCTCCCATAACCGACACTGTATTGGAAGTCTCCCAAGAGGGGAGGAGGCGTGACTTCTGACCTTTGCCAAATTGGGGTTCACAAGCAGGGATGTGATATGGCTCCATAAACCTTGCCATATCGGAGTACCCGAAAAAAAAGGGGGGGGGGGTGATCGCTGCATGACCCCTGCCCTAACAAGTTGCCAAAGAAAAAGCGCCATGGCATCTCCTTGCTTTGTGAACCCTGACTTCATTAAAGGTTTTTTATGTGGCCAAGCCCCCCCCCCTTTTTTTGGGAACTCCAATATGACTGGGCTTGTGCACATTTCCACCCGCTTTGGGGACCCTGGTATGGCAGGGCTATGTAGCCACATCTCGTCCCCACTTTGGGGGCCTCACCACACGGCAGGGGTTTTCCAGCCAAGTTTTCTCTCCTCTTTATTAACAGCAAGACATGTCACTGTGGCACTCCCCCTACATCCTACACATCAGCCAAAATCATAGTTTGGAAAAGCAGGCACACCACAGTGGGCAACCTGCTGCAACTTGGGACCCCAATAGCCATGGCAGCAAGATGGGGTGCCCTGCGACATGTGCAGTCGGCTGAGGCAGGTTCTTCCGTGTGACACTACCTGCTTCATGTTGCCATCAAAACTCAGTACGAGTGTTGGCTTCTCATACATGCTAGTTGTTACTCGCCACGTTGACCCATGTTACCAGCGGGAGAGCATTCGGCAACCAATTTTGCATGTCTCGCTAAGGGTGAGGATTGGTGGCTGAACAATCGAAGCTGCTGCCAGTCATTCTGTTCTTGGGCTGTCAGGGTGTCCGGCGACTCCATCAGCCAACGGCAACCAAATGAACCACCAAACCACAAACCACAAACCACCAAGCACAGAGAGCACCACCACACACAACACCTATTGACACGACTCCATGTCTACCACACAACACACCGCATCACCAGACAAACATATCAGCACCACACCCGATCTCTGCCCGGCACGACTACAAGTCTGCCGAATAACACTCTGGAGCAACTCGGCCACGCACCACACGTAACATGCAGACAGGCAACCTCCAATAATCAGATCAACACATGGACTGAATGACACTGGTATGGTTCCTGTGCCCTGCTTACCATGCTCGTCCAATGCACTCTGCACAAATTCTTCTGCAGAGTCTCGCATCCATTACACATAACGACTTCATCCATTTCATGGGGTCGCTGCAACACCAAATGCGCAAGCGGACAAGAGGACAATGGTGTCAAGTGTCAGGCCATTTGCATACATGACAGCTGAGATACGCATGAGAAATGTTGAGGTGGCATGCACAAATCTTTATTCACCCAGACCATTAAGACATCTCACTGCCTGAATCCGATGATCCGGTGACTCGCTCCGCAAAATTCATATCCAACAGTTCTTCCCTGCACATTTGTAAATATATACACAGATACGTTATACCAGGCATTGTGCTTCAAACACATGATATTCAAAGCTTCAGCAGCTGCTCCAAACTTGTCTCGCCTTTAATAGACTTCTCGCCTTTGAAAATGGTTGGGAATGCCTTGACACCCTTGGCCTGGCACTCAGCCATATGTGCAGAGTCAGCACAATCCACAAACGTGGCGCCAGAGTTCGCTAAGATGGTGATCTCTTTGTGGCAGTGGTGGCACCAGTTGGCACCATAGACTGTGATATCCTTGTGCTCACCATCACCCAGCGTGAACTTGCCCCAGCCAGACATGATCGAGAAAAAAGGCTGAATTAATGATGTGAGGATGTGGCACAAAACATGAAGGACACATTAGGCATTCCACATGACGCAGCACAAGTGGTATGTGCAATTGCAGCCGGCATGCAGGGTTCCAAGGTGGCCAATTTTGGGGGTCAGAGCGGTAGTCCTTAGCAATTTTGTTGCTTTGGGGTTGTACAAAACAGTGACGGATGTAATTGGGGGGGTGGGTGTCCCTCCCTCCCCCCCCCCCCCCTGTTGTGATGAGGCGTCACAATACGCGTCACAAAAAAACCCGGTCACAGATTGAGCCACGCAGGGTACCAGGAGGCAAGCAGGACAACCCTTCCAGAGAGGCATGTGTGTGCAGCAGGGTACAGGCAACAACAAACAGTTTTTTTTTGTTTCTGGGTAGTCCACCAGGGTTCTTATTCACTGTCACTGTGCAGCAGGGTTCTCATTCACTGTCACTGTCACTGTCAGTACCACTTTCCTCGTCACTGACAGTGAGGGCGCTTGCGCTGGCAAAAGAGGACAGGGAGCTGCCTGAATCCGAAACCTGTCCCAGGTTATCAACATACTCTGCAGTTTCTGGCAGAACGCGTTCCCAGGGTTCTTATTCACTGTCACTGTGCAGCAGGGTTCTCATTCACTGTCACTGTCACTGTCAGTACCACTTTCCTCGTCACTGACACAACTATTCAGCAACCTGCCCACATGCCCTCAGGAAATACCACTGCCCTCAGGAAGTACCGCAGAGCCTTTTGGGTGTCACAATATTTTCAGAAAAGCTGTTTTCCCACTATGGCCTATTGTATTTTTTGTGACATGTCACAATTCACTACCCCCCCCCCCCACCCCCACCCCCTGAGTGGCGCACAAATTAGATCCATCACTGGTACAAAATCCTCAGATCCCAAATCCTGACCTACTCCTTCACCGCAAGCCAAAAAAAGGAGGGTTGCAAGAGGTGTGCTACGTGTACATCCATCCAATAGGCAGTGACCGCATTCCCTCACCCCTGCGATGTGTGTTGTGCACACCACATATTGCAGGTGAAGCAGGTGGCAATGTTGTGCCTGCATGCTTTGAAATCTGCAACCTCCTCAAGGCAGGAAACAGCCACACTTTTGCAAAGTACCTGTACTTGGTGTCTTGTGCTGCGAGGGATTGTACTCAACAGCACTGGAAGGTTCAAACCTGTGCCCACCAGCACTGCATTGTGGACGTCAAGCTTGGTGAGCTGAGATGCAATGCACGTCGTTCTTTTAGCACGTCTCATCACTAACGGGCTATTTTGCTGATCAGCCAACGAAAAGACTGAACCATGAGGGAGCACCTGTTGCAATTTTAGACCCCATAGGGTTGCGGTGGCCGGAGGCCCTAGAGGAATGGTACCCCAACATATATACATATATACTTTAAAATGATCGGCACGTCGCGCTGATCATTCTGAGATATGTGTGTTGGGTCAAAATTGTTTTGTTCAAAAACATTTACTCCTCCATGGGTCCCAGCAGCTAGGGTAGGTAGGGCGGTGGAGGGGAGAGGGGGGGGTTGGCACAAGGCCTTGGTGGTTGGCTCTGTTAGCTTGTGGCGGCGCCTATTGGCCTCTCGCCTTTAAACCTTCTGCTATGACAAGCAGGCATCCGTACTATTGCGGGCATCTGCACTGCCGCGGGCATCCACCTTCCTGGGTGGGTATCCAGAATGCAACTTCTGCCAATGGCGTCCTCCCCTGACGGCCTGATCAAGGACTCCTAGGAGGTACGTACAGGTACATACAGGTTCTCCAACAAGAACATCTCTCCCTCTGCTATGACGAGCAGACTTCCGCACTGCCGCCGGAATTCCACCTGCTTGGGTGGGAAATCCAGGTCAAGAACTCCTGGGAAACACAGGTTCTCCAACAAGAACTCCTCTCCCTCTGCTATGACGAGCAGACCTCCGCATTGCCACGGGCATCCACCTGCCTAGGTGGAAAATCCAGGTCAAGAACTCCTGGGAAACACAGGTTCTCCAACAAGAACTCCTCTCCCTCTGCTATGACGAGCAGACTTCCGCATTGCCACGGGCATCCACCTGCCTAGGTGGGAAATCCAGGTCAAGAACTCCTGGGAAACACAGGTTCTCCAACAAGAACTCCTCTCCCTCTGCTATGACGAGCAGACTTCCGCATTGCCACGGGCATCCACCTGCTTGGGTGGAAAATCCAGGTCAAGAACTCTTGGGAAATACAGGTTCACCAACAAGAACTCCTCTCCCTCTGCTATGACGAGCAGACTTCCGCATTGCCACGGGCATCCACCCGCCTCGGTGGAAAATCCACGTCAAGAACTCCTAGGAAATACAGGTTCTCCAACAAGAACTCCTCTCCCTCTGCTATGATGAGCAGACTTCCACATTGCCACGGGCATCCACCTACCTGGGTGGAAACTCAAGGTCAAGAACTCCTAGGAAATACAGGTTCTCCAACAAGAACTCCTCTCCCTCTGCTATGACGAGCAGACTTCCGCATTGCCACGGGCATCCACCTACTTGGGTGGGAAATCAAGGTCAAGAACTCCTGGGAAATACAGGTTCTCCAACAAGAACTCCTCTCCCTCTGCTATGACGAGCAGACTTCCGCATTGCCACGGGCATCCACCCGCCTGGGTGGGAAATCCACGTCAAGAACTCCTAGGAAATACAGGTTCACCAACAAGAACTCCTCTCCCTCTGCTATGACGAGCAGACTTCCGCATTGCCACGGGCATCCACCTACCTGGGTGGGAAATCCAGGTCAAGAACTCCTGGGAAATACAGGTTCTCCAACAAGAACTCCTCTCCCTCTGCTATGACGAGCAGACTTCCGCATTGCCACGGGCATCCACCTGCTTGGGTGGAAAATCCAGGTCAAGAACTCCTGGGAAATACAGGTTCTCCAACAAGAACTCCTCTCCCTCTGCTATGACGAGCAGACTTCCGCATTGCCACGGGCATCCACCTGCTTGGGTGGAAAATCCACGTCAAGAACTCCTAGGAAATACAAGTTCTCCAACAAGAACTCCTCTCCCTCTGCTATGACGAGCAGACTTCCGCATTGCCACGGGCATCCACCCGCCTCGGTGGAAAATCCAAGTCAAGAACTCCTAGGAAATACAGGTTCTCCAACAAGAACTCCTCTCCCTCTGCTATGATGAGCAGACTTCCACATTGCCACGGGCATCCACCTGCCTCGGTGGAAACTCAAGGTCAAGAACTCCTAGGAAATACAGGTTCTCCAACAAGAACTCCTCTCCCTCTGCTATGACGAGCAGACTTCCGCATTGCCACGGGCATCCACCTGCCTGGGTGGAAAATCCACGTCAAGAACTCCTAGGAAATACAGGTTCTCCAACAAGAACTCCTCTCCCTCTGCTATGACGAGCAGACTTCCGCATTGCCACGGGCATCCACCTACTTGGGTGGGAAATCAAGGTCAAGAACTCCTGGGAAATACAGGTTCTCCAACAAGAACTCCTCTCCCTCTGCTATGACGAGCAGACTTCCGCATTGCCACGGGCATCCACCCGCCTGGGTGGGAAATCCACGTCAAGAACTCCTAGGAAATACAGGTTCTCCAACAAGAACTCCTCTCCCTCTGCTATGACGAGCAGACTTCCGCATTGCCACGGGCATCCGCCTACCTGGGTGGGAAATCCAGGTCAAGAACTCCTGGGAAATACAGGTTCTCCAACAAGAACTCCTCTCCCTCTGCTATGACGAGCAGACTTCCGCATTGCCACGGGCATCCACCTGCTTGGGTGGAAAATCCAGGTCAAGAACTCTTGGGAAATACAGGTTCTCCAACAAGAACTCCTCTCCCTATGCTATGACGAGCAGACTTCCGCATTGCCACGGGCATCCACCTGCTTGGGTGGAAAATCCAGGTCAAGAACTCCTGGGAAATACAGGTTCTCCAACAAGAACTCCTCTCCCTCTGCTATGACGAGCAGACTTCCGAAATGCCACGGGCATCCACCTGCCTAGGTGGGAAATCCAAGTCAAGAACTCCTGGTGAATACAGGTTCTCCAACAAGAACTCCTCTCCCTCTGCTATGACGAGCAGACTTCCGCATTGCCCCGGGCATCCACCTGCTTGGGTGGGAAATCCACGTCAAGAACTCCTGGGAAATACAGGTTCTCCAACAAGAACTCCTCTCCCTCTGCTATGACGAGCAGACTTCCGCATTGCCCCGGGCATCCACCTGCTTGGGTGGGAAATACACGTCAAGAAGTCCTGGGAAATACAAGTGCTCCAACAAGAACTCCTCTCGCTCTGCTATGACGAGCAGACTTCCGCACTGCCGCGGGCATCCACCTGCTTGGGTGGGAAATACAGGTCAACAACTGAGGAAAACACAGGTTCTCCAACAAGAACTCCTCTCCCTCTGCTATGACGAGCAGACTTCCGCATTGCCCCGGGCATCCACCTGCTTAAGTGGGAAATCCACGTCAAGAGCTCCTGGGAAATACAAGTTCTCCAACAAGAACTCCTCTCGCTAAGCTATGACGAGCAGACTTCCGCACTGCCGCGGGCATCCACCTACCTAGGTGGGAAACCCAGGTCAAGAACTCAGGAAAACACAGGTTCTCCAACAAGAACTCCTCTCCCTCTGCTATGACGAGCAGACTTCCGCATTGCCATGGGCATCCACCTGCTTGGGTGGAAAATACAGGTCAAGAACTCAGGGAAATACAGGTTCTCCAACAAGAACTCCTCTCCCTCTGCTATGACGAGCAGACTTCCGCACTGCCACGGGCATCCACCTGCCTAGGTGGGAAATCCAGGTCAAGAACTCAGGGAAACACAGGTTCTCCAACAAGAACTCCTCTCCCTCTGCTATGACGAGCAGACTTCCGCATTGCCACGGGCATCCACCTGCTTGGGTGGAAAATCCACGTCAAGAACTCACGGAAATACAGGTTCTCCAACAAGAACGCCTCTCCCTCTGCTATGACGAGCACACTTCCGCATTGCCACGGGCATCCACCTGCCTAGGTGGGAAATCCAGGTCAAGAACTCAGGGAAACACAGGTTCTCCAACAAGAACTCCTCTCCCTCTGCTATGACAAGCAGACTTCCGCATTGCCGCGGGCATCCACCTGCTTGGGTGGAAAATCCAGGTCAAGAACTGAGGAAAACACAGGTTCTCCAACAAGAACTCCTCTCCCTCTGCTATGACGAGCAAACTTCCGCATTACCACGGGCATCCACCTGCTTGGGTGGGAAATCCAGGTCAAGAGCTCAGGGAAACACAGGTTGTCCAACAAGAACTCCTCTCCCTCTGCTATGACGAGCAGACTTCCGCACTCCCGCGGGCATCCACCTGCCTAGGTGGGAAATCCGGGTCAAGAACTCAGGGAAACACAGGTTCTCCAACAAGAACTCCTCTCCCTCTGCTATGACGAGCAGACTTCCGCATTGCCACGGGCATCCACCTGCTTGGGTGGGAAATCCAGGTCAAGAGATTAGGGAAATACAGGTTCTCCAACAAGAACTCCTCTCCCTCTGCTATGACGAGCAGACTTCCGCATTGCCACGGGCATCCACCTGCCTAGGTGGGAAATCCGGGTCAAGAACTCAGGGAAACACAGGTTCTCCAACAAGAACTCCTCTCCCTCTGCTATGACGAGCAGACTTCCGCATTGCCACGGGCATCCACCTGCTTGGGTGGGAAATCCAGGTCAAGAGCTTAGGGAAATACAGGTTCTCCAACAAGAACTCCTCTCCCTCTGCTATGACGAGCAGACTTCCGCATTGCCACGGGCATCCACCTGCCTAGGTGGAAAATCCACGTCAAGAACTCCTGGGAAATACAGGCTCTCCAACAAGAACTCCTCTCCCTCTGCTATGACGAGCAGACTTCCGCATTACCACGGGCATCCACCTGCTTGGGTGGGAAATCCAGGTCAAGAGCTTAGGGAAACACAGGTTCTCCAACAAGAACTCCTCTCCCTCTGCTATGACGAGCAGACTTCCGCACTGCCACGGGCATCCACCTGCCTAGGTGGGAAATCCGGGTCAAGAACTCAGGGAAACACAGGTTCTCCAACAAGAACTCCTCTCCCTCTGCTATGACGAGCAGACTTCCGCATTGCCACGGGCATCCACCTGCTTGGGTGGGAAATACAGGTCAAGAACTCCTAGGAAATACAGGTTCTCCAACAAGAACTCCTCTCCCTCTGCTATGACGAGCAGACTTCCGGATTGCCACGGGCATGCACCTGCCTGGGTGGAAAATCCAGGTCAAGAACTCCTAGGAAATACAGGTTCTCCAACAAGAACTCCTCTCCCTCTGCTATGACGAGCAGACTTCCGCATTGCCACGGGCATCCACCTACCTCGGTGGGAAATCCAGGTCAAGAACTCTTGGGAAATACAGGTTCTCCAACAAGAACTCCTCTCCCTCTGCTATGACGAGCAGACTTCCGCATTGCCACGGGCATCCACCTGCCTAGGTGGGAAATCAAGGTCAAGAACTCTTGGGAAATACAGGTTCACCAACAAGAACTCCTCTCCCTCTGCTATGACGAGCAGACTTCCGCATTGCCACGGGCATCCACCTGCCTCGGTAGGAAATCCATGTCAAGGACTCAGGAAAACACAGGTTCTCCAACAAGAACTCCACTCCCTTTGCTATGACGAGCCGACTTCCGCTTTGCCCCGGGCATCCACCTGCTTGGGTGGGAAATCCACGTCAAGAATTCCTGGGAAATACAAGTGCTCCAACAAGAACTCCTCTCGCTCTGCTATGACGAGCAGACTTCCGCACTGCCGCGGGCATCCACCTGCTTGGGTGGGAAATCTAGGTCAACAACTCAGCAAAACACAGGTTCTCCAACAAGAACTCCTCTCCCTCTGCTATGACGAGCAGACTTCCGCATTGCCCCGGGCATCCACCTGCTTAAGTGGGAAATCCACGTCAAGAGCTCCTGGGAAATACAAGTTCTCCAACAAGAACTCCTCTCGCTAAGCTATGACGAGCAGACTTCCGCATTGCCACGGGCATCCACCTGCCTAGGTGGGAAATCCAGGTCAACAACTCAGCAAAACACAGGTTCTCCAACAAGAACTCCTCTCCCTCTGCTATGACGAGCAGACTTCCGCATTGCCCCGGGCATCCACCTGCTTAAGTGGGAAATCCACGTCAAGAGCTCCTGGGAAATACAAGTTCTCCAACAAGAACTCCTCTCCCTCTGCTATGACGAGCAGACTTCCGCATTGCCACGGGCATCCACCTGCCTAGGTGGGAAATCAAGGTCAAGAACTCTTGGGAAATACAGGTTCACCAACAAGAACTCCTCTCCCTCTGCTATGACGAGCAGACTTCCGCATTGCCACGGGCATCCACCTGCCTAGGTGGAAAATCCACGTCAAGAACTCCTGGGAAATACAGGCTCTCCAACAAGAACTCCTCTCCCTCTGCTATGACGAGCAGACTTCCGCATTACCACGGGCATCCACCTGCTTGGGTGGGAAATCCAGGTCAAGAGCTTAGGGAAACACAGGTTCTCCAACAAGAACTCCTCTCCCTCTGCTATGACGAGCAGACTTCCGCACTGCCACGGGCATCCACCTGCCTAGGTGGGAAATCCGGGTCAAGAACTCAGGGAAACACAGGTTCTCCAACAAGAACTCCTCTCCCTCTGCTATGACGAGCAGACTTCCGCATTGCCACGGGCATCCACCTGCTTGGGTGGGAAATACAGGTCAAGAACTCCTAGGAAATACAGGTTCTCCAACAAGAACTCCTCTCCCTCTGCTATGACGAGCAGACTTCCGGATTGCCACGGGCATGCACCTGCCTGGGTGGAAAATCCAGGTCAAGAACTCCTAGGAAATACAGGTTCTCCAACAAGAACTCCTCTCCCTCTGCTATGACGAGCAGACTTCCGCATTGCCACGGGCATCCACCTACCTCGGTGGGAAATCCAGGTCAAGAACTCTTGGGAAATACAGGTTCTCCAACAAGAACTCCTCTCCCTCTGCTATGACGAGCAGACTTCCGCATTGCCACGGGCATCCACCTGCCTAGGTGGGAAATCAAGGTCAAGAACTCTTGGGAAATACAGGTTCACCAACAAGAACTCCTCTCCCTCTGCTATGACGAGCAGACTTCCGCATTGCCACGGGCATCCACCTGCCTCGGTAGGAAATCCATGTCAAGGACTCAGGAAAACACAGGTTCTCCAACAAGAACTCCACTCCCTTTGCTATGACGAGCCGACTTCCGCTTTGCCCCGGGCATCCACCTGCTTGGGTGGGAAATCCACGTCAAGAATTCCTGGGAAATACAAGTGCTCCAACAAGAACTCCTCTCGCTCTGCTATGACGAGCAGACTTCCGCACTGCCGCGGGCATCCACCTGCTTGGGTGGGAAATCCAGGTCAACAACTCAGCAAAACACAGGTTCTCCAACAAGAACTCCTCTCCCTCTGCTATGACGAGCAGACTTCCGCATTGCCCCGGGCATCCACCTGCTTAAGTGGGAAATCCACGTCAAGAGCTCCTGGGAAATACAAGTTCTCCAACAAGAACTCCTCTCGCTAAGCTATGACGAGCAGACTTCCGCATTGCCACGGGCATCCACCTGCCTAGGTGGGAAATCCAGGTCAACAACTCAGCAAAACACAGGTTCTCCAACAAGAACTCCTCTCCCTCTGCTATGACGAGCAGACTTCCGCATTGCCCCGGGCATCCACCTGCTTAAGTGGGAAATCCACGTCAAGAGCTCCTGGGAAATACAAGTTCTCCAACAAGAACTCCTCTCCCTCTGCTATGACGAGCAGACTTCCGCATTGCCACGGGCATCCACCTGCCTAGGTGGGAAATCAAGGTCAAGAACTCTTGGGAAATACAGGTTCACCAACAAGAACTCCTCTCCCTCTGCTATGACGAGCAGACTTCCGCACTGCCGCGGGCATCCACCTACCTAGGTGGGAAACCGAGGTCAAGAACTCAGGAAAACACAGGTTCTCCAACAAGAACTCCTCTCCCTCTGCTATGACGAGCAGACTTCCGCATTGCCATGGGCATCCACCTGCTTGGGTGGAAAATCCAGGTCAAGAACTCCTGGGAAACACACGTTCTCCAACAAGAACTCCTCTCCCTCTGCTATGACGAGCAGACTTCCGCACTGCCGCGGGCATCCACCTGCCTAGGTGGGAAATCCAGGTCAAGAACTCAGGGAAACACAGGTTCTCCAACAAGAACTCCTCTCCCTCTGCTATGACGAGCAGACTTCCGCATTGCCACGGGCATCCACCTGCTTGGGTGGAAAATCCACGTCAAGAACTCAGGGAAATACAGGTTCTCCAAGAAGAACGCCTCTCCCTCTGCTATGACGAGCAGACTTCCGCATTGCCATGGGCATCCACCTGCTTGGGTGGAAAATCCACGTCAAGAACTCTTGGGAAATACAGGTTCTCCAACAAGAACTCCTCTCCCTCTGCTATGACGAGCAGACTTCCGCATCGCCGCGGGCATCCACCTTCCTAGGTGGGAAATCCAGGTCAAGAACTCAGGGAAACACAGGTTCTCCAACAAGAACTCCTCTCCCTCTGCTATGACGAGCAGACTTCCGCATTGCCACGGGCATCCACCTGCTTGGGTGGAAAATCCACGTCAAGAACTCATGGAAATACAGGTTCTCCAAGAAGAACGCCTCTCCCTCTGCTATGACGAGCAGACTTCCGCATTGCCACGGGCATCCACCTGCCTGGGTGGGAAATCCAGGTCAAGAACTCCTGGGAAACACAGGTTCTCCAACAAGAACTCCTCTCCCTCTGCTATGACGAGCAGACTTCCGCATTACCACGGGCATCCATCTGCTTGGGTGGGAAATCCAGGTCAAGAACTCAGGGAAACACAGGTTCTCCAACAATAACTCCTCTCCCTCTGCTATGACGAGCAGACTTCCGCACTGCCGCGGGCATCCACCTGCCTAGGTGGGAAATCCGGGTCAAGAACTCAGGAAAACACAGGTTCTCCAACAAGAACTCCTCTCCCTCCGCTATGACGAGCAAACTTCCGCATTGCCACGGGCATCCACGTGCTTGGGTGGGAAATACAGGTCAAGAACTCCTAGGAAATACAGGTTCTCCAACAAGAACTCCTCTCCCTCTGCTATGACGAGCAGACTTCCGCATTGCCACGGGCATCCACCTGCCTGGGTGGAAAACCCAGGTCAAGAACTCCTAGGAAATACAGGTTCTCCAACAAGAACTCCTCTCCCTCTGCTATGACGAGCAGATTTGCGCATTGCCATAGGCATCCACCTACCTGGGTGGGAAATCCAGGTCAAGAACTCTTGGGAAAGACAGGTTCTCCAACAAGAACTCCTCTCCCTCTGCTATGACGTGCAGACTTCCGCATTGCCCCGGGCATCCACCTGCCTAGGTGGGAAATCCGGGTCAAGAACTCTTGGGAAATACAGGTTCACCAACAAGAACTCCTCTCCCTCTGCTATGACGAGCGGACTTCCGCATTGCCACGGGCATCCACCTGCCTCGGTGGGAAATCCAGGTCAAGAACTCAGGGAAACACAGGTTCTCCAACAAGAATTCCTCTCCCTCTGCTATGACGAGCAGACTTCCGCATTGCCCCGGGCATCCACCTCCCTAGGTGGGAAATCCGGGTCAAGAACTCAGGAAAACACAGGTTCTCCAACAAGAACTCCACTCCCTTTGCTATGACGAGCCGACTTCCGCATTGCCACGGGCATCCACCTGCTTGGGTGGAAAATCCACGTCAAGAACTCAGGGAAATACAGGTTCTCGAACAAGAACGCCTCTCCCTGTGCTATGACGAGCAGACTTCCGCATTGCCACGGGCATCCACCTGCCTTGGTGGGAAATCCAGGTCAAGAACTCCTAGGAAACACAGGTTCTCCAACAAGAACTCCTCTCCCTCTGCTATGACGAGCAGACTTCCGCATTGCCACGGGCATCCACCTGCCTAGGTGGGAAATCCACGTAAAGAACTCCTGGGAAACACAGGTTCTCCAACAAGAATTCCTCTCCCTCTGCTATGACGAGCAGACTTCCGCATTGCCCCGGGCATCCACCTGCCTAGGTGGGAAATCCGGGTCAAGAACTCCTAGGAAATACAGGTTCTCCAACAAGAACTCCTCTCCCTCTGCTATGACGAGCAGACTTCCGCATTGCCACGGGCATCCACCTGCCTCGGTGGGAAATCCACGTCAAGAACTCAGGAAAACACAGGTTCTCCAACAAGAACTCCACTCCCTTTGCTATGACGAGCCGACTTCCGCATTGCCACGGGCATCCACCTGCCTAGGTGGGAAATCCAGGTCAAGAACTCTTGGGAAATACAGGTTCACCAACAAGAACTCCTCTCCCTCTGCTATGACGAGCAGACTTCCGCATTGCCCCGGGCATCCACCTGCCTAGGTGGGAAATCCGGGTCAAGAACTCCTAGGAAATACAGGTTCTCCAACAAGAACTCCTCTCCCTCTGCTATGACGAGCAGACTTCCGCATTGCCACGGGCATCCACCTGCCTCGGTGGGAAATCCACGTCAAGAACTCAGGAAAACACAGGTTCTCCAACAAGAACTCCACTCCCTTTGCTATGACGAGCCGACTTCCGCATTGCCACGGGCATCCACCTGCCTAGGTGGGAAATCCAGGTCAAGAACTCTTGGGAAATACAGGTTCACCAACAAGAACTCCTCTCCCTCTGCTATGACGAGCAGACTTCCGCATTGCCACGGGCATCCACCTGCCTCGGTGGGAAATCCACGTCAAGAACTCAGGAAAACACAGGTTCTCCAACAAGAACTCCACTCCCTTTGCTATGACGAGCCGACTTCCGCATTGCCACGGGCATCCACCTGCCTCGGTGGGAAATCCACGTCAAGAACTCAGGAAAACACAGGTTCTCCAACAAGAACTCCACTCCCTTTGCTATGACGAGCCGACTTCCGCATTGCCACGGGCATCCACCTGCTTGGGTGGAAAATCCACGTCAAGAACTCCTGGGAAATACAGGTTCTCGAACAAGAACGCCTCTCCCTCTGCTATGACGAGCGGACTTCCGCATTGCCACGGGCATCCACCTGCCTTGGTGGGAAATCCAGGTCAAGAACTCCTGGGAAACACAGGTTCTCCAACAAGAACTCCTCTCCCTCTGCTATGACGAGCAGACTTCCGCATTGCCACGGGCATCCACCTGCCTAGGTGGGAAATCCAGGTCAAGAACTCCTGGGAAACACAGGTTCTCCAACAAGAACTCCTCTCCCTCTGCTATGACGAGCAGACTTCCGCATTGCCACGGGCATCCACCTGCTTGGGTGGAAAATGCACGTCAAGAACTCAGGGAAATACAGGTTCTCCAACAAGAACTCCTCTCCCTCTGCTATGACGAGCAGACTTTTGCATTGCCACGGGCATCCACCTGCTTGGGTGGAAAATCCAGGTCAAGAACTCAGGGAAACACAGGTTCTCCAACAAGAACTCCTCTCCCTCTGCTATGACGAGCAGACTCCCCCACTGCCACGGGCATCCACCTGCCTAGGTGGGAAATCCGGGTCAAGAACTCCTAGGAAATACAGGTTCTCCAACAAGAACTCCTCTCCCTCTGCTATGACGAGCAGACTTCCGCACTGCCGCGGGCATCCACCTGCCTAGGTGGGAAATCCAGGTCAAGAACTGAGGGAAACACAGGTTCTCCAACAAGAACTCCTCTCCCTCTGCTATGATGAGCAGAATTCCGCATTGCCACGGGCATCCACCTGCTTGGGTGGAAAATGCACGTCAAGAACTCAGGGAAACACAGGTTCTCCAACAAGAACTCCTCTCCCTCTGCTATGACGAGCAGACTCCCCCACTGCCACGGGCATCCACCTGCCTAGGTGGGAAATCCGGGTCAAGAACTCCTAGGAAATACAGGTTCTCCAACAAGAACTCCTCTCCCTCTGCTATGACGAGCAGACTTCCGCATTGCCACGGGCATCCACCTGTCTCGGTGGGAAATCCACATCAAGAACTCAGGAAAACACAGGTTCTCCAACAAGAACTCCACTCCCTTTGCTATGACGAGCCGACTTCCGCATTGCCACGGGCATCCACCTGCCTAGGTGGGAAATCCAGGTCAAGAACTCTTGGGAAATACAGGTTCACCAACAAGAACTCCTCTCCCTCTGCTATGACGAGCAGACTTCCGCATTGCCACGGGCATCCACCTGCCTCGGTGGGAAATCCACGTCAAGAACTCAGGAAAACACAGGTTCTCCAACAAGAACTCCACTCCCTTTGCTATGACGAGCCGACTTCCGCATTGCCACGGGCATCCACCTGCTTGGGTGGAAAATCCACGTCAAGAACTCCTGGGAAATACAGGTTCTCGAACAAGAACGCCTCTCCCTCTGCTATGACGAGCAGACTTCCGCATTGCCACGGGCATCCACCTGCCTTGGTGGGAAATCCAGGTCAAGAACTCCTGGGAAACACAGGTTCTCCAACAAGAACTCCTCTCCCTCTGCTATGACGAGCAGACTTCCGCATTGCCACGGGCATCCACCTGCCTAGGTGGGAAATCCAGGTCAAGAACTCCTGGGAAACACAGGTTCTCCAACAAGAACTCCTCTCCCTCTGCTATGACGAGCAGACTTCCGCATTGCCACGGGCATCCACCTGCTTGGGTGGAAAATGCACGTCAAGAACTCAGGGAAATACAGGTTCTCCAACAAGAACTCCTCTCCCTCTGCTATGACGAGCAGACTTTTGCATTGCCACGGGCATCCACCTGCTTGGGTGGAAAATCCAGGTCAAGAACTCAGGGAAACACAGGTTCTCCAACAAGAACTCCTCTCCCTCTGCTATGACGAGCAGACTCCCCCACTGCCACGGGCATCCACCTGCCTAGGTGGGAAATCCGGGTCAAGAACTCCTAGGAAATACAGGTTCTCCAACAAGAACTCCTCTCCCTCTGCTATGACGAGCAGACTTCCGCACTGCCGCGGGCATCCACCTGCCTAGGTGGGAAATCCAGGTCAAGAACTGAGGGAAACACAGGTTCTCCAACAAGAACTCCTCTCCCTCTGCTATGATGAGCAGAATTCCGCATTGCCACGGGCATCCACCTGCTTGGGTGGAAAATGCACGTCAAGAACTCAGGGAAATACAACTTCTCCAACAAGAATTCCTCTCCCTCTGCTATGGCGAGCAGACTTTTGCATTGCCACGGGCATCCACCTGCTTGGGTGGAAAATCCAGGTCAAGAACTCAGGGAAACACAGGTTCTCCAACAAGAACTCCTCTCCCTCTGCTATGACGAGCAGACTTCCGCATTGCCACGGGCATCCACCTGCCTGGGTGGGAAATCCACGTAAAGAACTCCTGGGAAACACAGGTTCTCCAACAAGAACTCCTCTCCCTCTGCTATGACGAGCAGACTTCCGCACTGCCGCGGGCATCCACCTGCTTGGGTGGAAAATCCACGTCAAGAACTCTTGGAAATTCAGCTTCACCAACAAGAACTCCTCTCCCTCTGCTATGACGAGCAGACTTCCGCATTGCCACGGGCATCCACCTGCTTGGGTGGAAAATCCAGGTCAAGAACTCAGGGAAACACAGGTTCTCCAACAAGAACTCCTCTCCCTCTGCTATGACGAGCAGACTTCCGCATTGCCACGGGCATCCACCTGCCTGGGTGGGAAATCCACGTAAAGAACTCCTGGGAAACACAGGTTCTCCAACAAGAACTCCTCTCCCTCTGCTATGACGAGCAGACTTCCGCACTGCCGCGGGCATCCACCTGCTTGGGTGGAAAATCCACGTCAAGAACTCTTGGAAATTCAGCTTCACCAACAAGAACTCCTCTCCCTCTGCTATGACGAGCAGACTTCCGCATTGCCGCGGGCATCCACCTGCCTGGGTGAAAAATCCAGGTCAAGAACTCAGGAAAACACAGGTTCTCCAACAAGAACTCCACTCCCTTTGCTATGACAAGCCGACTTCCGGATTGCCACGGGCATCCACCTGCTTGGGTGGAAAATCCAGGTCAAGAACTCAGGGAAACACAGGTTCTCCAACAAGAACGCCTCTCCCTCTGCTATGACGAGCAGACTTCCGCATTGCAACGGGCATCCACCTGCCTTGGTGGGAAATCCAGGTCAAGAACTCCTGGGAAACACAGGTTCTCCAACAAGAACTCCTCTCCCTCTGCTATGACGAGCAGACTTCCGCATTGCCACGGGCATCCACCTGCCTAGGTGGGAAATCCAGGTCAAGAACTCAGGGAAACACAGGTTCTCCAACAAGAACTCCTCTCCCTCTGCTATGACGAGCAGACTTCCCCACTGCCACGGGCATCCACCTGCCTAGGTGGGAAATCCAGGTCAAGAAGTGAGGGAAACACAGGTTCTCCAACAAGAACTCCTCTCCCACTGCTATGACGAGCAGAATTCCGCATTGCCACGGGCATCCACCTGCTTGGGTGGAAAATGCACGTCAAGAACTCAGGGAAATACAGGTTCTCCAACAAGAACTCCTCTCCCTCTGCTATGACGAGCAGACTTCCGCATTGCCACGGGCATCCACCTGCTTGGGTGGAAAATCGAGGTCAAGAACTCAAGGAAACACAGGTTCTCCAACAAGAACTCCTCTCCCTCTGCTATGACGAGCAGACTTCCGCATTGCCACGGGCATCCACCTGCCTGGGTGGGAAATCCACGTAAAGAACTCCTGGGAAACACAGGTTCTCCAACAAGAACTCCTCTCCCTCTGCTATGACGAGCAGACTTCCGCATTGCCGCGGGCATCCACCTGCTTCAGTGGGAAATCCACGTCAAGAACTCAGGAAAACACAGGTTCTCCAACAAGAACTCCTCTCCCTCTGCTATGACGAGCAGACTTCCGCATTGCCACGGGCATCCACCAGCTTGGGTGGGAAATCCAGGTCAAGAACTCAGGGAAACACAGGTTCTCCAACAAGAACTCCTCTCCCTCTGCTATGACGAGCAGACTTCCGCACTGCCGCGGGCATCCACCTGCCTAGGTGGGAAATCCGGGTCAAGAACTCAGGGAAACACAGGTTCTCCAACAAGAACTCCTCTCCTTTGCTATGATGAGCAGACTTCCGCATTGCCACGGGCATCCACCTGCTTGGGTGGAAAATCCACGTCAAGAACTCAGGGAAACACAGGTTCTCCAACAAGAACTCCTCTCCCTCTGCTATGACGGGCACACTTCCGCATTGCCGCGGGCATCCACCTGCTTGGGTGGGAAATCCAGGTCAAGAACTCCTAGGAAATACAGTTTCTCCAACAAGAACTCCTCTCCCTCTGCTATGACGAGCAGACTTCCGCATTGCCACGGGCATCCACCTGCCTCGGTGGGAAATCCACGTCAAGATCTCCTGGGAAATACAGGTTCTCCAACAAGAACTCCTCTCCCTCTGCTATGACGAGCAGACTTCCGCATTGCCACGGGCATCCACCTGCCTGGGTGAAAAATCCACGTCAAGGACTTAGGGAAATACAGGTTCTCCAACAAGAACTCCTCTCCCTCTGCTATGACGAGCAGACTTCCGGATTGCCACGGGCATCCACCTGCCTGGGTGGGAAATCCGGGTCAAGAACTCCTAGGAAATACAGGTTCTCCAACAAGAACTCCTCTCCCTCTGCTATGACGAGCAGACTTCCGCACTGCCGCGGGCATCCACCTGCCTAGGTGGGAAATCCAGGTCAAGAACTCAGGAAAACACAGGTTCTCCAACAAGAACTCCTCTCCCTCTGCTATGACGAGCAAACTTCCGCATTGCCACGGGCATCCACCTGCCTAGGTGGGAAATCTAGGTCAAGAACTCAGGGAAACACAGGTTCTCCAACAAGAAATCCTCTCCCTCTGCTATGACGAGCAGACTTCCGCACTGCCGCGGGTGCACCTGCCTAGGTGGGAAATCCGGGTCAAGAACTCAGGGAAACACAGGTTCTCCAACAAGAACTCCTCTCCTTTGCTATGACCAGCGGACTTCCGCATTGCCACGGGCATCCACCTGCTTGGGTGGAAAATCCAGGTCAAGAACTCAGGGAAACACAGGTTCTCCAACAAGAACTCCTCTCCCTCTGCTATGACGAGCAGACTTCCGCATTGCCACGGGCATCCACCTGCCTCGGTGGGAAATCCACGTCAAGAACTCCTGGAAAATACAGGTTCTCCAACAAGAACTCCTCTCCCTCTGCTATGACGAGCAGACTTCCGCATTGCCACGGGCATCCACCTGCCTGGGTGGGAAATCCAAGTCAAGAACTCAGGGAAATACAGGTTCTCCAACAAGAACTCCTCTCCCTCTGCTATGACGAGCAGACTTCCGCATTGCCACGGGCATCCACCTGCCTAGGTGGGAAATCCGGGTCAAGAACTCCTAGGAAATACAGGTTCTCCAACAAGAACTCCTCTCCGTCTGCTATGACGAGCAGACTTCCGCATTGCCCCGGGCATCCACCTGCTTGGGTGGGAAATCCACGTCAACAACTCCTGGGAAACACAGGTTCTCCAACAAGAACTCCTCTCCCTCTGCTATGACGAGCAGACTTCCGCATTGCCACGGGCATCCACCTGCCTAGGTGGGAAATCCGGGTCAAGAACTCAGGGAAATACAGGTTCTCCAACAAGAACTCCTCTCCCTCTGCTATGACGAGCAGACTTCCGCATTGCCCCGGGCATCCACCTGCTTGGGTGGGAAATCCACGTCAACAACTCCTGGGAAACACAGGTTCTCCAACAAGAACTCCTCTCCCTCTGCTATGACGAGCAGACTTCCGCATTGTCACGGGCATCCACCTGCCTGGGTGAAAAATCCACGTCAAGGACTCAGGGAAATACAGGTTCTCCAACAAGAACTCCTCTCCCTCTGCTATGACGAGCAGACTTCCGGATTGCCACGGGCATCCACCTGCCTAGGTGGGAAATCCAGGTCAAGAACTCAGGAAAATACAGGTTCTCCAACAAGAACTCCTCTCCCTCTGCTATGACGAGCAGACTTCCGCAGTGCCACGGGCATCCACCTGCCTGGGTGAAAAATCCACGTCAAGAACTCCTAGGAAACACAGGTTCTCCAACAAGAACTCCTCTCCCTCTGCTATGACGAGCAGACTTCCGCACTGCCGCGGGCATCCACCTGCCTAGGTGGGAAATCCAGGTCAGGAACTCAGGAAAACACAGGTTCTCCAACAAGAACTCCTCTCCCTCTGCTATGACGAGCAAACTTCCGCATTGCCACGGGCATCCACCTGCTTGGGTGAAAAATCTAGGTCAAGAACTCAGGGAAACACAGGTTCTCCAACAAGAAATCCTCTCCCTCTGCTATGAAGAGCAGACTTCCGCACTGCCGCGGGTGCACCTGCCTAGGTGGGAAATCCGGGTCAAGAACTCAGGGAAACACAGGTTCTCCAACAAGAACTCCTCTCCCTCTGCTATGACGAGCAGACTTCCGCATTGCCACGGGCATCCACCTGCTTGGGTGGAAAATCCAGGTCAAGAACTCAGGGAAACACAGGTTCTCCAACAAGAACTCCTCTCCCTCTGCTATGACGAGCAGACTTCCGCATTGCCACGGGCATCCACCTGCCTGGGTGGGAAATCCGGGTCAAGAACTCAGGGAAATACAGGTTCTCCAACAAGAACTCTTCTCCCTTTGCTATGACGAGCAGACTTCCGCATTGCCCCGGGCATCCACCTGCTTGGGTGGGAAATCCAGGTCAAGAACTCCTGGGAAACACAGGTTCTCCAACAAGAACTCCTCTCCCTCTGCTATGACCAGCAGACTTCCGCACTGCCGCGGGCATCCACCTGCCTAGGTGGGAAATCCAGGTCAAGAACTCAGGAAAACACAGGTTCTCCAACAAGAACTCCTCTCCCTCTGCTATGACGAGCAGACTTCCGCATTGCCACGGGCATCCACCTGCCTAGGTGGGAAATCTGGGTCAAGAACTCCTAGGAAATACAGGTTCTCCAACAAGAACTCCTCTCCCTCTGCTATGACGAGCAGACTTCCGCATTGCCCCGGGCATCCACCTGCTTGGGTGGGAAATCCACGTCAACAACTCCTGGGAAACACAGGTTCTCCAACAAGAACTCCTCTCCCTCTGCTATGACGAGCAGACTTCCTTATTGCCACGGGCATCCACCTGCCTAGGTGGGAAATCCGGGTCAAGAACTCAGGGAAATACAGGTTCTCCAACAAGAACTCCTCTCCCTCTGCTATGACGAGCAGACTTCCGCATTGCCCCGGGCATCCACCTGCTTGGGTGGGAAATCCACGTCAACAACTCCTGGGAAACACAGGTTCTCCAACAAGAACTCCTCTCCCTCTGCTATGACGAGCAGACTTCCGCATTGTCACGGGCATCCACCTGCCTGGGTGAAAAATCCACGTCAAGGACTCAGGGAAATACAGGTTCTCCAACAAGAACTCCTCTCCCTCTGCTATGACGAGCAGACTTCCGGATTGCCACGGGCATCCACCTGCCTAGGTGGGAAATCCAGGTCAAGAACTCAGGAAAATACAGGTTCTCCAACAAGAACTCCTCTCCCTCTGCTATGACGAGCAGACTTCCGCAGTGCCACGGGCATCCACCTGCCTGGGTGAAAAATCCACGTCAAGAACTCCTAGGAAACACAGGTTCTCCAACAAGAACTCCTCTCCCTCTGCTATGACGAGCCGACTTCCGCACTGCCGCGGGCATCCACCTGCCTAGGTGGGAAATCCAGGTCAGGAACTCAGGAAAACACAGGTTCTCCAACAAGAACTCCTCTCCCTCTGCTATGACGAGCAAACTTCCGCATTGCCACGGGCATCCACCTGCTTGGGTGAAAAATCTAGGTCAAGAACTCAGGGAAACACAGGTTCTCCAACAAGAAATCCTCTCCCTCTGCTATGAAGAGCAGACTTCCGCACTGCCGCGGGTGCACCTGCCTAGGTGGGAAATCCGGGTCAAGAACTCAGGGAAACACAGGTTCTCCAACAAGAACTCCTCTCCCTCTGCTATGACGAGCAGACTTCCGCATTGCCACGGGCATCCACCTGCTTGGGTGGAAAATCCAGGTCAAGAACTCAGGGAAACACAGGTTCTCCAACAAGAACTCCTCTCCCTCTGCTATGACGAGCAGACTTCCGCATTGCCACGGGCATCCACCTGCCTGGGTGGGAAATCCGGGTCAAGAACTCAGGGAAATACAGGTTCTCCAACAAGAACTCTTCTCCCTTTGCTATGACGAGCAGACTTCCGCATTGCCCCGGGCATCCACCTGCTTGGGTGGGAAATCCAGGTCAAGAACTCCTGGGAAACACAGGTTCTCCAACAAGAACTCCTCTCCCTCTGCTATGACCAGCAGACTTCCGCACTGCCGCGGGCATCCACCTGCCTAGGTGGGAAATCCGGGTCAAGAACTCAGGAAAACACAGGTTCTCCAACAAGAACTCCTCTCCCTCTGCTATGACGAGCAGACTTCCGCATTGCCACGGGCATCCACGTGCTTGGGTGGAAAATCCAGGTCAAGAACTCAGGGAAATACAGGTTCTCCAACAAGAACTCCTCTCCCTCTGCTATGACGAGCAGACTTCCGCATTGCCACGGGCATCCACCTGCCTGGGTGGGAAATCCGGGTCAAGAACTCAGAGAAATACAGGTTCTCCAACAAGAACTCCTCTCCCTGTGCTATGACGAGCAGACTTCCGCATTGCCCCGGGCATCCACCTGCTTGGGTGGGAAATCCACGTCAAGAACTCCTGGGAAACACAGGTTCTCCAACAAGAACACCTCTCCCTCTGCTATGAGCAGCAGACTTCCGCACTGCCGCGGGCATCCACCTGCCTAGGTGGGAAATCCGGGTCAAGAACTCAGGAAAACACAGGTTCTCCAACAAGAACTCCTCTCCCTCTGCTATGACGAGCAGACTTCCGCATTGCCACGGGCATCCACCTGCCTAAGTGGAAAATCCACGTCAAGAACTCCTGGGAAATACAGGTTCTCCAACAAGAACTCCTCTCCCTCTGCTATGACGAGCAGACTTCCGCATTGCCCCGGGCATCCACCTACTTGGGTGGGAAATCCACGTCAAGAACTCCTGGGAACCACAGGTTCTCCAACAAGAACTCCTGTCCCTCTGCTATGACGAGCAGACTTCCGCATTGCCACGGGCATCCACCTGCCTCGGTGAAAAATCCACGTCAAGAACTCGTGGGAAACACACGTTCTCCAACAAGAACTCCTCTCCCTCTGCTATGACGAGCAGACTTCCGCATTGCCACGGGCATCCACCTGCCTAGGTGGGAAATCCAGGTCAAGAACTCTTGGGAAATACAGGTTCACCAACAAGAACTCCTCTCCCTCTGCTATGACGAGCAGACTTCCGCATTGCCACGGGCATCCACCTGCCTCGGTGGGAAATCCACGTCAAGAACTCAGGAAAACACAGGTTCTCCAACAAGAACTCAACTCCCTTTGCTATGACAAGCCGACTTCCGGATTGCCACGGGCATCCACCTGCTTGGGTGGAAAATCCAGGTCAAGAACTCAGGGAAACACAGGTTCTCCAACAAGAACGCCTCTCCCTCTGCTATGACGAGCAGACTTCCGCATTGCCACGGGCATCCACCTGCCTTGGTGGGAAATCCAGGTCAAGAACTCCTGGGAAACACAGGTTCTCCAACAAGAACTCCTCTCCCTCTGCTATGACGAGCAGACTTCCGCATTGCCACGGGCATCCACCTGCCTAGGTGGGAAATCCAGGTCAAGAACTCAGGGGAACACAGGTTCTCCAACAAGAACTCCTCTCCCTCTGCTATGACGAGCAGACTTCCCCACTGCCACGGGCATCCACCTGCCTAGGTGGGAAATCCAGGTCAAGAAGTGAGGGAAACACAGGTTCTCCAACAAGAACTCCTCTCCCACTGCTATGACGAGCAGAATTCCGCATTGCCACGGGCATCCACCTGCTTGGGTGGAAAATGCACGTCAAGAACTCAGGGAAATACAGGTTCTCCAACAAGAACTCCTCTCCCTCTGCTATGACGAGCAGACTTCCGCATTGCCACGGGCATCCACCTGCTTGGGTGGAAAATCCAGGTCAAGAACTCAAGGAAACACAGGTTCTCCAACAAGAACTCCTCTCCCTCTGCTATGACGAGCAGACTTCCGCATTGCCACGGGCATCCACCTGCCTGGGTGGGAAATCCACGTAAAGAACTCCTGGGAAACACAGGTTCTCCAACAAGAACTCCTCTCCCTCTGCTATGACGAGCAGACTTCCGCACTGCCGCGGGCATCCACCTGCTTGGGTGGAAACTCCAGGTCAAGAACTCAGGAAAACACAGGTTCTCCAACAAGAACTCCTCTCCCTCTGCTATGACGAGCAGACTTCCGCATTGCCACGGGCATCCACCAGCTTGGGTGGGAAATCCAGGTCAAGAACTCAGGGAAACACAGGTTCTCCAACAAGAACTCCTCTCCCTCTGCTATGACGAGCAGACTTCCGCACTGCCGCGGGCATCCACCTGCCTAGGTGGGAAATCCGGGTCAAGAACTCAGGGAAACACAGGTTCTCCAACAAGAACTCCTCTCCTTTGCTATGATGAGCAGACTTCCGCATTGCCACGGGCATCCACCTGCTTGGGTGGAAAATCCACGTCAAGAACTCAGGGAAACACAGGTTCTCCAACAAGAACTCCTCTCCCTCTGCTATGACGAGCACACTTGCGCATTGCCGCGGCATCCACCTGCTTGGGTGGGAAATCCAGGTCAAGAACTCCTAGGAAATACAGTTTCTCCAACAAGAACTCCTCTCCCTCTGCTATGACGAGCAGACTTCCGCATTGCCACGGGCATCCACCTGCCTCGGTGGGAAATCCACGTCAAGATCTCCTGGGAAATACAGGTTCTCCAACAAGAACTCCTCTCCCTCTGCTATGACGAGCAGACTTCCGCATTGCCACGGGCATCCACCTGCCTGGGTGAAAAATCCACGTCAAGGACTTAGGGAAATACAGGTTCTCCAACAAGAACTCCTCTCCCTCTGCTATGACGAGCAGACTTCCGGATTGCCACGGGCATCCACCTGCCTAGGTGGGAGATCCAGGTCAAGAACTCAGGAAAATACAGGTTCTCCAACAAGAACTCCTCTCCCTCTGCTATGACGAGCAGACTTCCGCAGTGCCACGGGCATCCACCTGCCCGGGTGAAAAATCCACGTCAAGAACTCCTGGGAAACACAGGTTCTCCAACAAGAACTCCTCTCCCTCTGCTATGACGAGCAGACTTCCGCACTGCCGCGGGCATCCACCTGCCTAGGTGGGAAATCCAGGTCAAGAACTCACGAAAACACAGGTTCTCCAACAAGAACTCCTCTCCCTCTGCTATGACGAGCAAACTTCCGCATTGCCACGGGCATCCACCTGCTTGGGTGAAAAATCTAGGTCAAGAACTCAGGGAAACACAGGTTCTCCAACAAGAAATCCTCTCCCTCTGCTATGAAGAGCAGACTTCCGCACTGCCGCGGGTGCACCTGCCTAGGTGGGAAATCCGGGTCAAGAACTCAGGGAAACACAGGTTCTCCAACAAGAACTCCTCTCCTTTGCTATGACGAGCAGACTTCCGCATTGCCACGGGCATCCACCTGCTTGGGTGGAAAATCCAGGTCAAGAACTCAGGGAAACACAGGTTCTCCAACAAGAACTCCTCTCCCTCTGCTATGACGAGCAGACTTCCGCATTGCCACGGGCATCCACCTGCCTGGGTGGGAAATCCGGGTCAAGAACTCAGGGAAATACAGGTTCTCCAACAAGAACTCTTCTCCCTTTGCTATGACGAGCAGACTTCCGCATTGCCCCGGGCATCCACCTGCTTGGGTGGGAAATCCAGGTCAAGAACTCCTGGGAAACACAGGTTCTCCAACAAGAACTCCTCTCCCTCTGCTATGACGAGCAGACTTCCGCACTGCCGCGGGTGCACCTGCCTAGGTGGGAAATCCGGGTCAAGAACTCAGGGAAACACAGGTTCTCCAACAAGAACTCCTCTCCTTTGCTATGACGAGCAGACTTCCGCATTGCCACGGGCATCCACCTGCTTGGGTGGAAAATCCAGGTCAAGAACTCAGGGAAACACAGGTTCTCCAACAAGAACTCCTCTCCCTCTGCTATGACGAGCAGACTTCCGCATTGCCACGGGCATCCACCTGCCTGGGTGGGAAATCCAGGTCAAGAACTCCTGGGAAACACAGGTTCTCCAACAAGAACTCTTCTCCCTTTGCTATGACGAGCAGACTTCCGCATTGCCCCGGGCATCCACCTGCTTGGGTGGGAAATCCAGGTCAAGAACTCCTGGGAAACACAGGTTCTCCAACAAGAACTCCTCTCCCTCTGCTATGACCAGCACACTTCCGCACTGCCGCGGGCATCCACCTGCCTAGGTGGGAAATCCAGGTCAAGAACTCAGGAAAACACAGGTTCTCCAACAAGAACTCCTCTCCCTCTGCTATGACGAGCAGACTTCCGCATTGCCACGGGCATCCACGTGCTTGGGTGGAAAATCCAGGTCAAGAACTCAGGGAAATACAGGTTCTCCAACAAGAACTCCTCTCCCTCTGCTATGACGAGCAGACTTCCGCATTGCCCCGGGCATCCACCTGCCTAGGTGGGAAATCCAGGTCAAGAACTCCTGGGAAATACAGGTTCTCCAACAAGAACTCCTCTCCCTCTGCTATGACGAGCAGACTTCCGCACTGCCGCGGGTGCACCTGCCTAGGTGGGAAATCCGGGTCAAGAACTCAGGGAAACACAGGTTCTCCAACAAGAACTCCTCTCCTTTGCTATGACGAGCAGACTTCCGCATTGCCACGGGCATCCACCTGCTTGGGTGGAAAATCCAGGTCAAGAACTCAGGGAAACACAGGTTCTCCAACAAGAACTCCTCTCCCTCTGCTATGACGAGCAGACTTCCGCATTGCCACGGGCATCCACGTGCTTGGGTGGAAAATCCAGGTCAAGAACTCAGGGAAATACAGGTTCTCCAACAAGAACTCCTCTCCCTCTGCTATGACGAGCAGACTTCCGCATTGCCACGGGCATCCACCTGCCTGGGTGGGAAATCCGGGTCAAGAACTCAGGGAAATACAGGTTCTCCAACAAGAACTCCTCTCCCTGTGCTATGACGAGCAGACTTCCGCATTGCCCCGGGCATCCACCTGCTTGGGTGGGAAATCCACGTCAAGAACTCCTGGGAAACACAGGTTCTCCAACAAGAACACCTCTCCCTCTGCTATGACCAGCAGACTTCCGCACTGCCGCGGGCATCCACCTGCCTAGGTGGGAAATCCGGGTCAAGAACTCAGGAAAACACAGGTTCTCCAACAAGAACTCCTCTCCCTCTGCTATGACGAGCAGACTTCCGCATTGCCACGGGCATCCACGTGCTTGGGTGGAAAATCCAGGTCAAGAACTCCTGGGAAATACAGGTTCTCCAACAAGAACTCCTCTCCCTCTGCTATGACGAGCAGACTTCCGTATTGACCCGGGCATCCACCTGCCTAAGTGGAAAATCCACGTCAAGAACTCCTGGGAAATACAGGTTCTCCAACAAGAACTCCTCTCCCTCTGCTATGACGAGCAGACTTCCGCATTGCCACGGGCATCCACCTGCTTGGGTGGAAAATCCAAGTCAAGAACTCAGGGAAATACAGGTTCTCCAACAAGAACTCCTCTCCCTCTGCTATGACGAGCAGACTTCCGCATTGCCACGGGCATCCACCTGCCTCGGTGAAAAATCCACGTCAAGAACTCCTGGGAAACACAGGTTCTCCAACAAGAACTCCTCTCCCTCTGCTATGACGAGCAGACTTCCGCATTGCCACGGGCATCCACCTGCTTGTGTGGGAAATCCAGGTCAAGAACTCAGGAAAACACAGGTTCTCCAACAAGAACTCCTCTCCCTCTGCTATGACGAGCAAACTTCCGCACTGCCGCGGGCATCCACCTGCCTAGGTGGGAAATCCGGGTCAAGAACTGAGGGAAACACAGGTTCTCCAACAAGAACTCCTGTCCCTCTGCTATGACGAGCAGACTTCCGCATTGCCACGGGCATCGACCTGCTTGGGTGGAAAATCCACGTCAAGAACTCAGGGAAATACAAGTCCTCCAACAAGAACTCCTCTCCCTCTGCTATGACGAGCAGACTTCCGCATTGCCACGGGCATCCACCTGCCTGGGTGGGAAATCCACGTCAAGAACTCCTGGGTAACACAGGTTCTCCAACAAGAACTCCTCTCCCTCTGCTATGACGAGCGGACTTCCGCACTGCCGCGGGCATCCAGCTGCCTAGGTGGGAAATCCAGGTCAAGAACTCAGGAAAACACAGGTTCTCCAACAAGAACTCCTCTCCCTCTGCTATGACGAGCAGACTTCCGCATTGCCACGGGCATCCACCTGCTTGGGTGAAAAATCTAGGTCAAGAACCCCTGGGAAACACAGGTTCTCCAACAAGAACTCCTCTCCCTCTGCTATGACGAGCAGACTTCCGCATTGCCACGGGCATCCACCTGCTCGGGTGGAAAATCCACGTCAAGAACTCAGGGAAATACAGGTCCTCCAACAAGAACTCCTCTCCCTCTGCTATGACGAGCAGACTTCCTCATTGCCACGGGCATCCACCTGCTTGGGTGGGAAATCTAGGTCAAGAACTGCTGGGAAATACACGTTCTCCAACAAGAACTCCTCTCCCTCTGCTATGACGAGCAGACTTCCGCATTGCCACGGGCATCCACCTGCCTGGGTGGGAAATCCAGGTCAAGAACTATTGGGAAATACAGGTTCTCCAACAAGAACTCCTCTCCCTCTGCTATGACGAGCAGACTTCCGCATTGCCACGGGCATCCACCTGCTCGGGTGGAAAATCCACGTCAAGAACTCAGGGAAATACAGGTCCTCCAACAAGAACTCCTCTCCCTCTGCTATGACGAGCAGACTTCCGCATTGCCGTGGGCATCCACCTGCTTGGGTGGGAAATCCAGGTCAAGAACTCTTGGGAAATACACGTTCTCCAACAAGAACTCCTCTCCCTGTGCTATGACGAGCAGACTTCCGCATTGCCACGGGCATCCACCTGCCTAGGTGGGAAATCCACGTCAAGAACTCCTGGGAAATACAGGTTCTCCAACAAGAACTCCTCTCCCTCTGCTATGACGAGCAGAATTCCGCGTTGCCACGGGCATCCACCTGCCTGGGTGGGAACTCCACGTTAGGAACTCTTGGGAAATACAGGTTCTCCAACAAGAACTCCTCTCCCTCTGCTATGACGAGCAGACTTCCGCATTGCCACGGGCATCCACCTACCTGGGTGGAAAATCCACATCAAGAACTCCTGGGAAATACAGGTTCTCCAACAAGAACTCCTCTCCCTCTGCTATGACGAGCAGAATTCAGCGTTGCCACGGGCATCCACCTGCTTGGGTGGGAAATCCAGGTCAAGAACTCGGGGAAACACAGGTTCTCCAACAAGAACTCCTCTTCCTCTACTATGACGAGCAGACTTCCGCATTGCCCCGGGTATCCACCTGCCTGGGTGGAAAATCCACGTCAAGAACTCGTGGGAAACACAGGTTCTCCAACAAGAACTCCTCTCCCTCTACTATGACGAGCAGGCATCCGCAATACTGCTGGCATCCGCACTGCCGCGGGCATCCACCTACTTGGGTGGGATCGTCGCGCCCCGCCGGCGCCTGCAAGCCCCTGGTGATGGGGCATCCACGTCATGCATGGAATCAGGGGGGTTTGGCACAAGGCCGTGGTGGCTGGCTCTGTTAGCTTGTGGTGGCGCCTATTGGCCGCTCGCCTTTGAACCTTCTGCTATGACAAGCAGGCATCCGTACTATTGCGGGCATCCGCACTGCCGCGGGCATCCGCCTTCTTGGGTGGGAATCCAGAAAGCAACTTCTACCCATGGCGTCCTCCCCTGGCAGCCTGTCCAAGAACTCCTAGGAAATGCAAGTTTTCCAACTCCAAGGTACGTACAAGTTATCTAACAAGAACTCCTCTCCCTCTGCTATGACGAGCAAACTTCCGCACTGCCGCGGGCATCCACCTGCCTGGGTGGGAAATCCAGGTCAAGAACTCCTTGGAAATACAGGTTCTCCAACCACAACTCCTCTGGGGGGGGGGTCAAGTTTTTTTAATGTTTCACCATCATTTTTGAATTCTCCATTAAATTCTGAGCATTTTGAGTGTATCCACATAGAGTGAAAAAAATTTTGTAGATCCAACATTCGACAAAAAAAATTTCCGGCGCCTTTGGCGCCCATTACAGTCAACAATCATCAGGACCTATGTGGTAGCCAAAGGCTTGGAGGGGGAGGGGGGGAAGGGGGGGGAAGGGGGGGGCTGTTGGGGTCAAGTATATGAACAGGTGCCCCCCATCCCCATGGACTAAACGGAACCCTCCATGAATTGCTAATCCACGTTCGGCTTAAGGGCACCACATCTGAAGTGACAGAATATTGCTCTGTCAACTCTTCTACACTGCCAATCAAATAAATTTTTCACAAAGCCGAGCAAACTCCCGGTATCAGCAAACTAAAGATAACCACCACTAAGAGGCAGAGCAGGGGTTAGGTTCAAGGGCCAATTGCTCTGTCTCCCCACTGGCTTCCAACTTGGGGTCCCCTGCGGTGCCCCCAATCCAATGAAATTGAGGACTCAAATCTCCATGAGTGCTAGAGTGCTAGTGCCTTACCTTAAATTTGCCCCCCCCCCCCGAACCGCCATGCGGAGACCGAGCGACAATTGGGTAAAAGGATGAGAGTTCACCAGGAAGCTTGGTAATTAATTCCATCTTCTCAATATCCATCTTCTCAATATCCCACGTCCTTTACAACTACGGCTCACTGATTTTGAAAGACGCAATCATGATTCCACTGCAACAGTTTGAATGTCATTGAGATGGTACGTATAGGCGGCATATCACTATGGACAGACATTGTATAGCTTATATGTTACCTGGGGCAAAGCATGACCCTTCGTATTCGGTTGCAGGCGTCATGTGAGGAAGCCACAGCCCTATAATAAATTCATGTCTGCATATTGTACCACAGGCCTACTCAGTTTCTGTCGGTAAAAAACAGCACTCATTCGGCCATACGGTCGTTGAGGTCCTAGACCGTCAGGTGTGTGTTTCGTGTGTGCTCAGAAAATCGCAAATAGCGTCAGAGTTTTGACAATTCAAGCCTGGGCTGCACTAGGTTTCAACAGTTATGAAGCTACTCGTGGCTATCGGTTGAGGTAGCCTTGTGGGCATCGCGAGAGCAGTCTATGGAGCATTGCTCAGCGGGCTGTCTGGCATTACTTGTAGACCTAGTTTCCTAGACCAAGTGCATGTGTGTTGCCATGTGGCACAGTGACGGGTTTGACAGGACAGCGAAAAAAGAGAAGGCTAGCATCCTGGGGACAATAGGAGTGTGAAAACTGGCTTTGCGTATGGTAGGCTTCACAAACTTTCAACTTGGAGGGGGGGGGGCCAGGTGGCTGGAACCTAACCACAATCTGCTATGACTCACAATTTACAATTGCTAGGGGGATAATACACTGGGGGAATCCTTGCACTGCGCGCGCACTGCGCGCTACTTTTAGACTATGTTCCCCCAGAAGAGCCCCTAGGCACGCCCCTTGGAAACGCCCTTAGAGTTAGGTGACCCAAACTGCCCCAGCTCAAGAAAATTGCAAACTACCTTCCCTTCACATAACACACATCATGCACATCTGGAACAGCCATGAACAGCGTATTGGTTGCCCCCCTCAACATCCTCTAATGTAGAGGGGGAGTCGGCCGGGGGTACCTCCTTTCGTATGTGCATCGAAACCTTTGTCGACATAATACGACGACCGTTGCGGCGACAGCCCCGCGGAGGCAATTTCCGCTACGAGATTATTCGGAGTTGAACTACTCACCCTCTGGCGGGTCTTTCGCTTCACCAGCCACATCAACCCTCGTAAGTTGATGCGACCAGCCGGACGAAGAATTTGATGGCGAATTCAAATGCGACTTGGCTTGGAATCACAGGCATAGCACAATTCAAAAAGATGGGTAGTATCCTGCACAAAGACATGGTCCAAATAGCCCTTGCAAATAGAGATAAAGTGTGAAAAAGGGTGGAAATGGGTGAAATTGGGTGAAATTCCAAAAATGCTATATCCCCAATGTGGAAAAAGCATCAAAACCTACGCAACAGGGTAACGATGATGCCCCTATGATCTCAAAGCATGGGTCTCCAGTACGGCCAGACGCCCAAATAGTTGCACTGCGCGCGCACTGCGCGCGCACTGCACGCGCACTGCGCTTAAGGCTCCCCCACTAACTCGGCTGCCCCTCTTTTCAATGTGAGCCGCTTACAACATTAAGATTCCATCCACACAGCCATAAAAAAATGAAGGCAACCCCCCAAGTCACCACCATAGAACCCATCCCCCATCGCATTCCAACAAGTACCCGACCTGTTCATATTTGCCCTTTTGGTTGGGCGCTCTTTTTATCTATCGACATGTTCTTGAAGTCTTTCACCCCTTCAAAAATGTGCAGGACCCTTCCAAAAATGTGTAACACCCCTCAAAAAATGTGAAAAACCACTCCACAAATTTATGCGAAAAACCATGCCACAAAATTGTAACACTCTTCCTTCAATGTGACAATGCCTAGGAATATGGTTGGCCATGGTGGAGAGACACCTAGTGTTGGAGTCAAAAATGACGGGCGGTCATGCACCTAAAAAGTTGAGGGGGGGCTTTAATGGTGTTTTTGTCACTAATCAATTGAGCCCCAAATTTTTTTTGGGGAGGGCACCCATGAAGAGTGCAGATCAGTGGCTAGATATCCCTTGGTTGTCGCTACAATGTGGACTTGGGGAGTGTTTTTGCACAGCACCCAATAGTGAGATGGCTTTCCCATAACCACCCTAAAAACCACCCACCAGATGGAGATCAAGGGCTGGGTGAACATGACATGGTGAATAGGAACTTGGGATGGCGAAGGAGATAGAGTCAATCTTGGAGTGCCCGTTCACCTCCACCACATCTTGATAATATTCCAAGTGAACGAATCCTTCTAGTGCACTTTCAACCACTCCGGCGGGAACGCGCACACCATTGGAGCAAGTGCAGAACACCCTGTTCCCAATACCGAGATCTATGAAGAATGAGAAAGTGGGTCGAAGAAGGTGAGGTGGTAAGTAAGATGTCCTACAAGCACTATGAAAATGTATCACCATATTTGGCCATTTGGAAGCAATGGCTCAGGAACCGCTACAGCATCAAGGGAAACAGGTCCAAAATAGCCTACTTTCCACACATCGCAGCACAGGCAGAGCATGCGGTGCGCCCCCTCAGTGGCTACGAATCTCTTGAGGGATCACAGCCACGCCTATAAACATTGCGAATAGTGTGAACAGTGCCTGCATATCCCTAGTTGTAGCCACCGATCCACACTAAAGGGCATGGAGGGGTGGTCAGACGAGGGAGGGCAATGAATCCTTCACCAAGCACTGAAGTATCAGCTACACCACCAGCTGTGTTGGTGGCTGTGGTGAACGGCCCACTTTCGGCAATTCTTGCAACGCAACAAACTGCAAACTGGGAGACTTCATTGAAATCAACTCAACACGAACGCACTGCATGTCCAAGGTATCATGCACCGTGCACCCTGGGGTGCTACATACTCTCAGTGCCTTGCAAGCCGCATACCAAGCCATGCAACATGCATTGACCCGTGCAGCCCTTTTAGTGTTGGCGTTTTGGCCTGCTGTACTCCTCTGTACTGTCACTATCACTGTCACCATCCCCTGACCCTGTCCCTGACATGCATGTGGTTAGATAAGGGGGCTGGGGCGGTGGCACGATGTCCCTGGCCTCCCCGAAATGCGGTACAGTTGCGACAGAGAACAAGTATCTGCGCTGTGCGGGCACTGTGTACACATCTTACAGGGATTTGGACGAAACTCGGGGCCTGTGGTGTCCCTGGAAGAACCCGGAAACTTTCGTCCATTGTTTTATGTATTGGAGGCTTTTGTAGTGCACTGTTACTATCCTACAGGATTTCGTAATGCACTGCGATTTGCCGGGAGTACTCTAGTGTGCAGTGCGTTTTCGGTAGCAGGCTTTCCTACCTCTTTATTGTCCTGGTTCTGCGTTGGTTGAGATCTTGCACCAGCAACACCTTTCGCCATTCCAGATAACTTCTACTTCAATGATCAAACATTAGAAACAACATGAAAGCCATCAGTAGTGCTGGGTTAATTGGCAAAGTGGGACTCCATTTTATGGAACTTCCTCTTGAGCTTCACATGAAAACACCAGGGCAAAAAAAAATGCAGCAAAAACGGGGGCGTTTATTTTTTTATGTTTATGAGGTGGGCACGGCAGCAACTGATAACTGCATATACGAATGCGGCCCTCAGTCTGTGCATGGACATCCACATTTCAATGGGAAGTAAGAGGTGTCCGTTCACTGGTAATTCTCTTTATCTGCAAGGACTTTGCAAATATGTCGTGATGCATGCTCATACAGTGAGTCAACCTTGATGGTTCACGTAGTCAGTAGCTGCCCTGAACTTGCCCCTTCGCCCCGCGCAACCACTGGGCAGCATTCGTATTCCCTCAGGCCACAGCCCCTTGGGACCGATCTCCAAAATGGCGCTGCGCAAACCCTACGAAAAACCGTTGTGGCGTGTGAAGGCCATGCTGGCAGTAGGACGAGGGACAAGCAAACAAACAAAGGTAAGTTAGGCAGGATAAACCCCTTCCGTTTGGGGACCTTTTGTTGTTACTCGGTTGGTCAGGTGAGAGTCGGTAGTAATGACTCCCCACGCCAAAGGGATTTGCCTCTGCGGGGCGCGTTTCGACGAAGGTGAGGGCTCCACCTCAATTGAAAATACAGTACCCCTGTTACGATACACCCTCCTTTGTAAGTGGCAGGACTGCTGTGGGGGGCAGCGAAACAACAGTGGCCTGTGGACCGCTGGTGATGGGCGGTTTGCAAACGGTGTCGAAGGTGGGGAGGGTTGAGAGGAACACTAGCCGCACAAGGGAGGGGGGGGGGGGGGGGAACAGGCCCCCGCACGATTTCATTGTGACGGGCTGATGCCTGACAACACGCAGGAGGAGAGAGATTGGGGCAAGACAAACGTTAGTTGCCGACTTTCCTCCTCACAATGCTACGTTTAAAGACTACATTTGGTTGTATAATGCAGAAGGTCTGCAGCGATCCCAGGTGATTATAATGCAGCTCGCACAGCGCTGTGTGGCGACTGCGGCCAAATGAACCAACTTTCTTCGATTCTGAGAGTGGGTGGGGGGATGGAGGGGGCTGGGGGGGTTATCTCTAGAAGTGGCCCAGTGTTGGGTTACAGTGATCTAAAAGCCCCCCAGAGCAACAGTAAAGTGCCCACACCGCGACAAAACGACGCCAATGTCCAGAAGCGGCTTGGCTCGCATCGAACACCGTTGGTCTGTTCTGGTGCTGAACGGTGATTGGGGCAATGGCCCTAACACCGCTCAACATGGCGAAGTAATCAAACAGGGGGCGGCCGGGCTTGGGCCGCGGTCTCCAAAGTTGAAAACTCAGAACTGCAGGACTTTGTGACATGGGATTCTAAAGAAAGCAGCGACCAGGAAGCGTCGACGCTTCACCGCTGTCGCCAACCGGCGTCAGTGACCACCAACCGGCGTTGATTTACTGTTGATTGCTGTTGCTGCCAGCACCGCATTTCAACTGCTGGCAATCAATCGCCGACTGCTGCCACGATGCTGACTCATGCGGTGGTTGAAAGAACCAAAAACCCTTGTTGAAGACCACTCTTCAGTGTGAACAGCAGCTATTGCTTGCCGGGGGGGGGGCAGATAGAACTGTGCTTCGTGGCGCCTTTTTGTAGTGGATCCCCCGCCCCGCTCCGCAGCACCAGCCTGCCAGACTGTCTTAGGCACACCGCCTTGCGCATACACACATGCGCGCAGGATGGCAGGAACGTTGAACCTCGCAGTTTGAGGACAGCCTTGATGCTAGTGTGCGGCGGGTGGTTGGGTTTGCGTCTGGCAGAGAATCGGTTCTGCGTCTGCCGACGTCTGGCAGGGAGGTGGGCTGGTGTGTGCCGACGTGTGGCAACTATGAACGGCGAATTTTTTTTCTTCCCCTTGTGCTGTTTTTTTGCACCTCACCGGCACAAACCCCCCCTGGTGAGCCCGCGTGTCGACCCGGGCCCTTTACGCCGCCCCCCCCCCCCCCCCCCAGGGAACTGTTTTTTCATGCCATGTGTCTATTCTCAAAACACTCGGAATTTTTAGGAGATCTGAATAATGGATGAAAGAAGTATCGGCACAAATATCAATACCACCCCTGAGCAAAACTTTGTCAGAGATGGCCCGTACCCTAGTTGTTAAACAGTGCATTCCCTGTTGAGAAATCCCTGTTGAGAAATCCCTGTTGAGAAATCCCTGCTTCAATTCCCAGTATGAGCAATTAGCAGGGTGGTGCAAACACTGGATTATTGCACCTGGGCTGAATACCAAACTGTTCGGAGGTTCCGGACATTTTTTTATTGGCATGTGACAGGCGTCTGGCGACGACTGGCAAGGGGGTGGTCCTGCGTCTGCCGACGTTTGGAAGCAGACCCCAGTTTCTACTGCAGTGGCATCCATGATCATAGTTTCGGTCCTTTGATCCAAAGACATGCTTGGCACTGGTAATGATCCACCAACACTCACCCGGTGCCCCCAAAAGACTTGGGACTCCGCAATGCAGAGGGAGGGCAAACGACTGTCGATGTTCACAAAGGAGAGGGTCAGTACGGTGCGGCGGGGTCGGGGTCAGGGACAGGGTCAGGGACCCAGGGAATACGCACAGAACGTGCCGCTTTACCCACAAAGGGCGCTGTCAAAAGCCTCTATTACAGTTAAAAGCCTCTATTACCCCCGGTGCACAACAACGCGTCCGCTCATCGACTAACGTGGCCCTGAACAACCCCCTGCTTCCGTGTGGATGCATCCAGTCCGTTGTGCGATCTCTTGCGTTTTCGCGCTTGCACTTCCATTCTGTCGCCAACGGCGCCCAGAAGGACCCCCAGGCAGTGTTGTGTTCCATCCCCCGGTGTGATCTCCCCCGCGGGTGTATACACCAGTCTATTGGCTTTTTGTATATCAGCCCCTGAGAGGCCCTGGAAGCATATCGCCGTCAGGGCCCAGAACGACCTGTGACAGACGGTCGCAGATTCCCAGCCCGTTGGCCGGGAATGGGGGGGGAGGGGTTTCCCAGTCGAATGACGGCCATCCGTTTCCGACTTTGAATGAAGAGCACGCCCTGATCGGTGCTGAGTCAGTTCTCGGACAAACCGGGTTATCATACTACATTCTGATAAAGCAATTCACCGGAACCATGTGTTTGTACCGCTTAAGCTGTGACATCTGAAATGCCATGCTCATGCCATGCCATGCGACGTGAGGGGATGCGACGCGATGGAATGGTATGCTATGCTATGCTATGCTATGCTATGCTATGCTATGCTATGCTATGCTATGCTATGCTATGCTATGCTATGCTATGCTATGCTATGCTATGCTGTGCTATGCTATGCTATGCTATGCTATGCTATGCTATGCTATGCTATGCTATGCTATGCTGTGCTATGCTATGTGCTGATGAATGAACGATCTCATTCATGATTATTCGTGATTATTTGTGATCTTATTCGTGATCTTATTCGTGTTTTTTTGGCATAGCACAGCCCTTGGCATGAACCTGAGTGAGGGAATCAGCGATGAGGGTCAAGTTTGCTCAGGTTCGGACCCTGAGTTGTTTGGAAAAGTGCATCCATACATATTCCCAGTGCGCAGCAACCCAGTCATCACAAATCTTTTTCAAATTTTCTTGCTGCAGATTTTTAGCAGCAGCAGCAGGCTGTGCAGGGGTCGCAAAATCAGGCCCCTCTTCGACTTTTTTGTTTTAGAAGGTGAGGCCGAAATTGTGGCTGATGCACTGGGTTGTGTCACAAGTTTGGCAGCTCAGGAAAGTGTGCTGCCTGTTTTGCAGCTGTCACGTTGCCACCAAAACACCACGTTCTGTTTTTTACGGGCTTCTTGGGTGCATAAGCAGCAGTTGCATCAGCAGCAGCAGTTGTGGGTGTGTGCTCAGGGGCATTCTGTGTATCAGAATCAGAATCAGACACGGAACAGCTTGAACAAACAAGGAACCAGAAAAAAAAAAGATTTGTGGTTATTCATAATTAAGCAGAATCAGAGAAAATTACATTTGTGATTATTCCTGATTATTCGTGAATATTGGTGCCACGAATCCACGAAAATCCCTGTGCTATGCTATACTATGCTATGCTATGCTATGCTATGCTATGCTATGCTATGCTATGCTATGCTATGCTATGCTATGCTATGCTATGCTATGCTATGCTATGCTATGCTATGGGATGCTTTGCTTTGCTTTGCTATGCTATGCAATGCTATGCCATACTGTGCTATGCTGCGCTACGCTATGCCATGCTATGCGGTGTTGTGCCATGCCGCGCCATGCTGTGTTGTGCTATGCTATGCTATGCGATGCTGTGCTGTGCTGTGCTGTGCTATGCTATGTTATGTGCTATGCTATGCCATGCCATGCCATGCCGCGGCATGCTTTTCCATGACAGCATGTGCTGTGCTGTGCTGTGCTGTGCTACGCTGTGCTGTGCTATGCTATGCTATGCCATGCCATGCTATGATATGTGCGAGCTCAGCTCAGCTCCATGCCATGCTATGTCGTGCCATACTGTGCTATGCCATGCTATGCTATACCATGCCGTGCCATGCAACACTATGCCATGCTGTGCCATGACATGCTGTGCTGTGCTATGCTGTGCTGTGCGGTGCTATGTGATGCTGTGCCATGCCATGCAGTGCTATGCAGTGCTATGCAGTGCTATGTTATGCTATGCTGTGCTGTGCTGTGCTGTGCTATGCCATGCTATGCTATGCTATATGAAAAATGCAAGTTGTGTACAAAAAAATCGCTACATCATGTAACGCTTTTTTGCTGTCAGCATGTGTATTTTTTTTCTACTGTCAGTGCATGTAATTTTTTTCGCTGTCAGCGTGTGTAATTTCTTTTCGCTGTCACCGTGTGTAATGTTTTTGAAAAAAAACGTTCTATTTTGAAGTGTCGGCTTGCCTGCCTCTGTGGGATTCAGTGTGCACATCCCAAAGATATTGTCCTTCAACTCGTCTTGCAGCTGTGCGCAGAAAGCTTGCGTAAAAAAAAAATACAGAACATGGCGATTGTTTTTGTACGCACGCCACGCCGACAGCAAAAAAAAATTACACAACTTACAACACACACCTATGCTATGCTATGCTATGCTATGCCATGCTATGCCATGCCATGCTATGCTATGCTGTGCTATGCTGTGCTGTGCTGTGCTATGCTGTGCTGTGCTATGCTATGCCATGCTATGCTATGCTATGCTGTGCTGTGCTGTGCTGTGCTGTGCTGTGCTATGCTGTGCTGTGCTGTGCTGTGCTGTGCTGTGCTGTGCTCTGCTGTGCTGTGCTATGCTATGCGGTGCTGTGCTGTGCTGTGCTGTGCTATGCTATGCTATGCTATGCTATGCTATGCTATGCTATGCTATGCTATGCTATGCTATGCTATGCTATGCTATGCTATGCTATGCTATGCTGTGCTATGCTATGCTATGCTATGCTATGCTATGCTATGCTATGCTATGCTATGCTATGCTATGCTATGCTATGCTATGCTATGCTATGCTATGCTATGCTATGCTATGCAAGGCTGTGCTATACTGTGCTGTGCTATGCCGTGCTGTGCTATGCCGTGCTGTGCCATGCCATGCCATGCCATGCCATGCCATGCTGTGCCATGCCATGCCATGCCGTGCCGTGCCGTGCCATGCTATGCTATGCTACGCTACGCTACGCTACGCTATGCTATGCTATGCTATGCTATGCTATGCTATGCTGTGCTGTGCTGTGCTGTGCTCTGCTGTGCTGTGCTGTGCTGTGCTGTGCTGTGCTGTGCTGTGCTGTGCTGTGCTATGCTATGCTATGCTATGCTATGCTATGCTATGCTATGCTGTGCTATGCTATGCTATGCTGTGCTATGCTATGCTATGCTATGCTATGCTATGCTATGCTATGCTATGCTATGCTATGCTATGCTATGCTATGCTATGCTATGCTATGCTATGCTATGCTATGCTATGCTATGCTATGCAAGGCTGTGCTGTGCTGTGCTGTGCTATACTGTGCTGTGCTATGCCGTGCTGTGCTATGCCGTGCTGTGCCATGCCGTGCTGTGCCGTGCTGTGCTGCGCTGTGCTGTGCTGTGCTGTGCTGTGCTATGCTATGCTATGCTATGCTATGCTGTGCTATGCTATGCGGTGCTGTGCTGTGCTGTGCTGTGCTGTGCTATGCCATGCTATGCTATGCGGTGCTGTGCTATGCTATGCTATGCTATGCTATGCTACGCTACGCTACGCTATGCTATGCTATGCTATGCTATGCTGTGCTGTGCTGTGCTGTGCTGTGCTGTGCTGTGCTGTGCTGTGCTGTGCTGTGCTGTGCTGTGCTGTGCTGTGCTATGCTATGCTATGCTATGCTATGCTATGCTATGCTATGCTATGCTGTGCTATGCTATGCTATGCTATGCTATGCTATGCTATGCTATGCTATGCTATGCTATGCTATGCTATGCTATGCTATGCTGTGCTGTGCTGCGCTGCGCTGTGCTGTGCTGTGCTGTGCTATGCTCCGCACTGCCATGCTATGCTAGGGTGGGGGAAAATTTGCTTGCGCCGGGGGGGGAGGGTCGTTGGAGCCCCTTTCTCGGACCCCACCCCCCTCCTTGGCTCCCGTGACGGGGCCTTGAAAAAGGTCATAGATGGTGGCAAATAAAATTGAACTTCCATTGAGGGGGGGGGGGGGAGCAGCAGCGGTGGTATTTATGTCCGGGCCCTGCTGTGCTGTGCTGTGCTGTGCTGTGCTGTGCTGTGCTGTGCTGTGCTGTGCTGTGCTGTGCTGTGCTGTGCTGTGCTGTGCTGTGCTGTGCTGTGCTGTGCTGTGCTGTGCTGTGCTGTGCTGTGCTGTGCTGTGCTGTGCTATGCCATGCCATGCCATGCCATGCCATGCCATGCCATGCCATGCCATGCCATGCCATGCCATGCTATGCTATGCTATGCTATGCTATGCTATGCTATGCTATGCTACGCTACGCTATGCTATGCTATGCTATGGGATGCAAGGCTCGGCTTGGCCCGGTTTTGCTATGCTAGGCTAGGCCAGGCTAGGCTATGCCACGCAATGCCATGCCATCCAATGTCGCGCTCTGCTATGCTATGGTATGCCGTGCAGACACATCGCAAAGACGAGTAAAACGACAACGTATTAAAGCGAACTGATCAGCGTCAGACAAACCAGAGCGGCCAAGTGAAGAGGACAGGTCAGAGGATGACGTGGCCTGCGTCAATTATAACACACCATTAGTGAGAATGCGACAAGTATAATCCTTTGCAACTGCTGTCAATCAGCTGAGGGCTGCAACAATTGAACGGGGGTTGAAAAGGGGACCGGCAGGAGAGAAGAGAGCTTATGAAATCCAGTAGCGCAGTAGACTGGCACTGCCTGGTACGGAATCCACTTCAAGGGGATCCACTTCACGCGGCGGTTTGTGCGCCCCACTCCATGCAATGCAGGGGCGTCGGAGGACCAAAGGTCCAAGGGGGGGGGGGGGGGCTGTTGGTGGGTCAGGTTGTCGCCCGCCGCCGGGGTCCCCGAGGGGGGTCCACGGGTACCCCAACATTCATACCTCAAAATGATCCCCGCGACGCGCTGATCATTTCGAACACACACAAGTCGGGTAACAATTTTTTTGCCAAAAAAATTGCCTACCCATCAGCTCGGGTCAGCCAAGGTCCGATGCCGGAGGTCGGGTGTCAGGTCAAAGTTTTTTTTTTCGTGTTTTTCACCCATGTTTGAATTTTCCTCAAAAATCTGAGCATTTTGGGTATACTTTGAGGAGGGTAAAAAAAATTTACCCCCTTCGCGGGAGGCCAAAGAAAATCCTCTGGCACCTTCAGCACCAGATGTTCCCAATCCTTGCCCCAACCTTGACTGAAATGGGTCGGAACTTCAGTGGTAGGATGGGGGGTCCAGGGGGAGGGGGCCTTCCGGAATCCCTGGAACCCCTTGCGGATTCCCCGGAACCCCTTCCGGAATCCTCGGAACGGGGGCGTCATGCACCTGATCAGGGGGTCCCCCCTGACCTCTGCGTCGGGGCAGGGATTCTGACCTTTCCCCTTCTTCCCTCGCATCGAGGGGGCGGGGGGGGGGGGTCCCGCAGAAGGGGAGGGGGTTGATCTCGGCACTTGACGTCAGGACTTGTCCCCTCCATTTGAAACTATTCACAGGCGGCGCCAGGCACCCGCAGACAAGCTTGCGCCATGACCTGGCCCCTGAAATGGAAACGTGCCCGGGACCTGAATGGATCTGATGCGAAACCCTCCTTCCCCGGCCGGGGAAGGAGGGGGTGCGGCGATGCGCTGGGCCCACATCCCCAGGCCAAAAAGCAAAACGCCGTCTCGAAGAAGGACCTATCGCCACTTTTGCAGCTCAAATCGCGAATTTCGATTGCAAACTCGCTCGAACTGGGCACAGAAATTGCCGGCTGCATTGTAACGGCCATCACCCTGACGGCCGACGGGCGCGCGGGAGGGGGGGTGGGGTGCTCTGAAAGCACCCGGTGCTTTAGAGAAGGGAGCTCTCGGAAATGATGCCGGCCAACAACTTGATGCACTCCGCGGGGCTTAGCTCTCGCGACTCCCGGTAATGCCACGGCATCGGCACCGGGTAAAACCCCGAGGGGTTGTGGGTGTCAAGCTCCACGGCCGCTCTCTGCACCTCGTTGGAGATGGTGGTGCCGTACAACTGCCACATTTGTCGGTAGACCTCCGGATCCAGCGTGCGCCCCGTCGCGGTGCTGATGACAGACTGGAAGACAAATGTAGGGAAAAGGCGCCGGCTCCCGAACTCGGGCTACGATGTTTAGATGCGATTTCTGCAGCACTGCCGCAACGCGCGCACTCATGAGGCGCTCACTCGTAGCAACCAAAAGCCCCAGACGCCTGCGAACTGATGTACATGGGGATATACATTGCGGTACAACCCCCGTTTCTGTCATCCTCCTAGGTAGTTACAGGTCATCACAGCCAGGGCATGCGAAGCTGTCGTAGGGGGCGTTTCTGCACAGCGCCCAACAGTAAATTAGCGTTCCCGTGACCACCCACCACCAGGGAAGCTACGTCGACAGGGCAAAACAGCAGATTCAGACAGCAATCTGGCATTTTCAGTGTGAAACATGGTTTGGTTCAACTCATTATCTGAGTCTTGGTACTGAGTAGGAATCTGAGTAGTCATGCGTGTGGGAACACAGTATTTACTGCGGTCACCTTGGCCATCGGGGAAACCGGGTCCAAAATAGTTTTCGCACAGCACGCGCACAGCGCGGGCACAGCGCACGGTGCGCCCCCGCAGGAGCAGTGCTGGGACATGGGGACGGGGCATCAGGAGAGCTAACCCGGTGTCCAGACCCGTGCCCCGGGGGTCTCAGGAGGGTGCCCCATGACAGCCGATCGGTGCCCGGAACATACGACCGAGTGTCCAGTGTCTCTCTTGTGTACGACCGGCGCGTTGGTCAAGGCCAGTTCTGGGGGATTGTGTGGGGGCGGGGGGGGCGGGTGCAGTTTTGCGAATGGGTGCGAAATGTCTGTCCCGGTGCTCACCACAGCAGCATTCTGCCCCAGAGGCGTCACATGCAGTCATTCCCAGACCGTGACGTTTGGAGGGAGCTCTCCACAGCGGATGTGCACAATCGCAACTCGGAGCCAAAGGGTTCGGGACCACCAAAGGGGACACATGAGCGGGGCACCGCAGCCCCGGGTATCGTGCCGGTGGTGTTGCTCGTGGAGGTGGGGCAGCATTCTGCGCCCAGTGCTCAGTGCTGACAAAAATACAGCAAAAATTGAAAGTGGAAAAATGCGGCAGTTAGTCGCGTGTTCTGCATTTCCCCCCTGTTGGTTGTCCAGCGCTGGAAAGAAAAAACAAATCCTCCGCCTGCGGTGCGGCGAAATCCTTCCCTCCGTGAGCTCGTGGACATGCTCCGGTAAAAAATGCAGCAAAATGCAGCGAAATTGGCGGGAACTGCAGTTGGACGCGGGCGGCCCCATACCCCTGCGGAGGATCGGCAATGCCCTTCATCGCGTCATATTTCACCCCCTCGGGAAGCGACAGAGTGTTCCGTGGGACACGGCACATCGCCAAAGACGCTTTCAGAAACAGAGGGGGGCCTATTGGGGGCGTTGTGCATCTACCACCAAAATGAGCAATGGATGAATTGAGCGAAAGCGATGGCGCTGGACCAGATTTTCGCCCCAGAAAGGTCCAACTTTGATGTCGTGCGCAAGAGCACTTCGAAGATGCACCGGATTGCGGACCCTCCAGGACCGTCAAAGCCCAGGATGTGCACTCACAGCGGACACACCCACAGGGACATCCCAAAACGTGTCCAAAAGGGGGGGGGGGTCCTTTGGAATTTTCGCACAGGTCAGTGCGGAATGTTGCGGATATCACTGGAGTGAGCAATCACAGAACTTACAGGCACATGGCACGCCCGTTCCCCCGCCCCCCCCCCCCCTCTTCGGATTGATCTTGGGCGGCAGGTGCCTCCGCGCACATGTGTCGTACTTGATCGGGATGCTTCTGCCGGTCGGCCTTTACGCGCGCTGCTGAACAGTCGTGTCAGGCAACGCATTCCCCTCCGCAGTGCGTACGGGGCAGTCGGGTCTTCAATGTTTGGGGCAGGGGGGCGGTCAATGTGCCAGTGTTTCCAGAAGAGGGGGGAACGGGGCTGACAATGTACGGATTCCAATACATTGAAAGTGCGGGGAAGGGGCGTTGGGGCCCCGTTTCCGGACTCTTCCCCCGTGAGGGGAACGAGGCCCTCGGCCCTGCGCAAGCGCCTTGTGCGCTGCGTTGATGCAATGCTCATCACCCCGACCCCCAACCAAAGCATCCCATTCCAACTTCAATTGCCAATCAAACTCCACAGCCCCCCTCAGTGCGTTTGGGAGGCGACACTTGTGCGGCACTGCAACTCCCCCCAAAGGGAAAGGAGCCGCGTTGATGGGGACCTTCTGGAAGGGCCCACGCAGAGTCTGTGGCCCTTTCGCCTCACCCTTCCCTCTCGCGTCCCGAAACGCCCCGCCGGCCCCGTCCCTGCGGAAGGCACCTGTCCAAGCCCACGCAGTTGATGGTCCAAGTCCGCGATGGCCTGCGGGCTGAGGCCGGCCTGTGCCAGCAGCGTGCTGTCCAGGGCCCCGAGGTATTTCACGGGAATGCACCGAGCGCCTCGACGAACTGCCTCCAGCGCCGCTTCACGTGCATCGATCACTTGCTGCAGAGGGAGCGGTCCACGCAACACTCGCACGGGGATGATAAGGAAATGCGGCACCGTGGCCTCCAGTGCAGAAGGTTTCCATGGAAATCGTGCAGGTCTCTGTTGTACCTCCCCCCCGCTTTACTTTGCCATGGGGTCGCTGTCCCAAACGTGGTACCCAACCACCATCACGGGCAAGCGAAGCACTTGCGTGCACTCGACTTATGCCCCTTTTCCTCGTATTTTGCGCGCTGCCCAAAGCCCAAGTGCAGCCATGTTGGCGCAATGCCGGCGTGGCACCCAAGATGCTTCGCATTGCAGATACTCCAGGTCGCGCCTTTGGAGCATGCATCCACCACAATGACAGTCATCGGTGACAACCGCCAAAGCCCCGGCTTTCAACTGAGAGGCCAGTACAGGGGTGGCATCACTGTTTCTGCGGGTTCTGACCCGCCATGAAAAAATCATGCCTTCGTTATGAACTACGTGCCAATCCCGCTCATGACCAGGGGAGGGGGGGATTGCGGTCAGGGGGGGTCGAACCGAATTGCGAAAAATTGCGGGAAAATTGCGGCGAAATTGCGGGAAATTGCGGACGCCAACCCCCGCCCCCTGACATGACCCATTTTGTGATTTTCGAGTGCAAAGCGGCGATGCAGAGGAAACGCTGGGTGCAGCAACGCTTGCCACGCAGATGCCATGCGACAACACCTGATGCTTGCCGCGCTCGGCGACCAGGATGGTGTTGAACTGCTCCGTGAGGTCCTCCTCCACCTCCTGCAGCTGCTGCTCCACGTGCTGCCGCTGGTTGTACTCCGTGGACCAGCGCTGACACGCGGCGATCAACTGCTCGTCCAGCTCCTCCTTGGCCCCGGGGGCCGCCGTCGGTGCGGGGGCCACGGGGACCGGCATCGGGGCCAGGGGGGTCGGGGTGACGACGGGGGCGGCGCAGGCACCCGGGGCCGAGGAGGTGGGCAGCAACCCCCGCTGCTTGACCTCGGAGAGCTCGCCCTCCAGACGGTTGATGCGGGACAACAGGTCCGAGATCAGGTCGTCCTCCGACGTCCGCGGGGGCGTCGCGGGCGCCACCGCGACCGCGGCCATGCGGCCTGCGTGGGGCGGCTTCGGGGGCAACGGCGGGGTCGCGCAGGCGACGCAGGGCCGCTCGGGCGCGGACCTCCCCACGCAATCGGCGGAGCGGCCGAGGGTTGGCGCCTGCGCGTCCGCGACCGGGGGCTCCGGGGTCGGCGCTGGGATCACGGACGGTTCGGAGTGGCGGCGCCGCTGCACGTCTATCGGGAGCATCCCGAGGGACCGATCGCGCAGTCCCGAGCCCGACGAGGACGCCGCAGCCGCGGAGTTGACGCTGGGGACCGGGGCCGGGGTCGGTACCGGGCTGGGGGCGGAGGCCAGGGCCGGGGCCAGGGCGGGCGGGCCGTCCTCGAAGGAGCGGTTGTGGCTGTCGAAGGAGCTGCTGTGGCTCTCGAAGGAGTTGGACAGAGACGAGCCGGGGGTGATGATGCGGGCGCCGAGGATGGCCCCCCATGCCACCCCAGTGCTCGCCTCCACCTGCTTCCACTGACGCCGCAGGCGCGACCCTCCCACTTGCTTGGCCACGTTGCGGAGCGTGTTGACCGCCCAGCTGTGCACTTCGTTGTCGTCGGTCTGGGTCGCAGACAGGGCAAGGCACTGCAGCACCTGCAGACACCAGAACATAGTCGCGGATGGCAGCCCTGGGGCCTCTTATGTCCACCGATGGTCTATCCTGTTTTTTGCTTCGGGCACATGCGGGCGGTCTCGGGCTCCTCCGTAAGACTGGAAAAGCGGCTGCGACTCGGCGCCGGTAGTTGCGGTCAGGGATGTGCTTATCCACGGGAGGGGGGGGTGATCTGGCGGACCCACCCCCCTCCAGGCTAAACCACGACCGCACTAGGAGGTGCATGCTCCGCTCCCAAGCCGCATGGCCAGGGTGTGTGTGAGGTGCGCCGCTGCCTGACTTCCCCAACAAGAGGCACTCCGTGGGCCCTTAAGGCCCTCTTCGGCCCGGGAAGACAAGCCCAAGCCCAAAGCCCCCAGGCTAAACCACCCACCCACCCAAAACCAAAAAACAATCCTTTCAGTAAAACTGAAATTTTGAGTACAAAGTAAAAAATGAGAGGCCCATTTTAGGTACAAACTTTTTTTGGCCCTCACACCCACCCACCCCCCGTCCTGTAGACCAAACACTAAGCACCACCCTGGTTGTGGCATAGCGCAAGTCTTTTGACCCAACGGTGCCATGTTAGCACGGATATTCGCTTGGCAGGGGAGGGGGAGGGGGGGCAAAAGCACTGAAAAGAGGCCCCAAAGGAGCTCCGTCACCCCCAATCCCGACTGAAATTGCCCGGGACGTCTTCTGGACCCCAAAAGTCTGAAAATTGTGAACAATCAGCGCGACGAGGAAGGGGAGTTCAGAAAGGCCATTGGGGTCTGCATTTTGGTAGGAGTTTCAACCATTTTTGAGCCAGTCCATTACAACCCTGATCCGGGCCTCTGCCCTCACTTTTGGGGAGCTGGGTGCCCTCATCCGCCGACGGCTCGTGACAATCAATCGATGCATCTTCAACCACTTACTCCACATCAAAGCGCGCTTGCGACTTCCCCATCAGCCCGGGCCCGTCGTCCGGGCATCGCGGAAAACCCCCCTCTCCCGTCCCACGACCTCTCCGCCCTTGCACAGGGCACGAGCAACAACCTGAGCATCCAAAACGCGCATGGCGTTGGCTTGGTGGTTCACAGTGAACGCGTGCAGCGCTGAACAACCCGCGAACTGGATGGTCTGTCAAAAATGGAGGCGAACAGATGCCCAAGGGCCGTGGCACAGCAGCATAGCAAGGCTAAGGGGAGACACTCAACATGCGCGTCAGACGCAGCACAGGAAAGCGTTCCAGGGGGGGTAGGGGGGGTACGTGCACTGTGCGCACCGCGCATCGTACCGCGGGCGCACCTCGCACGTTCTTTCCATCATAGTCTCGAAAAATTTCAGTGATTTTTCAGGTTGTGAAGGAGACGGTGGCCTAAGGGGTACGCATACATTAACTGAGGCCTCCACTCCATCCTCCTCGCCAATTGCATGGTGGTTGTATCCCGCAGCCACGGCAGACGGGCTCACCGGCCGGGGGGGGGGGGCTACAGGGCCGGTGAGGTACTGAAAAAAAGCACAAGGGGGAATTATGGGAAAGGAGTCAGCCGCACTACCCAAAAGACCGCGCACCGTGCGCGCATCGCGCGCTGTACCTCCCCCATACACAGGAAGAGGGGGAGGGGGGGTATGAACATTTTCGGCGTGCAGCCCTGTGCCACTGCGCAGCCCACGGGTGGGCCGTCCCCTCGCTTTTAGACGCGACTCCCCCCCCCAGTAGAAGTGGGCCGAAGGCCCCTGGGGTGGGGGGGGGGGGGGGGGGGGGGGGGGGGGGGGGGTGTGGGGGGGATTGGAGGGGGGGGTTCAGGGAGGGGCGATGGGGGGGGGGGGTTCAGGGAGGGGCGATGGGGGGGGGGGGGTCGGGAGGGTCGGTTGGGGGGGGGGGTCCAGGTGGGGCAATTTGGGGTAGTGGGGGGGGGGCATAGGCTCCCGTTACCTCCCCTTGCCCTCCCTCATGGGTGAGAGCTAGGGCTAGGGTTAGGGGTAGGGTTAGGGTTAGGGTCACCGAGCTGGTGGAACCAGTCTTGGTTTTATAACCCTTTTTAGTGTCTAGGGTGGACCTACCAGGTTTAGCAGCAGCAGCAGCAAGCAGCAGCAAGCAGCAAGCAGCAGCACGCGCGAAATGGGTAAAAATCGGAACTCCATCGTGGTGCTTCAGATTCGGTTGAAATTTTGGTGCATGATACCTATGGGTGTGAAGTACAATCACACAAAGTTTGAGCAAGAAACTCAACGGTGGCGGCCGGGAACGGGATTCGCAAGTGGCGAACCTCAGTTTCAAGAACTGCACTTTAGGGCCAAAAATAGCCATTTTTAGGCCAAAAAAGCCCCGGAGCACACTCAAAACGGCCATACGAAGGGAAACGGTGGGTACACTCCACGTGCGGCTTGACTTCCCCGTGTCAACGAGCTCTTTGCGGCCCTCTAACTCCATCATATGTCCCGGAAACGGCCCAAAAAGGCCCCCAGAAGCTCCAAATGCCGACACCCACAAACCAAGAATAGGCCATATCTTGGCTACATGGCTCAAAATGCGATTCCGAGGGCACCTACTCCACCCGCAACCCCCCACTTTTTGTGGTTTCCACCCCTCAGAATTGCCCAAACGGACGCCTAGACCCCAATACCTAGGCCCACTAGGCTGCGGCAAGCTGCAAGCTCAAGCCCAAACAGGTGGGTGCCCAAATGGGTCAACAGGGTCCAGTAGGGGCAAAAAGATGACTTTTCTCAAAAATGATCCTAGACCATGTGCGACGCTAAAACAGGTGTTTTTGGACCGTTTTGAGCTTGTGGTGGCCCATTTTGGTCCTCCGAAAATCCCAAAATGCCTTGAAAATGGGCTGTTTTGGGACCAAACATGGGTCAAAAATGGGTCAAAAACGCATTTTTCCAAACCTCATCCTAGACCATTTGGGGTGCACCAACGGGTGAAATGGGCCCATTTTGAGCCCATTTTGGGGCATTTTGGCCCCTCAGAAGTCCAAAAAGTCTTGAAAATGGGCCTCGTGGTGATGGGGTTCACTTGCAAGCTGATTTCACGGTGTCAAGAGCCATCAATGTGTGAATCATTCTTGATGTCCCTCACCAGTCATAGCTGATGTTCCCTCCCCCACCAGCTCGGTCCCAATATTCAGTCTTGATTAGGGTTAGGGTCATGGGTAGGGTAAGGTGTAGGGTTAGGAGCAGGCTGAGGGTTGGGGTGGGTGTTAGAGTCAAGGTTGGGTTCAAGTATAGCGTTGGGGTGCTCCACCGCCTGGGCGGGGAGGGATGCTATGTTGGCAAGGGGAATGAAAAAAATTTTCGGGCGCCTTCGGCGCCACCATACGTATGGCCGGTAGCCATTGACCCTTGGTAACTAAGTGGGCCCGGAGGGCCCGGAGGGGGGGGGGGGGGGGGGGTCGCGTACCCAAACCGAGGAGACGGCCCACCCGTGGCGCAGCCTATGCTACCATGGGGCCATGTACCACTGTGACACCATGTGCTGCTGTGCAGTCGACACGCTCGAAGAAGCTGAGGTTCACCAGGGACGTGTTTAACATTGTTGCACCCTTCACCCTTGCAAAGGCACAGATGCTCCACTCAACAAAATTGCATTTGGGGTCGGCAAGGGCCCGGCCAACACTCAGTGAGTCTAAGACAGAACAGGGGCCACAACTGTGGCATTAGACTTATGGGGGGATGTTTGCCCGGCGCATGCCTGGTGCGCTACTTTTCCATTAACTATCCCAACTTCAGCCCTAGATTCCCCAACAAAGGGGACAAAATTAGATCTCAAAACCTACGCTAGGGGTAACAATGATGCCCCTAGTATCTCAAAGTATGGGTCTCTAGTACGGGCACACGCCCAAATAGCTGCACTGCGCTAAGTGCGCCCCCTTAGTGCACCCCCTAAAAGGTCACCGGTGGGTTTGTTGTTCCATAATAGGGTTTATTGGCTTCTTATGCATTCAGAATATGGCATATTTGAATTATTTCCATTTTCACCTATTTTCACCTATTTGTGTACACGTGAAATGTTCCACGTGTTCGCACACTCTTGAAGGCAGTGGTGGATGAGATTTGGTGGGATGAAAGATTGTCTCCCTACAATCGTAATCCCCATTTTCCGTATTTTATAACTCACTTCACCGATAGCATGCCCATATGCTCGGTGGGTGGATCTTTGTTTGATATGCTAAGGTGGCCGGGAACGTCGGCAGATGTTACAATTTGGGATCAACGTGGTCCTTTGCGAACACATGGACAGTTCTTTGATTATGAAGCAGGTCAGCAAATGGCACTGATTGCTGTGTGTATGTGTGTGTGGCCTGGTCGTCATGGGCAGGAGCAGCGGCACATATGGCGCAGCATTGCCGGTTTTGGGTTTGGGTCATGCAACCATCCATCCGTGTGTCTGCTGCAGTGGGGCCCAGGGGCCCGCTCATTGCCACGCGTTGTTGGGCCCTGTAGTTCCCTCGGCCTAGTGAGTTCTCTCACTCACACCACAAAGACGCCGCAGCGCAATGCTCAGGAGCGCGTCCGACCGGTCCATGACTGCCTGCAGACGTGTGCCACCTCATGTACTTGTCATATTCGGCCCAACGAGGTAAAGAGGCACTCAGGTCCACCTGGACGCTCTATTCGTCGCTTGACGTGCGTGCTCATGTGCGTTTGTGAACCCAGGTTTATGCAATAGACATAGGGGGAGCGTTAGCGCGCCAGGTGCACGCCGGGCATCTTTTTTGACCCGTGACCTCCGCCAAAGGGCCAAAACTAGGGTTCAGGTAGTTACCTACATACAAAACTTTGCACTGCGTGCACACTGCGCACACGGCATTCCCTTACTCTTGATGGAGTGTCATGACGAGGGGGAGGGGGAGTACAAGTGAGCACAGCTGAACACAACCCAAGCACCTCGTTGCTGGGCCACTGCTGCATGGCTTGGCGCACAATGTCAATGGCACCAGCATCACCGGCGGCGGTTCGCGCTGCATCGCAGTTGGCAGTGACCGTCAGCAGGAAATCGCACGCCTTCTCGTGCACGCTGGGGTTGGCCCCAATGCAGCGGACGGCGCGGCAAACGGTAGGCAGGCCCCCGTGCCGCGCTATGGCCTGGGGGATGACGTCGTGCAGGGCGAGGGAGGCCAAGGCCGCGCAGCCGGCGGCAACAATGAAGTCCGCCAGGGGCCGCTCAGCGGTCTTGCTCTCCAACTCCGTGCCTATCGACTGCAATATGGACAGGACCTTCGCAATGGCGTCGTGGATGAAGAAGCAGACGCGGTACTCGTGGCAGCGCAGACTGCCTAAGAGCACAGAGCCGGCAGTCTTCTGCACCACAAAGGGCAGCAGTCTTAACTCCAAAACAGAGGTGGAGATAGTGCATAGCACAAACATCACTTTTTGTTTTTGGGATACACACAGGATACACACTCTGCAACCTTGGGACACACATGTTATACATGAAAAAAAATGAAAAAAGGAATGACATCTTCGCCATCCCCCACAGGATACATGCTAGATTGACATGCAGCATGGCCTGTACCTGGGTGACCAGACATCTGATTCAAATGAAGAAAAAGTTGGGATACACATGTGATAGACACACTTGAAAGTTGGGATACAAATGGACTTGGGATCCAGTTGGATACAGTAGGTACAATTGTTGGGAAGCACTCTATCTCCACCACTGCTCCAAAACACAATGTCACAGGGGCACGGGGATTGGACTGGGAGGGCTAGGAGCTGATGTTCACCAACATGCTCGATCCTCTGTGTGAGCACTCCTTGCGTGTCATGCCCGTCGGCACTGAACACCCGCATGGATGTTTCTGCAGAGGCTCCGAAGCACATCTGGTTGGGTGCCTTTGCGGCACGCGAGCCCACAGTGAAGGAGCAGCCAGGCAAAGATGGGGAGGGGGGCCCAAATCCGTTGTGACGCTGTCACGTGCCCCATGCTGCCCTCAACGGCCCCCAGCCTCACACGAAGCGAATCGCAGCGGGGCACATGGAGCGCAACTGCAGCAGCTTCGGCGGCATGCCCAGACGCGGGTACTCCCTCTGCCCCACCTGAATGACCGCCCGTTCCCCCAAATGGAGCCCAATCCCGCCATATCGCCGTTTGTGTGAGTCCTTTCAACAGGCGAGCCTATGAGTCGCACATTGTGTGTGTGTGTGTGTGCTCCGTCTGGGTTGAACAATATTAAACCCCCCCCCCATAATTAGTACCCTAGGGTACTAATTTCGGCAGACTGCTCAATAAGGCCGGGGGGGTACTAAATATGGGGGGTACTAATTTTGGGGGTGGGAACTAATTTTGGGTGCTTGCGATGTTGTAAACCCTGTGTGCCTGCGATGTTGTCTGTTGAGTCTTTCTGTTGGCTGCATGGAACATTCAGATTCTGAATCTGATTTTCAGCTGCAGGCGGTAGACCCTTGCTGATTTGTCTGATGAACTTTCTGAGACAGTGACCCTGCGGATGTTGTTCATGTTCCGTTTGCTTGGGAGGCTCAAGGGGGGTACTAATTTTGGCAGACTGCTCAATAGGGCAAGGGGGGTACTAAATATGGGGGGGTACTAAATATGGGGGGGGTACTAAATATGGGGGGGGGGGGGTTTAAAGAGGGAGGCCCGCATGGGTCCAGGGCCCCCAGCGGTCGCCTGAGGCGCCAGCTTGAAAAAGACAAAAACTACGGCCCTGACGCCCTGTGTGTGCTCCGTCTGAGTGACCCATCCTTCCTGATGTGCCCAGCTGCCGTCTGTGATGCCTACGGCACCAGTGTGCAGCGGGTGCACACTGGCGTACTGGTGGTGCACAACGAAGCATTGCCCAAGTACCCCGACCAGAGCCATGACCACCAGTGCCCGCCGCTGCTCAGAGGGCACACCGTTGGCCGAGCTGTCGTCGGCACACAGCTTATCGATGGTCTCCAGCAGCTTGAGGTCGGAGGGACGGTTCCCCGCATCATGCGACTGCAAAATGTTTTGGACCTTTCTCTCAGCAGAATCGTCCCCCAAGCCTCCTGACATGTGTGGGTGCCCTTCAGAGGCCCGAATCCTCGGAGGGCCAAGCAAATCAGGAACTGCGCAGAGCATGCATGGACCTGCGTAGACATGCAATGGGGTTCTCGATGGCTTCTTGGATGAGCAACACGAGAGAAAGAGGCAGAAAGGGTTTCAGAGACAAAGGGGTGGCACAATGGTATTCCATGATTTCTCTTGGACGTTTGGGCAGTGCAAGACTTGCAGCACCCATGGAACAGGACTGCAACAGGCACATGGATTGGAACTGCAGACAGGCACATGGAACCGCAAATATGCACATTTTTAATCAAGAAATCTGACAGCGGCTGAGGTCAGAAATGTGCCCCCAAAGCGCAGCCTTGGATGTCATGGATGCTGAATGAAGAATGAATGAAGCCAACGAGCCAAGAGACTCATCCACGTGATTTGCGAAACTGGATTGCATCACTGCCGTCCTTGGACTGTCTTTGCATTGTTCACCAAACAAACTTCATATTGTTTCTCCTTTTTTTGTCTGCAGCTCAACAGGTTCAACAGTACAGTATGAGCTCCCCTATCTGTCCTGATGCTTGATGTCTTGGCATCCCGCTGTCAATCTTCTAAAAATCTTGCCCCAGTGCTCTGATTCCAAACATTGCCTTCGTGCCATACCTGCAATAAGCCTTTGGAGTACCACAGGCCATGCGGTCGTCATGAATGACAATATTACCCCAGCCCTCACTGTGCATGTCATGCACAAGATCGTAAATCGTCTGAGTTGCTGGAACCTGTTGGTCATGCACGTCTTGACAGCCTCTTGCTGGGTGCACTTCCAAGACTCCAACCTTCCAACACTCAATATGGTGGTAGGTTGGTGGTGGTTTTCTTGCAGGGGCCATATGGCAACGTCAGTGATGTTGGTGGGGCCTAATTGGGCACAGTTGTCGGATGGAGTTGGAATGTGCGATGCAAGGGCTCATGGGGCCTTAGAGGCCATGGGTGACAGGTGTGTGTGTCAGTGGCAGTGTCTAATTGGCATTTCTCTGGGGTAGGCCATTTGGCGTCGGGTTACGCGTGCATGGTCTTGTGCGTCCGCGCTGGAAGAAAGGGACGCCCCTGAGACAGAGTGGTGGCCCACCTTGACCAGAACCCCACGGAGTGAGTGGGCTAAGTGTCATTGAAGGAAGCGCGGCCATGTTGCCGTTGGAGATCCGGTGACACTATGGCTGGGCGCTGGGCCGAGGGCGGCTGAGTGGCTGTGGGAGACCAATGAGTCGTCTTGTGTAAAGACGTGTATAGATGTGTATAGAATGCGAGAGGGGTTGCGACAGGAGGAGGGGGCGCCTGGGGCATCCCAGCGACGGCTGTCAGCCTTTGGCTCTTTGGGGGAGGACGGCGAGCTAATGGGCAGCGGGGTGTGTGGGTGCGAGGCCTTTGCCACGCACGGTCTGTAGCCGGATCCGGAGGTTGCTGTGCTCCCTGCGCGATGTGGCATGTGCGGGGCAGGCGCCCCCCGTGTGTTTGCTGAATGGCTCTTGAGTGGCTCTTGTCCGGGGACTCACATGGTGTGCGCCTACTGTGTCGTGTGCGGCCGGTGCTATGTGTGCGACCGCCTGTGTCAGTGGCAGTGTCCATGGCAGGGCTTAGATCGACTAGAAGCAAGGGCAAGATAGGGGGGGTAGAGGGGACACATTGGTCTTGCAGGCCCTGAGCCTGGTGGGTGCAGTACGACGATGGTGGTCATTGTCTTCGGTGGTGCTGGCGTCAGCCGGAGCTGGTTGGTGGTTGTTGTCAGGGGCTGTGGAACAACTACGGCTGCGTTGGTGGCCTGGAGGTGACTGCTATGTGGTGGCACTGGCACCATGACATTGGTTGCAGGGAGACTAGGACTCACCACCACCGAATCCTAGCCATGTGTTGTTTTGTTCTCCGTGAGCAGTGTTGCACGTGTTTGGGGGGGTTGTGACTGTGCTTAGTGCTCCAAACCCCAGCGGGGACCCGGGATCCCTCGCCCATGGCAGTATGTTGTTAGCAACGAGGTGACATGGGGAACCATAATTTCTCATGCAATCTTGAGGTTTTGGCGGTTGTGTCTTTGCAGGGGTGAAAGCCCATGTACCATGTACCCCACCGAGGCAGCTGTGTACAATGTGTTTGTAGATGTGGCATGGGTTCTAGTTGGTTCCCTTGTGGGGTCTTGGGCTGGTGCGGGCTGGTGTGCATCACTGCCCTGCCCTGCACGTGTGACCAACCAGCAGGCCACCCCCGTTTACACGAGCAGTAGCACTAGACCTGGGCGACCAGCCGTGGTAGGCCAGCGTGCACTGCAACACTCAGCACACCTGTGCACGTTCATTCTGCACAGCCAAACCTTGCTCCCAGAGTTCTACTCCCCCTGCCAACCGAAGTTCTACACAAAGGGAGCATAGTCTCACTCCGGGAAAATGGGGGGGGGGGGGGGGGCAAAGTGGTGTCGATCTCAAAGACGTCGAGACGTGCCATGCCATCAGCAAGTGGGGGAATGTTTGCCCGGCGCGCGCCTGGTGCGCTACTTTTCCATTGAGTATCCCGACTTCAGCCCCAGATTTACCCTCTCATGGAGAAGCCCCCCAAGTAGACCACGTTGCACTGCACACCTTCCCTACAAAGCACGTTGCATAATAAAGCAATATCTGTGAATTCAGCAACTCCAACTGTCATCTGTGTTGTACTTAACAAACAACATTGGTCCCACAAGTGTGGGTGTCATTACATTCAGTACAATAGTGCTCCTTACACTCATCACAAACTGCGACGGTGGAGTGCTTCTGACAACACAACACACACACTTCTGCCTCATCCTCTGCCTCATCTTGCGTGGCGGCCGAGTTGCTTTGGTCAGTCCAAACATGAGGCGGGACATGCTCCCATGGTCCATAGGGGGGGTAACGGACTTGCCTGCGAATGCAAAATTGGGTAAAATGCAACAAAATGCGGACTGACTGGTGCAACTCATTGGGGCCGCCACGCCAGATGTTCCTAACCAAACCCCAATGCCACAACCGAGCAAACAGCTGCTCAATGCGGGGCCTGTATCACCCGTGCACATCATTGTAAGATTGTTGGCGGGCTGTCAAAGTGCCATTCTTTCTTCCAATGAATGGCACAATGACATGAATCTGGCCTTTATAAGCACCATCATGGCCCCCAACTTCGAAATCAAAGAAATCACCTTGGGTACGAGAAGGTCCATGCCCATCCCAAATCAAAACATCTGCTGATGTACCGGGGGCCAAGGGGCAAATCCATATACTGTTGCCCAACACATCAACTGCCTTCTCTGGGGCCCAAAACAGGGTGGAAATGCTATGTCACCCCTACATTCTTGCGGATTGCGAGTCCCTCACCCCAACTCGAGGGGCCACGCAACAAAGCGAGGATTGTGAGTCCCTAACCCCAACTCGAGGGGCCACGCAAAAAAGCGTGGATTGTGAGTCCCTAACCCCAACTCGAGGGGCCACGCAACAAAGCGTGGATTCAAAGATTGTCCCGGTTTCCTCAATAGCACCTGAAGGTTGGGGCCCAAAAGAGGGCGGAAATGCGACGTCACCCCTGCATTCTCGGGGTTCCCCAACAAAGGGGACAAAATCAGATGTCAAAACCTACACTAGGGGTCACCATGATGCTCCTAGTATCTCAAAGTATGGGTCTCTAGTACAACTAGACGCCCAAATAGCCACACTGCGCTAAGTGTGCCCCCTTAGTGCACCCCCTAAAAGGCCACTGGTGGGGCCCGGGTCCAAAAAGATGCCCGGCGCGCGCCCGGCGCACTAATGTTCCCCCAGTTGTCAACTTCTTGCGGGCCTGAGTCCTGGAGGGATCACCTCGAAACCATCCACTCAGCCATTGGTCCCATCTTGCGGAGCTTTACCAAGTTTGTGCACGCACCCAACCCAAAATCCAGGGCCCAACCAACACACACTCCATTATCACTTTCAAGTTGAGAACAGTTGAGTAGCACCCACCGAAAGTTAGGCCACACCTGCCAACAGTTGATACATCTTGCCAGCATACTGTTGCACACTTAACACCCAATAATTATGGCGTAGATTTATGGTGCACCTGCCAACATTTTAGTGCCGTATGCCATCGTTGATTACCTCTCTGCCTGCCTGGCACTGCATGCTGGTGGACCATGATGCTCCATGGCTGGCGACAAGTTGTGTTGTCTAGGGAGTCCAGCAATTACCCAGAGATGGCTTTGTTTCTAATGCATTTGTGCCTTCTGCAGAACTTTTCTTCACGCAACATGGCATGGCAGTCTGACAACAATTTCCTTTGCTGATTTGTGAACATCAATTCTTGGAACCTGGGATCAGGGGGCATACCCCCCCCCTTGTATAAGCTACGCCAATGTACGGAATTCTTACAGTCCCTACACCGCAACACATACAACTATTGGCACACACGTGCGCTTGCACGTGGTATGAGTGCACCTTGACCTCCGCCCACATTTCCAAGTGCATGCAAACACAAGAAAGCCTTGGGAACATGAAAATTTCAGGTTCACACCCATGTTGGCACAAGCAATGAAGGATGCGAAGCCTACAAATGTTCGGCTTGGAAACCCTTCTTGCGATCATACACCATGCGGAACAATTGCACATGCTCACCACTTGAAGATCCCTGAACTCAATTCTTGGGAGGGGGGCACAAGGGTGTGTGACCATCTGCCCACCCTTCAGGTACTCCAACACCACAGATTGGTCTCCCTTCTCGGATGGTCCCTTCATTGTAGCATCCACACGGTCACCAGTGGAACATGTGAAAATAACTAGACGCCCAGGTTCAAAAAGAGAACATTGCATGGTGAGCTGATGCAACAAAGGGGAATGTAAAGCACAAATATTCCCAAAATTGAGAGCCATGTGGGTTGAAGTGGGCAAAGACTCACAAATGTGTCCATGGCTCCATGTAATTGGCAAACGTGACGACAAACCCATGTCTTATGTGGCTGCACTACATCTTGTACCCCCCCCCCCTTTGCAATAGCTACGCCAAAGTACGGAATTAATACGGTCCCTACGCCTACTGTAGCTATTACAAGGGCGTGGCTTGCGCACGACACATACAACTACCGACATACACGTGAGAGAATGCATGGTATGAGTGCACCTTAACCTCCGCCCACGTATAGTACACAAATATCCCCCAAATCAGAGCTATGTGGGTTCAAGTGGGCAAACACTCACAACAAATGTGTCCATGACCCTATGTAGCTGGCAAATTTGTCACCAAACCCATGTGTTATGCGGCTGCACTACATTTGTAGCGAATTAAAATTAGGTACCAAATTAATACGGTCCCTACGCCTACTGTAGCTATTACAAGGGCGTAGCTATTACAAGGGGGGGGGGGGGTACGTAAGTAAAATTACATACACAATTATTACGGTCCCTATGCCTACTGTAGCTTGGCCAAGGGCGTAGCTTATACAGGGGGGGGGGGGGGTACCTAACCAACAGCACAGTGGCACATTTCTCACGACGACATGCACATGAGTTCATGCAACCATCACTTCTTGGGCGAGGGGCCCTAACCCGTCAATGGGCATGCTGTCCTGGCAAACCCACGCCAGTACTTGGTGCTGTGGAAGAAAGCAACTTTGCTGTGGCAGGTTCGAATCTGGCAAACCCAGACTTGTGGTTTGGACCAAATGAGCCCAACACGATAGACTGCATAGTCGAAACAATGCCCGCTCTGAATGATATGAAAATACATACTTTTACTTTCACCATCCTTGTACGCCAACAGTTCGTGGGTGCAGGGGTGGGGTGGAGCTTGGAGTGCTACTTGTTCAAGCAGAGTAGCATTCTGAGATGCCCAGCAAATTTTCTACAAGGAGTTCGTTCGCCTCAGTACAAGCAGCCCATACTACCAAATTAGCACCGAGGCGGTGAGGTAAATCTCACTCGTATTGGGCAAAAAAGAACCGGGAAAAAACGGCTTTATGGAGGGCAGGAGAGGGAAGGGAAGCAAGGGGCCTAGAGGAATCAAGAGTGGGAGATAGAGGTAAAAGAGGGCAGAGGAATGAAGGAAACGACACAGATACCGAGGAAGACAGGAATTGAAGCAGTTAAGGGTTGGAGAAAGGCATTCGAGAAATTGAGGGAGGGAGGGGGGGGGGGGGGTGAATGGCTGAGAACAGATGAAGATGAAGATGCCGACGCTGGAAACCCGAGACTGCTAATGGCGACACCACATCTCAACCGCAATGCGCGTGCACTGACTATCATGCCACCTGCACATTGAGCCTGAGCCCTGGAGTACATCACAACAAGAGGCAACAGCGTCTGACAAAGCTCATTGTATTCATGCTCACAGAAATAGCACCATTGCTTCAGCAATAGGATCAGAATGAAGCATGCTCTAGTTCTGCATGCCACAATCCCCCTGTGAAGAGTTCCACCGCATAAAGCATGCAACTCCGGCTCTCACACTCTATATACTTCCCGTTGGGCATGCAATACTTAGTGCATGCCACACCGGCATGCAGCGCTTGCCTTCGTACACTCTACAATTCCCCCTTTGGGAGTGTGGACGTCAAAATATCATGCGCTCCCTCCGTCCCTCAGACAGCCTCTGAGAATCAGGTCCGGTCATGCAGGAGGCCGTTGGGGTCCTGTGGCATTTACGTGGCTGCACATAAGTAGGCGCCCTGGTTCATGGCTTTCGGGAATCATTGTTCATGACTGTGTCCAATATAACGGGGTAAAGATGCCGGCCAGCCGCCAGATGCAGTCACCTTCATTCCTTCTTCGCACCAGGGGTGCATTGAAAAGCGGCGTCAGCATCAGTGCCTGCATGATGGTGTACCCCACGAAGGGAGCGGCAATTCAACAAAGATTAAAAAAAAGGCGGAACAGATACGAAAGACTCATGAAAACTGAATAATGACAGCAAGCCAAATGCCCCCGCCTCGGTCGATGTGCTCACCCCTCCATCCGACCTTCTGGCGCCCACCTTCGGAAGGAGCTATGGGCCCACCTTCAGTCAGGCCACCGCTGAGCTGCAGCCTTCTCCACACGCTAATGGGTGGATCCCGCACATGCGGAGTAGCCACCATAGCCCCAGTGGTCCGCAGGCTTTGTGGCTTGCGCCGGGGGGGGGGGGGTCCAAAAAGGTCACAACAGGTCCCAAGACAGTGCAGGCGTATTTGGCGCCATATCTGTTGTATTGATTTGGGCTGTGACCAGGTCCGTACGCACAGGGCACACACTCTGCGAGCAAATGCCCGTGAAAGGTCTCGGAGCGCACCGCTGATGTGTGGCATTTAGTGATCCAGAGCCCTCTGATCCTGCGTTGCGACACATCAGCGGTTGACAGCAGCCACCAAACTTCACGCTCTGGTTGTGACTGAATGTGAAGCCTGCCAGCGCTGGCAGGGGAGTGGGCGCTACGGGGGCAGGAGGCGGCAATCGGAAGCATTCCGCTCTCACCCACAAAACCGCACCGCCTGCCCGCTGTCCTCATACCCGCCCCCCCCCAAAAAAAATACCCCGCCACTGCGACACACTCCCCCAGAACTGACCTTGACCAGCACGTCACCCTCCAGCACTGCCCAGCACTCCCTCCAGCAATCTGGCACTGCTTCCGCATGCAGTATTGCACACAGCGCAGGCACAAGTCCCATCCGTAAGCATCATATTTCGCAACTGCCCTACCTTGAAGGCACGCTGGGCTCTTCATGAGGCTGGAGCATACCCTTGTTCTAACAGCATCGTGGGGAGGGTGGTTTTACAGTGAAACGAGAGGCATGAATGATGGAGTGAGAAACCTGAATTGAAAAATTCGGGTTACGACTGTACATATTTGCCACGTAGGCTCTACACAGCCCGTGTGGCGCGTCTATATAGCGCGTACATGCCATCTGTGACGCCAAAGGCTGCCATGCATGCTTGCAATTTGATGCTTCTACTTCGTGGTTTTGCATCACAAATTCACGAACTCCCGCTTAACGTCGGTGGCATTTGCTGTTTCCCTGCACACCCCGCGCGCCCAGCACCCGTCAGTTAACATTTGACCGGGCGTAAATCAAATTTACTGGAAATCCAAAAACTCGCAACGCCAAACGTACCCACACTTTTGGCCTCTAACACCCCCAGTCATCCACCCGCCCAGGTCCCTGTAGCGGGAGAGCCCTTCAGCAAAAACCACAGGCACAGAGCGGCAGTATTCAAGGGTCGCCATGCTTGCAGAGGGCAGTTCCAACGAATCTAGTCAGGGATATATAAAACCTCGCCTTCTTGAAGAAGACAGCAGCATGCAAAACTCATGCCCTTTCTTGTTCGGTATCCCCAGTAGCCCCCTGTTGCCCCGCTAGTGCCCATAAGCTTATACGAGGCTTTGAATGGGGATGGTGGGGAGGCCCAGTCACGGACGCATGCCATACGTACAAAAGTGATCCAAGTGTAATGAATGTTTTGCTGGTTTGCTCAAGCAGCCACCCTTGGGACCCACGAGAAGCCCTTCATACCCACCCCTTCCCCAACCCCAACACTTCAATAATTGTTGAATGCTGTTTGCCTTGTTTCTCCCCAAAGTCCAATGAAGCTGCACTCGTCTGAAAAGGGCCACTCGAAACATGAAGGTCCGAATGTCGTGTTCGAATCCGCAATGAGCTCCTCCCCCGCGACCACCACCGCGCGCCACTTGGGAGTACCCTCCGCTGCTTGGAGTACATACAGTACCACACCAGCGTCCCTCGCTCTGAAGTATGCGAACCGCACTCTGCCCGCAACAGCGCCACCCAAACCTCCGGCTGTCCTTAATGAAGAATCCCATTCCAAAAGGACAGCGCTGGTCGTCCGTCAGAGGACTGGGATCAATGGGAGATAGCCAGCACCCGGCACCTTCCTCGCCATCCGCCACGGAGCTGCCCCGTCTCGGTGGGTGTGGGCTATGCGATAGGGAGGGTCAATCCGAAGCCCCCCCCTGCCCCACCTCTGCAGCCGCTCGCCGCACGAGCGGCCTACCGGAGGCTGCAGGCGCACTCTGGTCGATCTGCCCCTCCCCCGGCACAGAGCCAGGGGTGTGGACGGGGGCACGCGCGTAGCACGAGATGGGAAGTCACAAGCGGTATCTAGCGGCACAAATCCCAGCGCACAGACTGCCACAGGGCCACCAACTGAGAGCAGTTGGCTGGCGACATTCGAGAGTGAACAACGGCGGGCGGAGGAACGCGGCAGGCTGGCCAGCAGGCGCCAGGTCCCGGCAAGCACCGCAGCAGGGGCTTGCACCCGCGGTACTAAAAACAAAACACACAATTTCGGGCCCGCAGTACATTGCAACTCCGGGGGGAGGGGGGCGCGCCCACTCAATGTAAATTGGAGGGGGCTTCTAGAAAACCGGCTCGAATGGGGCAGGCCTTATTTCTTCCCAATGGAATTGGTTTAGAACAGAATACGAAAATTTTGCATAAAATCACTTTTTGGAGCCCAGCCCCTGGAGCCAACTTGGGGGTGTGCGCCACAAAGGCTGAAGGAGCATTGCGGTTGGTACTTCCGAGTGAACGTGGTCGTCTTTTGAGGAGGGAATCCTCCACTTGTGGATGGGTGGGTGGTTGTCCACCCGTCGGGCAAAAGAACTGGGAGTGTGGGCAGCCTGTTGGGCTCCCTCACGGCGGGGGGGAAATTGTTTTTAATGCGTGAAAGTAGGACACTTGTCCCGCAACTCACAAGTGCTGCATCTGCCCCCTGGCGCCCACCCTCCTAAATAGAGGGGGGGGGGGGTCTAGGAAACGACCCCAAAGGGGCCCCATCCCCGGAGTTGCAATGGACCGCGGGCCTCGGCACCCCCTCGGGACGGTCCAAAACCGATGGTGTGCGCGCGCGCACTTTGAAGTGGGCCAGAACTGGAAACCGCCCTTCGAAGGCCCTCCGGGAGGCCGCGCGTGACCCTCCCACGCAATCCGTCGTCTGTGATGCCGAGGAACCGCACCCCGATCAGAGGTCCTGCATCAAATCATCATCGTCCCCCGAATCGTCCTCCGTCGTGTGCCTCAGCCTCTGAAACTTCTTCTTCGATTGGACCAGCTCCGCCCCGTCCTCGGGGGCCGGTTCCCCATCGGAGTCACTGTCTGAGCCCTTGAGGTCGGGCCCTTTCACCCGCAGCGCGGGGACGCCCAACACACTGAGGTCGAGCATCTCGTGCCGGCGCCGGGCCTTCCGCTTCTGCAGGTCCTTCAGTCGGTCCTGCAGCTCTAAGACCCGGTCCTCCACGTCCCGCCGCCGCTTCTTCCGCAGCAGCTGCTCGAGAGCGTCCAGGACCGCGTACTCCTCCATGTCCTCCCCCTTCTTCAGGAACAGGACCTTGTCCTCATCGTTCTCACGCTCCCTCTTTTTGGTCTTCACAGAAGCCTGACGGACAAACAGCCCAGTAATCAGCGGTACCCAGCGGTAATCAGCCCGGATCAAGAGCTGTCCTTGAGGGGAAAAAAAAGAGGGTTCGTAACGCCAACGGAAATGAACGTTCACGGGGACGCTCTCTGCTTCGTGGTCAAGACATGGGCAGGACACAAAACCATAGAAACAGTGTTGAGCAATGGTTGGCGGTTGGCGGCGGATGGCGGTTGGCAGTTAGTGGTTGGTGGCGGTTGGCGGTGGTCCTTGGGGTCTGTCCTTAACAAAAACAAAAAAATGAAGGTTCTTAAGGACAGCCCGGGCCCGGGTAGGGGGGTGATTGAGGGACCTGGAATTGCGATTGTCGGGGGGTGAGGAGGTTGGTTGAGGGCTGTTGCGGGTTCAAGCTGAGCTTTCCCGTTCCAAAGTCAACATGCCGCGGGCGTGGGTGAACAACCACACGCGTTGGGACGACCGTCAACAACAGACACCGCCAGCGGGCCCCCCACAGCCGTCGCTTGGCAGTTGACCCTCACGTCGGCCGCCGCTGGTCGCGTGCGTTGGGTCGGCAACACCCAACTGCACTCCGCAACAACCGCGCCAGCCCCAGGACCACGCACACATCGGTGGCCGCACAGCCAGCAGGCCAGGCAGAGTAGGGGCGGAGCACCTCAGAGGCCGATGCCGGTCGTCCATTGCTCGGCTGTTGCTTTGGCGGCGCAGCATCAGATCTGTGCTCTGTCCTGGTGTCCGGGGGGGCAGCGACTGAGGCACTATGGGCTTTGGAACTGGCCGACTCGGAGACGTTGGGGCCGCTGGAGCTGCTGTCAGTCCTCTGGGGCTTTGGGACGCTAAGCGTTGAGGCGTCGGCGTCACGGGGCACCAGAGTCTTCGTGTGAGCGACCCCCGCAGCGGGTGCCTTTGCCTCCTTTGGTTTCTTGCTCCAGTTCTCGGGGTTCTCCTTCGATTTGTTCAGATCTTTGGTCAACTGCAGAAACGCAGGTGGTGGAGGGCCCAAGTCCAGGGTTTTTGCGTCGTGGGTGGGTGGGTGGGTGGGGGGCCAGGGGTTTTCCGGTCCATAACTGCGGCATTCCCTGAAAGTCACATAGGCACAAAGTTCGCGCCAACACTTGGGTATGGTCCCTCGTAGTCTTCACATGAACGACGGTAAGTTGCCAATTGTTGAAAACAGGCATTTGGCACAGGAAGCGCCAGTTTACTCGCAGCAAACGCTCCAGATGTATGACAAAATGCGTGTGCCAAAGCAACGTAAGGCGCTTCATTGATCAGGAAACCGCATCATTTTCCGAAATGTGATGCACAGTGGGAGTTGATGTCGAATTTACAACTCCCGGAGTATCGGGAAATTCGCAAAAAAAGCACTGGCCTTGTTTTAGGCAAAATGTGCAACGGGGGAGGAAACTGTACCCAGGTCGTTGAATCTGTAACATAACAACTTGCTACTCCAGGGAGAACAGAAACGTAACTCGGTCGACCGAAGGGGGGTTTGGGAACACATTTCAGTCAAGTCACACACATGCACAGACACATGAAGTACGTGAGCACATCTAAGCACCGAAAACCTTGATGGCCATGATAGAGGTCAAGACGTCTCAGCAGTCCATTCATCAAACCCTGGACCTTGTCATGACCAGGCCGGGCCGTTCCGGATTGGGAGCCGCAGCAGGTGTGGTGCTGGGGGGTTGCATCACCTCCGATCAACACCGGTTTGAACTGCGTAGTGCATGACAGTTTGCGTAAGGGCAGTCAGCTTTTTGCTGCACCAGGGCAAACAAAAAAAAAACAAAAAAAAACCATCGGTTTTTGTGTGTTCTCATCTCACTCCGCACTCACGGCGAACCCAGGGCGCTCGCATGAACACCAATTGTCTGTATTTGAATATTTCAACGCTGTGCGTATGCGAATGAGGCGGTCCAAATAACCGACGGCGAAGGTACAAATTTTCCCGTAATTATTATGTTTTGGTTAGAGACTGAAACATAGATTCAACCCTGCCTGAATGTTTATTCATCTTTTAGGAATGAAACAGATTTTTTGCTTGCCTAACAAGGACCGCCCGAGGTTGTGTGCGGCAGTACTGTGCTTTGCTGATGGCGGTTGGCACTCAGCCGACGGTCGATGATGATCAACCGATGCTTGGCCAGTTCCCGTCAGCAGTCACTATTGACAGACCCAGACGTACCGGAGTCCGGCAGGGGTTTTTTGTTTCGGCATTCAGGACATCGCTGAGCTTCACCTGGACTGTTTCCATGCCTGCTCCGGTTTTATTTGCTGCAGACCCGACCCCCCAGTGGTGTACCCCCCACCCCTTGCCCGTGTAAGACCGCAAGTGCCAACCGGCAGACCTACTTCGTTCTTATGCTTTACCCTCCCCCCCATCACCTTTTTTTTTCTGTTGAGGGGGGGGGGCTTGGGGAGGCGAAAGTTTCGCTGGGGAACTTTTGCCGTTGAGAACAGTGGGTCCGCTGGAGCAGTGTCCTGAGCCACAGCCCGGGTATATAGTCAAACCCACAAGAACACATGTCGCTATCGCACTACAACACAAGATGCGTGTTGAATGTCCTGTCGGGAGTGCCCGACCGGTGCGCCAGCATGCAGCCCGTCGTCCGTGTCCCCACTCCTGGCGCTGCCTTGTCGAAGGCAGAGCAACCTCGTCTGACCGATGTTTTTCTGGCCGTAGTTTTGTGGTCAAGAAGTCAAGATCGCATGATGGTGAGCCAGATGTAGTGGGGGAGAGGGGCTGTGGCATGCCCGTGGGAGGTGTGTGTGCCCAGGAGTACATTCTGCCTGAGAAGGCAACTCATTTCTCTCATCGGATGGTTCTTGCTTTACACGGTTACGGGGCGGGGGCTACTTCTTGACGCTTGGCCGCCCTTACATTGCTGGCGTTATGTGTTTCCATGGTGCATCCTTTAAGGCCGCGTTGTTGGACGAGTTTGTAGATCACGCTGAGTAGGTGACAGCCAACCCGATGGTTGCCCTCCGCCTCGATCACCACACACGAGCCGGTTAGCGGGCCATGCCCGACATCACCTTGTATCGGCATGTCAACTTGCGGGACCTCTTTGAAGTCTCGGTTTGTTCGACGCTGCCCGCGCACCCAAGAGAACGCTTGGTCGCGTTTCGGCATTCTGCAAATCCTCTTGCGGTGGGCAGGCAGGTAAAGTGTCCGGGGGGGGGGGGCAAAATTCCGTCTCCAGAGGCGACCTGCTAACGTCGCTCACTTGCGAAATGTCGTGAACGTTTAACACGTTAGAGCAAAGCTTGCGGAACCCTCCTGCCACAACACCGTGGGCGCAGGCCGGTATGCGTGTCGCTTTCTGCGCAGGGGGTGCATCCAAATCCGTGGCGACGGACTGATCACACACACGCAGAGGGCTAAGCCCAGGCTCAGCCCGACCATAGCGCAGCACGCGGTCCGCGAACACAGCCCAGACCTGAATCTGGAAGTTCCGCTTGTTGTGGAAGAAGGTGTTGTACCGCAGCGCCACCAGCCCCTCTTCGTAGCACATTTGACAGAACTCGATGTCCTCCCAAAAGGCCTTCGGGGGGAAGAGGAGCCCTTTGGCCACCGTCGCGCGGACGTTGATCAGGAAGGTCGAAAACACGGGACACGCGGCGAAGGGCTTGAAGACGGTGGCGTAGCTGGCGGACTGCCGCTTGGTCCCCAGCACCGCGTACCGGTCCGCGGCCCCACAGCGCTCCTCGTTGCGGAAGTGCTCCTCCATCGTCGACAGCATTTCCGCCATCGTCACCTGCACAGCCCGACGGGCGCGTGGGACAACCCCAGGAGGCCTCTCTGGTTGCTTCCTTCTTCGCTTGCGTCCCTCTGATTCCAGTTCGTCTGCCGCCCAACAGACAGGGACGGGGGGGGGGGGTCTTGAAGGGGGTGATTTTTGGAGGAGGTTGAACGTTGATATTTTTGGCGGGGGGTTGATTCCGGCGACCTCAAAACTGGACACACATGTAGTGCAATGCAATGCATTGTAATGATCTGCAGGCCCCTGAAACACCTTGGGAGAAAGGTGTGGAAGAGGGCCGCGAACGTCCCGCACAAGGGCCACGGGAATTTCGTGCAATTCTGCAATAAACTTCGTCGGAAAATTGGGCACCACCTGGAAAAAGGCGTCTGTGCCGTTTTTTCCGGTTCGTAAGCTTTCTGCCTGTCGCATGCACGATGCCTCCTCTGCACTTGCTGCTGCCGGGAGTGCAGTACTGCTGGGGTGCTCCCTGCCGCAAAGATGTGGTGCGGTGCTGGTTGCAGGGATAGGGACCAGGGATTCGCCTGCAGGGGACGGGGCCCCCTCCCCCAGAACACCAAAACGACATCGACCCCACCGCCAACCCCTACCGGCCGCATTTGCAATAGCCGAAACCGCCCCCGCCACCGCTCAAGTAACCGCTTGTCCAAACGCCCCCACCCTTTCGGGGCCTTCCCCTTGACGCCCTGCATTGGGAATGCACTGATTTGACCCGACGGCTGGGCGAACCAACCGCGCGGTGGCATCAGATCAGGAGGCGAGTCATCGTCGGTTGCACGAAGGCGCAGCCCCCCACGGGCAGACCAGATGCAGCGTGGCTGGGGTGTGCAGTGGCGCAGGCGTGCACACCTGCTTCGGCCCGCACCCCTCGCGGTGGTCCCCGTGCGCAAGCAGCGAGCCTACGTCCAGCCGGTGGAAGGACAACACGTTGTCGTCCAGGTTCCACACGCAGGGCCACTGCATCCACGACGCAAAGAGCTGCACCACCAGCCGCGCGTAGCCCACCCCTCCTTGGTCGACCGTCGCCATGGTCTGCCAGTGGGCGTAGCGGGCGCTCAGGTGCTGCAGCTTCAGCAGCTGGAAGACATGTGCCACGTCCACCGTCGGGGGTAACTGCATAATGCCCACGGCCGTGCCCTGAAAAGGAGCGGTGGGGGTTTGAGGGTGGGACGTAGGGGGCTCCTCCCACGGTAGTCAGCCTCAGGGGGGGGGGGGTTGTCTAAAATCGGATACCATGCTTAACCCCCGGGGGTTAAGCATGGTATATATAGGACATATATATATATATATAGGAAAAAGGCGGGGTTTTGCAAAGGGGGGGGGTTTAAAGGGGTTTTCTGCTGCACGGGGGCTTCCCTAGTATAATACTGGAGCGAAACCGGACCTAAGATTTAGTAGTATGGGGGTTTGTGCTTTTTTTCCGGGAGACAAATTTTGGGTGAGTATGAGGCCGCACCACCTGCTACCCGGTAACACAATCCAGAGGGGAATTGTTCTTTTGGCCGGATTGTGGCTAACATGTCCCCCCCGCCCCCCCCCCCCAAAACATGGGTGTTTTTGGTTGTTGTTGTTGTTGTTGGGGGGGGGGGGGGTTGTTCACCGTGAGTTGTGTTGTACCACTTGTTTTTTGGTTTCTTCAACACGCATCACATTTTTTACAACACCCGGTATGACAACAATTGAACCCCCGTCCAAACCTTTTTACCCCCTCCCCCAAAAAAAACTATCATCTCCCCTCTCGAGTTTCTCAGAAATTTGGGGACCAACAAACCCCCAACGCTGAAAAAAGAACAACTGACTGGGCAAAGATGCCGAGCAACAAAACGTTGGCATAGAATGTGACAACTCTTCCATTGTCAAATGAGAGGCACTTCCTCCACATTTGCATTAATGAGGGCAGAGCTGTTTTCTTTTTGGCTGCAGGGTAGCCTCACGGGCACGCTTTTTTTGCCCTGAAGCAAATAAGCGAAGGGGAGGGATCATATTGATAGTTTAGGAGCAGGCTATTGCTTAGTAATCCCCCCCCTGTGCGTTTGGGGGCCTCAGGGGCTGGATATGACCCACCCACCCACCCACCCAGCTACCACCCCCACCCAACCCCACCCACCCAAGAGGGGGGGGGGGGTGATATACCTATGCACTGCTGGCCCACTCTTCCGGACACTTGGTGGTCCCCTATACCCCACAATGATTGCTTATCACAGAAGTGGCAGTTCATCACTCAGGAGGATGAAGAACTATCCATCTCCACACTTGAATCCGCATTGCCTGATAACACAGCACCATGATCACCATGTGTCGAAGGCTTCGTAGCAGCTCCCTCGCGCATTTTGCCTTGGGTCCCCTTGTCAATCCGTGGACCACAGCAAACCCAGCACCCAGGAAAACCCCACCCCCCCCCACCCACCCCCAAGGGGGAGAGGGGTCCATTCTTCCCATTCCCAAAATCATTCAACTTTGACTCACCCAGCCACCCCTCAACCCGCCCGCCCATCCCCCGGGGTAGGGTGTCCGCCACACTAAGCAATAGCCTGTTTGGGAGCTCCTGCAAATTAATGTGGCAATTATCTGCAGTTGGCCAGATGTAGCCACGCTTTTTGAAGGACTCTGCAATATTCACGAGCGTACCTAGACAGCAGCAGTGAAATGTGCAACTAAAATACGTCTTTGGCCAGCAATTTAGCTTCTTGTTGGGCTCGCCCATTCACAACCACTTTTTGGGAATGGTGACTGTACACAAAAATAAATCGAAGTCCAAGCTAACATACTATAACCACTGACGGGGTTATAATATGACGGGGCTTGGAGGCAGCTGCGTTACATTATCATTATTACACTATGACCACTTGTGAGAGACACTATGTTTTCTAACGGCGGTTCCGTGAAGGCTGGTTGCAGTGTAGCACAAGCAGCGTCCAGTGCCATGTCTTTCTGCAACTTGCTTGTTGATCGCCATCGTTTTCGGGGGCAGGGGTGTGGCATGAAGGCTGAAGGAGTATGCCGGTTGGCACTTCCATACTTACCTACTTAGTGCCGGGGGAGGGGGGGACTGGGGAGGGGCGTTGAAACGTTGTGGGACAGAGGGCAATGTTATTGCTCACGAAGGCAGCAGTCTGCTTCCATGGCGTCCGCTCCCCTGCCAGTGCTGGCAGACTTCACATTCAGTCATTCGCATCCTGTGAACTTTGCAGGGTGCCCTCCAGCACATCTGATGTGGGAACTGTTACACCGGGCCAGAGGTTCTGGATTATCAAGTGCTTCGGTGGTGCACCGCTGTCCAGGCATTTTGCCCTTGATGTTGCCGGTGTGCTCCCTCGGGGGGGGGGCATCGCCGGTGCCTTTGATTTGAGTACAGACATCTCAGGTTGCAGGTCCAGGGTTCACAGTCGCAGCATGACGGCAACATCTGTCTGCCGTCGCAGGACTGTGTAGGACGCCCGCCAGGGCACACAGCACAGTTGCACAATGGCATTCCGTCTCCTAACGGAAGTGTACCTCTGGAATATGTACCGTGGGTTAGTCCTGTGTGTAAGTGGGTGGGTGGGTGGGGGGTCGCTTAGACTTCATGTCGTCCAAAGGGGGAAGGCACTTCAACCTGAAAGCGACTGAGGTAGACTGCCAGCTCGGCTGGCCTCACAACGAGGATCTGTAAGTACTTGAAGTCAGGGGGCAGGCCGTAGTCCAGCAGCGCTACGGCGGCACGGCGGTAAGAGGGCGTGAAAATGATATACTGGAGCCCCGTGCCCGGGGCTGGGGGCGCCAGGGGCTGCCCCTTGGGCAAATAGACGGAGACTTTGTGGGGGTGAAAGAAGGGGCACGATAGCACCTGCACGTCCCATGAGTGGGAGTGAGGGTCTGCGGGGGTCTCGTAGTCTGGGGAGTAGTTTGGAGAGGAGGACCTGCTGCTGCTGCTGCTGGCAGCCTCAGCGCCGAAGCCGTCGGGGTCATGTGACCGAGAAGGGCCGTCCAAGCAGCACCGCTGAGCACTGCCATTTTGGGCGTCGCTGGCAATGGCGCGGCCGATGTCGCCATTGCCGTTGCTCGTGGTGTCGTGCTTGTTGTTAGGATTGGCGTTGTTGCCGTTGGCGGCGGCTGTACCGTGTGTGTTTTCGTCATTGTTGGCGGTTGTGGTGGCATTGTTGGTGGCGCTGTGGTCCCTGTCGCTGGCGACGTGGACAGTGCTGTCGTCGGTGGTGACGGCCTCGGCCCCGGGTCGCTGCGGGGCATGCGGACGGATCGCACTGGGGTCATCGGGGGTGGCACCGCAAAGCGAGTGGTGCAGCTGGTAGATGTCGTCGTTGCACGTCAGGCCCTTGGCCATGGCGGTGAACTCGAAGTGGTCCGGGCGGCCCGGCACCTCCACAAACGTCTCGTAGCAGTAGAAGATGTAGTTGCGCTTCTCGGAGCTGACGCCCACGCGTAGTATCTTGCGGTTGTCCCAGTCCACGGCCTGGGCTACCAGGCGCTGCCCGTCCAGCCCGCGGGGGATGCAGAACACCTCGTCGTCGACCCACCAGCAGATGGGGTCCATGTTGGTTTGGGTCTGCAGGGCCTGAGGAGGGGCGTAGGCAAGGACTTCTTTCGAAGAGAGGACCGCAGGGGAACCGAAAAGGCATAGACATGGGAGTGAGAGAGGAACGTTTGCCCGGCGCGCCCGGCATACAAATCAATGTTCAGACTATCTATCCCGATGCTTTACCCCCGTCATACCGAGCTTGGGGTGCCCTTTTCACAATTGCAACAGCACAAGTCATTAATCCATGATTGGAAGAAGTGGTGGCGGGGGCGTGTAATGACGATGTTAACCTCTCTTGGAATCATTGCCTGCTCTCTTGGGCACTAAAAGAAGTGCCCAAATCCCATTGTGGTAGGCGAGGTCAGAAAACCCCATACAGCCCGGCGCGCCCGGCGCGCTAAAGTTCCCCCTGAGGGTAGGGATACGCATACGAAAACAGAAAAGAGAATGAGTGAAGGGGACTGGGAAAATCCAAGAAAGAAAACGGGTGACCATTCAGCTGGTCCCAGGATGGCGCTGCGTAGGGCCAGCGGGGGTGTGAGGCGGGAAGAACCTGCAGACCAGCGTTGCTGCTGACCACCTCCTCTTCGATGGTTCGCCGGCTGTACTCCTGCAGCCACGTGCCGTTCGAGCCTGGAGCAGCCCCAGTGGCGCGGGCCTTCGTACAAACGTCCAGCAGCCGGCGCAGCCTCAGCACCTGCACTTTCGGATGATATTTCCCCACAGAGACCCCGTTGTACGGGAGGTAGTCGTTAGGCACGTTGTCCTTGTGGGGCCGCATCCAGTGCTCAGGGTTGCGAAGGTGCGCAGGAACGGCGGTGGAGACGATGGGGCCCATGGCGGATCGCACGATCCCTGGAGGACAAGGCAGTCTGTGCGGTCCCGAGGGACGAGCCAATGGCTATCAACCCCACGATCTTGGAGACTCTTGTGGTGTGCACGGGCAACGCAAAGCGCACAAGCTTCGTTTGGTGTTTGCAGGCAGGCCCACAACAAAGAACGGCCACGGAGGTCTTCAATTCATTGCCATGCAATCTTCAGGCACGAAGAATGTGTGTCATTTGCAAACAAGAACTGTTTCTTGATCAGTAGGGCTCGTTGCATCTTACGTACGAGCACTGTTGTAAGGAGCGGGGGGGGGAGGGGACAACGTTGGAGACAGGCCATCTCCTTGTGTACTGCTCGTTACCGGCTGTAAAATGGGTCATGCAGCCAAGAACTGCATTGTTCCTTTGAGGAGTTGGTCTTGCCAAGATTCATGAGGGCACATGCTTGAGGTGTGGAGAAATGAAGGAATGGGGAAGAAGGCGCATGGTTGAGTATTGGTTTTGTGAATGGATTTGACGCAATGAGTCATGCTTCACGCTGTCTCTTTTCATGAAATATCTGGGCTGGGGAGGCGGTGTCCATATTCGAACAGGCCGCCCCCCTTGGAGCCGGATTAGAAGCTGTGAGAGAGGGCCACCAACAGGGGAGGACAGAAGTCCGTGCCGCAGTCATGCACCAGTGCGGAGAGGGCGTGTGTGTGTCTGCATATGTGACTAGGTCTTACAGATCGAGCGTGAGCCACATGTGTGTGTGCGTGCGCGTGTGTCTTACAGAAACAAACAAAACAGTGTGGTTCTGGGGGGATGGGGAGCACCAGCATAGGTCAGCCGAGTCAGGTGTGCATTACAGAGCTCTGCTCATACCTTAGCCGCTGGCCTCTGGACCCCAGCAGATCCAGGTCCTTGCGCCTGTCCCCTCGCGTTGGCGTGTGCCCTGGTGTTGGTGGACACCTCCATTGGCATGGGGCTAATGTGACTTCAGTCCCCGCTCGCCCATGCACAGCTGCAGTTGCAGCTGTGGCCCCGTGCTGCCTGCACGCTTCTGTGCCTGGTGCTGCCCTCTTGCTCACCAGGATCCGTCTGCTTGGGCCCTGCACTGACAGTCTCCGTCGTTGAGGCGCTGGTGTGTGCCCTGGCGTCCCGTCGTTCGCCAAGCCCTGTGTGGGCCCCGCGTGCACGGCCGCCCTCCCGCAGATGCCCAACGCGGCCCTTGGCGCGAACTCGTGCACACGTCGGGGCCTGCCGTGCGTGTGCGCGTGCATGCGTGCGCACATGCGGGTGCCCCTTGACCCTGTGGTAGTTGACGCCTTCTCTCTGATGTCTGGTGAGCCCAGCTCATCTAATTCCTCCCCCCCCAAACCATAAAAGAGCATGCGCGTGTTCTTATTTTTTTGCGGGATCGTGTTTGGTGCGTGCTCTTATTAGGAACACCCCCCCTGTGTAGTGTTCTCGGCCCTCTCTGTTTTCAGAAACACGGCAGGGTTGAATGTGGCTGTCAGAGATGACGGAGAGGCAATTGTGGATGGTGATTTGGCAGCCACAGATGCCTCGGACTACGCTGGCAGTATCAGTGGAGGTGCCTCCAGGAAATGACAGCAACCACGCAGAAGGCTCCAAGAAAACAACAGCAACCATCCAGGAGCTGGCTATATGGGCTGCGTGTTCTTATTTTGGACACACTATCAAGAGCATCCGTGCGTGTTCTTATTTTGACTGCGTGCGTGTTCTTGTGTGTGTGGGGGGGGGGGTTATGCCCAATGCCAGTGCTGTGGGGTAAACGTACCTGCATTGGATCTGCCGCTTGGAACTGCCTGCAGCACCTCCTCTAAGAGCTTTGGTTTGGAGGTTGGTCTCTTGGGGTCTGCTGCCGTGGAGTGAGGGCGACTCTTGGAATTCGGGGCCAGTGCATTAGCAGAGCCAGACCCCCTGCACCTGCTCCCACTGGACTGGGAAAGCAAGGGAGGCTCTGGGGGCGAGGGGCGCGGGAGCAGGGGGCGGTTGGGATTGGGCGGTTGTGGGCGCGAGGGGAAAAGCGAATGAAGGAACTGCGCTGCAGTCGCCTCGGCCCTGTCGGCCGCGCTCGCGGAATTCGGCGTGGGGTCATAACGAGTGGGTGGTGTGGGGCGGATCCGCGGGGGCGGTCGCCGTGCGACAGGCGGCTGCCGCTCAGAGTTGCTGTGTGGGCGAGAAAGGGCCCCGTTCTGTGCATGGGCATGGGCATTCGTGTTGGTGCTGTTCGGGATGGGGCTGGGGTTGCAGGGAGGATGCTGGTGGCTGTCGAACTGGTCACCCTTGCGGGACTCGTGCACTCCGTAGTTCAGCTGGTGCTCTGTGAGGTAAGCTGTGAGGTGCGGTGACGTGTAGGGCTGAGGTGCTGCAGGCTGGTGATGGGGCTCCAGCTCTGCCTCCGACGGCCGATCTGCGGTGCGTAGAAGCTGGTGCTCTGTTAGGAGAGCCGCAGTAAGCGGCGGTGACGCGTAGGGCTGAGGTGCTGCAGGCTGGTGATGGGGCCCCAGCTCTGCCTCCGACGGCCGCTCTGCGGTGCGTAGAAGCTCACGCAATCTGTCAGCGTGTTGGAAGAGGTTGTCAACACGATTGTCGCCGGCAGGCACAGGGAGAGCAGGAGTTGAAAGTGGCGGCTGCACGTCGGTTGCAACTGCACCAGTAGTTCCCCAGGGCCTTGTCGCATTGTCAGGTAGCACTGCGGTCTCCAATGGGAATTGGGATGGGTCTGCGGTTGGGCTCTGCAATGGGTCAAAGGGCACCACAGCTTCTTCACCTGTGGATTGCAGTTAGGGTCAGCGTGTGGATCACGAAAAAAAAGTGGGGACGTCTTTAGGGCTCATGGGGTGAGGACAGGTAGATCGGGGCATGCAGCAATGGGCAAAATACTGTTACCAAATTTGATCCCCACAAATGGTGAACAAGTTCTTTGTGGTTTCAGGTGAACAAGGGTGTAAGCAAGCAGCCGGCAACCAACAAAACAAATGAAAGAAAGCAACATGCGAGCAGCAAGCAGCAAGTGGCAAGCAGCAAGTGGGCAGGCATGCAACAGCAAACAAGCAAGCAAGCTACAAGCTGCAAGCTGCAAACATTTGAGGCAAAATCAAAACTTGGGATGTGTGCATCCAGTTTGAAGCCCAGGTTTCAGTGGAACATACCGTAACATGTGTCATGAGTACCTCAAGACTTCGCCTATCAGTTGACGTACTATTTACAAGCACAAAGATGCCCCCAAAATGGCCAGATAACGACAGCAACAGTGGATTTTTGACCTTGTTGGCACACTTGAGACCCATACTGCCTCCTTCATGAACCACGGCATCTCCCAATGTAAAACGACTTGGGCCAATGTGCCCAAACCTCGTACATCTAGAGTACACATTGTAAAAACCCGAACTGGAAACCAGGCAAGCAGCGTGTCGCCCTTTGCGATATGTGCTGAGGACGGTTTTTGTTGTTCTCGTTTTCTGCATTTTTGCCCTTGTAGGGGTTGGTCTTTCTCAAACTACCCCCCGCCCCTGTACAGGAATCGCTGGCGTACGACCGTTCCCTCATACCCCCAAGGGAACGGCGCTGAAGTGACAGTTCCCTCGGCGCCCCGAGGGATATGCAAGGGCGCGTGTACATAACACAACATGCATACAGGGACAAAACGTACGCCTGAATATGATCAGAAAACTCTACTGCTGAATAGCCGCAGTGTACTTTTTTTGCTTGGAATCCTTCACCTTGAGGAGTTGAACATGGTCCATGGGTGCCACAGGAATGGGCTCACCTGCTGCAGGTCCAGGTGCAGGCTTAGCGCAAGGCTTTGCACCAACCTTGGCAGGTGGTTTGGCAGAAGGCTTAGCAGCCCGTTTGGCACAAGGTTGGCAGCAGATTTGACAAAGCTTCAAAGCGGCATGCAGCCCTTGTGGCAGGTTGTCCTTTTCTGGGATATCTCATATAAAACACAAGTTTCCATCAAAAACATTTGCCAGGCCCCATCCCCCACATGCACTCTTTGCCCACATAACCTCAGACTCAGACTCACTATCACTGACTTCAACACCACTTGGCCATCCAATGTCCGCACTGCTCAGACTGCACGTCAAAGTCGGTAGAGGTGGATGAACCACCAGTAGAGCCATCGGTTTTTTTTGAAAATTTTTTCGAAAAAAAAAATTAGAAAAGAATTTAAAAGAAAGTGCTGAAATTGGGCATATGAACCCACCGGAAACATGTCAATGGGTTCAACATTCATGGCTGATATTGCAAACAAAACCAAGTGTCCTGCACAACACATGGAACAATTGATTGCCTTGCGGACAGACAAAGCATTTGCAGCGCAGTGCACAAGCAGTACTCACACAAACAGCATTCTTGTTCCCAAGAAAACAAAGAAAAACGTCAAAATGACGGTTCCCCCCCCCCCCCCGAGGGATATGCAAGGGTGACTACTGTGCAGGAGGGGGGAATTGTCCTTTGCAGGTTATCTTGGCCTGAGTGAATACAGGGAACAGCAATGCACAATTTAAATGTTCAAAGGCTGGTTTAGGGTTGCATTTGGAAGGGGAGGCTGTTGCAGATTGCGAGGCATAAATCCATAGCGCATTCCTTCTGGGGTTCCTAGGCACCACACACAGTGACACGTTTGTCATAAAGTACAGTGTGTCACCATAAATCGCAATTGCGGTGCCTACTGCTGTGCCTTGCATTTCTGCCCAGAAGGAGTGTTGCAGGCCTGTGACCCGCGTTAGGATTCTAAGCAGTCCCTTCGTAATAGCCGCCCCGGCAGCTTCATATGCAGCACTGGCCACCTCGATGCTCCGCATACTACCGTCAAAACCAACCCAATTTGCTACTTTTCGGCGTGTGTCCCAGATCTACCCTCCCCCTGGAGAAGCCGAAAGCTCCCAAAGGGGCTTGGTCATGTGTGAGGTCCTTACTGTGCTGAGCAGCCACTTGGTTGTCAGTGTGTTCATGAGTAGTAGCGTGTCTGCACGTCATTCGTGATCCATTGGCCTGTTGTGGACAATACCTTGCCTGTCAACTCCTTTTGCAGGCCTTGCTGTGATTCGGGTGGGCTTCTGCTTCTGCATGGCACAACACACTGTCTAAAATTTCTCGAAGAAAATTTCTTGATTGTCGATGGATGGCCGTGTCACCACTATACATACTGGAAACGGAGCAGGAGCTGCTTTGGAATGGTCGCAAAAATATTTGTGCTTCATTCCAACGCCAAAGCACCCATCATCTGTACCACATCTCACCTCCCACTGTTCTATGGAGCGTATGTCCAGTCGGAGGATGCCAGTGCCACGTGGCGGGATGTGCCTTCAAACCAGGCCATGATGGTGTGAAATAGCCTTTGCAAAGGACGAGGTGTGTGGGCGTCACTGGCTGGTGTCATTGGCTGTGTTGTGAGGCACACGCCTGTGGCAATAATTGGTTGGATCATACTGCAGTTGTCAGCACTTCTGCACTGTCTTTGAATTGTGGCTTCCAAATGGGCGCTTAGCTGGTGATGGCGTCGCATTGGGATGTGGTCAACCGCGAACACGACTCGGTTTCGGTTTGTGTGGCTTCAGCCTTTTGCGGTCAGAAAAATCCCCAAGCGCAAATCTAACACACAAGCAACTGTTGATTTTCCCTTCATTTGACACATCGTTAAATCCTGAATCCCCAATGAGGCCTTTGTACAGGCACAGACACTGGAGCAAAGCACATCGCCGCGTCCTACAAGGCATTGTAAACGACTCATTGCAAGCACGTTTGTCAAGACTCCAACCAAGCATCCAGGTCCGCCGCTGAATCAATAGTTTTACATTTCTTGCAGAAACTTTTCAGTCCCGTCAGAAAAATGACACAACCCTGTGCTGCCCTGAACCACATCTCAATCAAAGGCAAAACGAAAATGAATCAGGCATGATGCTTCTCATTGTCACAGAGCTCCAGAAAAAGACGATGGTACATGGTATGATCCATCCGGCAGCGATAACAAGCATATTGGCAATCCTGTGAAACAGTCCTTGAAATCGAGGTCAATGAGACCGTGTGCGCTGTGCTGTACAAATTGCGGGCTGCGAATTGTTGAGTACAGATTCTAAAGCGTGAGGTGTCTATAACATATAGGCTCCGGAGCGTGCAACAGGCGTCAATTGATAGTCAGTCCCAACCGTGACTCTGCATGCTGGCCAAGAATGCGCAAAAAAGTGATAGGGCGGGCGCGAACGCATGCCTCAGTGTGGTAATGCATGGAGGTGTCCCACACGAAACCTGGAAGTGTCGTATGTGGATGGCAGGTCAGCGCACGCTAAATACGGCAATGCATGCTCACGTGGATCTGTACGCCCGGTACCTGGTGTGAAACCCTGGCTGGATTGACTTCTGTCTTTTTTTTTCCAGGTCCAGACCCCTCGCAGTGAGACTGAATTTCGATGAAGCCGCGGAGCCCGGGCACTGGGGCTGCTCAATCCCACGATTACCCTATATCTCTGTGTGGTGAGCGGGCATGACGCGCAGGCCTGCTCTGAGAGGGCCAGGCCTGAGATACTTCAGTTGCAACTTCAAAACTGGCACACCAATGGGGTTCCCGACGGAACAGAAGCGGATGTAATGTGAACTGGTTCTGGAACTGGTATGACGGGGTGCACGACTACGAGACTGCGAATGCTGGCGTATCATTTGCCAAAGTGGTGAGACCTGTTCCCCTCAAAGGAGGGAGCCTTGGGACTGCGTTTGCGCAAAATAGCCAACGCTGTGGGCGTTGCCGAGTTGCCGACCGCAGCGCAGGCGTTGTGGCCGAAGAGGCGGGACGCACGCCGGGGTGGGGGGGGGTCAGGCAATGCCCAGAAACTATGGTGACGAGGGATAGCAGCAGCCCCCTGGCCCAGACAAATATTGGCTGCACACGAGACGACACATCACACCACCACGCAACAGGCAAATATGGACGACACGATACGACACAACGGCACAGAGGATGCGGATGGATGGGCCCCAGGTGATCACAAAGGGAGGCCAGGCCCGGGTTAGGCCAAAGGGTGACGCATGGAGGCGGGCGGCAGTGCAAACCTGGTGCAATGAAAACTCAAGGAGTGGCCAAACTGTTTTCTAAAAGCAAAACGGAAAAGAAATCCTGACGGTCCTCATGCAAACTTCCGATTGGTTGCTACGGTGAGCAGCCGCACAATAGAACTGTTGTACTGGCGGTGGTCGGTAGCAGTAACCGGCAGTGGCGATAATCCGATTGACGTGGCGGTTGACGGGTAACCGACTGCAGTTTGGAATGAAACCCCGAAGACTGACAACAGGGGCCGGCGTGCGTTTCTCAGCCGGAAATGTGGAAACAGAACGAATACCATCCCGAAAACATGCCCAGGGAGCGGCACCCCGCGGAGTTGCGTTCATTTACAGTGTCTTGGAGGGATGTGATCTAGAAAGGTGCAAAACCAGAGCCGGCCATTTTTGAGTGGAGAAATCTACTGTGGCGGTTCACTCAATCAATTGTGGTTTTCCCGCGACTTTGTCGGCGTCGTTGACACCTTTGAATTATCTTTTTCCGTTGGTTTTATGCGCGGGGGGGGGGGGGGCAAAACTACATACAATGCAATCTATGTCAGTCTTTGTTTCGTCTCTCAGAAGCGCATGCCCTCAGAGGGGCATATATGCACTGCAGTCCAGTCTCAGCATCTGTGGTAAAGATGAGTCGGTGCCTATGCCAGACTGTACAGCAAAACGCCCTGTGTCATGGAGCACAGTATCCGCCCTCATGTCTGTGCTCCTGTCCCGCCAGCAACTTACGAAGCACAAAGATTTAAACGATACCCCCAGAATGACTGGACCAGAAGTGAGTGTACTTGAGGGTGCGAGTAGGGGAATACATTAAGGGAGATGCATGGAAGTGCGAGTGAGAGATAAAGGAGGGAGGGACGGACGGGCGGGGAGAGCGGGGGAGGGAGGGGGGGAGGGAGGGAGGAGAGAGACCAAATGTGATGACGTGCTACCCAAAGGGCTTTGGTGTCAGATTCTCAGCACCCACTGCTCCACGCAGCTCAACTCATCTGAAACACATCAAAAGCACTACGTGGCCAAATACTCCAGGCCCAGCAGCCATACAAGCAACCACCTTGTTGGCCGTTTTTTGCCAGCCCTCATGCCTAAATCATACGTCTCACAGTCACTCCACCAATACGACAGGCGGTTTGCGGCATGCGTCACGCCACCACTTGGTAGGGGTGTCCCTGGCCGCCATTAGGGGGCAGTGGGACCCCCATCCTCTCCTAAACAGATTGTACCGTGGCCTCGCGGCGCAGTGATGCGGCCGCCGAGGCGCAGGACAGCGAGCAGAGGCAGCGCAGGGGTTGCAGTGGGTTTTGAAAGGGTCTGACGGGGTGCGATCTGCCGGTCTAATCTTAAAGATATCAAAAGGCAACAGACCCTTTGCTTTCTGAGCTGACTTCGCAAGGGCGTATCAATTTGAGTCACAATGCACGTGAAGCAATGGAAGTTGGTTTTGTCTGATGTTGCATAGCATTGGCGTAAATTTGTTGCTTGTTTGCATGTTATGGGGGCGTTTCTGCACAGAGCGCTCACATCGCCAAATAGCAATTCAACTTTCACGTGGCCACCCTGAAATCCACCCACCTCTGGGGAAGCATACGCGCACATGGCAAAAACAGCATTGAAGTATTGCATATTCTCAAACTGAGTTGTGGTCTCAAATGGATATCCTCTGTGGTTACAACACATTATGTACTTGCCATGTTCCATGGAGAATGAGAAAATGGGTCTGAGAAATGAGGACGGATGTATGATGTCCTGCAGCAGGCCCCCTGAAAGTGTATTGCCATATACCGGAGTATGTGCAAGCAGCTGGGGTGCAAATGATGCAGCAATGATGCACAATGCACTACCCCCCCCCCCCTTTGGGGGGCAACCGCAAGGTTAAGGTTAGTTAATGGGACTTGGAAACTCTGCCTCGCTTAGCTAGCCTCAGTCTTATTACAGACCCCCCTGTGCTGTTTATTTTTCTATTGCACTCTTTGCCAGTTGGAGCCTTAAGTTAGAGCAATTCGAAATAAAGCAAACAAAGCATGACTCTTCACACGATCATGAATGGTCGGCCAAAAGTAGTCCTAGGCAGGAATTAATCAAACTGCCAAACCATGAATGAACGAATGTATGAAAAATACCGCAGCAATATCAGGGACAACTGGCCCCAAAATAGCCTACTTTTCGCACAGCGCTCGCACAGCACACTATGGCTGTCTTGAAGCTTGCTTGCTACAAATGAGTGGTATGATCTCCTCAAGCCAAGGGTTGCTCGGCGAGAGGATTAGGGTTCGATAGCCAAGGAAATCCTTGCTCCGACTGGCTCTTGAGGCGCCTCCGCATCTCCTCCCCAATGGCCTTCTGGCGCATGATTTCCTCCGCCTGCCGCTTCAACTTCGCCGCCGCTTGCAGAGAGTCAAGGGGCCGCGGGGTCTGTACCGGGGCGCTCGGTGGTGCGCCAGATGAAAATCCTGGCAATGCGACAGGTGCCGGGGGGGGCACCGGGGTGACCGCCAACTGCGGCACAGGGTTGGCGGATGAGTCGCCCGTATCCGGTCCCCTCTGCGCTGGTACATTGGGATCCGCATCTGGTTGTTTCGTCCTGGAGGCAGGTGACTTCAAGGCGGCCAGCGCTTGCTTCAGGCCTTCATGGGGCTTTGCAGCGGGTGCCAAGGTCGGGCTTGGTTCCTGGGGCTTTGCAGCAGGTGCCACTGTTGGGCTGGGCTGTTTCACACGCTCCGGTGCATCGCTCTGATCAATGGAACAGGGTTGTGCAATCAGGAGACGAGGTCTGGGCACCCCCATCTCAAACGCATGCCTGGGGTATGGGGCAGGCGATGTGGAGGAAAAGAGCAACAAAATGGATGGAGTGCCCCGTTAATCCCCAGGCCGTTTTGACCCACTTTTTGAGTTAACCCGCCGTTAATCCCCAGGCCGTTTTGACCCACTTTTTGGGTTAATCCCCCCCCCGTTAATCCCCAGGCCGTTTTGACCCACTTTTTGAGTTAACCCGCCGTTAATCCCCAGGCCGTTTTGACCCACTTTTTGGGTTAATCCCCCCCCCTGTTAATCCCCAGGCCGTTTTGACCCACTTTTTGGGTTAATACCCCGTTAATCCGACGGAATTTCAACCTTCGAGAAGTCTATGGAAATAGGCGGCCTTTGGGTATCCGCTGCAATCCCATTATCTGCACCTCCACACACACACACACACACACACACACACACACACACACACACACACACACACACACACACACACACACACACATGTTGTTGTTGTTGTTGTTGTTGGGGACGGTATACACGCAGGCCCCGTAGCCCTCTTACCCGGAGGCGCATCATTCCGTTCTGGATGGACCGTGCACCGATGGACCTGTACAAGATGGGTGCGTGGGAGAACGATTTTGTAAAATATAAAAAACAACCCGAAAAAACCACAAAAAAAAAACTGTGCTGGCGTGCGTGTCGAGAAAACTGGCCACCAAAAATCCGGAAAAGGGTAGTTTTCGAAAATACCTGTCCCCTCTGTTGTCTGAACAGAGCAACAACAACACTACAACAACAGCCTCTGCTGCGCAAGCCTCCATCACTTAGAGGGGCCTATGAGTGTGGCGGACCTACACCGCTAACACTGGCTTGCGCAGCACTGCAGCAGTAGGAAACCTGCTGCACTGCACCACGGTGCCCTGTGGCGGCAAAAGCGACCGCCGCCGTTCAGTGGCATCCAAGCCTCTGTTGCTCAGCAGCAGCACAAAGGGGTGCTGCTGAAGAGCAGGAAAAAAGCCCACTGCTTAGTGCTTACAAAAAACCCGCTGCTCAGTGTCTACCAAAACCTGCTGCTCAGGGGCAGCAAGTAGGCACCGTGCTCAGCGGCAGCAAAGAGGCCTGCCGCTCAGTGGCTGCAAAAAAGCTTGCTGCTCGATGGCAGCTAAAAAACGCGCTGCTCAGCGGCTGCAAAAAGGCATACAGCTCAGCGGCAACAAAAAGGCATGCCGCTCAGTGGCAGCAAAAACTAGCTACTTAGAGACGGCTAAAGCGCCTGTTGCTCTGCGGCTGCACAAAGGCATGTTGCCCAGTGGCTGCAAAAAACCCTGCCACTCAGTGGCCGCTAACAAGCTTGATGCGCAGTGGCAACAAAAGACCTGCTGCCCAGTGGCTGCTAAAAAGTTTGCTGCTCAACGGTCGCTAAACAATTTGCCACTCAGTTCCAACAAAGGCCCCTACTACTCAATGGCAGCAGAAAGGCATGCTCCTCTGTGGCAGCAGAAAGCCGTGCTGCTCAGTGGCAGCGAAAAAGCATGCTGCTTAGTGACTGCAAAAAACTAGCTGGCTAGTGGCACCAAAAAGCCTGCAGCTTAGCGCCATCATGAGGCCTGCTGCACACCGGCTGCAAAAGGACATGTTGCCCTGTGGCCATTTAAGCTGGTGCTCACTGGCAACCCCCAACCTGCTCAGTGGCAGCAAACTGCACACCGCTAGGTGAAAGCAAAAAAGCCTGGTGCTCAGTGTCGGCCAAAAAAAAGTAGCAGCAAGGAAGCCCGCTACTCAGTGACTGCTAAAAAAAGTGCCGCTTAGCAGCAGTCAAAAACCTCGCTACTCAGTGGTAGCAAAAAAGCATGCTGCGGAGCTGCAGCAAAAAGGTATGCTGCTCAATGGCAGCAGAAAAGCTTGCCACTTAGTGGCAGCTAACGGGCTTGCTGCTCTATGGCAGCTAAAACGCTTGCCGCTCACTGGTATCCAAACGAATTGCCGCTCAGTGGCAGCAAAAGCCCCTGCTGCCCAGTGGCAGTAGAAAGGCATGCTGCGGCGCAACTGCAGCAGGGCCTGCTGCCACCCAGTGGCAGTGATAAGGCACGTTGCACAGCAGCAACAAAGGATCTGTTACTCAGTGGCAGCAAAAAGGCATGCCGCTCAGTGGCAGCTAAAAAGCTTGCAGCGCAGTGGCAGCTAGAAAGCACGCTGCTCATCGGTAGCAGAGAGGCATGCTGCTCAGTGGTAGCAAAAACTTGCGACTTTGCGGCTGCTAAAAAGGGTGCTGCGCAGCCGCAACAAAAAACCCTGATGCTCTGTGGCAGCAAAAAGCCTGCCACTTAGTGGCGGCTGAAAAGCCTGCTGCTTAGTGGCAGCTATTTAGCATGCTGCTCAGCGGCAGCAAAAAGACACGCCGCGCGGTGGTAGCTAAAGGCATGCAGCTGAGTGGCAGCAAAAACACGCGACTCCGCCACTGCTAAAAAGCTTGCGGCCCATCGGGAGCAAAAAAGGCTTGCTGTCAAAAAGTACACTGCTCAGTGGCAGCAAAAAGACCTGCTACTCATTGGCAACGAAAAAGCTTGCTGCTCAGTGGCAGCAAAAAGGCACGCTGCTCAATGGCAGCAAAAAGACCTGTTGCTGAGCGGCAGCCAATAAGTTTGCTGCTTACTGGCAGCTAAAAACTTGCCACTCTGTGGTGTGCTGTGCTGTGGCCGCCGCATGGCATGCTGCTCAGCGGCAGCAGTAAAGCATGCTTTTCAGCGGCACCAAAAAAGCACACCGCTTACTTACGCTTACTTACAGCAAAAAGCCCTGCTGCAACAAAAACTAAAGAAAAGCCCTAACCTAGTGATAGCTAAAAAAGCCTCGTGCACAAGACCCTGCTGGCCAGTCGCTTCAGAAAGGCATGCCGCTCAGTGGCTGTAAAAACCTGCAGCTCGGTGGCAGCAAATAAAAACACACTGCTAGGTGACAGCAAAAACAGACTGCTGCCCAATGGCTGCTAAAAAGCTTGCCGCTCTATGGCAACAAAAGTCCCTGCTGCTAAGTGGCAGCAGAAAGGCAGGCTGCCCTGTGGCAGCTAAAACCTGTTGCTCGGTGGCGGCAAAAATGCACGCTGCCTAGTGGCAACTACTAAGCTTACCATTCAATGCAAAAGACCCTGCCGCTCAGCGGTAGCCAAAGGACATGCCACCCTTTGGCTGCCAAAACCTGCTACTCTGTGGCAGCTAAAAAAAAAATTGCCACTCTGTGGTAGCACGAGGGCTTGCTCCTCTGCGGCAGCAAAAAGCCCGCCGCTCCAAAAAACCTACTAAAAGCCTGTGGTTCTTGGGCGGCAAAGAGCCGTGCAGCTGCGTGGCTGCCAAAAAGCTAGTGGCCACTATAAGGTATGCCGCTCAGTGGCAGCAACAAGACCTGCCACTTGGTGGCAGCTAAAACGGTTCGCTAGTCCTTGGTCGCTAAAAAGCCTGCAGTTTACCGGTAGCACACAGACCTGTTGCTCAGCCGCTACTAAAGGTCCTGCTGCTCAGTGGCAGCAACAAGGCCCACTGTTGGTTGTCGCAAAAAAGCGCGGTACTCAGTGGCTACAAATCATCGTGCTGCACAGCGGCTACCAAAAAGCTTGCCGCTCGATGGTTGCAAAACACCCTACTGCCTTGCTATGTGGCACCTAAAGACCCTGCCGCCCAATAGCTGCAAAAAAGCTTGCTGCTCAGTGGCAGCGAAAAACCATGCTACCTAGTGCAGCTAAAGGGTACTCTGGTCAGCGGCAGCAATGGAGCGAGCCTCCCTATGGCAGCAAAGGAGCCTGCTGCTCAGTGGCAGCAAAAAGGCCTGCTACCCAACGGCAAAAAGGCCCGCGGTTCAGCTGTAGCTAAAAACCCGCTGCTCTGCGGCAGCAAAAAGCCCCTCTGTTGAGTGGCTGCATAAACAAGAAAAAAGAAAAAAGAAAGGCCCGCTGCCCTGTGACAGCAAAGGGCCCGCTGCCCATTGGCTGCAAAAAAGCATGTTGTTTCGTGACAGCAAAAAAACATGTTGCTCAGTGGCACCAAAGGGCCCGGCGCACTGAAGTTGCCAAGAAGCTTGCCGGTCTGTGGCTGCAAGAAAGCCCCGGCGGCAGCAAAAAGCTTGCTTTTGAGTGGCAGCAAAAATGCCCGCTGCTCCGTGGCCGCAAAAATCCCACTGGGTAGCGGCCGCCAAAAGGCCCTCTGTTCTATGGCTGCAGGAAAGCATGCTGCTCAGCGGCAGCCAAAAAGCTTGCGTTCAGTGGCAGCAAAAAGCCTATTGCTCAGTGGTAGCAAGCAGCGTGCCGCTCAGTCACAGCAAAAACTGGCTACACAGTGACAGGAAAACACCTGCTACAAACATCTGCAGCAAAAAGGCTTGCGCTCAGTGGCAACACAAGAGCATGCTCAATGGCAACAAAAAAGGCCTGCCACTCAATGGCAGCCAAAGGACACGATGCTCTGTGGCAGCAAAAAGCGTGCTGCGTAGTGACAGCAAAAAAGGCGCGGTGTTTAGCGGCAGCAAAACGACATGCTGCTCTGTGGTAGGCAAAAAACTGCCACTCAGTGGCAGCAAAAAAACCTGACGCTCAGTAGCAGCAAAAAGGCATGCTACTTAGTGGCAACAACAAAGCCCGTTGATCAGTGGCAGCCAAAAAACATGCCTCGTCGTGGCAGCAAGAAAGCCCACCGCTCCTTGGCAGCAAAAAACACGCTGCTGTGTGGCAGTAAAAAACTCCGCTTCTCAGTGGCCGCAAAAAGGCCCGTTGCTCAGTGGCGGCAAAAAAAGGACCTTCTGTTCAATGGTAGCTAAGGAGACCGCTCCTCAGTGCAGCAAACAGGCCTGCTGCTCGGTGGCAGCAAAAGGACTCGCTGCTCTGCGGCAGGAAAAAAGCTCGCAGCTCAGTGGCGGCAAAAGAGCATGCCACACAGTTGCTGCTAAAAAGCCTGACACTCTGTGGCAGCAAAAGAGCATGCTCCTCACTTGCCGCAAAAAAGCCTGGCGCTCTGTGGCAGCAAAGAGACATGCTGCTCTGTGGCAGCAAAGGATCCATCTGCTGTGTGGTAGCAAAAAGCCCCCTGCTTATGCCCGCAAAAGCCCTGTTGCTTAGTGGCAGCAAATGAGCATGCCACGTGGTTGCACTAAAGGCCTGACACGCTGTGGGAGCAAAAAAGCACGCTGCTCAGTTGCAGCAAAAGAGCTTGTTGCCCAGTGGCAGCAAAACAGCATGCCACGCAGTTGCAGCAAAAAGAATGGGTGCTCTGTGACGGCAAAAAAGCATGGGGTACAATGGCAGCAAAACGACATATTGCTCTCTGGTACGCAAAAACCTGCTGCTGAGTGGCTGCAAAAAAGGCCTGTTGCTCAGTGGCAGCAAACAAAAAACCCCGCTGCCCAACGGTAGCAAAACAGCACGCTGCCGAGTGAAGCACAATGGCCTGGTGCTCAGTGGCTGCAAAGGGACATGCTGCTCGGTGGCAGCAAAAAAAAATTAAAATAAAAAATAAAAGAAACCAAAAATTGTTCTGCTGCTCATGGCAGCAAAAAGGTCTGCCGCACTGTGGTAGCGAAAAAGGCCTCCTGCCCAGTGCCCATAAAAAACCTACCAATCAGCGGCAGCAAAAGAGCATGCTACTCTATTGCAGCAAAAAGGCCTGCTGTTCAGTGGCAGCAGAAGAGCATGCTACTCAGTTGGAGCTAAAAAGCCTGCCGCTCAGTGGCAGCAAAAGAGCATGCTACTCAGTTGCTGTGAAAAAGCTTGCTGCTCAGTGACTGAGGAAAAACAAAACCTGCCCTAGGGCAGCAAAAAAGCCTGCCGCTAAATGGCAGCGAAAAACGCCGCCAGTGTGTGGCAGCAATATGGCCTGGTGCTCTGCGGCAGCAAAAACCCTCCTGCTCATTGGCAGCACAAAGGCCCATTGTGCTGCGGCAGCTAAGAAAAACCCTGCTGCTCTATGGCTCTGTGGCTCAGAACAGCAGAAATTTTTGGCGATCTGTGGTAGTAATTGGACATGCTGCTCTGTGGCAACAATAAGGCCCATGGCTCGGTGGCAGCATAAAAGCATGCTACCTTGGTGCAGCAAAGAGGCTTGTTGCCCGGTGACAGCAAAGGAGCTTGTTACGTAGCTGCAAATTAAAGACTTGTTGCTCAGTGGCATCAAAAGGGCATGCTGCCCAGTGGCCGCGAAAAGGCCCACTGCTCAATGGCAGCAAAAATTCTCCTGCTCTATGGCTGCAAAAGGGTCAGAAGCTCACTGGCAGTCAAAAAACCCAGCTGCTTAGAAGAAGCAAAAGGCCCCGTTGCTCTGCGGCAACAAAAAACCCTGCTGCCCTATGGCAGCAAAAGACCCCATTGCTCCATGCATCAAAAAAGGCTGGCGCTCAGTGGCAGCAAGAAGGCCTGCAACTCAATGGTCGCAAAAACCCTGTTACTTTTAAGCTGCAAAAATCCTGCTGCTCAATGGTAGCAAAATACCCTGCTGCCCTATGATAGCAACAGACGCCGCTGCTCTATGCAGCTTAAAAGGCTGGTGCCCGGTGGCTGCATAACGGCCTGCTACTCAGTGGTAGCAAAGAGGCCCACGCGCAGTGGCTGCTAAAAAACCTGCTGCTCAGCAATAGCTTGCTGCTCAGTGGCCGCTTAAAGCCAGCTACCTCGTGGCAGCAAAAACCTTGGTGCTCAACGGCAGCAAAAAGCTCGCTGAGTAGTGGCTGCAAAGGGCATGCCGCCGCGGCAACAAAAAAGCCCGCTGCGCCAGCAAAAAACCATGATCCGTGGCTGCCTAAAAGCCAATGGCTACAAACAAGCATACTGCTCAGTGGCAGCTATAAGGCCCAACGATCAGCGATCAGCGATAGCTAAAAGGACGGCTACTCAGTGGCAGCAAAAAAGGCATGCCACCATGTCGCTACTAAAAAGCCGCATGCTCCGTGGCGGCTAAAGGGCATACTACTTTGTGGCTGTCACACCCCTACTCTGGGTACTCGTCCCCCAGCGGACCTAGGGTGTGTCCCTGTTGCACCCCAACTCTGGGTACCTGTCCCCCAGTGGACTTGGGGTGCATCCCAGCCGCACCCCCACCTGCACCTGGGGTATTGGGCTCCCAATGGGCCCATGACACCATTTGGTCCCGATTGTTGTGGCACTGTAGCAGCCAAAGAAAGAAAGAAAGAAAAACAGCACTGCAGCAGCACAAAACACTCGCTGCACTGTGGCAGCACAAATAACACGCTGCCCTGCGGCAGCTCAAAAAACACACAGCACAGTGGCAGCACAAAAATAGGCAGCAACACAAAAAACACTGCACTGTGGCAGCGCCAAATACCATGCCGCAGTGCGGCAGCACAAAAACAAGCTGCACGGTGGCAGCACAAAAAATACGCTGCACTGCGGCAGCAGAAAACACAAGGAAGATAAACAGCTGCACCGTGGCCGCACTAACAAAACAAAAAAAAACAATGCTGTACTGTGGCAGAACAAAAAAACACGCTGCCCTGTGGCAGCACACAAATACCCAGCACTATGACAACACAAAGAACATGCAGCACCGCACCATTGCACGAAACAAGCCGCACTATGGCAGCACAGCAATAAGCGCTGCACCGTGGCAGCACACAATTTCATGCTGCACTATGGCAGCTACATAAAAAAGCTGTGCCATGGCAGCACAAAATTTGATGCCGCAGTGTGGCAGCACACAAACACGCTGCACTGCGGCATCGCAAAAACAAGCTGGACTGTGGCAACACCAACAAAAAAACATGTTGTACCGCGGCAGAACCAAAAGCCCGCTGCAATGTGGCATCATACAAACCGCTGCATTGCAACAGCACAAAAACACACCGCGCTTTGGTAGCAGAAAAAACAAAAACCAAAAAAAATTGATGCACTGTGGCAACACCCATAACACGCTGCATTGCAACACCATAATATGCTACATTGTAGCAGCACAACAAATGCGCTGCACTGGGGCAGCACTAGACACTCGCGGAACTAGAAATGGTGGGCCCAAAACAATGTGGCATCACAAAAAACAAATACAAACAACAACAACAAAAAAACCCTCATCGCTCATTGCAAAAAAAAACAAAAAATACAAAAAATACTGCAGCACTGCAGCTGCTGCTGGACAAAAAACACGCTGCACTGCGGCGGCACAAAAACCATGCTGCCCTGTGGTAGCACAGAAATCAAAAAACAAGACCAACAAAAAACCATGCCCTGCGGCAGCACACAAAAAACATGCTGCACTGAGGCAGCACAAAGCAAAAAACCCAAACATGCCGCCCTCTGGCTGCACAAAAAACACACACTGCACCGTGGCAGCACTGAAAAAACATGCCGCACTGAGGCAGCAGAAACTGAAAAACTGCACACTGCACTGTGGTTGTACAAGGAAAATGCGGCATTGTGATAGCACAAAAAAAAACGCTGCACAAGAAACAGAGTCACCAAAAACAATATTATAGCACAAACACAAAAACAAACTAAAAAAGCGTTGCACCATTGCAACAGTCAAAATCTGCTGCTCTGTAGCAGCCCACACCACACGCTACTGTGTGGCAGAACTAAAATACGTTCACTACGGCAACACAAAACACACGACGCTCTGTGGCAGCGCAAAAATTGCTGCTCTGTCTCGCCCCAATTCTGGGTATTAGTCCCCCAGTGGACCCAGGGCCGTCCCAACCGTACCCCATTCTGGGTAATCGTCCCCCAGTGGACCTAGGGCCGTCTTAGTCGCGCCCCAACTCTGGGTACTAGTCCCCTAGTGGACCTAGGGCTGCCTCTGTCGCGCCCCAACTCTGGGTACCAGTCCCCCAGTGGACCTAGGGCCGTCTCAGTGGCGCCCCAACTCTGGGTACTAGTCCCCCAGTGGACCTAGGGCCGTCTCAGTCGCGCCCTGGGTACTCGTCCCCCAGCGGACCTAGGGCCGTCTCAGTCGCGCCCCAACTCTAGGTACCCGTCCCCCTGTGGACCTAGGGCCGTCTCAGTCACGCCCCAACTCTGGGTACTTGTCCCCCAGTGGACCTAGGGCCGTCTCAGTCGCGCCCCAACTCTGGGTACTTGTCCCCCAGTGGACCTAGGGCCGTCTCAGTCGCGCCCCAACTCTGGGTACTTGTCCCCCAGTGGACCTAGGGCCGTCTCAGTGGCGCCCCAACTCTGGGTACTTGTCCCCCAGTGGACCTAGGGCCGTCTCAGTCGCGCCCCAACTCTGGGTACTTGTCCCCCAGTGGACCTAGGGCCGTCTCAGTCGCGCCCCAACTCTGGGTACTTGTCCCCCAGTGGACCTAGGGCCGTCTCAGTCGCGCCCCAACTCTGGGTACTTGTCCCCCAGTGGACCTAGGGCCGTCTCAGTGGCGCCCCAACTCTGGGTACTTGTCCCCCAGTGGACCTAGGGCCGTCTCAGTGGCGCCCCAACTCTGGGTACTTGTCCCCCAGTGGACCCAGGGCCGTCTCAGTCGCGCCCCAACTCTGGGTACTAGTCCCCCAGTGGACCTAGGGCCGTCTTAGTCGCGCCCCAACTCTGGGTACTAGTCCCCCAGTGGACCTAGGGCCGTCTCAGTTGCGCCCCAACTCTTGGTACTCGTCCCCCAGTGGACCTTGGGCCGTCTCAGTCGCGCCCCAACTCTGGGTACTTGTCCCCCAGTGGACCTAGGGCCGTCTCAGTCACGCCCCAACTCTGGGTACTAGTCCCCCAGTGGACCTTGGGCTGCCTCCTTTGCACCCCTACTCTGGGTACTAGTCCCCCAGCGGACCTAGGGCCGGCTCTACAACCACAATGGTCCTGCTGCCCATTCGCTGTAAAAAAGCTTGTTGTTTCGTGACAGCCAAAAACCTTGCTGCTCTGTGGCCACAAAAGGCCTGGCATCCCGAGGTTGCTAAGAAGCCTGCCTGTCAGGGGCCCCAAAAAAGCCATCTGTTTTGTGGCTGCTAGAAACCCCCAACTGCAGCAAAATATGCTCGCTCCTCCATGGCCGCTCAAGTCCCTCTGCTTAGTGGCCGCCTAGAAATACCTCTGTTCTGTGGCAGCTGGAAAGCATGCTGCTTAGCGGCAGTAAAAAAAACTTGTGTTCAGTGGCCGCAGAAAGCTTTTCGCTCAGTAGTAGCAAGTAGCTTGCTGCTCAGTCGCAACAAAAACTGGTACTACTGGTGCTACAGTGTGACAGGAAAACACCTGCTACTCAGTGGCTGCAAAATCCAGCCGCACAGTGGCTGCCAAAACCCTGCTGCTCTGTTGCATGGTAGCTGTAGAGTCCGCTGCACTGTGGCAGCTAAAAACCTGCTGCTCCGTGGTAGCACAAAGCTGCACCACTCTGTGGCAGCAAAAAACCTGCTACTCTGTGACAGCACGTTGCTTCACCACTCAGCGGCAGCTAAAACACCTGCTGCTCCTTGGCAGCATATAGCTTGCTGCGTAATTACAGCTATTGACGGTTTTGAGAGCAACAAAGCCTGCTGCTCAGCGCTAGGAAAAGGGCCTGCTACCCAGTTGCAGCAAAAAGGCCTGCACTCTGTGGTTACCCCTACGTGGTGCCAGTGAGTTGGGGTGGGGGGTCCGTTCTGAACTCAGGGGCCTCCTCCTCCGCCGGTTCTTGGGTGCGGTCGCCCACCATTGGTAAACCAGGGGCCTCCTCCTCCGCCGGTTCTTGGGTGCGGTCGCCCACCATTGGTAAACCAGGGGCCTCCTCCTCCGCCGGTTCTTGGGTGCGGTCGCCCACCATTGGTAAACCAGGGGCCTCCTCCTCCGCCGGTTCTTGGGTGCGGTCGCCCACCAATTGCAAACCAGGGGCCTCCTCCTCCGCCGGTTCTTGGGTGCGGTCGCCCACCACTTGTAAACCAGGGGCCTCCTCCTCCGCCGGTTCTTGGGTGCGGTCGCCCACCAATTGCAAACCAGGGGCCTCCTCCTCCGCCGGTTCTAGGGTGCGGTCGCCCACAGTTCTCAAGTTCCTAGGGGAGCGAGAAAGGGGGAGATGGATGGAGAGACCCATTAACCTAGGGGTGAGCGGGAGGGAGGGAGGGACCCGTGTTCCTAGGGAGACATGAGAGAGAGACACGTGTTGTGCATTTGCTTACCGTTTGTTGTATGTACGTGAGTGGTTTGTGGAATCTCTTGTTTGTGTGAGCGTGCACCACCACGTGCTCCACGGCCGCCACCGCGAGGCCCACACTCTGTGACGCCCTCCGGGCGAGTGTGCACCTCCGGGCCCTGCCATTGGATGTGCGCGCACAAGTGTGCCGTGTGTTTGTAAGTGTGCCTTTGTCTCTGCATGTTGTATACCCCTGTGTTACTTCCCTTGTTCTCCACCCTGCCTCTACTTGCCTCAGAGATTTCACCCCACATTTTTTCCAGTAGTGCACGCGTATGGTGCTGTAACCCAGTACAAGCGACCACGGGGTCAAGAGGCTCTAACCTACACCCAAGACCGACGGGGCCCGTTGTCAAGGTTGTCCCGCATTGCATCGCAGGGCAGGACCGGTAGCCCCCCTTGACAACGAACCCCTCCAAGCAGGGGGGTGTGATTGAGTAGACCCGTGTACCTACAAAAAAATTTTGTGTAAAATGGAATTACGTTTGCGGGGTGAATCTCTAGGCTAGGGTGGGGTGTGGGGCTGAAAACTGCCCTTTCTGGTTGGGCTGAAAATGGCCCTGTTTTATGTCACCCCCTTTTTTTCTTATTTTTGTTTCCTGTTTCTGTACTCAACTTCTGGTTTGTGTCTAGTTGAAACATGTTCATTTTGTATTCCCTTTGTGTTTGTTCTGTACTTTATTTTTTCAACAAACCTGTTTCCACCGTAGGTCCATCGGCTTATCGATTGTCCACCTGTGCAGCGAAGCGGAATGCCCCTCTAGGCAGACTTCACACACACACACACACACACACACACACACACACACACACACACACACACACACACACACACACACACACACACACACACACACACACACACACACACACACACACACACACACACACACACACACACACACACACACACACACACACACACACACACACACACACACACACACACACACACACACACACACACACACACACACACACACACACACACACACACACACACATCTCGTTGTCCCAACGCCTGCAACGACCCACTAGCCGTTTTGTTACGCCAGATCGTGCCTTCCAGCCGCTTCTCACACCACCAATCAAAAGCTTCTTCTGTGCGGCTTCACCTTGAACAACTCGTAGCCAACCCTCTTGGCATCCAGGGACTTCGTGTGAGAGCCAGGAATAAGAGCGTCGGGATCAAGGGGGCATGAACTGAGGAGGGAGCGGAGGGGGGCAACGGGACGGAAGAGTGTGAATAGGAGACGAGGACCTTGCTTGAACGCTGCTTCACACGCTCCGGCGCGTCGCTCGGCTTTGGTTTCGCCCGCTGCGGTGCCGGTGCATCGCCCTGCCCGGCAGGAGCGTCTATGACCTGCAGACCGTCCTCCTCCAATGTCGGCCCCCGGCTCCGCGACTCCTTCGCCGACTTCAGCAAATCCAATTCCTCGGTCGACGGCGCGAATTCATACCGGGTCCGGGTGCTCGGATGGTTCCAATGTGCGTTCTTTCTCTTGTCCAAGAAGAAAAAGTAATAAACGCCATGCCTCGGGGTGCGTCCCACCGAGAACTGCCACCCCTCCGGCAGCACTGGGAATGGGATCCGGTCCTCCGCCAACCTGACCTTGTCACCGGACACCTGCTGGCTTTCCTTCGTAGGCCCCCGTTTGGCGGCCGCGGCGTCTCCCGCCGTGCTGGGCTGGGAAGCGTCCTCCGGGGGCGGCGGTGTCGTGCACTCTGGCACATCGGCATCGACCCCCACGACGTCCGCCGCCTTCGCGTCCGGCTTCGCGGGAGGCGGGGACCTGAGCTTGACGAAGGGACTGTTCGGATCCACGCCCGTGGGGGACGCCTTGTCAACCGGAGACCGCTTCACTTCGTCGGGTTTGACCGCCTTGAAGCTCCAATTTGGTACCGGCCCACTTTTCTCGCCGCCACTGGTCGTGCGCTCCGGCTTTGCGTCGCGCTTGAACTGGCCTGAGGCGCGCCTCTGGTCCTCGAGCTTGCGGACCTTGCGGAGTTGCATGAACGCATGTTCGGCGCCGGCACCGGAGGCCTGCGTCGTCGTTGGAGCGCTCCGCTTCATGGGAATCAACAAAAACTTTGCAAACACAGCGGGCGCGCACCGAACACATCGATCGGGGATGGGGCAGCTAGTTGCTGCTGCGCGATGATATGATGGTCGCCGATCGCAGGCGTCGGCGACTGTCAATTTTGTCCTGCCTCATTAGGCGGGCGTGCTCGACCTCGGCAAGCACCCCTACGCACACATCCAACCTGCACTGGGCACCCGGAAAACGTCACACTTTTTTGACTCGCAGGCGCCAGCTGACGTCAGGGCTCCTGAATGCGCGAAACCAAGCCTTTTCAATTTCCCCATCTCCTTCCCGGATGTCAGCATGTCGACACTACCTCCTATCACCCCAAAACACGATGATCCTGCCATGCCTCTCATGCCTGGGTTTGTCAAGTGTGCAGATCCCCTTGGGCCATCGCCCCGGAGAGCGCCCGCCCCCTGATGAGCAGTGCGCGGGAAGGGGAGGGGGGTCGGCATGACGCCTCGATGGATTGCTGTCTGAAGTTGGCGGCGCCTATTGGCCTCTCGCCACTTACCCGTACCTTGGGAACGGGGTGGAGGAGCTTGAGCGTTCGAGCACTCTGGCAAAAGAGAGGAGATGTACACTGGATAGCCGAGGACAACTCAATGAAGATTGCAGAGTCTGCTTCAGGGGCCGCCGGTGCACTAACCATATCCCCTGATTTCAGTCAATAAGGCATTCAAGTAGAGCTGGCAGCACATGAGTCAGCACGCCTGGCGCATTGAGCAGATAAAATAGAAAATCCGCATCGCAACTTACTAAGCAGAATTATGCTGCGAAGTGGTGCATTACGACTTGGGCTGTAAAAAAGCAGATCAGCATCAAGTCTTTGAGGGAGAGCAGACAAGCGAGGCAGGGAGCATACCGCGAGGTGAAGCGTCAGGACTCCGCTCTGGTGACTTTCGTTCTGCAGGGACAGTGTTGTGGTTGACCTGTGCAGAGTCTGTGTCAGGACCCGCCGCCGCCGTCGCTGCTGGCACTGTGGCCACATCCCCTGAAGAGAATTCGGTCAACACTACACATTCAGGCAGACCTGGTAATGAGTTGTAAATGACTGGGCATATGCAGTGGGCCTGGGGCACTCAGCAGGTCGTGCGCCATGGGAAAAGGGCCAGAGGCCTTGCATCAGACATAACGGGATGATGGTGCGGGGCAATGGAATCTAAATGCGAACACCGAATTTCAGCATTGCACTCGGTCAGGCGTCAGGCCTGATACACTACCCGGGCCGGCACCAATTTGCATTTCCGAGGGGCGGGCCCTCCCATGCCATGGCAAAACGCCCCCCTCCAAAAGAACGCCCCCTCCTCCCCCTCAACGAGCTAGGCATGGCAAGGGTCTCACCGCTGACCACAAAATGGATCATTGGTAACCCCAAGTAGAAGTGGGCCAAAGGCGTCGCGGGGCATGTTTGGAGCGCGCATAGGAGAGGGGCATTGTGCAAAGACAGGGCCGGCAGGGCAAGGGACACGCCTGATGCTTCTGCTGCCTTCAATTTCTGCTTAAACCGTTGTTGTTGCACCTTTCGGATTTCTGGAGTTACGGCCTAAAGACACCATTTCCAAGCACTTACATACCCGCGCACCCGCGCACCCGTACAACACATGTAGAGGGAGAGTCGGCATGGCAAACGGGTGTTGTAGTTTTACGGGAATGGTGCGTTGCCAAGGGCAAGTGCACATTGTGCGTAGCACGCCCGCCACACCTCGAGCCCGTCCATGACATCACTGTGACGATGCAATGCATGCGCCCACTTTTTTTCGGCAATGTTCGGGCTTGGTCGGAATTGGGCGCCTCATGGCAAAACGGTGCCATCAATGTACCGCACATCCCCAACGCGCGCACCACATAGCCGCGCACCTGCAATTTACGAAATAGCTCATGCCTTGTTCACGGAAAAGCGTTGCACCTAAGCCGGTATTCTTCAACAACGGACGATTCATTCGGCTGCATCATTGAACCACGGACGATTCATATGGCTGCATCAGTTCTCCCCAACAATCATGATAACCACCACTACAACCGTATCCACACCCTCAAACAACCACAGAGTAGACAAACCTGCACCATTTTCGACTTTGACAACCGCTCGAGTAATTCCCTTAAGCGATTGGCATTCGCAACAAAACTACTCGTAGCGTCGAGCTTGCACGTCGCCTTGAAAAGAATGCGTTTGAAATTCTCCGTGGTGATTAGGCCTTCGTCCAACAAAGGTTGTAGCCAAGCCCTTCCCAATTCCCGATATCGCAATTGCCTTCCGTCGGCGGCATTGTCAACATTGGTTGACATTACGCAGCGGGCAACAAAATCTAAAGAGGAGGGATTTTTGTGCACGACAACGCGCACAAGATGACCAGTAAGTAAGTAACGATGTGTGTACGTCGTTGAAGAGATGCACAAGGCTAACCGCATGTGAGCTATGTAATGCGGATTGCACCTTGAAAAACCACCGATCACGACCACGCATGACTCATGACCCGACCCATGACTATTGATGGAACTCAAGAAACGCAACTCGTCATGGGCTCGCCATAGGCTAAATAGTGCAGAAACGCTATTTCTATCTCCATTTGCCCACACACCCGAAATATAACCGAAATCATACATACACGCCAACGCAGGCATTCGAATTCCGCGTGACAAAACGATGAATGATTTTGCACCGGTAATCTCGCATGTGGTGTGTTGCACACGCCATTTCCGACGTCCATTCCGCATCTCCGCGAACATTTCACTCGTGAAGTGCGGCACCCGCGTTCAACAACCGAGAACATGTTACGAGTCACCCGCACTCGACCTTGAAACTTAGCACCCTCTGCACAAGCATCACACGATTGGGCATCGATCAACAGTAAATTAGAACCCCCAACTAGCGACAACCATGTGGGAAGTCCGCCACGTGTCGGATCCCGGTTGGCCTTTTGGCTGTACGTATGCGACACATTGACCTTGCGTCACTCAAGAACGTTCTTTTTCCAATGTTGAACCCTAGTGCACGCAAGAAACAAGGCAACAAATCCGCTAACTCTACCAACCTCAGGCACCCCAACAAATGCCCAACAAATGACGACAAATGCCTAAGTGTACATGAAAAAGTAAAACTAGTGTTTTTCGCAAAGCTCAAAATGCAAGTTCGACTTCTCGCCGGTACCTTTGTTGAGGCGTAATCAGGAAAGACCATGCATGCCCACATTGTGAAGCAACGTGCATCAACCAAAAGCGTTGACACTACCCTTGAGACCTTCCCACTCCTTGCTACGCAGCAAGTCTGCTCAATTTAGATCTTCTTTCCAACTATTTTGGGCTCACTCATTGTTGGACACGCGCTTCATGGGTACTTAAAGACGAGATGGATCTCAGTCATGGGGCATGCATGGGCACAAGAATTAACATTACCCGACTTGCGCGACGGGCAACACTATGGTTGAGACTGCCAATAGACGAAAGTTGGGGAATCTTGTTGGTCCACTAAGAGGGACGAAGACGTTTCAACCTAACTGGACGTGTCATCTTGTGCAACCCCACCCACGGCAGGCCTAACCTTGTAATCTGAACTTCCATTATGCATCCAGGTATCTTTGCACTTTTACGTGTCGCGAATGTACGTCGGAGTCCCAACGATCATTTTCATATGCACTGCCGAGTTCCATTTCCAACTTTGCGAGTCGGTATAACCGTGTGCATTGTTGAAATTCCAGCCATTTGATGTTTTTGTTCCGGGAAAAGAAGAACATTTGACACAAGACCAAGAATTTCGATGGACAAGTGTATCCGGTGAAGACACGGCAATCCGACATGTTTTTTTTTGTTGATGAACCTTCATGCGGATAATTTCCGCGGATTGTTTCTAAGTTCTTACTTTTGACATTGAAGTTCACAAATTTTGGTCTTGCATTCAATGATTTCTTCTGCTTCCTTATAGCATGCAGAGTGTGTAAAAAAGTTCGGCGTAGCTTCAAATCTCTCCTATCAGCGCAGGGTGCGCGCGAGGCGCACCCACCAATCACGCCGCGTGTGCAACCATCTCACTGTTCACCACCATTCACAGGACATTTCTGCCCGTGCGAATGCACTCCAACCGATTTTTTCGACTTCACCACCTATATCACCATGAAGAAGATATCAAAATGAATGGTCAATGCTTGAACATTTTAGATGTCAAATCTTCCGAAACGCATCCAAGGGACAAAGCGGAAATAATCGAATCGCAGTAGGAAGAAGGGGGGGGGAATGGATGTCGAAGGCACCGTTTGTATTTCCATTGTTGCAACCGCTTCTTCGAAGATGTACAATACCTTTAGGTGGCTGTTCGCGCACTTCCTCGGCAAGCTCCGGGAGTGAACCTCGTGGATGCTTCGTCAACATGCATATGGTAAGCACCTACGCTATGTGATTATGTGCACACAGAGTGTTGTTTGTGATGTTACTTTGATAAGTCTCCGTGTTGCCTCGCTTTGCCGTGCCAACCACAAACTAAGCACATAGAGCTTGTGTGTGTTATGGGCGTAAGCCATTTCATATCCTCTGGTCTGGTGATCGTAGTCGAAGAGTATATATACGCGAAGGTACATGAAGAACATGGTCTCATTTGAAGGGGTGTTTGAAGGGGTCCCCCGAGCCATGGTGGAAACTGATGGCTTGGATCGCAAACTCGCAATCAAGCCAACAAATGTGCTCCTCCGATAGCCTTGGTTGCCATGAGAAGCGCCATCCTCGCGTTGCACATTGCCTTCGGGCTTCACTTTGACCGTTTACAACTTACAAAAGCGTTGTGTGCCTTGTCATGTTGTTTCGAATTTTCACCGACGGCCACGTACCCTTACGAAGAGGCAACACCCGTCACATAGTATATTCGCGGGGGCGGCTGCATTTGGGTCTTGACGAGCGCACCACAATGGAGTCGGGATATTCCCTTTCTCTCCGTCAGCCATGCATTCTTAGGGGGATGACAGAACCAAGCACCCCGCCTAATGTGGAAGAATTCCCCAAAGTTGCAGTTCGTGGTAAGAAGATTTTGCCACCAAACGTGGGCATCAGAGCCTACTTCCGACATTCACGCCATTTGGTGATGTGGAACTCCTTGTATTTAAATGGCAAAATACAAGGGGTGTAAACAACAACAAAGCAAAAGGTACCCCTCGCACGACATGGCACGACAGTAGATCGCCTGGACGTGCTAAGTGACATTTTGGTTGCCACACCCACAACCGCGACAAGACGTTGCTTGCCGTGGTTTGCGGCCTTTGATTTGTCCTGCGTTCTGTTGTGAAGATTTGTGAGTTGTCCATCGGAGTGGTTGCGCTTTTTGATTTCGTTCTCGCATACCAAAAGTTCCATGTGGGTTTCATGTGGGGCCAACTAGCCAAAAGTCGATCTAGCATCTCAACCCAAACGCATGTCGGTGTTAAGCAACACAGACGTGTCGACTAGACGGTGTCCATGACGCGTGGGGAATTCGGCATTGTGCATCAACACAACTATGGTCATGCAAGGCTCCATTTTCACTCGTCAAGAAGTAAGGGAACACAAAATCACGGTTGCGCAATCAAACGGAGGCACGCAAGACGACATCGACTATTGAAGCTTTAGTTATTTGTGCAAAGGCACCGAAAAAGACACATTGGATCTCCATCGACATCGGTGCTCACGTCCTTTGAACGACGAAAGCCAACCGCGAACGCGCATCATAAAACATCACATTACACAGGCAAATCAAGACGCCGCGACAAAACTGATGAACCACAAAACGACACCATCGAGCATTGGCAATTTGACCCCGACAACATCCGACTTTTGAGGAAAGACGTCGCCAAAATGCCGCATGAACATGTTGCACCGGTTGCGCAAAATTCGCCCACTTCATACAAACAGGCGAACACTTCGCAGACACTCAATTTGTTTTTGAATTTGACGTCGATTTGATGCGTATATCGGATGGTGCCGCATAACCGTTGACTTCTCGTCCAATTTTCAACATCAGGATTGTGGATTGTGTGAGTGCTAATTCGCGTTGAATATGATGCTGCTTCTTAAGACATGCTTAACAAAACTTGTGTTGAGAATTTTGCAAGCATGCGAATCCCACGTTGAATCGGATCCAACATGAAGTTCTATCAAGGTTTATGCACCCATGGTACCTCGCGTCATTGCCACCAACAAGCATGTGCGTTTGGCTATTGTATCTGCTCGTGGTGTGGTGGTTTCTGGCTTAGTGCTGCATCGTGTGTGGCTGATTCCCTTTAAGGTACGTTATGACGGGGGCAATGCATTCCATGCGGTATGTGAGTCACAAGCGCTGCCACCACCTTCTTGAGTGACACGACATTCACCTACTGCCACATGTGGTAACATACCCACACGCGGTGCCGCTACGCAAACAAAAACGGCGCTACCGAAAACACAAGGCAAGCAGGCGCCATGTCACGGCGTTGGTAGGAGGTACAAAAATCCAAGCATTAGGCGCACATATGACCCATGCATGACGTGTGGTGGGCAGAGGGGTGCACCCCGTTTGAATGGGCCCAAACACAAATAATACTACCTTACGTCAATGGTGCACGCGTGTATGTGCGTTTTGTGTTGAGTGTAAGATTAGGATTGCAACGTAAGTTACAAACGTAAGTTACGACGTAAGTTACGGCCGTAAATTACGTAAGTTACGGCGATCATAAATTACGGGCCGTAAGTTACGCCCCGCCCGAATTTTTCGCCACCCCTTCTCCATAGGCCTCTTTTCACACACATGAAGACTAAAGGGGCTATTTGGGATGAATACACCATTGTTGAGTTCAAAGATGATGGGAAAACACCCAAAACGGTTCAATGCAAGCACCCTGGTTGTGACTACCGCAAGGCTGCGAACCAAAACCGGATGCTTCAACATTGGAGGGACAAACACACTCAACCTGAGGAGGTCGAAGATGTCCTACTTGTGGATACTCCAGATGTCCTACCCGTGGATACTCCTGAGGACGTTGAAGTAGGTGCCGAAGTATGTGATGCAATGCAAGCGTTGTGGACACCACCACCAAAGAAGCAATGTAGAATTGCTTCGTAACTTGAGCAGCGGATTGATCAAATTGAGGCCGGGATTAAGGAGAGTGTGGTGGTTGCAATTACTCAACATGGATACGTCGCCGTTGCCGTGGATGGGTGGGAGGATCACCAAAAGCGCCCAACAATTTGTTTCACCGTGCGTGTGCCCACCGGTCGCCCCTATTTGTTTAAGTTTGATCGTGTTGATGAGTCCGAAACCGGTGAGTTGTTGAACAACAAGATTATGGAGGTTGTTGACGAATTGTCGGACATGGGTGTTGTCGTGACCGGGGTAGTTGCGGACAATGCCGCAAATATCCAAAAAGGATTGCGATTAGCGGCACGAAATGGATTGCTTCAAGCAAATTGTTTTGCTCACACCCTCAACTTACTCCTCAAGGACTTGGCCGGGTTGTTCGACAGACAATTTCAACAAATGAGGGAGGTGGAGCAATTCTTCCGAAACCGGCACGACCCCCGGGTAATGTATGACAACGTCCTCAAGGAGATAAATGGTACACGATTAATCGAGCCCGTGGACACTCGTTGGGGAAGTCAAGTAGAAGTGTTGCAATCCCTACTTCAAAACCGACGTGTTATAGAGAATGCCGTGTTGAAGCTGCGGGCGAACGGTTTTGCATTTCAAGGGAATGAACTCATGTTTATTTGGGCAAGGGATTGGTGGAAGACCCTTGAGCACCTGCTTGCGTGGCTTCTGCCTTTGTCAAATGCGTTGTGCTTTAGCCAAGTGTGAACGAGATGCAAACACTCTCAGTGAAGGGGTGGAGCATGTCATCTATATGTTGCCGGAACTGCTTCCCACGCTTCGAACCTTTGCACCGGGGGATGTCGCCAAGGCGTCCAAAATGGTGGAGGAGCGTCATAAAATGTTGTTGCAACCGCGTGCTTTGGTGGCCAACCTGCTGGATCACAGGTACCGGGGCCAGAATATGACCCCTGAGTTGCGTGGCAAGGCGGTGCGCGCCGTCCAAGGTCTTGCCCGCGACCTTGAAGTGAATGCGCCCTCCTTGGACGAGGTTTTGGCATTTGTCGGTGAAACCGGTGCCTATAAGAACAGCAGCTCCGTCTCGTGTCATCCATTTTTGTTTTGGGCAACCTTACATGTGGATAGCTGCATTGCTCCGCTCGGCAAGCTTCTAGCCTCCATCCCCGCTTCTCAAGCCTCGGTGGAGCGTGTGTTTAGCACCGCCGATTGGTTGGCAACGAATCGGGATCGGTTGGGTTTCCGGAAGCTTGCCCGTGCCACGTTCATCCGCTACAACCACTGCGCTCTTTCGAAGCGGTAGGTGAAACCCACAACCAATGAATTCAGATTGCGATTTGTCTCCCCTCTTGCACACTTGGGAAGGTGGAAGGTTGTGGCTCGCCCATGGGGGCCCCACAAAAGTTGCCAACAACTCCCCCACCCCTCACCCCCCCTACAAAAGCGGGAAAAGTACAATTTTTGGCAAAATTACATGCTTTTGGCGTAAAACCTTGGTCCCGACCATAAATTACGTAATTTTTGTAAGTTACGGCGTAAGTTACGGCCCGTAATTTAAAAACCTTAAATTACCGTAATTTATCAATCCTATGTAAAATAGGACACTAACCAACACACCATATCACCATCATTGTACTAACATAGGTCGAATGCATTCTTGACAAGTGTTTCTTGCTTTGTTCTGCATTGCGAATACGGGTACAGTGGGTCAACCGGCCTTGCCCCCCCCGGGTCATTGTAAAAAGCGGCGGGAATCCTACAAATTAGCATGTTCCCCTTGCGCACCAACTCTACCGCACTTTGCGTTGCCATAAATGAATTCCGGTTCACCTGCCGCGTCGAAGGTGCTTTTCACAACGCCATCCAACAATGCCCATGCGTGCCCGTCAGATGTGACATTGCGCGCACATGCCTGCGGTGCCCACGGCCACGCGTCCCGGACAAACCGCTCAACGTTGAGCGCGCCCGCCTCGCCCCAGCGTCCCCCCTCCCCCGTCCGTGCATTCCATGGCGGAGTCCCCATTGTCGCCCTCCGCTGCCTCGCGCAATGCCGCGGATGTGGAGTGGTCAAAGGGGTACCTACAGCGATACAAGAGTAAGCAGGAGCGGGCTCTTCAAAGAACCGCAACCCATCAACTAAAGGCAATGTTGAGGCCCGAGTGGCCATTGACTGGCTTGGGAGCTGCTGCCTCGGAGATGGTGCTGAAGCAGCCGGTGCCCGTGGATTTGAAGGCCTTAGGGCAAGAGGTGCGCGCTGCGTTGGGAGATTATGAGCAGGAGGTGACCAGCCGCTTGCGGCGATTGGACAGACTGCCGGGCAGCGCACCGAAAGACGAGTTCGCAACTGCCGGGGCACAACGCGGAACGACGAGCTCAGCAGCAGCCGAGGACCTGCAACGCTTGCGGGAACGGCTCTACGAGGCAGTCTTGGAAGCGGTCCAAAGGAACGACTCCGCAACAAGCGTGACGAGCGACGGCGAATTCGCGGCCCTGCTGGATGCCGTCAGTCGACAGTGTGCCGCGACCCATACTGACCGGACGCTGCAGCTCGACTTCGTACATCCGTCCCCCAGCGCAGCAACGGACGAGGAGCCTCAGCAAGGCCAACGCAGTGCTGATGCCACTTTGGCAGGTGTGAGCAGCAGCGGAGGCCCCGTGGATGGGCTAGTGGCACCCCAGCTGCTTGGCGAAGGTAGAAATGATTCAGGTGCTGCCGCAGGTTCAAAACCACATGTGGCAGCAGCTCCTGCACAGTCGCCAGCTCCGTCAGGTGTGCGGCCTGCTCTAGGCAGTTGGGTTAAGAAGCTTTCTGGATTAAAAGCGGTTATGCCTGGCGTGCCTGTCCGCGCGATCTAGCTCCGCCTGTATTTCTGCGGGATCAAAGTAGCAATAAGGGCCCTGGGTTATGAAAAGGGGGGGGGGGTTGGCAAAAGACAAGAGTTCAGCGCAGGCGATGATTGACACTCTCAACCGCACTCCAACCTTTGTGATTTCATTTTCCACGTTGGCGTGCTCTGATTAGATTTATAGTGCTTCAGCGAGGTCAATCGCCTGTCGGTGGTCGCGGGGGTGCATCCACTGTGCGGAAAATGAACCAGTCTGCGCACAAAATACACCGGATCGGAGATCATTTTCTAGGGCAATGGCATCGCCCCGTTAAGGTGCTGCATTGCAGGTGGCCATTTCCGCGCATGACAGTGTCATAATGGGTCATCGGGAAAAAGGCTGTAGCACGCAGAGGTTATTTGCGGGCACTCCTTGTGGCGCGCGCGCCATCAGACAGAGGCGCAAAATAGTCATGAAACACTATTTCAGTTTCAGATGATGCCACCTGGATGGGCACCTGACCTTGACCTGCTGCTGTGCAACTGTTGCGTTACAGAGGTTTGGGTGGTTGTCATTTTCGCCGATGCCCAGCATCCCTGGACAGACATTACTAATAATCAACGAGGTTGTCTCAGCACCCTGTTTTGCCGCTGTCCCTCGCACGCTGGGCGCGATGGTGATTGGACCCATGGGTCAGTAACGAACTATCATCGATCATCAACATCTGAATCCTCCTGCAATAACCTGTGGCAACCGTTGGCTGGCCAAATTGGTGTTGTGGTGCTGGTTATTAGGTCATCAGCGGTTACCAGAGGGTCGTGCGTGTGTATGGTTGGTGGTTTGCCGTGCCTCACCATTTGACCATTTGGCGGTAGGGGGCGGTAGCCCCCTACCGCCCGCCCCACACACCACCCCTTTGACCCAGAAACAGCCCCTAGGAGAGGCGTCTAACATCTTGTTGGACACATTGGGCTGGAAAGAGACTGATTGTCGTTGCATGCCATTGATTAGTGGGGTCTGTTGGCTCTCATTGTCCAATGTACATGTTTTCATCCCATGATTGCTGCTGAATCAGTCTTCTCAATCCCACCACCTCACTCTCACCTCACCGCACTTTCTGAGTGTCTATTTTTTTTCGTCTCTTGAATGTTCAATTGAAAAAAGTGCTCTTGGTGCTTCGTCCCGTATAGCTATCACCTTCCTCCCATTTATCCTTCCTCCCTTTGCTCGCCCCCTTCCTCCCGTTCCCTTCCCTATTTTCCTCCTTCTCCTCCACCTTTCCGCCTGCGCACCCTCCCTCCTTCACAGGAACTACGACTAAAGCAGCAGCAGCAGCAGCAGCAGGCCCTAGCACGTTCCAACAGCCTCGCCCTCGTAGCAACGATGCGGCACAACTTAATGTCACCTGGCAGGCGGCATGGAGCACGGCCTCCACTGAGGGCTTGAAGGTGCCTCAGCAGGGCATAGGCCCCGTCAGCCGCAGCCCCCGCGATCCTTCTGCAACAGGTGGTGCAATGCCTCTTTCCAACCACTCGCCCCGGGCACCGCAACTCCTTCAAGATGAAGAGGATGAGCGGGGTATTTCGCCCTCACGTACTGCTGCAGGCCCATCTCCTCTGACGACCCCTGTGGCCGCCAGCCCCGCTAGTATGTGTTGTGCGACGTGAACTTACCGCATAGACCAGACCCATGACGCTTACATTAGGCGAGATGTGAAGATATTGAGCAAGTGCAAGGGATAACAGGTTCACAGGGCTCAGAATTTATGTTCGTGGGAAACTCCTGTCTGTCCATCCTCCTTTTTCCCTGGGCGGACAGCCGTGCTCGTCCCAGCAACAGAGGGCCATGGCAGACCTCCAACCCAAGCTAGATTCTGGATGCTGTGAGCTTGCAGGAGAAGGAGGCCCCGCCAGATCCCAGGCATCCCAGGATCCCAGGAATCTGTGAAGGTTTTTTTGGCGACGGATAAAGTCGCCTCATGGATGCGCTACCCTGCGAGGTGCTTATGGTGTATTTGGGTGCCTCAAAGCAGTGGCCGCTGGTGGTGAGTGCGTCGGTATCCCGTGGAGAAAAACTGGAATGTAGGATGTGGGCCATCATTACGGAGTTGCGGATGGTGTATCTGGTATGGTATGACGGACTCGAGGCGGTCAAGAGGAGGTGTCCATCCCTCTGGACATTTTGTCCTGGGATCAGGCGCGTGCGCAGGGCGGGAACTCTTTTGTCTACAAGGGAGTGACCTGTGCAATGCATCGCGGGGTCGTAGTGTGGCATATTGCCAAAGGGCACTAGATTTCATCTGCGTCACAAGATCACGGGTTGCACTGGATTACCACAGTATCGACATACTGGGCCCGGGTGTGGTTGGGCTTGTGGTTGTCATAGGGGGTTTGGGTGTGTGTTGAGTTCGTGCTTTGCAGTTTTTGTTGGATAGCTTCCATGCACGGTGTGGTATAGTCGCTTTGCCTGCGAACAATTGTTCTATTGTAGGCGCTTGGGGTGCTTGGCTTACTTTGGCCGCACTGTTGTCGCCAGAGGTGAATCTAGATCTTTGGATCATGCATACCATGCCCAGTGTGAAAATTTTGGTAAGAAAGTTCCAAAATGCCACATGTGGTAGGTAAGGTGACGCGGAGGGTAAATGACGAACCCATGGGGGGGGGGCATATTGGAGAAAATGGGGGGGAATGGAGAAAATCGGGGGAAATGGGAAGGGAAGCTTATTGACTGAAGCTATGAGATTGCCACCATGGGCTCTTTGTTGCATAGTTGTGTGCCTTTTATTATTGGCCAAAGATCTGTGACACGCTTAGAGGGTTGCATGGGCAATATCATGAAAGTATGCCATTCCTTGTTCCATGACTAATTTTGAATCGATACACCCGACACCACCGGGCGACTGTTTCCATCACTAGATCTGCCGGATCTAGAAGCACATGACTGCATCGTGGAGTCTCCAATTTCATCCATCTCCTCCCTGAAGAAGACCTCCATCTGGACTTTATGTCCGACGCATCACAACGCACACGTAGCTTGAGCGCCAACTCAGATGAGTTCAGCACTGATGTCAGCTCGGCCAGAAAACAACCATAACACACATCCTGTACTCTCAACCTTTGCATCCCCCTCTCACCCGAACATGTACACCACCACTAGCCAGCTGATGGAGTGCCGCTTAATGCAAGGCTTGAGACGGACCCTGAAGGAGCCAGGTATTGTACAATGCAGCATAGTTGTTGTTGCCGACAAATCACGGCCATATCACAGACTAACGTGGGCTAAGGCTGATCAAGTGCACATATTTCAGGAGCCCAAGGGGCCGAGATGATGAATATCGGGATTGAACTGCCGAACATTGCTGCATCCGCATACGAGGACGTGCATGTGTGGAGCGCATTGTTGACCTACGTGCAGCTGGAGCAGCCCCCCCCCCCCCCCTCCCACCGCAGTACCCCCCTCAGAGTAGCCCTCTCTCCCCAAAAGGGCATCTGACCCACTTCTACTGGAGGTTACCAATGATCCATTTTGTGGTCAGCAGTGAGACCCTTCCCATGCCATGCTCGTTGAGGGGGAGGAGGGGGCGTTCTTTTGGAGGGGGGCGTTTTGCCATGGCATGGGAGGGCCCGCCCCTCGGAAATGCAAATTGGTGCCGGCCCGGGTAGTGTATCAGGCCTGACGCCTGACCGAGTGCAATGCTGAAATTCGGTGTTCGCATTTAGATTCCATTGCCCCGCACCATCATCCCGTTATGTCTGATGCAAGGCCTCTGGCCCTTTTCCCATGGCGCACGACCTGCTGAGTGCCCCAGGCCCACTGCATATGCCCAGTCATTTACAACTCATTACCAGGTCTGCCTGAATGTGTAGTGTTGACCGAATTCTCTTCAGGGGATGTGGCCACAGTGCCAGCAGCGACGGCGGCGGCGGGTCCTGACACAGACTCTGCACAGGTCAACCACAACACTGTCCCTGCAGAACGAAAGTCACCAGAGCGGAGTCCTGACGCTTCACCTCGCGGTATGCTCCCTGCCTCGCTTGTCTGCTCTCCCTCAAAGACTTGATGCTGATCTGCTTTTTTACAGCCCAAGTCGTAATGCACCACTTCGCAGCATAATTCTGCTTAGAAAGTTGCGATGCGGATTTTCCATTTTATCTGCTCAATGCGCCAGGCGTGCTGACTCATGTGCTGCCAGCTCTACTTGAATGCCTTATTGACTGAATTCTCTTCAGGTGCACCGGTGGTCCCTGAAGCAGACTCTGCAGAGGTCACTACCAATTTGATGGCCACGTGGAGCACTGCAGAACGGAAGTCACCAGAGCGGAGTCGCGACGCTTCACCTCGCGGTATGCTCCCTGCCTCGCTTGTCTGCTCTCCCTCAAAGACTTGATGCTGATCTGGTTTTTTACAGCCCAAGTCAAGGGGGGCGGCCTGTTCGAATTCCAGACCCCCCCCCCCTCCAGACCCCCCCAAAGTTTTCGAACCCGTCTTTCTCCAATTTGAGATTTTGGAGGAAGGGTTTTGCACTTCCTGAGGGGGAATTTTCTTTTTCACCCTATGTGTCTATACTCAAAGTACTCAGAATTTCGTGGAGAATTCAAAAATGTTTGAAAAACACAGAAAATTTTTTGACCCCTGACCTGACCTCCGGGTCTGACCTTGGCTGATGGGAGCCTGAGCTAACGGGCAATTTTTTTTACCCCGGCTGTGTATGTTCAAAATGATCAGCGCGTCATGGGGATCATTTTGAGGTATGTATGTTGGGGTACCCACTGAACCCCCCTCTAGGGACCCCGGCGGCTGACTGGCCGACCCACCTACCTCCCCCCCCATCCCCCCCCCCCTCCAGACCCCCAAAAGTTTTCGCACCCGGTTGGGGTGTAGAATTTGAACAGGCCGCCCCCCTTGGGCGCCTTGGGCACTGCTTCGCAGCATAATTCTGCTTAGAAAGTTGCGATGCGGATTTTCCATTTTATCTGCTCAATGCGCCAGGCGTGCTGACTCATGTGCTGCCAGCTCTACTTGAATGCCTTATTGACTGAATTCTCTTCAGGTGCACCGGTGGTCCCTGAAGCAGACTCTGCAGAGGTCACTACCAATTTGATGGCCACGTGGAGCACTGCAGAACGAAAGTCACCAGAGCGGAGTCGCGACGCTTCACCTCGCGGTATGCCCCCTGCTTTGGTGGGCGGACGGGTGGGCGGGCGGGGTAAGGATCTGGGTACGTGGGCGGGCGTGTCGGCGGGCGGCGTCAGGATCTGGGTAGTGGTGCGGGCATGTGGGCGGGCGGGTACTCGCCTGCTGTCCTTCAAAGGCTAGTCGGTGGTGTTTGATGCTAGATCTGGGTGTTCACAGCCGCAGTCTTGTTGCACTGCTTCGCAACATAATTCTGCCATGCCCGTTGCTATGCGGATTTTCTATGCCATCTGCTCAATGCGCTAGGCCCGCTGCCGTACCCAGGCACTCCTGAGCCATTTAAGACTGAATGCGCCGCCAGCTCTACCTGAACGCCTTCTTGGCTGAATTCTCTTCAGGGGATGTGGTCAGTGTACCGGCGGCCCCTGACGCAGACTCTGCAGAGGTCACTCCCAATTTGATGGCCACGTGGAGCACTGCAGAACGAAAGTCACCAGAGCGGAGTCGCGACGCTTCACCTCGCGGTATGCTCCCTGCGAGGACCGCCAGCCCCCTTCCGACACCCATTTGTTTCTCTTTAACTCGGCCCGCCCACTGGTCCACCCGCACCTTTCCGCTGTCTCAGGGCTGCAATCAATTTCCACACACTTGAAGAGTAAAAGAAGAAAAGCCTTGGTGGTCTCATCACACCGCGCGCACATTGCGCGCACTGGGGTTAGAATCTAAAGCACAGGGTGTCATGTTTGCGCAGCCGCTGCAGCCTTCTAGAAGAGAGAAGGAAGGGAAAGTTGTTTCAGGATGCTGAGGGGAAAGGGAGGGGCTCCAAGAAAAATTTCCTCAGAAACGCTGATGGAGTGAAAATTTTTGTCCTCGCAACGTCTCGCTGAAAGTGTATGAGTTCAACCGACACTGGAAAAGGAGGTGGAAGCGGGCCTGAACTATCCGCATGCCATAGCGGCCCAGGGACTTGTCAAACACGGCGCTGACTAGTCATCGTCAGTGCGCTGGTTTCGGAGAAGGATTCAGGCTTTCCTGTTCAGGAGCCCAAACACCTGAATCCCCAGGGGTAGATAACGAGGGTGTTGCGCGCACCGTGCGTATACCGTGCAAGGTTTTTGTCTGCTGATTTACACGGGCTCTGCTTGGTGCCCCATTGCAAGATCTTAGGCAGCAGGTTGTGGTACAGTGTGCTGTGTTGGGGTCCCTGAAACGAAATCCTACCTATTTCTGCATGCTGTTGTGTCCCCAATGGTCATGTTTGTTGTCTCTTAGCTCGGATTTTCCATGTCTTTGTCCTGGGTCACCCCTGGTACACATGTTTTCTACCGTTGCGTGAATACGGATTATCAAGCATAAAATAACAGCAACTCCAGAAGGCAGCAAGAATGAACAGCAACTATCCAGACGGCTCTAAGAACCATCCACAGCCGAACACCTGCCATAGTGGTTTTGAGAGGGCCTCTTCACCGGGTAAAATTTCCACAAACATCAACAAGGTGCCGCACCGTGCGACAACATCCCCAACATCTTCAATGGAGATGTGGCTCCCGCAAACGCGAACCTTGCACAGGATCGCTGAAGGGGACATTACAGTTTGCGTCCGTGTCGGCGGTCAATGACCGATTGTTGCTGCTGACCACTTTTGGGCAACCAGCAACACCGCCGATCGTGTGCGGTTGACCACCGATTTTTGCCGCTTCACCATCCACTGTCTGCGAGCTGCCGCGGTAGAAAGTTGCATTTGCAGTGGAATCCTCAATCTCGATGCCCAACAAAATGGGGCATAACATTCTTTGGTACTGTGGACGGCCTCCTCCCCCGGACAGCCCCCGTCCAGTCTCCCGAAGACAGCTCTTGTCCGTGCGCTTGAGTGAGCGGCTCTCAAGGTCTAGCAATCCTTTCGTTAGGAAAGCTCGTCCCACCCAAGCAGCCCCAAATCTGGTGTTGCCGCAGGGCCGGCCGCATCCGCAACCGACGCCGCATTGATGACGGCCGACTGGAGGTCCGCATGGGGCAGTGGCGCTTCCGAGCGGAAGGGCGAGCTGACGCCTGGCGGTTTGACCGCCGACTCGCGCCCCGATGCGGCCCGGCACAGCGCGCGCAGCTCCGAGGAGCGCCGCTCGCCCAGGGACACGAGCGCGGAGCTTGCGCCGGGCGAACGGAACGCCGCAGAGGACTTCAGCGTGGCCGCGACACAAGACTTTCTGCAAGGGCTGCGGGCGCAGCTGGAGATGCGGGACCGTGCGACCGGAGAGGACGTGCGCGCGACGGAGGCGGTTGAGGCCGAGTATCAACACTTCCAGACCGTCCTGCGCCACAACCGTCTGTTGGCCCAGAGGGTGGAGGCCGAGAGTGCGCAGTGCCCGTGGACGGAGAACAATACCGAGGCTGCGGAGGCTGGACGGCCCGAGCGTGTGCCCCTGGAGTTCCTGACGCCTGCAGTGGTGGCCCCCCGTTCTGAGAAAGAGGGGCGAAGGCAGGCACAACTGACCCCTGAGGCTCTCGTACCGCTTCAACCGGCAACCGCAGGTGCTGTGCCCCTCTGCACGGGAAGTAGCGCCAAGGGCTCCAGGTCGAGGGGGGCAACGGCGCGGGGGTTGCTTGAAGTCCGTAAGTTTGTGAGGAGCAGGTCCTCCTGTTGCCCCCCACACTTGACAAACCGTGGGGGTTGCGGAGGTGAAGTTTGCTGAAGGAACGTTTTTGGGGGCCGGTGTCGGGACACACACATCTGGGTTTCAGGTCCCCCCCCCCCCTCCCACTTTGTACTATGTGCGCCTGGGGAGCTGAGGACGGGGGGTTCGTGGTCCGCAGATTTCCGCAATTTTCAGCGGTGCTCTGAGGACGGACTGCTCGATCACAGGTCTTGGTGGCTGCATATTGCAGAAATTTGTGCCTGCCGTGAACTTTCTGGGATGCTTCCAGAGGACCGCCAGTTTCCCCAAACGGTCCGCAATCTGCAAACAAAACACCCTCTCAAGTATTTCCCTCTACCATCCTGTCCTGCTCTGCTGCTTCTTTTCAGTCTCCAGTGCCAGCCCTGAGCGCATCGGCGTCGCATCCTTCTTCTGCTACTACCCACAACCCGCAAGGCCGTACCCCCATAGTCTGCGCGCATTGGAGGCTGTGGTTTGCCAACTGGTGCAAAGCCCATACCGGTCACTGTCGGCGTTGAAGAGCTCTGCCGCTCAAGACAGCATCGATCAGGGTTTGGCGTTGTTGTGCAGTTATTCGAGCATGGACCAGTTCCCAGGGCTGGAGCTGCTTCTGGAAGTGCGGCAGGAGGGTATTCCCGCGTGCTCCATGGCACAGAAGGAAAGCGAGGATCAAGGACCCGACGCACGTGCTCGCTCATCAGGTGTGCATGGTGCTCGACAGGCCCGTTTTCAATCTGGGGTCAACCAACACCTGAGAGCTGTGGCGTGTATGATTTGTTTTGCTTGTTATCTGATGGTCCGTGTTGGTGAGGGGAGTGGGGTGGCGCGTCCACAACCCTCACCAATTTGATTTAATTTTTCCACAGTATCCCCACAGTGGCGATATTCCAGCACCCCACCCTCACCAATCCTGGTGCACCATTCTTCCCGCAAGGGGGTTGGAGCGTCTGGGGTGACCAAGACTGAGAAAATCATAATAATGATATTATGATATTATGCATATCGTTAATTGCGGTACATGATTTTCAACATTGTGACCGAGCAAATGAACGTTGTAATTGCAAGTAAAATCAATGATTTGTGACCACAAGACAACATGATAGTAATAGTGATAATATTTTGATGGCAAGTACACCTTTACACACCATTTGAATAATCTTATGTCACTCGTCCTTACAATGCAACCAGACGCAACCAGATGCACACGGAGGGATGGCGCCAGCATCAGATGCCCTCCAGATGTCATCCAGCCTGTTCCAAATGGACTGCAGTGGAACAAGATTGCCATCATCACCGTCGCTGTCCCCAGGTTCCACCAGTAGTGGTTTTTTTTTGGGGGTTGTGTGCTCACCATTGCTATTTCCGTATTCACTCCCAAGGATTGTTTTTTTTTTGTTGTGTGCTCAGCAGCTGAAGTGGCCACATAACCCTTGCCATCCCGGGTCCCAAAGCGGGGATGAGTCAAAGTGGCTACATGACCCCTGCCGTCTTAAGGTCCCCGGAGCTTTGTTTGTGTGCCGTGACTCACGACCGATAGCGCTCGCCCTCTAAACGGTGGTGGGCTCGCTTTCTTCAATAGGGTCGTACAATTGGGTGGTTGCAAGGCTCAGGACACACTTTACATCCCATTTCTGGGCCCACACCCGGGTTGTAGCTGCTAGTGGAACCTGGCTTACATCTTCTGGTAGCGGACACATATTGTGGTGCTAAGCTGCCTCTGGTGCACCTTTTGGCGAAAATGTGCACCAGTGGCCTTTCGGTAGCCACTGGCAGGTCGTTGGTGGACCATGGTGGTAGTGGTCACTACCACTGCCATGGCGACAGCCCCTACCATGCTACTGCCGCCACCACAACCATTGCCACTACCTTGGCCACTGTGACTACCACAATTACCACTACCAACCACCAGTTTTGCCACTGTTACAACTGCCCCCACCCCCCCACGTCAGGGGGGGGGGGAAAGTGCAAATGCACTTTTTTTTTCATTTTTTTGCACTTTTCACTTTGAGCCATTTTTTGCACTTTTTGCACTTTTTTGCATTTTTTTGCACTTGTTTCCACTGCCCTGTCACAGTTGTTTTCGCTTTTTTGATGTCTGTGACGCAGCCAGAAGCTGGTGCGCAGGCACATACAAATGATGAGGAAGAGGAAAATGAACCTGATTTGCTGGAGAGTGACAGTGATGATGATGAGCCCAAGGCAAAGAAGTCAAAAACATCAGCTTTTCTGCAGGTGGAGACCCAACGCAATCCATGGCAGGCCAACCATCCTGGGGACACCCCTCCACTGATTTTTCGCATTTTTGAATTGTTGGACAAGCGGCTGAAATCTGTTTCACTGAAATTAGTGTTCATTTGTGAGCACACTCAACCCCTAAGTCAGGCCTTAAATGCTTTGCAGGGCAGGCAAGCGTTGAGGAACAACTAAAGAAATACAAAGACCCCAAGTTTGCACGTTCCTTTCTGTCACGGGCCGCTGGAAGGGCGGTGGCACATATTGATGCTGTGATCTCCCGTGCATCTGAGCAGTGGGAGTTCTATAAGCAAGTGCGCATTTTGAACCCCACCAAGCTTCCTGATTTGGACCACGATTTAAAAAACGTGACAGCCCTCCAGTTTCCCATCGATGATGCTGAGTTTAGGGCTGAGTGGCATACATATTGTCGGGTTGAGAATCATTCCATTGACAGTGCGAGTGCTTTGGCTTTATTTTGGGCCAACCGTGGAGGTGATCTTGCAAAGCGGGCATACTTTTTGATCCATGTGCCAACAACTTCTGCAAGTGTCGAGAGAAGTTTCAGTTTGGCTGGCAATATGGATACCAAGTATCAGCATGGTCTGCCAAATAACACCCGCCGCTTGACAACGATGTTGATGTTCAATGGTGATGTGGAAGGTAGGTTCAAAGTGGCGTAATGCCGAAACCAAGAGCACTATTCAATGTTTTGTTTGGAGCGCATTGTGTAGTGCACTGTTGTGTATTGTGTTGCCTTGTCATTGCATTTTTATGGTTGCATTTTTTTGCACTTTTTTGCACATATTTGCACTTTTTTGCATTTTTTTGCACTGCATTTTTTGGATAGTGCATTTGCACATTTTTCCCCCCCCTGCCCACGTGTCCAACGAACGTTTCCGTCCGGACCGTATTTTTTGAGGTATTAGGTACTTAATTGGGTGCCGGGCTCTAGAACTGTGGTTTCAGGCTAAAGGTTTGAGGAAGTGAGGGGCTGTTATGATGTATCTTGCAGTATTGATGGGCAAATTTATAGAGTAGGTTGTGAGGGAATGGTGTCCCCCATCTACCTCTAATGCCCACCATGACTGATTCTCTGCTTGCACCTGGCTGGGAGGTGCCATACAAGCCGTACCACCACTTCCGCCCGTGCCAAGAACAAGAAGGACCCCCAGCCTAGGGAGCATGTTCAACTTTTCCGCATGAAGCAGGACCACAACAAGGGCTTCTACTCTGAAAAGTGCTAATTGGAGGCCCCCATTGCATTGTACTTTGAATGGGTTGGGTAACTTGTGCCTAGGGATACGTTACCGCCGTTTCACAATATTGTCGCGCACACCGAATGGTGTGTCCAAGGAATACTGTTGTTCGGACCGTGTTTTTTAAGGACACCATTGTTCGTTGGACACGGGGGGGGGGGGGGTTGGCACAAGGGCTTGGTGTTGGTTTGTTGGTGGCGCCTACTGGCCTCTCGCCACCGTGTCCGGGTCTTGAGTCCTGAAGATCCACCAAGCCGCTGTGTTGGCCCACCGTTCTGTTTCTCATGGTGGTGTGTCGTGGTACCAACACATTAAGGATCCAAACGGCATAAATCTTCAACTCTGCGCTCAGCACTAGTCCCAGCGAGCGTGCTCAGCGCTTCCCTTCAGCGTAGTTGTGGCCGGTCATTGGGGGTTGAGTGGGTAGGGGGGCATGTGTTGTTGTGGGGGAGTTACACGTGGTCCTTTTCTTACGCTCTGGGTCTGGTTGATCCACCAACTGGGTCCTGTAGATCCACCAAAGGTTCGACACGGGGGGGGGGGGGAGTACCACCACCACTGCAACTACCATTACCACTACCACTACCACTGCCACCACCACCACTGCTACTACCACTACTACAGTACGACCTGACCCACTTGCAGCGCTTGCACACCATGGTAGCGGCCATGGTAGTGGCAATGGAAGTGGCAACTGGTGAAACAGACCCCATGTCCAATTCTGGAGCGTCGATGTGCCCCTGCCTCCCTCCATAGCCCTCATCCTTCAGAAGCCCCTGCAACCCTCCAAGAACCCCCTCAACTGTCCAACCCAAAGTGTCATCCTGACCAAGGTCCATTTTCCATGGTCCTGGGCTGAGGCAATCGCGCCCTTTGGCGATTCAGAGGCCCCTTCAACTGCTGCAACCTGCTCTTGCTCTGCTTAGGGGATGTGGGCGCAGCTCCACCACCTGTGGTAGCAGCCCCGGCGGCGGGGGCAGTGCCTGAAGGAGACTCCGCAAATCTCATGCCCAACTGGATGACGGCGTGGAGCGCAGCCGCCCAAGGGCGGCAGGCACCCAAATCACTGTGCGGTACTGCCTCACTGATGCCCAGGGCGGTCTTGAGGAGGCAGATGCTTCTGTTCTTTCTATTGAAGCCCCCTTGCGAGACCACCCATGTCAGTTTTTGCCTGACCACAGTCGCCGTTGTTAAGAAGGCAGTTAATTGTTGGAGTCCATCTACGGCGGTTTCACGGCCGTTGATGGTTCGCTGACGCCACCTTCAGATAGACGACTGCAGTTGCTGGTCGAATAACGGCCGGTGTGACAGGATTTGGCAGTCTCAATTTGCCCTAAGTCGCCCATTTGCTCATGCGCTTTCGGTGACTCTCTTGCACGCCGTTTGTACCCTCCTCACACCCTGTCTCTCATCTGTTTAACGACCACTGTTCCGTCTCGGGCCTTAATCTAAGCTGTAGGCATTGTCTCCTAAATGTGCGGCAACCAAAGTCCAGCCGCCGCCAGAAGCCTACCCCACCTGCTGCGTGGAGGAGGGTGTAGATTGGCGGAGGAGGATGTAGATTGGCGGACATATCTGTACCCCCCTCCCCTTGTATAAGCTACGGCCTTGTCCAAGCTACAGCGGGTGCAGGGACCGCATTAATTTCGGACCATTACCACATGTCAGCCACATAAGACATGGGTCTGGTGGCAAATTTGCCAGTCACATAGAGTCATGGACACATTGGTTGTGAGTGTTTGCCCACTTGAACCCGCATAACTCTGATTTTGGGAATATTTGTGCACTATATTCCCAACAGCTCACCATGCAACCCTCTCTTTCTGAACCTGGGTGTCCAGTTATTTTCACACATTCCACCAATGAGCGTGTGCATGCCACAATAAAGTGACCATTGGAGAAGGGGGAACTGTTTGCATGAAAGGTGGGCAGGTGGTCACACACCCCTGTGTCCCCCTTCAAAACATCGAGTTCTTCCTCCGGTGGAGCTTAAGGTGCACTCATACCGCGCGCTCACTCACCTGTGTGTTGGTAGTTGTATGTGTTGCACGTAACCTACGGCTTTGTCCAGCTACAGTAGGCGTAGGGACCGTATTAATTTGGGACTTTTGCGTAGCTTGTACAAAGGGGGGGGGAGGGTAAGAAAATGGGCATTGAGCAAAGGGGGGGGGGTTCTCAGTACCTAGAAATCCGGAACTAGCGCCAGTCGGGCTGTTTGCGCCACAATAGTGCTCCGCAGGGGGTGGGGGTGGGGGGTATACCACAAGAACAGGAGAAAAGCTGGTTGTATTTCATGTTTGTAAAGTACAAGGATGTCTGGAACACTTTGCTTCTGTTGCTTGTGGTGCATCAATTTCTTAGCAATTTGCACGTGGTTTGTCTTCTAGATTTCTATTTTAATGGCAATGGCAACTCTTATGTTGTTGTTATGGGAGCCCATTTACATTTTGCATCCGCTCTTGCGTTCCTAGACGGTAGCCTGTGGAATGCAAGAAAGTGTGAAATGCCGCTTGTGTTTCGTGGTGCAATTCCTGGTACCCTAGTAGACTACAAGGATGTGTGGAAACCTGCTTGTATTTTGCGTTGGGCCTTTGTTCATGTGTAATGGAATGCAAGGTGGTGGGGGCCACGCCGCTGGTGACCATAGCGCTTGGAAGTTCCCGCCAGCCGGCTGTTGTATGCTTGTCGGCGCAAGTGTCCCGCATCTCTTCTTAGTGGACATAGCCACTGCACCATCAGCAGCACCATCAGCAGCAGTGCCTGAAGGAGATTCTGCAGAGGTCATGCCCAACTGGATGACTGCGTGGAGCACCGTGCCTCCAGAACGGCAGGGCGCGATTTCACCGCACGGTATGATGGTGCGACAACGTCCTGTTCATTTCCTTACTACCTTGCACCCTTGGAGAAGGGGGAACTGTTTGCATGAAAGGTGGGCAGGTGGTCACACACCCCTGTGTCCCCCTTCAAAACATCGAGTTCTTCCTCCGGTGGAGGTTAAGGTGCACTCATACCGCGCGCTCACTCACCTGTGTGTTGGTAGTTGTATGTGTTGCACGTAACCTACGGCTTTGTGTCCAGCCCCCTCCCGCTTGTATCCCTCCCTCTTGCGTCTCTCCCCCAGACACCCGCCTTCCTGCTCGCTCACTTCCTCTCAACCAGGAAGCGCCCCTGACTACCACTTCCCTCACGAGAACCGGGAATGGAGGAAGGGGAGGGAGCATGCAAGGGTCGGCCGGGCACATGACGGTAAAACACATGTAGTGCGCAATCGATCGTAAGCAACCCCTACAGCACCAGCAACAGCGTCCCCACATCACAGAAATTAGACATGCCCTGTAGGATGCAGCAACCAAGAGTGCAACAGCTATTCTTTCGCGGAGAAGGATAGATGGAGCGTTGGTTGTTGGCCCTGGGAGCTGCAGAGGGGTAGCAAGCGCACCGTTGTCTCAGCCTGTAGAGCACCAAGTCATCGTCATCGACCTGAGTGCAAAATGATCCACAGTACTAGTTGAGAACAGGCATTTGACATCGCCTACGTCCATCTGCCAAAGACTGAAACAAATCACATCATCGGACAGGCTAAATCCAGGCCTCTGCTTGCAAGAGTTCCTGAGTTATCAGCTGCAACGGTCGCCAATACTTCAGATTGCCGAACGCCTGATTTTGGGTGAGGGCGAACTGAATGTCTATGACGCCAAAAATTCCCAATACCGTGAAACCGGCGGTGGTTAATTTCGTTTCGTGAGCTTCTTGGCACTTCCATTCTCTGAAGCAATTCTACCGCATCCTACACCAGCACCATATCAGTCGCGCCAGCAGCCCCACAAACAGCACCAGCGGGGCCGACTGTCGGCACCGTAGCAGGACCAGTTGTTGTGAGAGCAGCAAGAGCATCAGCCTGTTCTTCCCTCGCTTTCCTGCTGCAATGCCCTCCCCTTTCTCAGTGGACACGGCCACTGCGCCAGCAGCAGCAGTGCCTGAAGGAGACTCTGCAGAGGTCATGCCCAGCTTCATGACTGCTTGGCCCACCGTGCCTCCAGAAAGGCAGAGCGAGATTTCACCGCGCGGTATGCTGTCGCCCTCCCTCACCCTATTTCCCCTCTCTCATTCTCCCCACAAGGCGCCCTTGCATTTGCCCACCCCGTCCTTGCCGCGGTCGCTCAGTGGCGGTGGAAAGTTTTCTTTATACCGCGCTGTACAAGTGGTTACGCAGTCCGCGCCGATGCAGTCGGCTCGTGATGCAACAAAAAAAAATTGCGCGAAACTGCAAGATCGCATGTTGCCGCAGTTTTCTGCATCGTACCCGACAATTGTCCGCACGGTTGTCCACCAGAAAAGCAGTTTCCGTGCCTTCGGCTCCCAAGCTTTCCTGTCCGCCTTTGGTTCCCTGGAGAATCCCAGCCAAAAATGAAGCCGGTGGGAGAAAATGATGATTTTTTTTTTCTAACACTGGAGGCTGCTGGCGTATGAATCACCTCGAAGAGGGTTGTTAGATCAAGCGCAGGTGCGGGCATCGTGTACCCCCCGTTTTGGGGTCGTTTGCGTAGCATACCCCAAGATATGGTATCAGACGTCTAACCCCTTGTAAATTCATCATTTTAGGGCAGAAAATGATCCCCCAATTAATTTTTCGATTTTGACACCCCCTACACCGCCGTACCCGGGTACGCCATTTTTTGGGGGGGGGGGGCTCGGGGGGGGTCAAAACTTCTGTGCGTATTGCGGCCACTGTGTGTGGATTTAGACCCAGGTCCTGAACAACTTTTTTCTTGTATATTGACTCCCTAACCCATGGCGGGGGTCCGGGGCATAAGTAGGTGGTGCCCCAGCCCCCTTGGGAGCCCCCCCCCCCCAGCCCCCAAAAAAACACCCAAATAAGGTGAAAAACACATGAAGAGGGTCTAAAACATGCTTTACACAGGATATTTGATCATTTTAAATGGGCAGAATATCAGAAAAAAATCGAAAAATTTCCATTTTTGAGCTGTAGAGGGTGGGAAACTGCTTGTGCAGTTTGCACATCAGGTGCCACTGAACTGCCTACAAACAGCAATACCGGGGGTTTCAGAGGGCCCATTGCCCTGGCTACGGGGGCCTACAAGGGCGGAAGGCGGTGGGCTAGAGAGGGATGGAAAGCAGCTGTAACAAGTGTGATTGAACCATGCCGTGCATGGCAGTGGCAATATTCGTAACATTCGAAGCCACCAAACAACCACACAATATACAGCAGTCCCCGAAGGAGATTCTGCGGATGTCCCGCCCAACTGGACGGCTGCGTGGAGTACCCTGCCTCCAGAACAGCAGGGCGAGAGTTCACCACAAGGTATGGAGACGATGCTCAGCAGCCTATGCCCTTTCTTTTTCTCGATCCCCCCGCTCCCTCACATTCTCCCACCACCCACTCTTCCTTAGTTGCCCCTCGCCAAACGTTCTGGCCGGTCTCTGCAAGTCCAATTGGCACACCCTCCGTGACGCCCGCTGTGAGAGGGTGTAGGGTCAAGGGTTCCATTAGGCGGGCCTGCAGCTCTGGCATGTCGGACGAGGGCCATGACGACTGTCATCGGGTGAAACGTCTTGTGTGGGGAGCTGCTGACCCATACTGTGATGTCGCTGGGAGGAGGAGCAGGCGGGAGGGGCACGCAGGGGACGCACGCTGTGCACAGCTGCCAAGAGCGGCAGCGACGAAGGAGCCACCCTAGGATCACGCTGTCTGAGAGACTGAAGGCTGGAGCATGTGCCGGGGCGCTGACGGGGCTGGGGACCGGGACGGCCCTTGTAGCTGTAGAAGTACTTGCTGCTGGGGTTGTACTTGTTGCTGCGGTTCATGATGCATTGTTGGGTGTACAGAGCCAGGCCCCTTGGCTGGTTGGTTTGTCTGCAATGTGCCGTTGCTCATGTGCAGCTGGACTCACGGCTACAAGGGCCTGCCAGAGGGAGTCATAGAGACGGAGAGGAATGGAAAGATGGAGAGGGATGGTGGGATGAAGAGGGATGGAGAGATAGAAAGGGATAGGGAGATGGAGAGGGACACAGAGATGGAGGGGGACAAAGACATGGAGAGGGATGGAAAGATGGAGACGTTAGGATGAAGATGGGAGCGTTGGTGCGGGATGGAGGGATGGGGAGGGATGGAGGGATGGAGAGGGATGGAGAGGTGGGGAGGGATGGAGAGATGGGGAGGGTTAGAGAGATGGGGAGGGATGGAGAGATGGGTGTGTCGGAGCGAGAGGTGGGCGGGGGCCAGTCGTAGCGGAGGGAGCGAGTGGGGGGAGGGAAGGGAGAGAGGGAGGGACGGGAAGAATGGTACCTCAGCATCCCTTGCGGCAACACCTCAGGGCTGGAGCATGACGCAGCAGTGACGTCCCCGCACGCCGCAGCAGTTCCCATTGAGGCTGCACCCCATCCGGGACGAGGCCTTGTTGACCAGGCCACGGCGGCGGCGTCCTCTGCAGAACGCTCCGAAACGGTGAGGCCGCGCCCAGCGGCGCGCACACGCCGGGCGGCCAAGAACCTTGTGAAGCAATTTCTTGCGAACAGGTCGGCGGAGGACGCAGGGAGTGACAATGCCGGCACAGAGACCGCCCAGGGAACGGGGCTTGCATTGCCGACTGCTTCGCCCCCCCCTGGGCACCCAGAGCGCACCGCGGTGAAGGAGGCGGTGATCACCCACCGGCAGCTCAAGGGGCAGTTGAAGTACTACAATGCCCAGAGGCTTGCGCTCCGCGGGTACATGGCCGGCGATGCCGGTGGTGCCCGGTCTTTCAATGCGGAACAGAGCATCGGCCCGAGGGGGCTTACGGTGTGGGACCGGGTGAATGAGAACCGAAAGCGGAAATGGGCAATTCGAAGGTACAACTGCCTGAAGGACTACCGGCACGCTGTGGCCCAGGAGGAGGAGGACGACGCGGCGGCAAAGCAGGTACCGTGATGCGTGGCTGAGCCCTGGTCGGGTGCAATAGTCAGGCCACTTTAGCCAAAGGAAATTCCAAATCAAAGTCAAATTGCCATGCGGAATGTCTGGGGCACATCCATCGGTGCGCAGGATTGTGCAATCCCGTGGTGGAAGGCACGCTACACACGGAGGAGATGAAAACGGTAAGCAGTGCAGTATTCCACGTGGTAGACAAACGGGGGAACGCAAGTGCAGTACGAATACAGTACCGCCAGCGCCCTCATGTCAACAATAGACCTGAAGTTGTCCTCCGCACTAGCGAGGAGGGTAGGCGTCTGTTTTAAAGTCCTGGACGCTCGTGCGAAAGGATGGCACTGGCGAGAAGGGACGATGTAAGATGTGACAAATGGCATATTGGCACTGCAATTTCCCCTCGCCCAAAAATGACTCCGAATGTGTCTGCACAGGGGGCCAAGGGAGTGATCTGAATGAATCCGCAGAGAATAGGGGAAGGTGGGGGGGGGGTGCAGAGCAAGCACAGCCCCCCCCCCCCCCCCACACATCCTCCAGTCTACACCCCTCTCCCACCCCATGCTGTGACATGGAGATGGCTTAAATATGTGGTTTTGGCCTGGAATGTCTCAATGCATGGAAAGAATGGGTTAAACAGGGGCTCAGTTGAAACACCCACCGCACTTGCCCTCAAGTTAGCGCGAATAAAGCCATTTCGGGGCGCCCGTGGGCTGATCACGGTTGAACCATGAGTCCACCCGTCTCTAGAAAAACATCATTTTGCTCGGACCGCACTGCCCAAGGGCACAGCGTCCCGCAACGCACCTCAAGGTTTGATCTCTGTCGGGAAAACAAATAGCCAATCTGGGTGCTGGCTACATTTGACCCGACTTTTCCGAGCATTTTGCGAAGGTCAACAAGTTTCGCCTGAATCCCAGACATTGCTTTCCCGGACCCCCTCTTCGCGCTGATTCGAAAAATACCGTGTTTCCCTTTTCCCCAGCTTTTTCTGGGTGGTTCTGGGTCGCCTCCTGGCGATCCCGGGGGGCCTTCATGGGCCCCGGTCAATGGCCAGGGGGCTTTGCCCCCCCACTCCCCCTCCCACGGTGCAGAGCGCAGAAGGAGGAGAAGGAAAGGACAAGAGGGAAAGAATCATTGTGGTTGTTAGAAGCCCCTGTCAGGCAAATTATCCTGCAGATGCACACCCCAGCGCGCACAAGTCAGTGCTGGAGTCGGCAAACCCAGCATGGACTCGGAGTGTGCATCTGGATGCACCTGGCCAACGGCACAGGCAACAGCCTGTCTCCGGGACAGCCAACCCTGGACTAGTCAAACAGGATAAGTCATCCAGGGGCTCCGCTGACACAACCAAAACACGTTCAGGCCCACAGAGGGTCAGAATGAGCAGTGGCGAGAGGCCAATAGGCGTCGCCAAAGGCAAACAACCTAATACCGAGGCCTTGTGCCCTCCCCCTCCCGCCCCCCCGAAGCCCCAGTATCACCCCCCCCCCCCCTCCCGTACAACAGCCCTCGTACCCCAGGCTGGCATGCATCGTCCGCCCCCCCCCAAGAGCACAGGCCACGTTTCTGCAGGTATCACCTGGTGAACGCCGCCTGGCGCAGAAACGCCTGATCTTCGAGTACAATGCCAGGCGCCACGCAGACAACAACAGCGCTGCCGGGCCACTTGAAGCCCCGTACCCCACAGACGTGCCACCCCCGCAACAGGCGGCGAATTGCACCCCAGACACCCCCGATGAGCCGCCACTTCACCCGCAACAGGCGCTGGCACGGCAGGCCTCCGCTGCCATCCCTGCCGCACCCCAAAGCGTCGCACTCCGGCCTCAAGAGCCCCAGCAGTCGCTGGAGCAGCACGCCACCAAACCTCAGGCCGCCCCGACGCCGCTCCACATCCTCCGGCAGCGTGCCGCAGACCTTGCGGCATCGGACCCGGATATCGCACCCGGTTCGCCAAGATATCCGCCTCAAGGCGCCGTGGAGGCCGGAAGTCCCGCCGCGGAGGACATCGCGCCGGGGTCGCCCGTGTCTCCGCCGATGCAGCGGCAGGTCACAACGCCGCTGTCCATCCGTCGGCAACGCGCGGCAGATCTCGCGGCGGAAGGTCTGGACATCGCGCCGGGGTCGCCACTATCTCCGCTTGCAGGTCCGCAGGCGGCCCCACTGGCCCAACCGTTGCCGCAAGCGGCGTCTGAATCTGAGGCTGCTGCCCAACGCGTGGAGTTTGATGCGGCGGGTGCGGAAGAGCGGGCCCGGCGCCGCGCGGCTGCACGTGCCATTCAGGGGTGGTGGCGGGCGTGGCTGCGGCCCAAGCAGCAGGCGGCCTTCACGATTCAGCAGCTCTGGAAGCGCGAGTCACGGCGGCACGCGCGCGAGGTGATGCGCGCCTGGAACGGTGCGGCGTTCACGATCCAGTGCTGCTGGTGGCGCATGATCCGCCGCGTGGTCCGGCGCTGGCGCCGCGCGCGCGCGCATCTGGCGATGCGGATCCAGTGCTGCTGGCGGCGATACCGCGCCCGTGCCGCCCGCCGCGTGCGTCGCGAGCGCGCGAGCGCGGCTTTCACCATCCAGTGCTGTTGGCGCCGGCACCGCGCCCGGCGCTGGGCCGCCGCGGCCTCTAAGCGCCGGCAGATTGCAGATTACAACCGCGGCGACTGGGAGCGCGATTTCGGCCGGTTCAAATGGAGCCTGGCCCCCCGCCCCATCAAGATGCAGCCGCCTGCTCCCCTGCCCGACCGCGTTGCCCCTCCAAAGGGCCCGCTGGGGCCCGTTCGTGGGGCGCCAAAAGTGCGGCGGCCTCCTGCCGCCCCAGCGCAGTTCAGTGCCGCGACCCTGCGCCGGCCGCTGGTGCTGGAGCCACTGGTGCTCCCGCCCCCTCCCCCACCCCCGGCCCCGTTTCCGGTCCCGGCAGACTCCATGGCCCCGGCGGACGCTTTGGCCTGGGAGTGGACCATGAATCACACGTGGCCAGGCCCTGGCGATGCTGATGCCGCGGCCAGGGGTTTGGGGTTGTGAGGGCAGCCCTCCACTATGTATGCCTTTGAAGAACCACCGTGCACCGTCCGCCCCCGCCCCGCCCCCCGGCATCCTCTTAATATGCAGCAGGTTCTCGCTCTGACAGTGCGTTTTTGCAGTGCGTATTTCACACACCAATTTGCATCGTGTCTCCTTCCCAATCTTCTTTGACGTTACGTGCCTTTGAGTGGGTGCAATCCAGCAGCTCTTGGTAGGTGGCCCTGTCAAACACGGTCTGCCAACGGTTCCACCTGCGCCTTCGCCGAGCTCACCTTTCCCTTAGGGGCAGCGAGCAGCACAGGGCGCCAGCGGAGTATTGAATTCAAGGCACACCCGCGATCTCTGTTCTGTCTGGCATTGTCCATTTCTTGTCCCATCGGGGGTGCGACTTGATACCAGTGTCACACCGGAATGTCGGTTCGCTCCCTTCCTGGCTCCCCCGTCCCTGCCAGACCGAAGCTGACTCACTCACCCACCCACTGACCCATTCATCCACTCGCTCACTCACTCGCTCACTCACTCACTCACTCACTAACTCGCTCACCCGCTCACCCCCTGACTGACTGACTGACTGACTCATTGACTCCCTGCCTGCCTGCCTGCCTGCCCTGTCCGCTTTCCTCCCCTGCCACCCATCAGCCCTCCCCCCCTCCCGTCCCACCGCCCGTGGGTTGCAGGGACCCGTCATCAGCCTCCCTCGGGCTGTGGAATCGCGTCAATAACCTCCCGTGACAGCCCCCTGCGGGCAGCAGCAAGATGTCTGTAGCTTCCCGTTGGTCCCATGAATGTGTCCTCCGCCTCCCAGTCCCGGTGGAAATGTGTTTCTTGAGGACTGCCCCCCCCCCCCCCCCCAAGTCCACCGCAGTCAACTGGTCGAAGCCAAGTCGGCTCTCGCTCTGGTGGTGCAATGTTTCGCACTCGCATTGGCATGCGGATCCCCTCGTTCCCTCCTCTGCAAAGTCATGTACCTTTGAGTGGGTCCGAATCCAGTGACTGTTGGTGGATGCGTTGGGAAACAGAGTCCATTAAATGCTTCACCTTCGCCTTCATGTACGCCATCTCTATTTGGTTCACCTGATCCCCACATTACCTCATATTTTGGTGCTTGTAAACCCGCCGGCCTTCTTTCTCGCAAGTGATGACCACCACAACCCGATACCCACCCACAACACAGTCCCGTTTCATCGGCAAACCACCCGCTTTTCATGGCTGCACCGCAGTACCTGACCTCTTTCAGCATGGGAATCCCGGTTCAGCCAACCCAAGGATCCAGCCCCCCCCCCCCCCCCAAAGCCCTGGGGGTGCCCTCCGGGGCCCAAGATAGTGCCCCTTGGCTCAGTTTTAGGCCACCTCTTCCCCAACGTGGGGACCCCAAGACGGTAGGGGCTCTGTCGCCACTTTGATTTCCCCCCCTCCTTGGGTCCCTGAGCCCCGGCCCCGGGCCAGTGGTTTCCCCCGCCCCAGACCTACCCCCGCCTCCCCGGATGGCCCTCCGGGCCCCAAGATAATGCGGACCAGCCGGGTATACACCTACTCAGCCGGGATTCCGGTGCTCATTTTGTGAAGATGGGGGTAGAGGAGGACTTAGAACACTCGGGCGATTCTGAGCAGCAGCAAACCCATTAGCAGAGCCCCTTCTGGAGGGTCACTGAGGACTAGGACGGTGAAACGCCGTTGAGCCCAGTTCCCATTGGCCAGGCCTCCCATGCTATTGACGGCTGAATTGGGCAACTCAGAGGGTAGCCCCGGTGCTGCCTTCTGCCTTGGGCCGACTGGGTTGGCTTGGGCCCTACTTTGTTGATTTGTGAGCACCCGGCTTATCTCCTTGTGTAGACCCATGACAGGGCATAATCCCTCTTGCACTGAACATGAAGTGATTGAGTTCATGAGGCGGCATGTTTTGGGGCGCAGTATCCAAAATGCCAAAAAACATTTTTTTCACACTCCATCCTGTTGTCGGGAGAACAAGTGAAGGAGGTTTCGCCTTTTTCTTGCTCCTGAAACTGCTGCGGGTAGGAGTTCTATGGTGTGTGGTGGACACAAAGAGAATGCCATGGCTCTTCCTGAGATGCCTCGGCACACATGGTTTCTCCCCACCAACTTGGGTTGGTTGCTTCATATTCATATTAGTATGGCAGGTGCACAGGCTCGCGTGGCGGTATGCTGTCAATGGCATGCACGTCCTTGACTCCGTTCATGGGGATAATCGCCCCAAAAGATGTGCATGCGCAGATACTCTCCCTTGACCCATATCGCTCAGCAAGGACGATTGCCCTTGACCCGAACAGCTTCTATGTAATGCACTGAGTCTCTATCATCTGCTTCATGCCATTGATGTTGAATTTATCTGGAACCCCATGAGGTGCCCCAGACGCCTCTTTTGTGCTCCTTGCAATGAATGGGCCCGATGAATCCAAGGCACAAGTCATGCCGTTGGCAGATGTGAATCCGCATGTGCAGATACAATTTTTTTCTATCGACCCATGCACAATGAAAACCAGTCATGAAACTGCTCGTCAATGTGATATGGCTCATGTTTGTCCTGATTTTGCTGCTTGCCATGTGACTCGTTGTGCCCAGCTTCAGCTTGGTTTGTGATGGCTACGGTATGCTGATGTTGCGCGTGATGAAAAATGTACATATTAGTGGAGTGGTGTCTGCTGTGCATGTGCTGTGTGAATATTTCAGTGCTTCCTAATCAACATGTCCTTAAGTGGCTCCAAACCCTACAAAATTAACCATAAGCGCTCACATGGGGTGCAGTGTAGTGTTGTCTGTGTTTGGGAGATTGTCCATGGGTTTGTTAAATATATTGGTTTGGGTCATTCTTTGCATGATGGCTATATGGCCTCTGATACAGTAGGGGAGACATAGCCAACGATAACTCTAGCAGACTCTGCTCCTGATGTGGCAGGGTATTTCGCCATTGGGCCTAACTTCGTTCTTCAGGATGTGCTGGGAACGACAATCTTCAAGACTTGTTTTGCTTTGTTGTTGTGCACATTACAAGCGGTGGTGGGCTTCTGTATTTTCTTGCATGGTGCTTTGAAGCCTTGATGGGAACGGAGTTTAAAGTTTGTGCGCTTGGTGTATGCCATGTGTCTGTTTGCCCTCTGTGATTGTACTATTGACAATTCCAGGACATGAGAGCAGTAAACGCAAACAGCATTGAGGCAGCACACCCCACAAGGTAGGTCTGTTCTCCAGCCCCTGGCAAATAAAAAAAATGCAAACTGATGGACTCAGGTGGGGATGCTGTGGGCATCACAATGCAGTCCAGATGGTATCATTTTCAGAGTTTTCTTCTTGCTCTTAAGGGAACGTTCGCGCCTTGGGCATCTTTGTCGGCCGAAATGCTGCTGACCAACACAAAACCAAGTGCTATCCAAGACGTCCCCGACCTAGGGACGCTGGGAAGGCAGGGGTTATGTAGCCACTTCAATTCCTCTCCAATTTGTGGCATTGGGTTTTGGTTAGGACCTTCTGGCAGGGCGGTCCAATCCACACCCACCGTACAGTGCATGCAAAGTTGACAGCAGGGAAATCCAAGCCATACGGTAGAGTTTAGTGTTGTGGCTCAGGGCCTGACACCCGTGAGGCACCACTCCAGCAACAAGTAACAATGCTCGCAAAGTGGCGCCAGACATTCAGTGTGAATGTGTAAAAATGTTAGACCAGTGGTAACTACGCAGCACCACACATTGCCCTGGGAGTCACGCTACTTCAACCACATGGCCATCTGGTTGGACCCCGTCTCCCCGGCAAGCACCAACTGTTGAAGCATGCTGCACCATGCCGCAGCACCTGATTTTGGGGCCTGTTGGTGGGGGTTTTGAAGCATGTCACAGCATGCCACAGCACACTGAAAATTGGGTTGGGATTTTTTGGGGAAAAATTTCGGACCAAAATATGAATACCATCCCTGATCCACTTTGCAAACACCTGTCATGCTGTCACACATGTCACACAGTGAAATGAGCAAGTACATCCCTGAGATTCCTTGCACTAAATGGGAGCAGTACATTGTATTGCCTCCTCCTTCTCCACTGCCAGACTCGAATTCTGCAAGGGTTGCCTGGTGGGAAGTGAAAGCTGTTGATTTTCCTATTTTGTCATCAATTGTTGTTTGTGTTTTGTCCACCGCCCTCGGTCTGCGTGCCATGTTGAGAGGGCCTTTGGTTCGCCGTCTCAACATGAGTCATGAGACATAGTCCAAAACAGTTGCCCTGCGCGCGCCGTACGCACTAAGGCTCCCTCATAAGAGTGGATGCGGTGACATGTATCGAAATAGAATTAAACCTTGTGGGTATCAATTTTTGGGTCAGCATCAGTCACGGCACCATGGAACTGCGCCGAGGAGCAAGCACCAACGGTCCCATAGAAACATTTGCTGTGTTGCGGCATGCTTCAAGCCGTAGGTGGGGAGTACCCAGATTTTTTAAAAAAAAATGGCAAACCCCCAAACCAAATACAAAGGAATGCATCTCCCAACACCCTGCAAAGATAAACACAACAAGATCATTTCATGGGTTGTCATGTTGCTACTTCAATTCCCAACCCTGTTGTTGGCGTCGGATGGGTGAGTTGGTAGCCTTTTTGCCTGGGCTATGTGGCCATACTAATTTCTCCCCACTATGGGGACCCCGAGAAGGCAGGGGTGATGTAGCAATATTGATCTCTCCCTAGCATGGGGACCCCGAGAAGGCAGGGGTGATGTAGCCATATTGATCTATCCCTACTATGGGGACCCCGAGAATGCAGGGGTGATGTAGCCATATTGATCGCCCTCACTTCCCGCAATTGAGGGCCCCCAGGAAGTTCCTTCAGACCCCCTTTCTTGATGGGAGCCCCGGTCGTGGTGGCTCCCCAACACGACCCCCATCACCATCGCGTTCCCCATCTGTGCAACAGGGTCCCGGTCGTGGGCACTTCGCATCCATCGCCTCCGCTCATTTGGTGAGACACGATAAGGCACCATCATTCTCTGGGCACGGCAGCAATCATATATTGATGTGCATGGATGGTACAGGGCCCAAATTGAGCAACTATTTGCTCATGTGTGGCATTGGGGCTTAATTCGGAACATTTGGTGGTGGTGGTGGTCCCAACGAGTTGCATCAATCAGTGCACATTTTGTTACACTTTACCTAGTTTTGCATGTGGAGGCCTTACCGTTACCCTCCGTATGGACTATGGGAACATGTTCCCCCGCATGTTTGGAAGAGCACTAAAGCAACTGTTGATGATGTTGGGGCTGAGGTTGATATATGTGCATTGTGCCGTCAAAAGCACACTACAATGGAATGTGGTGAATGTAATTTGAATTGTTGTGCGGAATGTATTGACCCGCACACCTGTGGGGCCAAGACTGTTTATTGAACAGTCTTGCTTGTTCAATTTGAGTGAACAAATTTGGTGGAACAAAGTTGTGAAGGAGATTCCGATATGCTTTTCTAGTTCAATGTTGTGCACGGATGATTTGTTGCTTCATTTTCGTAGGCAAGAGGCATCTGTTGGTCGGCTTGGGGGCTTCATAGGTGATGGTGAACTTGGGGACTCAATCTGGGAAAGTCGTCATTAAAGCGGTGCACAGGGTGCACGCAGGGCAAACACTCCCCCTATGTAACCCCCCCCCCCCCTGTTGTAATAGCCAGGCCCTTGTCCAAGCTATAGTAGGCGTAGGGACCGTATTAATTTGGTACCTAATTTTAATTTGGTACCAAATGTATGCCCCCCCCCTCCCCTGTCTAAGCTACAGCGGGCATAGGGACCGTATTAATTCCGCACCTAATTTAATTCAGTACGAAATGTAGTGCAACCGCATAAGACATGGTTTTGGTGACAAATCTGCCAATTACATGGAGTCATGGACGCAATTGTTGTGATTGGTCGCCCACTTGAACCCACGTAGCGCTGATTTTGGGGATATTTGTGCATTATCTCCCCGTTTCTTGGTGGTGGCGTGTGTGCCGGTAGTTGTATGTGTCGCGCGCAAGCTACCCCCCCCGGGGGGTATGGCCTTGTCTAAGCTATAGTAGGCGTAGGGACCGTATTAATTCCGTTTTTTTTGGCGTAGCTTAGACAAGGGGGGGGGTAGTGCAGCCACATGGTAACCAATGGTTTCCTGCCCTTGCCCATGCCCCCCGCCCCCCCCTATATCAGCGGGCTCCTCAGGTGATGATTCATGTCACCGTCAGAGGTAGAGTTCCTGCAGGCCATGGTAGGGCCGGTGGTGTTCCTGAACCCGCCTTCCGATGTCAAGCCAGTTCAATGCGCATTGGGGTGCGACCTCAACGCCCTGGACATTCGTCACTATGGGATTCTGTGGGACTCTACGGTGGTCAACACTCTTCCCCAGCACTGGAAAATTCATTGATCCAACAACACACTCCTGCCTCGTCTCTTGCCCAAGGAGAGAGTGGACCAATTTGGCTTGTACTGCCACGCACCGCACCCCTGCCTCTGTGGGCCAGCCTCCTGGCCTCTACCAGCAGCATGTACATCCAGCACTCAGGAAGGCGTATACCCCAACAGGTGGCCTGGCTGGGTGCCTGTTAAATGCGGTTTGCATTGCGCCTATCTCCCCGGAAGAGGCGAATCCGTTGGTCCGCAAGATCGGACTGGGAGGAGTAGCCCAAAGCCCCCCCCCCCCCCCCTGCGCAACCGTGGAGGCGACGGAGGAGGCGGCCCGGTCATCGTTGGGCTGGCCATTTTTCCGCCAGGCCACAATTGACGTACACACCAGCACGCACACAGACCGCACATGCAAGCGCCCAGGCGCTGCCCGCACCCCCCTCCCCTGTATGGCTGTATGTTGACCTCCGCAAAAGCCAGTACCCACTGGGGTTTTTCAATCCTAAGGACCTAAATATCCCAGGGCCGGTGGCAGTGGCCCACACGGGTGACCTCTGACCGCCCCACCCCCCATGACCTGGCACACCCGAACTGCGGGTATGTGGCCGAGAGGGGCCAGCTCACGCAAGCATACCAGTGACAACAGGGCGCCAAAGTGGGACACGATCAACGCTACGCCCCGAACTCAGTCCGACGGCGACAATGCCCTGAACCCAGTAGATGCAGCCCGACTCTTGCCCCATTCAGGGAGGAGGGAAAGGAAAGAACTGCAAGACACTGTCCGCGTGACACGAACAATCATGGAACTGAGTAGGCAATGAAGGCCGTGAGGCAGGCGCGGCTGGAGCTGAGTGGCGGGTCCACACCTGACCAATTGAAGCCCCCTGCGCAAACCTTTTGCACTCCACCCCAGGGCTTGCATCTGCTTCCCACAACAGAATAGGGTACAGTGCTGGCTACACTGCTGTACTGTTTCTCTTCCTAGACTTGTCATGAACGGTGCTGGCAAAGGTGGACGAGGGGCATACACATCAGTGGGCCTGCCAACGATGACGTATGTCGCACCAACGTATGTCGCACCAAGTTACGTTCCAACGGCCGGCAAGGGTGCAGGCAAGGGAAAAGGAAAGGGCGTGGGGTTGGGTGGGGTTGGGCAAGGGGAAGGGAACTGAGGCAGCAAAAGGCACTGGCAAGAGCAAAGGACAAGACGCGTTGCAGCGACAGCAGAAGGCCGCTGCCACCGGTGCTACGGCCGAGGATGCACTGCAGGCCATGCTTGCGAGCCTTCCTGATGCTGGCGGCTTGGCCCTCCCGCAGCTGGGCTCTCAGATCAGCATGAAGTACCCTGGTGGCTTTACACATGCACACTGAATGTCTGGCGCCACTTTGCGAGCATTGTTACTTGTTGCTGGAGTGGTGCCTCACGGGTGTCAGGCCCTGAGCCACAACACTAAACTCTACCGTATGGCTTGGATTTCCCTGCTGTCAACTTTGCATGCACTTTTCGGTGGATTTTGATTTGTGCTCTTTTGGTGATTTTTATAATCGCCAGTGTAAAGCCTCCCACCAAGGATGCTGAAGAAAATACCTTTTGAGGATACTGAGGAAAATACCTTTTGAGGGAAAGTGGCCAACCTTTCAGCAGCATTTCAGTCAAAAACATTTTCCAACAATGAACATAAAAAAACTGAGCAAGAGATTGCTTTTCTTTTTCCTTCAAGTCACCCCTGAGACGGCGAAGAGGGGGGGCTGGAAAAGGGCTCCAAACTTTCCTTTGTGCAGCTTCTGTTTTTGGCTGGCCTTCCTTTGTGCTTGACTACCTTTGTGGAACTCATCCAGGGGAGGTGGGAAAAAGGTTTGTGGCGGGGGGGGGGGGGGGTGGGTCAGGGAAAGGTGCTTCCGTGACAGAGCATTTATGAAGTGGCAATCTGAGGACGAGGCCTGGCTCAGAAATAGGGCGCAAAGCGGCCCGAACGAAACAAGAAATTGAACGAAAATTTCCCCATAACGTGCTGATCATTTTGAGCGATATATGTTGGGGTACCCCGGACCCCCCCATCCAACCCCCTGAGGGCTTGTCTGGGGCTCCTGTCACTGCAAGCCACTCCGGGGGCGGGGGGCGTGAATTGTGGAAAATGAGCCTGAACCCTCCCCCTCCCCCCCCTCTGCGCAAACCTTTTGCACTCCACCCCAGGCCCTGCATCTGCTACCCACAACAGAATAGGGTACAGTGCTGGCTACACTGCTGTACTGTTTCTCTTCCTAGACCTGTCATGAACGGTGCTGGCAAAGGTGGACGAGGGGCATACACATCATTGGGCCCGCCAACGATGACGTATGTCGCACCAACGTATGTCGCACCAAGTTACGTTCCAACGGCCGGCAAGGGTGCAGGCAAGGGAAAAGGAAAGGGCGTGGGGTTGGGCAAGGGGAAGGGAATGGAGGCAGCAAAAGGCTCTGGCAAGAGCAAAGGACAAGACGCGTTGCAGCGACAGCAGGAGAAGGCTGCTGCCACCGGTGCCACGGCCGAGGATGCACTGCAGGCCATGCTTGCGAGCCTTCCTGATGCTGGCAGCTTGGCCCTTGCGCAGCTGGGCTCCCAGATCAGCATGAAGTACCCTGGTGGCTGGCCCTTGCGCTTTTCGCATCTTGGTACACTGGCGAAGTTCGCAGAAGCCAACCCGTACTACTTCACGGTCCAGGTCAGTTGCCTTCTTGCGACCTGCCCTCCTCCCTGCCTAATCACCAGCCCTCTTCCTGCCAACTCACCACCCATCTTCCTAACCAGTCAGCAGCCCTCCCCCCCGAACCAGTCCACCCTCTCCCTCATTCTTCAGCCGCCCCCTATCCCTAATCAGTCACTAGTCCGCTATCCCGACTTAGTCACCTTTCCCAGTCTGCCTCACCAGCCCTCTCCGTCAACCATCACCAGCCCTCCTTTTTCTTACCAGTCACCAGCCCTGTCTTGAACCGGTCCCCAGCCTTTTTCCTACGTCAAAGGGGCTGGTGACTGGTCAGGAAAGGGTTTGCGACGCGGTCGGTACAGAGGGGACTCGGTACGGACTGCGGATCACGTGGGCGCTGCAAACGTTTGAGGCAACGGGCAATTCTGTGGACCTGTGGAATTTTTCACCCTCTCCTCTGCAATAGCATTTTTTACAGTGTCTGCTAAATTGTGTAGAAGTGACCAAGAGATCACGGGGGGGGCAACTACAATTGGTCCTGATGCGACCCAGCCCCCAGCTATCTGTCAAAACTTGCCGGGGGGGGAGGATCAGGTGGGGGGTGTCTCCCGCAGCCCAGATGGGCTGTTTGCGCAACAGGAGCGGAAGCCCATCGGGGGCAGACCAGCCGTGAGGGGGAAAAGGACATATGGTGGACGGCTGGGACAGCGCGTGGAGGAACAGGGCACCTGGGCCTCACGCACACAGAAACACAGCGAGGCAGGCTATGGACGGCCTGTGGACAGAGGCGCGTGGACAGCAAAAACAGTCAAACGACCCCGGCAACAACCAGCACATCCTCAATACGCCAATTATTGGGCGCCGCTGACGCGCAAACGGCACACCATGCCACATTCAGCACAGCCCCACCACACTAACTACTGGGCTCCGCGAACGCGGAAACGACACCAGCAAGAGCACCGGCCGCAGCGGCCGACAGAAAGCAGCAACCCGACGCAACATGCGAAGGGAAGAACGGGTGACTGTCCAGGGCCCCGTAAAGGAGCAACAACCAGACGGAATGTCACACAGGGGGGGGAGTTGGGGCGGGGGGGGTCGGTGGGGGGCTGGGGGGGGGTATTGGCAGCTCGGCCGGGGGGGGTCCCCAAGAGGGGGGGGGCTGCGCGCGACCCACTACTACCACATGCATACCTCAAGGGTGTGTGTGTGTTTGGGGGCATGGGGGTATAGAGGTATGTATGCGATAATAGCCATTTCTCGTCTTTGCCAGGAAGAAAGTCTTAAGGGTCTTAAGGACCAAAAGCATAGTACCCCCTTCAACTAAGCATGGGACAAAAAATTTAGCGCCATTGGCGCCATGGCCCCTGCACCGCTATCTTTCAAATCACGGAGGGGGGGGGGTTGGGGGGGGGTCGCATACAAGGGCCGGGCCCGGCCGCCCCCCCTGGCAAGAGATAGGGTTTCATAATACCACTGCCCTTCCCTGAGCAAAGGACCCCCAGACCCTCAAATTCCTGAGGCGGTTCTGGATGCCACAGGGAATCAGACAAGTGAAAGGTGCTGAAGATGTCAAACCTGAGCCGGTATCAAGATAAATCAGGCTAGGCAAGCTGCAGAGCGCTCTGGCGCCTGTGACGCCGGTTCCCACACATTCAAGCAAGGCAGAGTGCCTTTTTCAGATGACCGGCTGACAGGAAAAGATGAACAGCACAGAGCACACTGATGTCCTGGCGCCTCAGGGGCTACATTCCAAGTCGAAAGACCGGTGGGACAGCGGCAACACAGGAGGAGCTACCGAGCGCTCCGGGACCAAGGGGCTCACAAACATGCGAGGGGAGGGCACCCCTGTTATATTGCAGGCCGACAGCATCTGGTCAGCCGGAGGCTGCACGACAATATCGATGAAGGGAGTGACGTTTCACTCGTGGCCCATTTGCTGGACCTGTTTCGGGTGGTGGTCTTGGGCATCCACAACCCAAAGGCACGTTCTAACGTGGCAGCACCTAATTGTGGGTCTTTGCGAGGATCGAAGATATGTGGAGGAAAGTGCCTTTATGACCTCGGACCAGTTGTCTGATGTGCCGGCAATAAGGTTTCGCCGTGTCTCACTCTACTGGGCAGTTTAAAAAACGTACCATATCAAGATACACCAGGCAACGTTCAGTGTTTGCTTACGGAAGGAAGCCCTCCTCCTCGGAGCAGTGCCGCTTTCGGATGTGCCGCAAACTGCCTCAAATCGTCCGCATCGCCTGCCACCTGCGACTGTCCCCAACCGCTTTTCCAACCGCCACCAAACGCTTTTGCGACTGCTCCTGAAACCGGCCTTTGGGTCACTTGGCCCTCAGCAGAAGCCTACGTTTTATTCCCTGAACGGGCAAACTTGGGACGAGAAAGTGACTGATTGGGAGGATGCAGGGATGGTGGCGTAGGGGAGGGCAACACGTCACTGCAGGGACGGTGACGAAAGAAGGTCTGGGGGGGGGGAAGGGGGGCTGAGCAACTGCAGGGGGCCATGGCAGCAACATGTGAACTGGAATGGCTGCAGGCAAACCTGCCTCTCGCTGCCCCAGCCCTCCTTCCCCCCTCCAGGAGAAGCTCGGAGGCACGGTCGTCTACAAGAACATTGACGGGGTGGCCCCCGACATGACGGCCACCCCCGACGAGACCCCGTTCACGCTCGAAGAGGCCCTCCTGAACGTGCACACCGCCATCCCGGTCGGCACCGGCATTAAGATCTCGCAGCTCGGGTCGCAGCTCGGGGACGGGGGCTGGAACTCCAGTAAGAGGTACAAGGTGCACGCGAAAACGCTGCAGATCTTCCTCACAAACCACCCCGACTGGTTCCTGCTCGACGGCCTCGGCAATGTGTTCCGCGCGGACGACCAAACTGCCCAGATCTCCGCCGTTCCTGGCGTCCCGGCCGCCGCCGCCGGGGTCTACGTGCCGCCTGCCGCCCCCGTCGCGCACCATGTTCCCCGGCTGCCCGGGCGCGGACCGCCAACGGCGCCCGCAGCGGTGCCCACGTTGCCGGGGCGGCTGCCCACGTTGCCAGGCCGGGGCCCGACACTGCTGGGGCAGCCCGGAGTGCCCCCAAGCCGAACCGCCACTCCGCTGCAGGCCGCTCAAGCAATTTTGGGGGCGATCCCCGAGGGCGGCGCTTTGCCGCTGCCGCAGCTCGGGTCCGCCTTGGGGGCTGGGGGCTGGAACAAGACCTACGCCCACCTCGGGACTCTCAAGAGCTTCCTTGAGGGGAACCCCAACCTGTTCGGCGTCATTCCCGGGGAGGGGGTTGCGGCACAACCGCAGATCATGCACGGCCCCGAGGCGGCCATCGTGGAATCCGTTGAAATCGTCGTGACGAAGCCGGAAAAGAAACGGCCCGCGCCGGGGGCGGCCGGCGATGCAAAGCGATTCGCTGCCGTTGGCCCCGACGGGCAGCCCATAGCCGTGGGCGTGCCCGCTGCCTTCTAGCTTCCCCGTGGCCCGCGTCCCCCTGTCCCTTGCTGCTCCCCACACTTCCCATAGCGCCCTGTCAGTTGCCCCTGTGGCCTGCCCATATTCGTGCCACGATGGCGGCCCTGAAAGTTTCTCAGTAGCTGCTGGACCCTCCTCCGATGGCTCCCCCGTCCACGCGATGCCAGACCCCCCGGCAGTGACGTAGGGAAAAGCTCATGTGTCTCATCAGCGCATCGCACCTTTTTTTCAGGCTTTGAGGTGAGAGGGGTCAACGTGTTGGGTGAGCTGGGGAGCTCGCTCCCTGGCTTGCTCGTTTCGTGTTGTGTAGTCGTAGTCACGACGCAGCATGTCTGCTACCGTGCCGTTTCAATTTTGAGACCAAAGTATATCTCGCGCGAATACGTCGCAGCTGCGCTGTTGGTGGAAGATTGTGCCAGATCAGACTCGACGACGCCCTGCGTCGACTGCGTCATGCTTCATGGCCTTTTGCGCCGCCCTCTTGGGTGGTTTGTTCATATTTGTTGCACTGGATCGCTCCATGCCACGGACCGATTTGGGATTGATTTTGCATCAGCAGCCCCTCGTATATGCGCTCATGGACGTGTCTGTGCGTGTGTCTGTGTGTGTGCGGGAATGGGGGATGCATCTGCATACGTGTTGCAGTGTGTTGGACTTTAAGTCTTAAAACGGGTCTTTTCCGCTGCCACATGGGTACACACGTCTTTGAATGGCAGTTTTGTGTGCCAGCCTCCCTTCCCCTCGTAGCACTTGATGGTGGGGGAAATGATCACGTGAATGCACACCGGATGTGTCAGCTGCTTACCCCACACAAACCCCCCACTCAGAACTGCGCCGGACCCGTGCCAGGTCACAAGGCGATTTGAACGGTATTGGCGTGTATGGGCCAATCCCCGAAGTAAGGGTTCTCCAGTGGTATGCAGCATTTTCAGGAATCACAGTGCGTAAGTTTTTCAAAAAGATATGAGTCGAGGGGTGTCGTCCTACTTGCCAGCAAGGATTGACACCTCGCAAGGGGGGGTTGTCCTTGATCAGGGGTCTGGGGCAACGTGCTACGCCCTTTCCTGCTCCAGTGACTTCCCACGCCGTCAAAAAAGAGGCCAACAGATGCTTTCCAAAATTACAGATACTGTTCCACATCCACCTGCATACGGGTACCACCAACTTCGCTTCCAGTTTTCTTTGAATACTGAGGAAACTGAAGCAAGATGCAGAAGCCTCATTGAAGCCTTGGCTGGCCCAACGGTCAATGGTGGTAAGGCATATGATAGGTCGTGCAGCAGAGTGAGCATTTGCTGTTGCCTGACGCCACATGTGTCCATGCTGCTACGATGACGATGATATGAATTTTGTTTTACAGAAGTAACATCATACTGCACATAATGATCGCATCATTATGGCAGTCTGTGGATATCGAGTTTCGCTTCAACCATGGCATTTGCATTGTATATTGCAGACGCCCGTGAAGAAGTCCGTCGGTATCACTGGGCATTCGAAAAGGCGTGTTTCTTTCCTAACCAAACCTAGTGTTTCTTGGTTCTGAAGGCAATGCACAGCACGACAGTGTCCTTTTGAGTGTCCCACAACCTTTTCTGGGTACAGCATCTCACAAGTGTTCTGGTTCGTTGGTGGTTGGCTTGCAGTTCTCTTAAGAGAACTGGCATGCACTAATCTCGCATGAAATGCAAAAGCCTGTGGATTTGGATTCACGTATCGGTGGTTCCGGGCAATTTGGTGACACTGTCGTCATGAGGTATTGCACAGTTGTTGCCTGTGTGAAAAGAGAAAATGAGATCAGGATTGGCAATTTACAGTGCAATGATGCGGAATCTGACGCTGCTTGAGTAGGTTGCCCATGGGATTCCGATGAGTTTTCAGCTTTGTTGCCCGGGGGAATCCTGAACCAAGCCTCAAGCTAGCATGTCATTTTCCATCCCAGCTGGTTGTTGAAGGATTGCATGGAATGCGCATACGGTGATCATCTGCATAATGTGAATCACTATGAATATTCAACAGGATATATACATCGATGTATATCCTCACATTTGCAGGATCGTCAAAATTGCACGGATTCCTCCATGCAATCGTTACATGCTGGTTTCAGTTTGCCTATTGATGGCTGCCCCAAAGATGGCATTTTAACCAAATAATGTGGCAAGAGACACACTGCCTTGCACGGTGGTCACGTAGGGGTTGCCCACTTCTGATTGCCACTCTGCATCTGGACACAGATTCTCACAGTGGAGAGAGGTTCAGTGTCACTGTGGCTTTCATGTGGTCAACACTCTGTGGCTTGCTGCATGTTGCGTATTTACTGGATCCGAGGGCAAGGCATAGCACGTAATGCCGTCGTGATCCTGCAAATCGCACGAGACTCAGCTCTGTAGCCCTCAATCTCACGCTTACCAAAAGGAACATATCACGTTTTGCGGCAGCTTACATGGGGAACCTGAGTGCAGCACCTCACAGACGCCTACACCGTGGTGGTAACCTGCAGTGCAGTACTCTTGCAGACGCCCGAGCAGTCGGCAGAACCTAGAGTTCAGCACTCTTGCGGACACCGACGCTGCTCGCGGAATCCGCAGACCTGCACTCTCGTGGACGTGTGTGTTTATGTTGCAGGTGGAACAGCATAAGATGCACTGTATTTTGTTACTGGGTCAGTTCCTGATCCTGCTCCTTGCAAGGATCAGAAACGCAAATTGCTTCGGCAGACATTTCATAGCGGCAACCAGACGTTACTTCACACATTATACCCTTTTTAGCCTCACAATCGGTTCACATTATGGTGTACAATCGCAAACTGATCACATAAATATGTCTCCATATTTATTGCAGTATTGCCTGTTCGGTTGCATATTTCGCAGTTTCGAGGGTGTGCCTAATCAGGTCTCGGTTGCAAAGAACTATGTACCTGAACGGGTTGGAGGGGGGAGCAGTGTCACAGTAAGTCTTGCCCCAGGCAAAACAATGAGTCCACATTTTCAGCATCCCCTAGCACGACCTGTTCCCTCCTGCATTTACAGAAATGGACATGGTGCTGATCCAACACACCGACATGATTTAAAGGTTCATGTATCGCCACTCATGCTCTGAATAGACCGAAGAAAGGACAACAGGACGCCAGCGGAAGATAGGCAGGCAGTGACCTTGTTCTGCAAGGCGAGTTGGACTGCACGCACACATGCGCCCTTGTGTGGACACAGACCGTATGTGCACAGAGCCAGACACACACTGGAAGAGGTTGAAGAGGCACGGCTGAGGCAAGCGCTGTGCAGTACCCCCAACACAGGCCTCATGCCAGCAACATCTTTTATGGCAAAGGGGGCAAGAGGAGGGGCTTTTGCTAGTGACCTCTATCCTGTGCCGGGCGACATCAAAGTGGCGCAAACCCTGTACACTGTCATGTGGAGAAGAAAGGTAGGACATGCCCCACAGCAATGCCCCCCCGTCTCCCGAGGCCTCTGGCAGCATGCACTTGCCAGTCCATGCAACCACTCAAATATGCAGCCCATGTGCATGGGCATGCACACAGGGCAGTCCAGGCCCCTGCTTAAAATACACCAGGCCCACCCAAAGAGGCTGCAGCCACGATCAGCAGTACCCCCGATCAGCAGTACCCCCATCCCCACCAGCCCCCCTGCCACAATGCATGCTGATGGACGAGGATGAACCAGATGTACAGCCCCGCGGCACGGCAGAGCCAGCACAGGACACATCTAAACAACTGCGGTATGCGAGGTCCTGATTCTGCAGAAGAGCTGGACAATAGGCATGAAGCGGCATTGCTCTCAAGCTAGAACAAATGTGCCTGCCACCTCATGGCTGTATGTGGATTTCACTCATAAATAACACAGAGCACAAACATACAAACACACACAGAGGAGGGGGAGGGGATTGGCCAAGCAGCCAAAATTGTTGGGTGAGGGCGGGGTTGAAATTATTTCCCCCTGTTTTTCATACATACTTGAACTCTCCATACATCTGATCGTTTTGACTATACACACATGGGCTCGATGGAGCATTACTCCAAACATGTCACCAAGTAAGAAGGCTAGTTAAAAAATCACAAACCTCAAGCTTATTGATTCGGCCACTCCAAATACAGAATATTACATTCCATGGCTAGACGCCACCAAACACTGCACCCCCATCATGCTCCATGTCGATCATTTTGGTATGTATGTTAGCGTAAATTTTTTTTGAAAATTTTTTGCATCTCCAGACACACTGATGGTTTCACTGATGATGCAAGGATTTTGAACCTTGCAGTTTGCGCATGATATTGAATGTCTTGGGCATCACCCGTGCACACACAAACACACACACAGGCGGGTGCAATGTTTTCTTTATACTATGTCTTTGTCGTCAGGCTTGGGCTCTTCGCCAAGGCCGAACGTCGTGACGAACTACGTGCTTGTGTATATCGCATATTGTGACCTCTCATGTCTACCGATACATCATTGCTCGAGGTAGCCGCGAGCTCTGTCGCCTCGTTCTTACACGCGCCGGCGGCGGCACCGCAGGGCGCCTCACTCGCTACCGTACCCTTTTACCCGCCGATTCCTACTACCTACTTCCCAGGGGGTCGTAGTGCGTGGGTTTCGTGACATGGTCAATGAATATCTTCCTACCATCTAGCGCCTTGCGCTCCAAACCGGGGGTGGAGGTTTTTCTTTTCAGCGGCGCACCCCCCCCCCCCCCCCCCCGCCCCCCCAACCCCACCGTCCTAAACAGGGATGCATGCGGCTGGGCTGAGGGGAGAGGTAGGGCACACGGCATGCAATGTGTGTCTTGGTGCATCGTGGCCGGGTTGCAGGGCCAGGAGCTACAGTGTGTTGGCAGCACCTGTACATATGGAGATCTAGAGCAGATTGGATGCCCCCCTGCAAGGCACGACATAGAACTGATGGTTTTCGGTAGTGGTAGGAGAGTAGGAATGTTGAACCTCGCAGTTTGAGCATGATTAAATTGATTCCCTTGGCACACACACGAGTATGTTAGCGATGTATGCTAGGGAGAATCTAGTCTCCGATGGGCTCCCCCCGGCAGAGCCCCACCATCATGCTTCTCAGGAGTCCGAACCCCATGCCATGGATGAATCTTCTGGTGCGCCGCAAGAATACACTGCTGAGGAGTGGGCTGCGTGGCATGCTGAGCAGGCCCAGCCGGCCGCCATGTCCCCACCGTGCCCGAGTGCTCCGCCACCAACGTCTTTGCTTTTGATGGCAGCTCCGCCTGCGTCACATGTTGTAGCGCGAGGGATAGCAGCTGCAGCTCCAGCTTGGTTTCACTGCTGGCCCCACAAGGGGCTGGCCCTGATGACACTGCGATGTTTGCGGTTTGAAGTCAGTAGTTCCCGCAGAAACCTGCCCTGCAGGGGCCGTCGGCACTCATGACGCATGAAGGTACTCAACTGTCAATTGCGGCTGGTGTTGCGTCCGAGTCCGTTGATTACATCTTTCTTGACTGCCCTTAGCTTCAGCCTGCCGATGCTCCTTGTACCATGCTCTGCTAGAAGGGCCTGTTGGAGGATGCGACGCCGCTACCACCAGTGCTATGGAAACATGAGGCCTTGAATTTGGCCTTCGTTGCCTCCGAGGATTCCCTGTCTGACGTGATGAGAGTTATGCAACATGTACATCGCTCTGTACGGGTTCATGCTATGTACTTGATTGTCTTGGGGCCGACTGACCGGCCCCTGTATGATGGGGCGTCTCATCTGCGTGAAAAAGTGCCTGGGCGTGGATTGAAATCAGCAAGTTCAGCGCCCTCTCTCTGGCACCGGGGGGGTGCATCTGCACGCGTGGCACCTGCACACCACTACCGAGTTCGTAGCGTGCCACCCTTCTCCGAAGCTAGTTGTCAAGTCTCGCCCACTGTTGACAGTGGGCACTCTGTCCGCCCGCCTCTTTTTGGCAGCACGTGCCCCAAAAGATCCGTGGGCTATTTGTGTGAAGACTAACCAGGTGGATGAGCTACTAAAGGCGGCCTCCTGTACATATGAGTAGGTTCAGCTTCTACAGGGCCCTAGCTGCTGACAGGACACCCAATGGGTGCTCCTCCCTGGGGTGCCTCATGTGCGCCGTTGGAGGTACAGAAACATTTTTACACCTGTGCGGCATTTGTGCCCTATGGCATATATGAAGGCCGCCTAAACAAGGCGTCCACGGTGATTGAGGCATTCCTCCAAAAAAAGAAGTGCACACCCGCTGCTGTTAGCGGTGTTTGGTGCGCTGTAGACTACCGCTGCAAATTGCATGCGGCCTCTTTCACCGTGATGCCGGACATCCAATGGGAGACTGCTACCAAAGTGCGCATTGCACTCTGGGATAAGTCTAACGCGGCAGTTTTTATTGTTAAGGTAGCCCCCCAGCCGCTAACAGCAGGTTTTTCGATGAGTGATGAGAGGAAAGTACAAAGTGGCCCCCCTCAGCTATTCGAGCGAGTTGTTGACCGCAGCCGCTGGTGATTCCGAGCCCGTGGTGCTGGTTGATGTTCTTGACCACCTGCTGAAACTGGATGTAGAGGGCCTGGTCCGCCAGTCGCTCCAGGCTAAGGGCAGTGTGCAAGGGGTAGACAATGTCGCACTTCAGGCTAAATGCCTGGATTGAACTATGGGGAACGTTTGTCTCCCAGTTGGCAAGTGTTGGGCCTAGTGCGGCTAGCGTCTACCATGTTGGGAGCTATGCTGGATATAGATGTGCTTGGCCCTTTTGGCGGTGTACCCCCCCGCGGGGGGGGGGTACAACAAGCTCTGGTTTACTCTATGAAAGACTAGACCTCTGCGCGCGCGGCCGCGCGCAACTCCCGCCTGGGCAAAGGGGGAGGTAAGGGTTCGCAACCTGGTCCTAACCCTAGTTCCTCTAGGCGTGGTTGTGGTAAGGGTGGGCTGACGGTTGAAACCTTGCACAGGCATACTGAGGATGTGTCTGCAGCTGACCGGTCTAAAGTTGCTTCTAAGCGTAAACGTGTGGGCGCCCCTCAGCAGTCATGAATTTGGCTTCTGACCCTGAGCTGGTGGGTGCGCGCCATATCCACCTTTTCAGCAATTTCACGGTGTGTGTCACCAACCTCACTGGCTGGGACACTGTACTAGAGCGTCCGGGTTTCAGGGGTAAGCTGGCAGCGCATCACGTGTATGCATTTAAGATGTTTCGGCGCGACCATTTGTCTGTGGTGGGCGTAGTGGAGCATCATCTTCATCATGTGCCCCAGGTGCAATGTGCCCAGCACCGGGCGAGGGGTCATGGTTACAGGTTTGTCTGCAATCGTTCACTTGACCCGAAGTCCGGGGCTGGCCTTTTGCATGATGGTCGGAAGTTCGTTCTTTTTCGGTGGGTGCGCGTCTCTTGGTCGTGGTAGTGCGCCACGCAGATCAATTTGAGGTGGCCTTTGTCGTGGGGCAATTCTGCAATAATCCCCATCGCAGAACAGCTCAGTGGAAGGCCTTGGGTCACATTGCTGACTGGTTTGATGATCTGCCGGTAATCCTCTTGGTGGACCATAACTCAATATTGTCCCACCTTGACAGCACACGTATTATTGTCTGGTCCCAGAATGAACTGGCTACTATGTAGCCAAAGCATGAAGTGTTGGGCGCCCTGGGTGTGCTTGACGCTTGGGTGCAGCAATTCCCAGAACGGGAGGTGCCTGGCTACACTCGCACCGCTGTGTTGCTGGCTCATGCGGATGCACCAGCGGAGGAAGTTTCACGCCGCATTGACCGGAATTCTGTTTCCCCTAATCTCCTGTGCCATGGCACGTCTATGTTCACTACCCCGGTGGGCTTCAGTGACCACCAAGCAGTGGTGCTCCAGTTTGTTGGCCTGGGGCTTAGTGGTCGCCAGCCCAAAAGGTGGAAATTCCCTCTTGAGGCCCTCTGTGACCCGGAGGTAGTTGATTGGATGGTGGCTATGCGCGTCACCCGCTGGCCCGGGGGGGGGGGGGCGGGTACGATTCCCGGGGGGTCGTAGTGCGTGGGCTTCGTGACATGGTCAATGAATATCTTCCTACCATCTAGCACCTTGCGCTCCCAACCGGGAGTGGAGGTTTTCTTTTCTTTGGCGCCGGGATACCCCCCCCCCCCACCGCACCCCCCCCCCGTCTTTCTCAGGTACGCATGGGGATGGTCTGTGGGGCGAGGTAGGGCACAAGGCATGCAATATGTGTCTTGTTGCATTGTGGCTGGGTTGCAAGGCTAGGAGCTGCGGTGTGTTGGCAGCACCCTGCACATATGGAGGTCCAGAGCTTATTGGCAGCCCCTTTGCAGGGCTGGACATTGATGGTTTGCAGTAGTGGTAGGAGAGTGGGAATGTTGAACCTCGCAGTTTGAGCATGATTGAATTCATTCCCTTGGCACACACACACACACACCCCATCATCGGCGACGGTCGCTTGCCACAGCGCCCATACACAGGAACACGCAGGCACGTACTTACAACAGCACAGGCACACGTAAACAGGGCGCCAACAAATGCCACTGTATGTGACACACACTCTCTACCGGCGTGCATCACGTGCAAGAGGCTGCGCAAAACAGCCCAGGAGTGTTGCTCTTTGGGGCATCACGAAGCGGGGCACGTCCCTCGCCGCCCGCAACTACAGCTCTGTGAGGCCCACAGACTGCCGCCGTGCCCCATTTGCGCACGCACACAACGGGGGGTAAGGCACTGTTGTGCAAGGGGGCATCACAAAGTGTGCACCCCAGTCCAGCCATCCAGGAAGCGTTGCTCCTCTCAACAGCCGAAGCGTTCATATAAACGCCCACGAGTTGGGCCTTCACAGACAAGTCAAGCCTCTTTGAGGTCTCCACACCAACCCCCAACGCCTCCCGCCCCCAAGCGGCGGAGGCCCAAAACGCCATCCCCGCCCTCCCCACCAACCCCTGTTCCACAGGGGCTGGTAGAGACGCCGGATACGGAAGCAATCTGCCGCCAGCTCTTTCTGGGGGCACACGGAAGGGCCAGCTCCGAGGTTACCTAACCGTACACACACAGAGGTTCTGATTCCGCAGAAGGGATGGATCACAGGCGCAAAGAGGCAACAGCAGACTGAGCCGAATACACCTGCCATCTCATGGCTGCATAAGGATCTACCTCGTAAAAAGTACAGATCACACACACACACACACACAGGTGTTTTGTTTGGTGCCTGCCAGCTGGTGACACTGCATACCCAACCGAAAGCCAAACAGGCACGTACATCGGTAACCTCAACTACACGGGCGGCCCCTGGGCTGGTGAACCCCCTGCCTGGCACGACCTCACGGGTCACACAAAATGTCCGCAATCACGCATGAAATTTTGGAAGCATTGCAGCGCCCGGAGCTCCTGGAAGCTCTGGCTGCTGCCCTTGCGCCACTACTCAGTGGGCGGAGCTCGCCGAAGCCGAAGCCAACGGCATCTGTCGCTGCTGCTACTCCAGCTGCAACTACAAGGGAAGAGGAGCTCCTCGGCATTATCCGGGAACTGAGAGGCACTGTCAAAGATTTGCGCGCGGCGCTGCAAGCGGCAGGAGGTACGCTTACACCCTCGAAAGCACAGGCCAATGCGGCCAAGGATGAAACCCCCTCATACCGGGAGGCGCTACAACGACGAATGAAAACCCAAAGCAGGCTTGTCGTGCAGGATGTCCCAGACCTGGGGGAACCACTGCAGCCCACGGCGACTGCGGTGCATGAGATTGAGGGCAAATACGGCTTCACTGCGGTCCAAGGGCGCCGCATCTACCAGGGAGAGCACAAGACCGCACTCAAATCGCTGCAACAGATAGGAGCAAACAAGCCTGTCAATGATTGGAAAGTCACAGAGGCCACGGCGAAGGCCTTCGAACACGTCTTGCTTGTGGGACAGCCGCTGGCGGAAGCGCACGCGATAGCAACACAGGCTCTAATGAAATATGACAGCATCCAGAGCGTCAGCGCACACGTGCTAGCGACGAATTGCAGACGAGGAGTGGTCAATGTGCCAGGCATTCTGGCAGCGCTTGGCAGCTCACGGGAGTGCCTACATATCAAGGATTTCATTCTCAGTATCAAGGTCGTTACCAAACGTATGTCTTGGGAAGTCAAGAGAGACCCGGGTGTGACTGTGATCCCGCCTGAGCATTCCATTCTGCTTTGCTGGGAACGACCCAGGGACGGAGTTGAAGGAAAGGACACGGAGCCAGAGGTTCTACCTCAGGACAAAGCCGCAATTCGGATAGTGTGCTGCTTAGACCCTTCCGCACTGCGCGCGGGACAGGACAGCACCAAAGTCAAGGCATCCCGCTGGGCTGAAAACACGTGCTGGGAGCTGACAGCCCCCCTACTCCAGCCGGCTCTCACCAGTCCCCCACCCATGCAAGTGGGCAAGAGGGGTAGCAAGTATGAAGTCACGGTGGTGCTACCAGCGCCCATGGCTAAGCAGGTGCTCTGCAGCAGTGGCAAAATCGTCGGCCTGGAATACAGGTTGTTTATGAGCAAAACCGTCGATGTCGATGACCTGAAGGCCAACATGGTCTGGGTCAAGCTCCCTCCATCCAACAAGCGCTCCATTTCGGAGCAGTGGCGCAGATTAAGCAAGCAGCCTTGGTTCGCAGGCCTCATGGCAGGGGACAAGGACGACAGACTCGGGGTACGAGTATGGGGGGGGGCTGTCTTGCCCGAAACCAGGGAGGAGATCGCAGGACTGTTGGGCATACAACTCACCCCCCCAGTGACACGAGTGAGAGTGAGAGGCTATGGTATTTCCATGGGCCTTGTCTCAGGGTCGCAGTCTGCGGCCCAAAGGGAGGCTGACCGCGTTTTCGGCGCCAACACTGTCAAAGTGCAACGATGTCAACACCTGAAACACAGTGGGCTGATCAACCCTGTGTTTGATATGGATATTACGGGAGTCCCCCCAGACTGGGAGGGCTGCACTGCACCGGCGAAAGATTCGCGGATGCCTGTCCGTAGGTGGCACCTATGTCTGCGTAAATCCACTGGCCCCTCATACACCCCAGTGGGGAAAAACACGACGCTCCCTGCGATCCAGGGGTGTGTCTTGCCTGATGATGAAGAAATGGAGGACTCGCCTGCAGGAGCCCCTGCGGCAGAGGAGGATGAGAGCATTCTCTGAACCCCCCCCCCCCCTGGAAGATGGCACTGAGTCACAGGTCCTCTAAAATTCGTTCAGACAAACGTTACCTCTTTGCGCGTTCATCACGAGGACGTATTCAATTTTCAGGCAGATGTGATTGGAATGGAAGAAACCCGGCTCACTGAGGCTGGGCAACGCTGCATGAGGGCAATTGCAAAAGATTGGGGCTGGGAATGCCACTGGGGAAAACCCCTGGGCTCCCCAACGGGGGGCATCTGGGGAGCTCCCCAAGGAGGGGTGGGACTTTTGTTCAGGAAGGGCTGGAGTGTCCGCAAGGTTGAGCCAGATCCAGACGACCCGATTGCCTGCAGGCTGTGGCATTCGGGGCGCTGGCTACACACACGGGCAGGAATCGGTGCAGGGCACTGTGTGCTGAACATATTTGTAGCCTATGGCATACCAGGCAACGAATCTTTGAACCAGGAGTTCTGGGAGCAGGTGGTCTGCTATATGAGCAAACTAGGCAATGCCGGATGCATCCTGCTAACGGACGCAAATTTCAATTTCGACCTGCTGCACAAAGTTCCTGCCGCACTCCTGACGGCGCTGGCAGACGGCTGGCTGGTGGATGCCGACCGCACTTTTAGCGTTCTCCATGGCACGCCATGTGCATGTGGCTTCACGACAGCAGGCAAACCCCCCAACCGCATTGACGGCCTCCTGGTCACCCCAGCGCAAGCAGGCACGTTGACTGATGTCACAGCGCTGAAGTCTCATTCCCTCCCTGGGCATGCTCCAGTGTGCTTCACTTTTTCGCTTGACGCCCCAATGCAGAAAGTTGTTAAAATGAAGAAACTGCCTCCTTTCTCCCCCCCCCCCCAGATCAGCTGAGGACACTCAGAAAATCTGTGACTCGCTGCTCCGGCCACACAAGGCAGGTTGGAATGCCCTGCTGCAACAAGGGAATGTCAATGACATTTGGAACAGGTGGACCTGGCTGGCCGAGGAAGTAGGCATGGCGCTCACATGCACGCATCTTACACTGGACACCCCCAGCCCCACACTCCCATTTGCACCCAAGAGTGCCCCACGGGGACGTGGCACGGAGCGAATGTTGCAGGACACTACGCTAGCTCCGACAGGCCTGGCGCCCAACGGCGGCCCACGCACGCGCATACTTTCCAAAATCACGGGGACCTTGGGAGCCCTTCGTTCGGTCATCCAGTGGCAACGTGCCCAGCTGGGCATCAGGGGCAAACGAGTCCCGGCATCCGCCAAACGCAAAGCCAGCCAGGTTTTCAGGCCAGGGGTGGTGCCCAGACAGGTGGAACTATCGTGGCAGGCCGCGTGCCGCCGCATGCGCAAAACGGCGCTGGCCTTTCGTGAGGACCTGCTGCTTCATGAATTTGTGGCCAGTGCCCCTGACCCCTCCCTCCCACTCATACGCCCCCTGCCAACGCTGGTAGACTGCATGTCGCTGTATGACAGCCTGTGCGCACTGGGGAAGAGATATGCCCGATATGAAGAGCGCACGCGCATTGATAAATGGAAATCCAAAATGGACCAGGCCTGGCTGGACAGGCCAAAGGAGGTTTATCAGTGGATACAGAACGAGTACCAACCTCCTCTGGTTATGCTCCTGGACCCAGACACAAGCCAACCAACGGCGAACATCCCCCGCATGGATGAAATTCTTCATGCCTCTTGGGACCAGGTTATGCGAAAATATGCAGACACCCCAGAGCCAGACGTGCACGCTTTTGCACAGAAGTATGATAAGTTTCTGATAAAGGGAGTGCAGATGCAGTCCACCCCTATCACAGGGTCCCGGCTCGCGCAACGCCTTAGAAAAATGGGTGTTCACACAGCCACCGGCCTGGATGGCTGGTGTGTTTCGGACCTACTACTGCTGCCCACCTGTCTGCTGGACATGCTGTCAGAAATTCTGTTTCTAGTTGAGGCAACAGGAACCTGGCCCAGGGTCCTGGCGAGGGGATACGTCTCGCTGATCCCGAAAGGGGAAGGGATGATGCCGATGCAGCAACGCCCACTGTCCGTACTGTCCCAGATCTATAGGGTCTGGGCAGGGATCAGGTTAGAAGAGTGCATGGTGTGGCAGGAACTGTGGATCCACCCGCACGCTTACGGTTTTCGCAAGAAGCGCGGCGCCACTGATGCGGCCGCCTTTATCTCCATGCTCATTGAGCTACACAAACTGATGAAAGCAGTTCTGCATGGTTTTGGATTAGACTACATAAAATGCTTCGATTTAATCCCACAATCCATTGTACTGCATATTGCACTGACGCAGGGGATGGATTTGGGCACACACAGGGCCCTCTCTGGCATGTATCGCACTCTCACAAGGTGCTTTAAAATAATGGGGTGTTTGGCCAGTTTTTTCGATGCCACCAATGGCATCCTCCAGGGCTGCCCATTGAGTGTGATACTCATCAATCTCCTGACCTCGGTCTGGAAGCGGGTGCTGGATGCACAGCAACAGGGCATCAAAGTCGCAGTACAGGCCCTCCCCCCCAGCGATCAGCCAGCGCAGGCCCTGCACTTCATCCTAACTGCCCTTGGGTATGCGGATGACACTTATGGGTTTGCAGCCGGAAGCAATACCCTCACCCCCCTGCTAGACTGCACCACTGACTGGCTTGAGGACACAGGTCAAGGGGTGAACGCGAAGAAATCTGTCGGTTTTTCGTCAGACGCCCGTCACCCAGTGAAGGCAGCATTACAGGGGGTGCCCTTCCCTATCTCTTCTGAGTTTAAGTCCCTGGGCGCGGGGGTCCGCACCACGGACGCGACTTGTTCGGGACCGCTCATCAAGAAAAGGATTTCCAGAGCCTGCAGCCTCCTGGATAGGGTGCATGGCGCTCAGGGCAATTTTGAAAGGAGATGCGACATCATCTCCACAATGATCACGGCCACTGGCCTGCACGCAGCAGAAATAGTGCCACTTCAGCCCAGAGACCTCCTGCCCTTCGAGACTAAGGTCATGCAGACCATTTGGGGACGGTCACGGCCCGGTAGGGCCAAAGAAATTTTTTTCACCTTGCTGTGCAAAGGGCACCGGATTGCACCCACCCTGGTACTTAAGTATCATCGCATCCTGTGGCTATCCCAGCTGTGTCGCACCAGGGGTGCTGGACAGATCACAGCCCAGGCCATTTGGGAGATGACATCATTTCACAAAGGCTCCGGCCCATACGGCCGAGCCATGTCCACAGCACAGGAGTGTGGCTGGGTCGCTACGCAGGGATGGTGGGGATGGAAAGTGCCTGGGCGCCAGGAACCCCTCCTCCTATACGGGGATAAAAACACTGTCAAGCACGAGGTACGTGAGCAGCTGCGCTCGCAAATGCTGGACAGCCTGGTTCAGAGGCGTCCCCGCCTGTTCGCGGGGGCTCATTACACCACATGCCGGCGCCTGGTCCAGCCCAGCATAGCGTCATTTGCCACAGAGCTACAGCGCTCTCTCCTGCGGGGCATCCTATCAGGAGCAACCTGGACAGCCCTCCGGGCCTATCAACGTGGCATGCGAGCCACATCCACGTGCCCGTACTGCGGCAATGCTCCGGAAAACGAGGAGCACATTTTTTGGCAGTGTTCAGCCTGGAGCACGGTGCGGGACACCCACCTGCCGGGCATCAGGACGGCGGCAGCACAGATCACAGGCCTTCCCCTCATGGACCAGTGGCCCTCATGTTTACGACTTTGTGGGTTAGCCCCAGAGTTAGACACATACAGCGTCAAGTCAGGGACAGCGCTCGCATTCATGACAGCTCTGCACAATATGTTAGTAGCCGTCTTGCAGGCCCGCAAGTTACGAGACACACAATCCCCCATGCTTTTCATGGGGTCGAGCCTCTCACAGCAGCTTCGGCAATACCCGTACCACCAACTGGTGGGACCCCTCCCCAGACCGGAAGACAAAGGGTTACTTCTTTTGCGTACCCCTAAGAAGGTGGAATGGCAGTGGGAAATGCCCTTTTTGGCGGACCTGCTGCGCTGGCTGAGGGAACTGCACTGGGCCCCTGAACCAGGCACGGTGACGTTCTTGGAACTTGCACTGGACTTTGAGGAATTTGCGCAACGCACCCTCCCACACGCTCCACAGGCAAAATTTAAGGGCACCACCCTTTCGCTGCAAGAGAGAGGCCGGGTCTTACGACTGGCAATGGCAAATGCGCAGCGCCTGGTCACCAAAGGCCATTTGCATCCGGCGCGTGTGGTCACACGCTGCAGCTCTTTAGTTCCTTTGGGGGGGCCGGCACTCTGCGGCCTAAACTGCCGCCCTTGTTTCACTTGCCGCAGTGCCATGAACATGCACGTTCAGCAGTTAGCGGCATACTGTGAGCGCACATGGGCCACCAAGGTTGGTCTCAACAGGATACACAAACTGCGCCCGCACACACACAGGCCACGCAGAACAGCGCAGGAAGTGGAGGAGCATCGGCTACAGCGTGCACTCCAGGGGAATCTGCAGTTGGGGCTGGCCCCGCCCTCGGAGCAGACCACTTTTGCCAAAGGGGGGGGGGGCTGCTCCTCCTTTGCAGCTGATTTCTTCCCTGTGATAGGGGATGGGAAGCTCCCACAGCGCCCCTACACCGGGACACGCAGGCGCGCAAACACACACAGGGGGCCACCACCGGCGCCGCCGGCTGATCCGTCAAAGTGTGCCCAGCACCCGGCTGACGCATGCACGACCTGCAAGAGATTTCGGCGCACAGCTGAAGCGTGCTGTGCGCTGGGACATCACGCTGATGACCACATAGCACGCAGACCGCAACTGCAACTGTGCCCACTGCATGGCCTGCCACCGTGCCCGAGGTGCACACTCAAACAAAGGGGAGTGCGCCACTGCTGTCAGCGGGGACACCATAAAGTGTGCACCCCAGTGCCTGCGCGCCGGAAACGCCCACTTGCTGCACATGCACAACTGCCCAACAAACGACCACGCCTGCAAGGGCCTGCACGTATCTCAACGGGTCTGCTGAGGTCCCCACACCAACCCCCCACCCCTCCAGCCCCCAAGCGCAGGAGGCCGAAAACACCCCCCCCTCCGTCCCCACCTGCCCCAGTTCCACGGGGGCTGGAGGAGACCGTGGCCGAGGATGTCGCCCGCCCGCTTTTCGTGACGAGGCACGGGAGAGCAAACACTCTGGATACTTAGCCCGTAAAATACAGAGGTTCTGATTCCGCAGAAGGGAGGGAAACAACGTCACAAAGAGGCCTCAGCAGACCTGAGCCAAATGGGGCGTCCAGCCCAACGCTGCACAAGGATCCACCTCTAAAAGTACAGATCACACACACACACACACACCCCAGACCGGAAGACAAAGGGTTACTTCTTTTGCGTACCCCTAAGAAGGTGGAATGGCAGTGGGAAATGCCCTTTTTGGCGGACCTGCTGCGCTGGCTGAGGGAACTGCACTGGGCCCCTGAACCAGGCACGGTGACGTTCTTGGAACTTGCACTGGACTTTGAGGAATTTGCGCAACGCACCCTCCCACACGCTCCACAGGCAAAATTTAAGGGCACCACCCTTTCGCTGCAAGAGAGAGGCCGGGTCTTACGACTGGCAATGGCAAATGCGCAGCGCCTGGTCACCAAAGGCCATTTGCATCCGGCGCGTGTGGTCACACGCTGCAGCTCTTTAGTTCCTTTGGGGGGGCCGGCACTCTGCGGCCTAAACTGCCGCCCTTATTTCACTTGCCGCAGTGCCATGAACATGCACGTTCAGCAGTTAGCGGCATACTGTGAGCGCACATGGGCCACCAAGGTTGGTCTCAACAGGATACACAAACTGCGCCCGCACACACACAGGCCACGCAGAACAGCGCAGGAAGTGGAGGAGCATCGGCTACAGCGTGCACTCCAGGGGAATCTGCAGTTGGGGCTGGCCCCGCCCTCGGAGCAGACCACTTTTGCCAAAGGGGGGGGGGGCTGCTCCTCCTTTGCAGCTGATTTCTTCCCTGTGATAGGGGATGGGAAGCTCCCACAGCGCCCCTACACCGGGACACGCAGGCGCGCAAACACACACAGGGGGCCACCACCGGCGCCGCCGGCTGATCCGTCAAAGTGTGCCCAGCACTCGGCTGACGCATGCACGACCTGCAAGAGATTTCGGCGCACAGCTGAAGCGTGCTGTGCGCTGGGACATCACGCTGATGACCACATAGCACGCAGACCGCAACTGCAACTGTGCCCACTGCATGGCCTGCCACCGTGCCCGAGGTGCACACTCAAACAAAGGGGAGTGCGCCACTGCTGTCAGCGGGGACACCATAAAGTGTGCACCCCAGTGCCTGCGCGCCGGAAACGCCCACTTGCTGCACATGCACAACTGCCCAACAAACGACCACGCCTGCAAGGGCCTGCACGTATCTCAACGGGTCTGCTGAGGTCCCCACACCAACCCCCCACCCCTCCAGCCCCCAAGCGCAGGAGGCCGAAAACACCCCCCCCTCCGTCCCCACCTGCCCCAGTTCCACGGGGGCTGGAGGAGACCGTGGCCGAGGATGTCGCCCGCCCGCTTTTCGTGACGAGGCACGGGAGAGCAAACACTCTGGATACTTAGCCCGTAAAATACAGAGGTTCTGATTCCGCAGAAGGGAGGGAAACAACGTCACAAAGAGGCCTCAGCAGACCTGAGCCAAATGGGGCGTCCAGCCCAACGCTGCACAAGGATCCACCTCTAAAAGTACAGATCACACACACACACACACACAAACAGCCGCCCATATTTTACTTGCCGCAGTGCCATGAGCACACACATTAAGCAGTTAGCAACATACTGTGAGCGCACGTGGGCCACCAAGGTTGGTCTCAACAGAATACACAAACTGCGTCCATACACACATAGGCCACGCCGAAATGCGCAGGAAGTGGAGGAGCATCGACTGCAGCGTGCACTCCAGGGGAATCTGCAGTTGGGACTGGCTCCGTCCTCGGAACAGACTACTTTTGCCAAAGGGGGGGGGCTGCTCCTCCTTTGCAGCTGACTTTTTCCCTGTGATAGGGGATGGGAAGCTTCCGCAGCGCCCCTACACCGGAACACGCAGGCGCGCAAACACACACAGGGCGTCGCAACCAGCGCCGCCGGCAGATTCGTCTCAGTGCGCCCAGCACTCGGCTACCGCGTGCACGACCTGCAAAAGACTTCGGCGCACAGCTGAAGCATGCTGTGCACTGGGACACCACGCTGATGACCACATAGCACGCAGGCCACAGCTGCAGCTATGCCCACTGCATGGCTTGCCACCATGCCCGAGGTGCACACTCAAGCAAAGGGGAGTGCGCCACTGCTGTCAGCGGGGACACCATAAAGTGTGCACCCCGGGGCCGGTGCGCCGGAAGCGCCCACTTACACAGTCGCAACTGCCCAACAAACGACCACGCCCGCAAGGGTCTGCACATATCTCCACGGGTCTGCTGAGGTCCCCACACCAACCCCCCACCCCTCCAGCCCCCAAACGCAGGAGGCCGAAGTCACCCCCCCCTCCGTCCCCACCAGCCCCAGTTCCACGGGGGCTGGAGGAGACCGTGGCCGAGGATGTCGCATGCCCGCTTTTCGTGACGAGGCACGGGAGAGCAAACACTCTGGATACCTAGCCAGCAAAATACAGAGGTTCTGATTCCGCAGAAGGGAGGGAAACAACGTCACAAAGAGGCCTCAGCAGACCTGAGCCAAATGAGGCGTCCAGCCCAACGCTGCACAAGGATCCACCTCTAAAAGTACAGATCACACACACACACACACACACACACACACACACACAAGTCGCCGGCTGCAACACCCAATGCGCCTGTGGTTAATCCGTGACTTACAACACCGGCAGGGCCTCAACTCTGTGGTCCCTCCTTCATGAGCGGGGGGGGTCGTGGGTGCCTGCCAGTGCCCCCCCCTCCCGTGCACCATGTGCTATTCTGCGGCTTGTATGTTTATTCATTGTGGTGTTTCCGCATTTAAATCGTTTTGCTCGTTTGCTGCAGGGTGGGTCTTACCTCCTATGCCCTGCTCGTGCCACCGCAGAAGAACCAGAGAGGCCATGTGTTGTCCCTTGTCTCCCCCTCCATGGTTGGCTGGTTGGCGGTCCTTGTGACCAGTAGGGGGGGACATGATAGCTTGCTCATTCCCTCCTTACCTAGCGTGTTGCAATGGGTACATTACATAGGCTCACACTTTATGTGCGGGTGGGAACGGCGGCGGTTCATGTGTCGTCCGCGTAGGTGAATGGTATGCAGCGGGTCTCGTGTGCCACAAGCGGTGGTTCGAACCCCGGAGGGGGGGTGGGTGGGATGCACTGAGCGGTCAAACGGTTTCACCCCCTTATCTGCTTGTGGAGCGGGTAACCAAACCTCGTCGGTAATGTAGTGTATCGGCTCTGCGCGTCGTCCGCTGGCCTGGGGGGGCAGGTTTGATTCTGCTGTCAGCAAAAAAAAATAATCGTGCGTCACACACACGTGCGTGCACACATGTACAAGTATAACTGGGAGGAGCTGTTCCCGCATGGGAGGGGTGACCAAACGAAGGCCCGGGGGGCTGAGGCATGATGCAGCTACCAAGAGGAGAACATGAGCCACAAGCCGTGGCTGTCAAATGAAAAACAATTTTCTACTCCCTACTGTACAACAAAAAAAAGTTCGGCACCTTTGGTGCCCAGGTCCCCAGCCAAGATCTGCAATTGGTGAACAGCAGGTTCAAGAACTTTGGGGTTCTTGAGTGGGGAAGGGGGGGGGTGCAGGTTCTGAACCAGGGTGCCCCCCTTGTAGCACGCTCTGGAAAGTGGAATTTAGGCACTTACTACTTTGAGATCCCGGGAGAGCGGGACGAATGTTGGGGTAAAGAATTTTTGGTTGTGGCTGGCCCCCAGGCCGGACCCCCCTCCAGAGCCCCCAAAGTTCTTCAACACAGTTGGTTGTCTATATTCAAACAGGGTGCCCCCTTGGTGCCGGCTCTGAGTGAATCGTTCACATCACATTGCATGAGTGGTTTGCAAATTCTCCGTTGCCCACAAAATCGAGAAATGGGGTATGCTTTGGAATGCATTTTGTATGAGTTTGCATTTCCTAGCTAATTATCCCTGCCAACGTTATTATTGACCTTGCAGAAGTAGTGGCTGGATTGGCCACTCCACAGGGCTGCACGGAGACAATTTTTGTGGGGACGGCAAAGTGCACACTGTGATCAAGGGAGAAAGGGTTCCAGCCCGGGCTGCTTGCACAAGGGGTGCGAGGGATAGCTTGCTTGTGGCTGACTTGTTTGATGCAATTTATTGAGTTGCCAAATGCATGCCTCTTCTGGTAATGCAATGATCGTAACCCCAAACAGGCATTTTGTGCACCACAACTCAAAGAAAAGAAAAGCCCAAGTAGCGGATGTTTTCATTTTCATTTTTTATGTTACAGATGCGAATATTTTTTTCCTTTGCGCATTACAAGGAAGTATAAGGACAAGGACGTGGGAAGCGCAACAGTGTGAGCACCACGTCTGTGCACCAAGGGGGGGGGAGGTGGGCTGAGCAGCAAGGGCAGGTCAAGACATCTCGCATCAGGCGTGAGTTAATGAACAACAGCTCAAAGTTGCACCTTGCAGTTGGTGGCATGTTGGTGCATGCTGACAACACTGAATTCTTTGCACTCACATTTTCAAGTCAACCTCCAAGCATGGAGTAGGCATGCAACCGTTGTTTTCGGGATTTTTTGGGACCACTGTTTTTTGTGGCCCTGAATGTAGGATTGGGCATTTGTGACGCACTTGTAGAGGGAAAGGGGGGCTCATTCATGTCTGTGATTGTGCATTCTGTTCATAACAACATTGTACCACACATTGCAATCCTATGCTGTTTGTTTTGATGTGATTTTCAGCCATGGCTAACATAGCTATCCCCGGCATGGCTGTCACGTACCATGCTTGGTTGTCGTGTGTGTGGCGCACAAGCATGGGCTTGTCTAAAAGGGGGCGCACCATGCGCTGTGCGAAAAGTCGGCTGTTTTCTACCACCGGTAGCTAGTTTTCGGGATGTATGATTGGCATGGGCACCCACACAGCAATGTTGCAGTGTACCAGTGCCATTGTGCACAATTGTACGTACCATCATCCCCCCTCCCTTGCTTGTATGTACCTTTGCAACCCTGAGTCGGTTTTATGGTGATACATTCTCAGGGTGTCTGCCGTGGGATATCATATTTTGCCCCTCAAGTCCTCAGACCTTCTATGGCATTCGCCATGACTTCAGTGTTGGAGACAAGGTGTTCTACTCCAGCTCCAATGGGGTGCGCGTTTTGCCACAGTGGTGGGATTTGCACCAAAAGGATCTGTTCGCTGGAGTATTTTCGAGATGTAGTCAAGGTGGTGAATTTCACAGGTCCGAGTTGATCATGTACGCTTCCATAGGTGGGTGGTTTTCAGGGGTGTTCCCGGGATAAACACCGCGATAACTGGCACTGTGCGAAAATGCCCCCTAAGCATGGGGTGGGTGTTGAACCGCTGTTTTGTGTGGACTCTTGGGACCGTGGCCGTGCTTGCGCAAGGGGGGTAGTACATTTGCACAATACACCATTTTCTGTCCTCACAACTGTGTGTTGTTTTGTTGAGTTTCTCAACCTTGGCTTGGGCGTTCCACTTGATTGGAACAAAGGAGGGTGTGGATTTGTGGTTTGGAAAGGGATTTGTGTGCTTTGCTGCATTATGTGGTTGACCCCCTTGCAGAAGCACACGGTTTGCATGTGTGCACTCACGGAACTGCAGTGGCAGAAACGAATCTGGGAACGCAGAGCAACCCCCACCCCACCCTGGAAAAAACCTGAATGGCCCAACAGATTAGAAAGGTATCCAATGCAACATTCTGGTTCAATTGGAGCGATTCAGTGGGTTTTTCATGGCCCGCAAGAAAAAGACCTCAGCCAACAAGGAGGTCATGCAAAAGAATGGCACGGGCCAACGGCAATACTGCATCCAGCCTTTATGGAACATCTCCCCCTTGTGCAAGCAGACAAAGAGAAAGACTGTGGCAGTGCCTGCTGCGCTGTGATTCTACTGGTAAGTGTGTTGCGGCTTTGCCGCCCTGGAATACTGTGTGCTGTGGTGAACCGGGCAGATTGCAGAGGATGGCGACCATCGTCTATGTTGTGGCCAATCAACATCCGGTCTGCGTTGTCTGCGTTGTTGTCGCCCCAATCGCCATGATCGTTTTCGCTCCCCCATTTCACGTCTTACGGTTGCGACAGGTCTTTTTTGTGGTGAGCACATCCGTTGCTCTTGCAGGATGGCCCAGCAGTCACAATGCCCTTTGCTCGCCTCTCATCATCCCTCATACCTTTGCCCCTCCACAGGCCCCCAACGCCAACACCTGCCAGCACTGCAGACACTGATCAGTGTGGCTAGTGTCAGCGCTTTGGTCTTCTTGGGGGCCACCCTTATGCGCCCTGGTCATAGCCAATCCCTGCGGATGCAGCTTGTGCAGACAGGTCTGTCGGGCGCCAACAGCATGAATATCTACAGGCAGCCCCAGGGACGTGTGCCAACTGCACAAACGGTGTGTGATCACGTGTGGGGGTGCACGTGGGCGGTCTCCAAGGAACGAGGTCACCCTGTTTTCCGGACGTCCAAACGCCTGTGTAGGACCACTCATGTTGGCCTTTGATGGAGAAGCGATTGCCACTCCAAAGGCGGCAGTTGGCTCGTGATCATGAAGCGACGGCATTTTGGAAAGCTTCTGATGCGTGGTGACCACTACACGATTAGACACGAGCCCACCGTTTGCTCTTGATTGCTCAAAAATGGCCGCTCACAATCATCAAACATCCTGATGTACGGCACGTGTTTTTTTACGCCCTCTCCACAAAGGCTTCGCCCACAGAACTGGATACACTGGGGCTCAATGGCGCAGAAACCTTCGCAATCCAGGATTCCAAGCCAGATGGTTCACTCAGGCTGCAGAAAGCCATGTGCATATGCTGCGTTCCGGGGGCTTTCTTTTCGGGGTTCCCCTTCTGAATAAAATAGGTGATCGTGATTGTCCAAATCCCCCCACACTGTGTGCACCGCACGCCAATGTTCTCCAACTGCATCAATACTTTGCCATGCCAAAGTGGCGGTCTGCGCGTCAGTGAAGACGGACGAAACTGCTGCACGCCATTTCTTGGGCCTTCATGTTGTCTGAATCCGGGTTTTTTTGTTTCCCTATGGAGTCCATGTGTTCAAACTATGAAGCCTAGAGGCTGCAAAACACGTCCTTTTGCATCGCACCATGGGTAACCTATTATCACATCATCACCCATCCCACCACCCAAAGGAGGTACCACCGGGTCCCCAAAGCCGCCAAACATTCTGTGGTAATAAAAAGGGTGAAAACTGCACCAGCGCTCATCCCACAATGCTTGGGCAAACGCGACTCATTGAGGGCCTAACACCCTTTTGTTGGCTCAAAATTGTGAAATCTTACTGCCTTTCGCAAGTGCACCTTACAGAGAAATGGCGGTAACAAGATACCATAAAATGTAAAACCAATTTTTTGACCCAGACCACTCACAACCGTCAAGTATCACGTGGAATGCTTGTCTTTTACCCTTTTGATGTGACATAATAAGGATTTTTACAACGGGTCAACCCCGCAAGTGACCCACTGGGGAATGTGGCATGAATGGGCCCCAAAAGGGGGTATGTGGTGTTCCCCATATATGTGGGCCCAAGTGGCTTTGATCTAAGAGCCTCTGCGAGGTGACTTTATCCTCCTCAAAAGTTGAACAAGTAGGTACACCTGGAAGTGCTGACTGGCATACTCACTCAGCCTTTATGCCCCTGCCCCCCAATGTCTCGATGTTTGAAACAGTGATTCCCTTTTTGCAAGTGGGCCAATCAGGGGGATCAAGGTCTAATGGGGCACGGGACTCACAGAGAGGAGGTGGCAGGGACACAAGCAAAACTAAACTTATGCAAATTAATTTGCTTTTGTTACAAACAGACACAGGGACAGTCTTTGTGTGGGGTATAGGGAAGGAACAGGACAATCAGTGTGTGAGGTGTGAGACATGTGGCAGCCACATATTCTTGTACATAGTGTTGATGAAGATCTGCTGCCAGTCGGTGGACAAGGGCCTGCCCTCATGGCTTTCACGGCCAGCCCCCCACCCCCCCTTGATCCGGGGGCGAGTCAGAAGGGCACTGCAGCTGTGTAGCGCCTACCAAAAGGCGCCAGATGCCAGACACAGCCATCATGATGGCTACAGGATGCACTACTGTCGAAGTAGGGATTTTACGACGCGTCGGGCCCCGACACCTCCCGACGCGTCGTACATCCCCGACGCGTCGGGCCCCGACGCCTTGTACGACACTGTACGACGCGTCGTACATCCCCGACGCGTCGGGCCCCGACACCTTGTACGACACAGTACGACGCGCCGTACAGTGTCGTACGACGCTTGTACGACACTGTACGACACTGTACGACACTGTACGACACTGTACGACGCGTCGTACAGTGTCGTACGACGCTGGTACGACATAGTACGACACAGTACGACACTGTACGACACTGTACGACACAGTACGACACAGTACGACACAGTACGACATTGTACGACACAGTACGACACAGTACGACACAGTACGACACAGTACGACGCGTCGTACTGTGTCGTACGACATATATATGTATATATATGTACGGTCCGCTGCCATCGTTTACCCGCATAGAGGGGGAGGGCGGTCTGGGGTCTGTAGACACTGTGCACCACAGGTAGACGCGGCCTGCTAATTGTAGACACTGTCGGCATGTTGTAGACGCGAAGTGCCAATATTCGGCCCCCTTCCCCCAAAACGGTCCACTGCCATCGTTTACCCGCACAGAGGGGGAGGGCGGTCTGGGGTCTGTAGACACTGTGCACCACAGGTAGACGTGGCCTGCTAATTGTAGACACTGTCGGCATGTTGTAGACGCGAAGTGCCAATATTCGGCCCCCTTCCCCCAAAACGGTCCACTGCCATCGTTTACCCGCACAGAGGGGGAGGGCGGTCTGGGGTCTGTAGACACTGTGCACCACAAGTAGACGCGGCCTGCTAATTGTAGACATTGTCGGCATGTTGTAGACGCGAAGTGCCAATATTTGAGGTTTCCCCTTTTGGACTGTTTTGACCAAAATGGAAACGCATTTGGACCCATTTTGCCCCGTTCTGACCAATCTGTTTTTTTTTCCATTTACATGTGTTTATATGTCTACATATGTACATGTCTGTGTGTGACGTACTGTGTCGTACCGTGTCGTACTGTGTCGTACTGTGTCGTACTGTGTCGTACTGTGTCGTACTGTGTCGTACAGTGTCGTACTGTGTCGTACGGTGTCGGTACTGTACGACACCTTGTACGACACTGTACGACGCGTCGTACATCCCCGACGCGTCGGGCCCCGACGCCTTGTACGACACTGTACGACGCGTCGTACGCTCCCGACGCGTCGGGCCCCGACGCCTTGTACGACGCCCCGACGCGTCGTACAGTGCATTTCCGACAGCACTCACAGGATGATGGCTCTTTGAGCCAGTACCAATACCCAACGGCAGGGCTGTCCTGAAGAACTCTTTTTGCTTTTTGTTAAGGACGGCTCTTAAGTACAGCCCCTAGGGACCAGGTGGTTCCCTTCCTGTCATAGGGCTAATTGGGGGCATTGAGGTCTGACTGTCTCAACCACAACCTAAGCCGTGTAACTGGGCAGTCAAGTGAAGTGAACCTACCCCCCCATAAATGGCCGCAAGGCATTGAGGCAGTGGTAGGAGCTGGTGTAGAGAGACATCAAGGCTCTGTTGTTTATGAGTCCGGCAGCCCAGCAGCAGCGCATTGCACCTTGAACGATGAGTTTGCTGCAATCAGTTACGACCCTGGCAGTTTGAGCAGAATGCGCGGTGAGATCATGGCCTTGCCCCTCTCTTTGCGAGGAGCTTCGCCTGACTAACCCTTCATGGACTGCCAACTGGCATGAGGGCATGATCATGCTGGTTGTTTGAAACCTGCAATCACGTCCGCCCCCCCCCCCCTTTTCAGACGCTGCTTTTTGTGCGGATATCCAGAAGCAGGACAACGATTTTACAGGGTTGAAGCTGTCGTTGCTCAATTTCTTGGATATGTTTGCTCCTGGTCTGGCTCGCAGCCGTGAATTGCACATTTGCCTCTTGTCAGGTCATCGTGGAGCAGAAGGCGCACGCTGCTGAGCGACCAGAGACACGGGCTGCTTCTGTGGCTGCTTTGTCGACTGGTATGTTGTGCTGCCAGTATTTCGTTTCGTCAGGATACACATGGGAGCCACGGCACATGAGGGGTGCTCCAACATAACGACCGTAGTTGCCGTGCTGTGCTTCCACCGCTGAGATGGAAAGGCTACAAAGAGGCTACAAATGGAGTCCATCGCAGCCCACGCAGGAATGGGGCCCCCACAAGAGCGGGGGGATGGTTTGAAGTCGGACGGCGTGAAGCCTGCCTGCACTGGCAGGGGAGTGGACGCCCCCTGGGGAAGTAGGCTGCAATGGGGATGACTGGCACCTCATCATCAAGCGGTGAGGCGCTCGCATCGGAAGTGTGGGCCCGGTCTATCCTCTTCGTTCTCGTCCCCATGTTCATGCTGGAGCCCACCGCGGGGGTTTCCCCGCAGCCACTGCCCGTCCACCTTCACAAATGTGTGCATATGTGCACAAGGGCATGGGGCGGTTGTTGTGGACGCGTGCATGAAATTGTACCCGAGCTGCACCTCCGACGTCCTTTGAGGACGGGACCCCGCGGGGCTGGGGATACGGCTGACGCCTGAAAAAGGAGGTTTTGTCCCCGGCCAATACCCCGGATGGACCTGGACGCCAAGGCAGACATGGCCAGTCCGCCCCAACGACACTTGGCGTTGAGGTGGGAGGATACGAATACCCCGAACCACACGTGGTGACGCCTACGGAAATGCGTAAGTGCGTACTGCACGAATCCCAAACCCGGCAAGCCATTCGAGCAACGAGTCAACGTCCTCTCCAAAGTAAGGAGACTAGGGAAGTCGGGGTTTCAGGAGGGGGCGGGGGTCAAGAAAGCCGCCGAAAACTGGGGGAAGGGAGGGTCTGGGAAAGGGGTAAAATGACAGAGCCATTGGTCAGTCAGCAGCTGAACGCCCCGAAAAAATTTATTTTGAGGGTTTCGGTGGCTTTGCACTTAATATACGTCAAATGATGACCTCTCTGGACCCCGGCGATACGCTGATTCCAAAACGCCATTTCCGATTTTTTTTTTCCCCAATTTTCGGGGCCGGGGTCATTTTGAGCCCCTTTTGGGTGAGGGGGGGGGGGGGGTCCCGGCCAGGGCTCTATTGACCCCGCTCCCCCTTTGTGGGTATGGGACGCTGTAGGTACAGTAGGGCCTGCGGGTCCTGAAAAACCGGCGGCCAGCTGACACTGAACCGTCAACAGTCGGCCAGTGATCGCGGTTTTGCTTCGGCGTTGTTCTGGAGGGAAAAAAAAGAATATGGGTCCCTAAGTACGGGCCAAGATGAGCCAAAGGCGGCATTCTGAGGGCTCGCTTTGTGTGCAGCAATGCGGAGGGGCACAGCGCAGGGGCAGTCATGCGCTCCGCACTGCATTTCGTTGACACGGTCGGTTTGGGCAGCGGGCTTTTTGGTGCGCCCGGAATGTATCCGGCTTTTTGTCTTGGGTTCGCCCAGGGCTGTTTGGGGCTGGACTGCCCGCCTGGAGCGCAGAGGAGGTGTCTGACGCCGCCGCCGCTGCGGAGGTCCTGCCTCAGGGCTCAGTCAGCGACGTCATCGTGTTCGTCATCGGCAGCATCCCATTTCTATGGGCCACGTGGGAGTTCTGGCGCCGGATTGCGGTCGGGCTCCCCTTTGGGACGGGATCGGATTCCGTTGTGTTTCCACAGCAGGTGTGCCCCCGCCGTTGCACCGGTTGCACCTCCGCTGCAGTGTTTGCACCCTCGTGTACCTTCGCCGCAGAGTGGGTGCGGTCACGTCAACCACATTCATTGCGCATCCGCCATGACCATTCACTTTCTACCACCAACGATTCTGTCTGCAGACCACCATTGGAGAAGATGACAACCCGGCGTCCAGCAGAGGCCGGCGCACACTCGGTGCTGGGGCGATGCTCGCAGCATACGGCCTATTTACTGCGGTGGGTATTACTGTCGTCATTTGTGGGATATTTGTCTATCAAGCGTATACTGCGTCCCAGTGAGCCAGCGTTCTGTGTGCCCCTGGCGACTCAGCCTCTCGCAGCCCTGCAATCTTTTGTAAGCAAGGTGATAGCAGCCTCGAAGCGCGCACCACTGCCTGTACTCGCTGTCCACCAACTCGAAGATTCTATTCCACGGACACGAAAATATTCGAATCTGGTGTGACCCAGTTTGCAAAGCAAACAATGAGAACTGACGTGACGAGTGGAGGTGCGACAAGGTCGTAAGTGGATCCCTGTTGGCTCGGCTGGCACCACCGGAGCTCCCTGATTCCTTTAAAAAGACAAATCAATTGTGGAGTGTTTTTTCACAATCTTGACCCTCAAAAGAGCCTTCTCTGCTCTCTCTTCTTCTTTCCGTTGATTAAATGCAACGCTGGACCTGTGGGAGTTGGTGATCTTAGCCCTCGCTTTGAAAGCCTCTCGATGCAACCGTCGCACTGCACCTCACTTGGATCTTTTGGAGATGACCGGAAGAATGCGCTTCGGCACCCGAAACGTTGTCACCGCGTTGCACGTTTGCTTGGTGTTATGTTGGTGTCCTTTTGAGTATTTTGACGGTGTATTTTGTATTCGTCAATGTTATCTGCTGCAGTATACGTTTGCGCATTGGGTATTCAGATAAACGCATGACTGACCACATTTATTTGCAACGTTGCCGGTATTTCAGCGCACGGTGAATCGCTTTTTTTTTTTTGGGCAATCCGTCAATTCATGAAGTATTTGGTGCACAGACGACGCCTCCCGTTCGCAGCAAGTGGAGCCTTGATTCAGAACCCGCACCCCCTCCACCCCCCCCCCCCCGCCCCTTCCGAAACCCCGAAAAGTTCCCGAAGGCGCTGAACTTTTTTTGGGCGGTACGGCAGGGGAAAAATTTTTTTTTCACCCGACGTGTGTATACTCAAAATGCTCAGAATTTATGGAGAGTTCAACTCTGCATGAAAAATGTGAAAAGAAATGTTTGACCCCCGAGGAGGGGCAAACATTTTTCAAAAAATGTTCGCACACCCTTGCGCTGATCGTTTTGAGATTTGCATGTTGGTGTAAAACCCTTTTCGCCCCGGCCGACCCCCCGGCTAGACCCCCCTCCAGACTCCCCCTCCCCCCCGAAACCTGTCCTCGCACACGTTCGGATGTCCATATTCCAACGCGGGGCCTAAGCTGAAAGCCTTTGTTCGTGCGCCCATAGAACGTCTGATGTACAAGTCGCCATCACGGCCCACCAACAGACGCTCACTGTCGTGACCAAGCTCTGCGTGCAGAGCTTCACTTCAGGTGGCGATTGAGCTGGGCACTGCAGGGGGAGTGAGCCCCCCCCCCCCCCCCTCCATCCTCCTACAATAAAATTAATCGGCCACAGAACGCGCCGACTAACATGGAGCGCGAAGTCCGCGTCTCAGGTCATGCCCACAAAAAGCCACGGAAGAGGAGCGCGGACCGTCGGTCCTTGGTTGGGATGGTCAGAGGCCCAAAACAGCAGCGCTTCGGACCTCTATCGCAAAGGTAGTCGTAGTGCCAAAGTAGTGCTGCTCACGCTCACGTCCACATTGATGCTCACGATCACGCTACAGGCAGCCCCTCTGGCAAATCCGCTTCCAGCACGGGCTGCCCCCCCGCGAGTGCGTGACAAATGCTTGGAGCTCTCGCTGAGCCTCAGCCTTCCAGAGGTCTCAGAGTCATCGGGTGTAGCCTCTCAACCGCAAGCCTGGCAACCCTTACCCGCACAAGTCCTTATGGGCCAGCGTACCGCCACTCCACTTGGAAACCTGACCTGGACCTCCATGAAATAGACCTCCGAACCGGAACTGCACCACACCAGACCAAACCAGACCAGACCGAACCGGGCCCGAGCAGCAAGTCTGTGAAACCAAAGCGGAAACAGCCCACTCACTACCTCATCAGGCCATAGTTGTAGCACCACGCCGTCAGGATATTGCGATTGCGCTGGTCGCGCTGATGTCTGACATGTGTGAAGATAGTCCCCAGTTTCTGTCGGTGCTTGGTCGCACAAAAGGCGCACGCATGCCTTCTATCATGTTCATGCAGTGTGGAGTTGGTCGCTCTGGAAACTGCGCACAGCACATCAAAGCCTGTGTTGTGTTCGGGGTACAGGCCTACTGCGTGCGTGCCATGCGTCCATGACGACCCTTGTTGCTTGCCTGATCCCTCCGGGGTCGGGACTCCACCGAGATTCATAATCTGGTGTTTGGACAACAGAACGCTAATGTGATTGTCACGCACCAATTCCTTTGTTTTGCAATTTACTTCGCGAGATTCCATTTATTCGATGGTCTTCTTGGTTTTGCCTTGGCGTGGCAGCTCTGGCTGCGATCCCATGCATCAGATGCCGGTAATGTCTGTGACCTCTCGGCCATGGGTCTCCTGCAGCAAAAGACCTTCCAAAAACAAGAACAGCGCTGTTGATGTAGAGTCGGGGAACCTTTTCCCCAGTGCATTACTGACAGATACCGATGGTTTGTACATAGGCCTGAACAAAAACAGGAACAAAAACACTGAGTGATTTTCATGCAACGGTGCCACAACGTCAGTGGGCGCTCTTTGATGGTCATTGGGCTGTGCAGCGCTACTGCCCCACAATGCAAAAATGATTGCCACCCACGCCATTGGTGCAGATGACGAGCAGTACCAATGTTGAGGCGAAACGTCGTGTCCAGTGTCCTCGAAGAGGCTGAAGAGCAGAGAGATTCTGGAATTGGTGGCGTGCAAATACGGCGCGACCAGCGGGGGTTTCCTTAAACAACGAGATAATATTATTTTTATATTTTTTCGCAAAGGATCGCCCCTCGAGGACAGCCCCCTGGGTCTGCAGTCAGCCACCAAGCGCCAACCGCCGGCAGTTTTATTTTGCTCATGAAGTGCCGACTGCGGGTGAAGGTTCATTTGTCTTCTCTTTACCCGTGACAAACTTCAGATGGATGTATGACCGGATGATTTGAACTTTTACCATCAACGCCATTTTTTTGGTCTGCGTCGGGTTTGCCTGGGTTTGGCTGCATGAGGCATTAGAAACCACTCTGCCTCCGACTGCACCACAAGTTGTGCTTGTGTTGAACACTCTCATTTAAGAGGCACTCCGTTGGACCAAATGACGGTGGTGTTTTCGTCTGCAACGAGGGGCGTTGTCTGCCGCTGTTTCGTGAAGTCTGCTGCCTTTCTCACACGGCCAAAGAATGTCGCCTGTGCTGTCCCAACGACGGAGGCATGCGCCTGGATGCTTGCATGCCCTGAATTAGCCCAGAAGGATTCCATTCACAGTCACATTGCGGGCAATTGATGATTCCTCCTCCTCGTGACAGGGCACGGGTGCAGCCGCAGCGCGAATGAGCTGCTCGAGGGCATGGCTCCTGGATCGGGTAGCGAGTGGGTGGCGGCAAACACAGCAGCTCTGCGGAACAAATAGCAGCGTAGGAATTACCTGACAAGTGGAATATCTGAATTCGCTGCGATGGCTCTCAGTGTAGCTGTGGGGGAAAAGGATACGTGCGTTGAAATCCCAAAGGGTGCCCCTTTGTACAGGATCTGGAGGCTGTTGAGAGCTCCACCGGGGTTGTAGGGGCTCGTGGGGGTCTTTGAGGGGTGCGAAGTCTTTTGATGTGTTGTAGAGAGTCGTAGACAATGCCCGAGGGCTGTGGAGGGGTTTGGGTTGTGGAGGGGTGTGGGTGTGGGTGGGGGGGTGGCGGGGTCAGGGGAAGATGCGGAAGGTGCGGAGGGATGGGCAGGGGCGCGATTGGGCGTCCTGGGGCAATGTCCGCATCCCATTGCAGCGCTTTGTTGTGGGTTTTGGTTGACTGTTGGTCGGCCACCGCAAGAGTCCCGCCGCGCCAAACGCGCCAAACGCCGGCGCCCTGGCACAGTCCGTGGCCGCATGCCGCTCCGTGGGGTCCCTCGTACGCGTGGCCGACCCCGGGACGCGCGTGCGTTCCCGAAGTCGCGCCCGTTCGAGGACCGGGCCCACCACTTGAGCCCTGGGAGGCCCACGACGCTGCCTCTGGCCGAAGGGGGGGGGGATGACAGCGCTGCCATGGCCCGGCCGCCCCGTGACCAGCCCTGGACGCCCAGCGACAACCGCCGGCTCTCCGCGCTCCGGCCCGTCTCCTTCGACACGACGCCCGCATTCTCACGGGTCACCGTCCTGCCCCCGACCACCCCCCTCCCCCTCAGCCTGACGGACCTGCCGCGCCCCAGGGCCCGTAAGGGCCTCTGTGTTCCCTCGCACCGCTCGGGCACGCGGCATGCCCCTGTCGCGCCCGCACGGCCACCGGAGACACACGGCGACGGACGGCGGACGGGGAGGGGCCCGTCGTGGCCGGTGACCCCGGCGTCGCCGGTGGTCCAGTGCGACGGCGGCCGGACCGCCAGCGCAGACACCACCGCAGTCGCCAAGGAATTTGCGCCCACGCACACGTTCTTCAGCATCTTGGCCGCCCCGTTGCCCCCGTGTTCCGCAGGCTCCAGTCTGCAGGACCCCGCGGATGCGGGCGCGGACGACGCTGACCGCCTGGACCGTCTCGAAGGGGAGATCCGGTGGCAGATGCAGTCGGACCGCGAGGCGCAGGCGGGGCTGCGCCGGCTGCTGCAGTTGCAGAGGGCCGAGTGTGACGCACGCCGTGAGCACGAGCGGCAGGAGCACGAGGAGGTGGAGCGATGCCACCAGGTGCGGTGGTGGAGCTGTGTGGGGCACGCGTCTAGTGGACCACCGGCCCTCTGATCCCCAGCCCCAGGGTGCTGGCCCGGTCAAGCCAACCCAAGGACCAAGCTGCCCCCCCCGCCCAACCCCCCACCCCCGGAGGGCCCTCGGCGCCGGGGTAATGCCGCGTGGCCGAGACCTTCGGGCCACCTCTTCCCCGACGTGGGGACCCCGAGATGGCAGGGATTACGAAGCCATTCGGATCTCTCTCCCCTTTTTTATGGGTCCGAGACGGCAGATGAGCTGTGGAGCCCCATCCCCCCTGCCCCTTTTGCTGGGCCAGCCCCCCCCCCCCCCCCCGGAGGACCCTCTGCACCCAAATGGAGTGCTGATCGGCTGGGTCCAGACCTACTGAGCCAGGATTCCCGTGGTTGCTTGCATTGGGCTTGCGGGAGATGTTGTCAACGACAGCGTTCGGCCGGGCTCCATCGTTTCTGCACTGTTGTTGAAAAGGCGAAGTTGCGGTTGTCATACAGATTGCCCTTAGGCCACCGCGCCCGCTGACTCATAGCATCAGACGGAAATAACGGATTACAGGACAACAGCTCCGAGCCTCTAATGTCAATGGCCAAGAGTAGAAAGCAATTGGAGGCAGGGCATACGTGCGCCCGTTGCCCCCCCCCCCCCTTTCCGGCCTTGATCATCTCCCCTCCCATGTCGTCCCCCTGGAGGTGTGGGTGGACCGTCACCTTGGTGAGCACCAGCAATTGGTAACAGTGCAAACCTCCAAGGTACATGTCTTGTGCCCAGGGGGGGGGGGGGGCATTTGTGCACAGCACACGCACAGCGCGCATTTTATAAGGAGAAATTGGGTAATTTTTTTAAGGGCAATTGGCAGTATTCTTGCCTGTACAGACCATACTACACCTCCACAACCCCATGTTTCACCCCACCCCTGCCACCCAAGTACCCGAATTGCAACCTTGACACCTTCTTCCTGCAATATGCAGCAATGTTTGGCAGTTTCATCGAGGGCCCCTAGGGGCATCTGTGCTTCTGACGCCACTGTGTGGCCGTGTTACGTCGACCTTGGCCCCGGGGGGCGGGGGGCGTAGTGCGCGTTGTGCGCGTGCTCTGCACAAAGTTTGTACAGGACCATGTGTCGGTAGGTAGGTATCTTCGGGAGCTCGGGACACCTCCTTTGACATTGCATATCCATGCAAGGACGTGTATGTGTGGAGCACCTGGTGACCTTCATACGGTCTATTCCAAATCGTCCGTGTCACACTTCAGGAGGCGAAGGAGGCGGAGCCTCTGGCGCAGAAAGCCGCAGAACAGCGCATTCGGCGCCTGCAGATCGAGCTGCCAATGCGTGTCAACCACTTCTGGGCCCAGCATGAGGACACGTTTGAGCGATTCCTGGCGGACCCAGGCCCTGAAATCACGTATCAGTGCATTCCATGGCCGGACGTCTTGGTCCCGAATGACCTACTGATACTGAAGCTGAAGTGCTTGCGTGAGCACGAAGGAAACGCTGTGCGGCAGAAGCTGGTCCGGAAGCTCAGCATCCGGTGGCATCCTGACAAGTTCCAGCAGCAATTCGGCGACCGAATGCCGGCGGCAGAGAGCGGCCAAATCCTGGCCCGGGTCACGCGAGTTTTTCAGCTCATTCAGTCTGGAAAATAGCCGGAGATGTGTTCCGCGTCCTCTTTTCAAGCACGCAATTCTGCATTGCCATCATGTTTGCACGAGTAGAGGTGGGTTGTAGCGGTGGCGTTATTGTTGTTTTGACATTTGATGTCAGCAGAACGTGCACCACCGAAGGTGATTACCTCGTTGAAGACTGAGAAAATCTCGTGTAGTCTTTGCAACAGTTCTCTCATTCCAGGCCAGAAATTTCCATCACACTTGGATTATTTGTGACCTGCTACGCCTCTGCTGTTTTTGCCTTGTGTTGAACATGAATACTGGAGAGCCATAAATCCCTCAAGGCGCCCATTAGCCCTCTAGGCGCCCATGAGGCGCCCTCTAGCCACCGTCTAGGCGCCCGCTTGGCACCTGCTTTCCCCCCAAAGGCAACCCGCCTGGAACTGCAGCTGATGTGTAACACTTGGTGATCCGCAACAGGCTATTGCTTTGTGACCCCCGGTTGGGGGGGGGGGGTTGGGGCTCTGGCCAGCCCCCGCCAAACTCCCCCCCCCCCCATGTCCCAGAAAAAAAGGACACAACGGCACGAATAAGAACAGCCGCCACAATTGGCTTGAAACCAATATCCCTGACGTGAGGATGGCTCCCAGAAGGGGTCCTTCTGCACTGCACTGTATTGTGTTGCATACTGCACTTTTGTTGCATATCCTGTGCTGTTTTTTTTTCCTAATTCTGAGGGGCAACTCTGCTCCTCAACCCCTCGCTTAACTACACACAGTCAAACTAACCCCTCGCCGAACCCCGACGGTCGTTTTTTTTTTCATGTTCCCTTCAAGCATTAGTTCTGCGAATCAATATTTCTGTGAGACGGATTGTGCAACGGTGTGGTGTGGTGTGGTGTGGTGTGGTGTGGTGTGGTGTGGTGTGGTGTGGTGTGGTGTGGTGTGGTGTGGTGTGGTGTGCCGAAGGCGCTGTTACCAAATGGCAAAGGCCGGGATGTCTACCCACGGGTACAGGTAAACGGGCTGGGCTGTGTGTGTTGTGTGCGCGCTGTGTGTAAGTGTGTTGTGGCATAGCCGGACCAGTGCACTCTCGCACTTGGCCGACACTGCCTTGCCGACGCCTGCGCGCAGTCACACAGGGTCTCATTTGCCCACTGCACCCTGCGTGCCGCGCTGCACCACCAGTGCCTTCTGTGTGGTGCCGCACTGCTTGGTGCTCTGCACTACACTGCACTGTGTGTGCCCTGCTGCACTGTTGTTGTGGGCAGAGGGCAGTGGGCAGTGTAACGCACTGCCAGGCAGCCTGGGGGCTGTGGGCAGTGGAAATCGTGCTTCGCACTGCCGCATTGCCTGAGGGCAGTGGGGAGTGGTACTCCCGCCGCTCACTGCCTCCCTCCCTTGGGGCAGTGGGCCGGGCATCTCCTGCAATACACTGCCGCCCTGCCTGGGCCAGTGGGCAGTGGTACTCCTGCGACACACTGCGCCACTGCCTGGGGGCAGTGGGCAGTGGAACTCCTGTAATGCACTGCCTCACTGCCTGGGGGCAGTGGGCAGTGGGACTTTTGCAATGCGCTGCTCCACTGCCTGGGGCAGGGGGCAGTGGAACCCCTGCAATGCACTGCCTCACTGCCCGGGGGCAGTGGGCAGTGGAACTCCTGCTATACACTGCCTCACTGCCTGGGGGCAGTGGGCAGTGGAATTCCTGCTATACACTGCCTCACTGCCTGGGGGCAGTGGGCAGTGGACCTCCTGCAATACACTACCTCACTGCCCGGGAACAACAGGCAGCGGACCTCCTGCAATGCACTGCCCCACTGCCTGGGGGCAGTGGGCAGTGGACCTCCTGCAATGCACTGCCTCACCGCTTGGGGGCAGTGGGCAGTGGACCTCCTGCAATACACTGCCTCACTGCCTGGGGGCAGTGGGCAGCGCAACTCCTGCAATTCACTGCCTCACTGCCCTGGGGCAGTGGGCAGTGGACCTCCTGCAATGCACTGCCTCACCGCTTGGGGGCAGTGGGCAGTGGACCTCCTGCAATACACTGCCTCACTGCCTGGGGGCAGTGGGCAGCGCAACTCCTGCAATCCGCTGCCTCACTGCCTGGGGCAGTAGGCAGGGGAACTCCTGCAATGCACTGCCTCACTGCCTGGGGGCAGTGGGCAGTGGAACTCCTGTAATGCACTGCCTCACGCAGTGGGCAGTAGAACTCCCGCAATACACTGCCTCATTGCTTGGGGGCAGCGGGCAGTGCACATCCCCCAATGCACTGCCCCCATGCCTTGGGGCAGGGGGCAGTGGACTTCGTGCAATACACTGCCTCACTGCCTGGGGGCAGTGGGCAGTGCAACTCCTGCAATACACCGCCTCACTGCCTGGGGGCAGTGGGCAGTGGAACTCCCGCAATAGACTGCCTCACTGCCTGGGGGCAGTGGGCAGTGGACCTCCTTCAATGCACTGCCCCACTGCCTGGGGGCAGTGGGCAGTGGACCTCCTGCAATGCATTGCCTCACTGCCTGGGGGCAGGGGGCAGTGGTCCTCCTTGAATGCACTGCCTCACTGCCTGGGGGCAGTGGGCAGTGGAACCCCTGCAATGCACTGCCTCACTGCCCTGGGGCAGTAGGCAGGGGAACTCCCGCAATGCACTGCCCCACTGCCTGGGAGCAGTGGGCAGTGCAACTCCTGCAATGCACTGCCTCACTGCCTGGGGGCAGTGGACAGTGCAACTCCTGCAGTGCACTGCCGCACTGCCCGGGGGCAGAGGGCAGTGGACCTCCTGCAATGCCCGCTGCACTGCCTGGGGGCAGTGGGCAGTGCAACTCCTGCAATCCACTGCCTCACTGCCTGGGGGCAGTGGGTAGTGCAACTCGTGCAATACACTGCCCCACTGCCTTGGGGCAGTGGGCAATGGAACTCCTGTAATGCACTGCCTCACGCAGTGGGCAGTAGGACTCCCGCAATACACTGCCTCATTGCTTGGGGGCAGCGGGCAGTGCACATCCCCCAATGCACTGCCCCCATGCCTAGACTTCCTGACTTCCTGCAATACAGCGCCTCACTGCCCTGGGGCAGTGGGCAGTGGAACTCCTGCAATACACCGCCTCACTGCCTGGGGGCAGCAGGCAGTGCAACTCCTGCAATGCACTGCCTCACTGCCCTGGGGCAGTGGGCAGTGGAACCCTTGCAACGCACTGCCTCACTGCCTGGGGGCAGTGGGCAGTGGAACTCCTGCAACGCACTGCCTCACTGCCTGGGGGCAGTGGGCAGTGCAACTCCTGCAATGCACTGCCTAACTGCCCTGGGGCAGTGGGCAGTGGAACTCCTGCAATGCACTCCCTCACTGCCTGGGGGCAGTGGGCAGTGGAACTTTCTGCAATGCTCTGCCTCACTGCCTGGGGGCAGTGGGCAGTGGAACTTTTGCAATGCTCTGCCTCACTGCCCTAGGGCAGTGGGCAGTGGAATTTCTGCAATGCACGGCCTCACTGCCCTGTGGGCAGCGGGCAGTGGAACTCCTGCAATGCACTGCCTCACTGCCTGGGGGCAGTGGGCAGTGCAACTCCTGCAATGCCCTACCCCACCGCGTGGGGGCAGTGGGAGGTGCAACTTCTGCAATGCACGGCCTCACTGCCCTGGGGCAGTGGGCGGTGCAACTCCTGCAATGCACTGCCTCACTGCCTGGGGGCAGTGGACAGTGCAACTCCTGCAACGCACTGCCTCACTGCCTGGGGGCAGTGGACAGTGCAACTCCTGCAATGCACTGCCTCACTGCCCGGGGGCAGTGGGCAGTGGAACTCCTGCAATGCACTGCCTCACTGCCTGGGGGCAGTGGGCAGTGCAACTCCTGCAATGCACTGCCTCACCGCCCTGGGGCAGTGGGCAGTGGAACTCCTGCAATGCACTGCCTCACTGCCTGGGGGCAGTGGGCAGTGGAACTCCCGCAATGCACTGCCTCACTGCCCTGGAGCAGTGGGCAGTTCAACTCTTGCAATGCACTGCCTCGCTGCCTAGGGGCAGTGGGCAGTGCAACTCCTGCAATGCACTGCCTCACTGCCCTGGTGCAGTGGGCAGTGGAACCCCTGCATTGCACTACCCCACTGCCTGGGGGCAGTGGGCAGTGCAACTTCTGCAATGCACTGCCTCACTGCCCTGGGGCAGTTGGCAGTGCAACTCCCGCAATGCACTGCCTCACTGCCTGGGGGCAGTGGGCAGTGGAACCCCCGCAATGCACTGCCTCACTGCCTGGGGGCAGTGGGCAGTGCAACTCCTGCAATGCACTGCCTCACTGCCTGGGGGCAGTGGAGAGTGCAACTCCTGCAGTGCACTGCCGCACTGCCTGGGGGCAGAGGGCAGTGGACCTCCTGCAATGCACTGCCTCACTGCCCTAGGGCAGTGGGCAGTGGAACTCCCGCAATGCACTGCCTCACTGTCTGGGGGCAGTGGGCAGTGGAACTCCCGCAATGCACTGCCTCACTGCCCTGGAGCAGTTGGCAGTGGAACTCCCGCAATGCACTGCCTCACTGCCTGGGGGCGGTGGACAGTGCAGCTTCTGCAATGCACTGCCTCACTGCCCCGGGGCAGTGGGCAGTGGAACTCCCGCAATGCACTGCCCGACTGCCTGGGGGCAGTGGACAGTGCAACTTCTGCAATGCATTGCGTCACTGCCTGGGGGCAGTGGGCAGTGCAACTCCTGCAATACACTGCCTCACTGCCTGGGGGCAGCAGGCAGTGCAACTCCTGCAATGCACTACCCCACTGCCTGGGGGCAGTGGGCAGTGGAACTCCTGCAATGCACTGCCTCACTGCCTGGGGGCAGCAGGCAGTGCAACTCCTGCAATGCACTGCCTCACTGCCCTGGAGCAGTTGGCAGTGCAACTCCCGCAATGCACTGCCTCACTGCCCTGGGGCAGTGGGCAGTGGAACTCCTGCAGTGCACTACCCCACTGCCTTGGGGCAGTGGGCAGTGCAACTTCTGCAATGCACTGCCTCACTGCCCTGGGGCAGTTGGCAGTGCAACTCCTGCAATGCACTGCCTCACTGCCTGGGGCCAGTGGGCAGTGGAACTCCTGCAATGCACCGCCTCACTGCCTGGGGGCAGTGGACAGTGCAACTCCCGCAATGCACTGCCTCACTGCCTGGCGGCGGTGGACAGTGCAGCTTCTGCAATGCACTGCCTCACTGCCTGGGGGCAGCAGGCAGTTCAACTCCTGCAATGCACTGCCTCACTGCCTGGGGGCAGTGGGCAGTGCAACTCCTGCAATGCACTGCCTCACTGCCCTGGGGCAGTAGGCAGGGGAACTCCTGCAATGCACTGCCTCACTGCCTGGGAGCAGTGGGCAGTGCAACTCCTGCAATGCACTGCTTCACTGCCTGGGGGCAGTGGACAGTGCAACTCCTGCAATGCACTGCCTCACTGCCCGGGGGCAGTGGGCAGTGCAACTCCTGCAACGCACTGCCTCACTGCCTGGGGGCAGTGGGCAGTGCAACTCCTGCAATGCACTGCCTCACTGCCTGGGGGCAGTGGGCAGTGTAACTCCTGCAATGCACTGCCTCACTGCCTGGGGGCAGTGGGCAGTGCAACTCCTGCAATGCACTACCCCACCGCCTGGGGGCAATGGGCAGTGCAACTTCTGCAATGCACTGCCTCACTGCCGGGGGGCAGTGGACAGTGCAACTCCTGCAATGCACTGCCTCACTGCCTGGGGGCAGTGGACAGTGCAACTCCTGCAATGCACTGCCTCACTGCCTGGGGGCAGTGGGCAGTGGAACTCCTGCAATGCACTGCCTCACTGTCTGGGGGCAGTGGGCAGTGAAACTCCCGCAATGCACTGCCTCACTGCCGTGGAGCAGTTGGCAGTGGAACTCCTGCAATGCACTGCGTCACTGCCTGGGGGCAGTGGGCAGTGGAACCCCTGCAATCCAGTGCCTCACTACCTGGGGGCAGCGGGCAGTGGAACTCCTGCAATGCACTGCCTCACTGCCTGGGGGCAGTGGGCAGTGCAACTCCTGCAATCCAGTGCCTCACTACCTGGGGGCAGCGGGCAGCGCAACTCCTGCAATGCACTACCCCACTGCCTGGGGGCAGTTGGCAGTGCAACTCCTGCGATGCACTGCCTCACTGCCTGGGGGCAGCAGGCAGTGCAACTCCTGCAATGCACTGCCTCACTGCCTGGGGGCAGTGGGCAGTGCAATTTCTGCAATGCACTGCCTCACTGCCCTGGGGCAGTAGGCAGGGGAACTCCTGCAATGCACTGCCTCACTGCCTGGGACCAGTGGGCAGTGCAACTCCTGCAATGCACTGCTTCACTGCCTGGGGTCAGTGGACAGTGCAACTCCTGCAACGCACTACCTCACTGCCTGGGGGCAGTGGGCAGTGCAACTCTTGCAATGCACTGCCTCACTGCCCTGGGGGCAGTGGGCAGTGGAACTCTTGCAATGCACTGCCCGATTGCCTGGGGGCAGCGGGCAGTGCAACTCCTGCAACGCACTGCCTCACTGCCTGGGGGCAGTGGGCAGTGGAACTCCTGCAATGCACTGCCTCACTGATTGGGGTCAGCAGGCAGTGCAACTCCTGCAATGCACTGCCTCACTGCCTGGGGGCAGTGGCCAGTGCAACTCCTGCAATCCAATGCCTCACTGCCCTGGGGCAGTAGGCAGTGCAACTCCTGCAATGCACTGCCTCACTGCCTGGGAGCAGTGGGCAGTGCAGCTCCTGCAATGCACTGCTTCACTGCCTGGGGGCAGTGGACAGTGCAACTCCTGCAATGCACTGCCTCACTGCCCGGGGGCAGTGGGCAGTGCAACTCCTGCAATGCACTGCCTCACTGCCCTGGGGGCAGTGGGCAGTGGAACTCCTGCAATGCACTGCCTCACTGCCTGGGGGCAGTGGGCAGTGCAACTCCTGCAATGCACTGCCTCACTGCCTGGGGGCAGTGGGCAGTGGAACTTCTGCAATGCACTGCCTCACTGCCCTGGGGCAGTGGGCAGTGGAACCCCTGCATTGCACGGCCTCACTGCCTGGGGGCAGTGGGCAGTGCAACTTCTGCAATGCACTGCCTCATTGCCCTGGGGCAGTGGGCAGTGCAACTGCTGCAATGCACTGCCTCACTGCCTGGGGGCAGTGGACATTGCAACTCCTGCAACGCACTGCCCCACTGCCTGGGGGCAGTGGACAGTGCAACTCCTGCAATGCACTGCCTCACTGCCTGGGGGCAGTGGGCAGTGGAACTCCTGCAATGCACTGCCTCACTGCCTGGGGGCAGTGGGCAGCGCAACTCCTGCAATGCACTGCCTCACTGCCCTGGGGCAGTGGGCAGTGGAACTCCCGCGATGCACTGCCTCACTGTCTGGGGGCAGTGGGCAGTGGAACTCCCGCAATGCACTGCCTCACTGCCGTGGAGCAGTTGGCAGTGGAACTCCCGCAATGCACTGCCTCACTGCCTGGGGGCGGTGGACAATGCAGCTTCTGCAATGCACTGCCTCACTGCCCTGGGGCAGTGGGCAGTGGAACTCTTGCAATGCACTGCCCGACTACCTTGGGGCAGTGGACAGTGCAACTTCTGCAATGCACTGCGTCACTGCCTGGGGGCAGTGGGCAGTGCAACTCCTGCAATCCAGTGCCTCACTGCCTGGGGGCAGTGGGCAGCGCAACTCCTGCAATGCACTACCCCACTGCCTGGGGGCAGTGGGCAGTGGAACTCCTGCAATGCACTGCCTCACTGCCTGGGGGCAGCAGGCAGTGCAACTCCTGCAATGCACTGCCTCACTGCCTTGGGGCAGTGGGCAGTGCAATTTCTGCAATGCACTGCCTCACTGCCCTGGGGCAGTAGGCAGGGGAACTCCTGCAATGCACTGCCTCACTGCCCGGGAGCAGTGGGCAGTGCAACTCCTGCAATGCACTGCTTCACTGCCCTGGGGGCAGTGGACAGTGCAACTCCTGCAACGCACTGCCTCACTGCCTAGGGGCAGTGGGCAGTGCAACTCCTGCAATGCACTGCCTCACTGCCCTGGGGCAGTGGGCAGTGGAACTCCTACAATGCACTGCCTCACAGCCTGGGGGCAGTGGACAGTGCAACTCGTGCAATGCACTGCCCCATTGCCTGAGGGCGGTGGGCAGTGGACCTCCTGCAATCCACTGCCTCACTGCCCTGGGGCAGTGGGCCGTGCAACTCCTGCAATGCACTGCCTCACTGCCTGGGGGCAGTGGGCAGTGCAATTCCTGCAATGCACTGCCCCACTCCCTGGGGGCAGTGGACAGTGCATCTTTTGCATTGCACTACCTCACTGCCCTGGGGGCAGTGGGCAGTGGAACTCCTGCAATGCACTGCCCGACTTGGGGCAGTGGGCAATGCAACTCCTGCAATGCACTGCCTCACTGCCTGGGGGCAGTGGGCAGTGGAACTCCTGCAATGCACTGCCTCACTGCCTGGGGGCAGCAGGCAGTGCAACTCCTGCAATGCACTGCCTCACTGCCTGGCGGCAGTGGACAGTGCAACTCCCGCAATGCACTGCCTCACTGCCTGGGGGCAGTGGGCAGTGCAACTCGTGCAATGCACCGCCTCTCTGCCCTGGGGTAGTGGGCAGTGGAACTCCTACAATGCACTGCCTCACTGCCTGGGGGCAGTGGACAATGCAACTTTCGCAATGCACTGCGTCACTGCCTGGGGGCAGTGGGCAGTGCAACTCCTGCAATACACTACCCCATTGCCTAGGGGCAGTTGGTAGTGGAACTCCTGCAATGCACTGCCTCACTGCCTGGGGGCAGCAGGCAGTGCAACTCTTGCAATGCACTGCCTCACTGCCTGGGGGGACTGGGCAGTGCAATTTCTGCAATGCACTGCCTCACTCCCCTGGGGCCATAGGCAGGGGAACTCCCGCAATGCACTGCCCCACTGCCTGGGAGCAGTGGGCAGTGCAACTCCTGCAATGCACTGCTTCACTGCCTGGGGGCAGTGGACAGTGCAACTCCTGCAATGCACTGCCTCACTGCTTGGGGGCAGTGGGCAGTGCAGCTCCTGCAATGCACTGCCTCACTGCCCTGGGGGCAGTGGGCAGCGCAACTCCTGCAATGCACTGCCCCACTGCCTGAGGGCGGTGGGCAGTGGACCTCCTGCAATGCACTGCCTCACTGCCCTGGGGGCAGTGGGCAGTGGAACTCCTGCAATGCACTGCCTCACTGCCCTGGGGCAGTGGGCAGTGCAACTCCTGCAATGCACTGCCTCACTGCCTCGGGGCAGTGGGCAGTGCAACTCCTGCAATGCACTGCCCCACCGCCTGGGGGCAGTGGACCGTGCAACTTTTGCATTGCACAGCCTCACTGCCCTGGGGGCAGTGGGCAGTGGACCTCCGGCAACACACTGCCGCACTGCCTAGGGGCAGTGGGCAATGCAACTCCTGCACTGCACTGCCTTACTGCCCTGGAGCAGTGGGCAGTGGAACTCCTGCAATGCACTGCCTCACTGCCTGGGGGCAGTGGACAGTGCAACTCCTGCAATGCACTGCCCCACTGCCTGGGGGCAGTGGGCAGTGCAACTCCTACAATACACTGCCCCACTGCCTGGGGGCAGTGGACAGTGCAACTCCTGCGACACACTGCCCCATTGCCTGGGGGCAGTGGGCAGTGCAACTCCTGCAACACACTGCCGCACTGTCTGGGGGCAGTGGGCAGCGCAACTCCTGCATTGCAGTGCCCCACTGCCTGGGGGCAGTGGACAGTGCAACTCCTGCGACGCACTGCCCCATTGCCTGGGGGCAGTGGGCAGTTCAAATTTGCAATACACTGCCGCACCGCCTGGGGGCAGTGGACAGTGCAACTCCTGCATTGCACTGCCCCACTTCCCTGGGGCAGTGGACAGTGCAACTCCTGCAATGCACTGCCCCACTGCCTGGGGGCAGTGGGCAGTGCAACTCCTACAATACACTGCCCCACTGCCTGGGGGCAGTGGACAGTGCAACTCCTGCGACGCACTGCCCCATTGCCTGGGGGCAGTGGGCAGTGCAACTCCTGCAACACACTGCCGCACTGTCTGGGGGCAGTGGGCAGCGCAACTCCTGCAATGCACTGCCTCACTGCCTGGGAGCAGTGGACAGTGCAACCTCTGCATTGCACTGCCTCACTGCCCTGGGGGCAGTGGGCAGTTCAACTTCTGCAATACACTGCCGCACCGCCTGGGGGCAGTGGGCAGTGCATCTCCTGCAATGCACTGCCTCACTCCCTGGGGGCAGTGGGCAGTGCAACTCGTGCAATGGGTGTTCGGAGTGTCCTGCAGGGCCTGTGGGGAGGTAGAACCGGGCACACCGGCCTGGGGGGATGGGGACTCCTGCCCAGGGGGTGGTTGGAGTGTCCTGCAGGGCCTGCGGGGATGTACTACCCGGCGCACCGGCCTGGGGGGATGGGGAGTCCACCCCAGGGGGTGGTCGGGGCATCCTTCTGGGCCTATGGGGGGCCATCATCTTCGGAGAACCGGGCGCACCGGCCTGGGGGGGGACGGGGAGTCCAGCCCAGGGGGTGGTCGGAGCCTCCTGCAAGGCCCATGGGGAGCCAGCATCTTCTAAGAACCGGGCGCACCGGCCTGGGGGGGACGGGGGGTCCTGCCCAGGGGGTGGCCGGAGTATTCTTCAGGGCCCATGGGGAGGCGTCATCTTTGGAGAACCGGGCGCACCAGCCTGGGGGGGACGGGGAGTCCAGCCCAGGGGGTGTTCGGAGCCTCCTGCAAGGCCCACGCGGAGCCATCCTCTTCTAATAACCGGGCGCACCGGCCTGGGGGGGACGGGGAGTCCAGCCCAGGGGGTGGTCGGAGTATCCAGCAGGGCCCATGGGGAGGCATCATCCTTCAAAAACCGGGCGCACCGGCCTGGGGGGGACAGGGAGTCCAGCCCAGGGGGTGGTCGGGGCATCCTTCAAGGCCTATGGGGGGCCATCTGCTTCGGAGAACCGGGCGCACTGGCCTGGGGGGGACGGGGAGTCCAGCCCAGGGGGTGTTCGGAGCCTCCTGCAAGGTCCGTGGGGAGCCATCATCCTTCAAGAACCGGGCGCACCGGCCTGGGGGGGACGGGGAGTCCAGCCCAGGGGGTGGTCGGAGTATCCTGCAGGGCCCATGGGGAGGCATCATCCTTCAAAAACCGGGCGCACCGGCCTGGGGGGGACGGGGAGTCCAGCCCAGGGGGTGGTCGGGGCATCCTTCAAGGCCAATGGGGGGCCATCTGCTTCGGAGAACCGGGCGCACCAGCCTGGGGGGGACGGGGAGTCCAGCCCAGGGGGTGTTCGGAGCCTCCTGCCAGGCCAATGGGGGGCCATTATCTTCGGAGAACCGGGCGCACCGGCCTAGGGGGACGGGGAGTCCAGCCCAGGGGGTGTTCGGAGCCTCCTGCAAGGCCCGTGGGGAGCCATCATCCTTCATGAACCGGGCGCACCGGCCTGGGGGGGACGGGGAGTCCAGCCCAGGGGGTGGTCGGGGCATCCTTCAAGGCCAATGGGGGGCCATCTGCTTCGGAGAACCGGGCGCACTGGCCTGGGGGGGACGGGGAGTCCTGCCCAGGGGGTGTTCGGAGCCTCCTGCCAGGCCAATGGGGGGCCATTATCTTCGGAGAACCGGGCGCACCGGCCTGGGGGGACGGGGAGTTCTGCCCAGGGGGTGTTCGGAGCCTCCTGCAAGGCCCGTGGGGAGCCATCATCCTTCATGAACCGGGCGCACCGGCCTGGGGGGGACGGGGAGTCCAGCCCAGGGGGTGTTCGGAGCCTCCTGCCAGGCCAATGGGGGGCCATCTGCTTCGGAGAACCGGGCGCACCAGCCTGGGGGGGACGGGGAGTCCTGCCCAGGGGGTGTTCGGAGCCTCCTGCAAGGCCTATGGGGGGCCATCTTTGTCAGAGAACCGGGCGCACCGGCCTGGGGGGGGACGGGGAGTCCTGCCCAGGGGGTGTTCGGAGCCTCCTGCCAGGTCAAGGGGGGGCGATCTCCTTCAGAGAACCGGGCGCACCGGCCCGGGGGGCACAGGGAGTCCCGCCCAGGGGGTGTTGGGAGCCTCCTGCAAGGCCGATGGGGGGGCCACCGTCTCCAGAGAACCGGGCGCACCAGCCTGGGGGGGACGGGAAGTCCTGCCCAGGGGGTGTTCGGAGCCTCCGGCAAGACCCGTGGGGAGCCACCTTCCTTCAAGGCCCCTTACCCTTAGTCCCATTACGCTAGGCAGCAAGGCAGTAGGGCAGCAGTACCGGGGGTTATAACCCCGGGGTAGCAGTATCAGGGACTCAACGTGAGTCCTCTTAACCACGAACAACCCCATATACCGCCGGGGCTTAACTCCCGAACGTAACGGTATTTGGGGCCCCCGTGGGCCTTATTAGCCCACGGAGTGTACTGAGGCGTGGCTACCAGCACTTAAAGTCTGGCCTCCCATACCCATTTCTGGGCTCGCCTCAGTACGGCCGGTCGGGTCCGGCTCTGGGGGCTGCGCACTAAACTGGCACCGGGAGAGGGCCATTTACCCGGTTTAGCATTATTTACGGCGGTAGGCACTAATCATTACATTAGGGAATTACTGAGCGCATTTGTTTACCCCGCAGACATGCCCCTCCAGTGGTGCGCTCACCTTTGGGGCTGCCTTTGGGGGATCGGGGGCTGTTACCCCTCCCGGACGCCCTCCCTGGTGTTGGCGCCGGGGTGGTGGCCGGGGGGCCTTATACCGTACCTCAAAGGATGTCGGATACCGATACCGGGGCGTCCAGCCGGACGGGGACAGGGATGGCTCCATCAGTAACTTGACAGTCAAATAAATCCCACCATTCCTCAAATCCACAATCCACTTTCCAATCCACTTACAATTCAAAAACTGCGGTCGTTGGGCCTGGAGCGTATAAGGGCAGCGTGGCCACGAACCGCTCCACCAGCGGGGCCACGCTGCCCTTCCGGCACTGTGCTGGCAGCCGCTCTCTGGACGGCCCCTCAGGCTTATAATCGCAGGGCGGGGGGTCATAGTTGAGGCCCCCCGCGCATGTCTGAGGCCACAGGCCCTCCTGGCGCTGTGGTGCCGCTCTTCTCTCTCTGCCTACAACAAATAAAGGAAAAACCCGAAGGGAATGTACCCTTCGTGAACCGGCCGTTTGAATCCGAGATTCACGGTACCGTGAATTTCACCCAATTTTGCTGTGTTTTGCTCGTAACTTGGTGCTATCGTGTGCTTTTGTCGTGCTACCTTCGCCCAAAGTAAGATGCAACAAATAGGTGCAATTTAGAGGTTTAAAGTCCCCGCATGGTTTAACACATTTGGTGAGATTCGCGTGAATGTGAAATTCACGCACCTAAATTCACGCAGAAATTCACGGTAGATTCACAGATTCACGAGAATGTGAAATTCGCACGAATTTCGTACGAAATTCGTACGAATTTCGTACGAATTTACCCTCCTTTCCACTCTTTCGCTTTGTTACAGCTCTCAAAGCCTTCGCGTTCTTCTCTTTTAATCATGTCCCAGCAGACTATGTCCCAACTCGCAAGCCTGGCCTCGCGCCCCGACCCCGTAGCCGACACCCTCGCCCACTACCAAGCCCTCCCCGTCGCCCACCATCAATTGGAGGAGGCGACGTACGAGTCGGGGGCACTTGGGGTGGATGACATCGTGGGCTGGGCAGCCTCCCTCGACCCCTCCCCCGATGTCATCCACATCGACATGCGCAGCCCCACCCGCAACAGCTACCTCGGGGGGAGGGGATGGGCCACAACCCTGTGGAGGGAACTGCGCCGCCAACTCCCCTCCCTCAAATTTCTCCATCTAACCCCTCTTCCCTCCAGTGTTGACCAGCTCCTCAACTCGATGAGGACTAACCCTGTGGGGAAGCCTAAGGACGCCCACGTCCGGGTGTACCCCACCACTAACCTCGTCCACACCCCCCCCCCACTGCGATATGGTGTGCCTGCAGAATCTTGCTGCAGGTGCACCAGCAGACCACTCTTTTTTCCCCTTTTCTTGGCACCTTGCCAACCCCCGGTGGTGGGATGATTTGGGCATCGCCCCTTTCCATCCCACCATCCCCCCCCAGGTGCACGTCCCCGACGTCACCCACCCCACCTTCTATAGCACAACTTCCCTTTACCCTCCGGACCACCTGTCCTTTCTAACCACCACGAATGTTATCCTCCCCCCCCCCACCCCCAAGCATGGGCAGTTTGACCGACATGTGGGGCACTCCCCCCCCACTGTGCGAAATTTTCTGCAGCACTGTTTGTACATTATTTGGGGTACGCTATGCCCCCTGACCTGTTTGCGATATTTTCTGCGGAACTGTTTGTATTTTATTTGGGGTATGCTATGCCCCCTGACGTGTTACACTGCTGGCTGAGTGTCAGCCGGAATGACAACCACTGGACTGGGTGTGTGATAACCCATGAGCACCATGCTGAGCTTGCTTTGTGAGGGTCAACGAGGGCAGAAGGATGAGGCTTCGGCAGAAATTCTGTGACAGTCATGTGAAATTCGTACGAAATTCACATTTTCAGAATATTCACACAATTCTATTCACGTGAAATTCGTACGAAATTCGTACAAAATTCGTACGAATTTCGTGCGAATTTATGTGAATTTCTTCAAATTGCATGCGAATCACAGTAGGGGGAGGGGGATGGTAGAAACCTTGCGATGACTGCCTCCCCATTCAACAGGTCTTGTATCTCACACCATGCCGCGGCCCAAGGAGCCATTCCATCTGCTAGCGGATCGTACACGACGGCGGCGCCTACAAGAGCTCCAGGAGGTTGTTACCAAGGAGCTTGCAGCACCCTACACCGTCAAGTACCTGCCCGACACGGGGCAAATAGTGCTTACCCCCGAAACAAGAGTTGTAGCCACCGTCCAGCCTGAGCCCACCCAGGAGGAGAGGTTGATTATGGCCGTCTGGAGGATCCGGTCATTGCACCTCTCTAGGACGGAGTCCCGGTACCTAGTGGGGAGCATGACGTACGGTGTGGTATGGGACCAGGTGTACGGCATGCTTCGGCAGCTAGCGTTGCCGGAGTCCCGGGCGTTCACCGCCTATACAGGAGACGACACGGCCATCAATGGTGCGGCCTGCTACCTACCTGACCGCATCGGCCACCTATTCAAGTGTCGACCACCCCCACCCTCGGCCATCATGCAGCCCGGGGACCGACGGCTGCATTGGTTGCCTATTGCGGTGGACGGTACATCGAGGCATGAGGCCTCGTACGTCCATTGCACGCTTGGTGGCACCGCCAGCCCCAACCAACTATCTAGTTGGTGGCTACTAGGGGGCAGTGAAAAGTGGGAGACCCTCTACGCGGCCTCCCAGGAAATTGATTTTGATGATGAGTTGCGCAAGGCTGCAACCGTAAGTTTTAAGGATACGGCAGGGAACGATAGGCAGTCCCTTTTTTTTCTGTGTGCAGATGGTAAAGCACAGGTGCTCATGGCGGGCTGCCAAAACTGGAAGGCAGAATCCCCTGGTGCCACTGTGTGTTGGGTCTGCATGCGTAACCGTGCTCTGTGCCTTGCTACCTTTGGCAAAGCAAGTGCGATAGACGGCAACTGGGAACCGGCCGTTGCCATAAATGCTATATATAGGACCATTACGAGTGATAGGCGAGTGCCTGATTATGGCCTCCATGGGGTCCTTCGTGTCCTGTTGTGTGCAGTCAACGGGACACGGGACCTAGTTGTACAATTGACAGGGAAGGCACCGGCCACTGTGGCACGCACCATGCTGCAACCGGTTCTAGATGAGGCACGGCTTGCTGCACGAACTTGCACCCGTGCCTCATTAAAAAAAAAAATAATGACAAGGCAAACAGCAAGGGGAAGGTGAGGATGGAGTGTGCTGCTGCCATCCATTTCATGCGGAATAGGGGTTGGGAGAAGATAATAGATGCTTGCCTAGAGCAGCCTAGTGTGAGGCAGCATCAAGTAGGGGGAAAAAGTTGGGAGTCGGTGTGCAAAACGTGGTGGGAGAATTTTGCAAGCATGTGTGTATACGCGTGGCGTTCCGCATGGTTCTCCGGGGCCGACTTGGGGCGGCTCCGGAACCATAGCATAGCCATGGGCGCTGCCCACAATGAGCTCCAGTGGGGCAAACTTCTGTGGACGCATCTTTGGATCGACCACATGTATTATTTTGCAAAGAAGTGGAGAATCTTGTCAAAGTTCTCCTGCTTTGCCATGGAGGGAAGTCACCGGAGGCTGAAGCGCATGTTGCGCAACAACGGGAGCCTAAGCCTCCTCCGGGGGAGACTAGGGGTGCAAGTGGTTGTGGACAACCACACCATTGACGATAGCCTTTGGTTGCATGGGTGGGATGCGACCAAAAGGGCTCAACATGGGCAAGGGCCCATAAGTGTACAAACGTATGCAAGCCGCACAAGAAGACGGCTTCTAACCGACATGCAGCACCTTCAGACTCTACAGCGGCGGTTCCGGTGCCGCAAGAGACGGACATGAGATCACCTTACAAACCCAGACCATTGTTGCCTGTGACCGGGGTGCATGCTGGGGGGCTTACTAGGGGTGTGAGGACAAATCAGGGGGTGCACACCGGTAACGTTTGTGTAAATTCACGTGAATTCACGTGAAATTCGTACGAAATTCGTACGAAATTCGTGCGAATTTCGTACGAATTCACGTGAATTCACGGCTGTGAATCGCCTACAGGCTTGCCGGGTTCCGGCACCTCTCGTTTTGGGCACGGTTCGGACATGATGGATGCTTTTGGGGCGGGACTTTCATTGGATGATGCGTAACAAAGCTAGGGGAGGAATTTTGGCCCCCCAAAGCCCTTGGAATGAACCAAGAATATGGCATTTTCCCCCAAAAACCTCAAAATTTGGGTAAATTCACGTGAAATTCACGCAATTATTCAAACGGCCACTTAACGGCCGTTCACGAAGGGTACAAAGGCGCTAACAGGCCCGAAGGCTCCTGCATGAGGCTATGCACCCCTACAGGCAGTCGCGCAAATAACAGGGAGGAAAGAACAGGAGCAAACAGAACCAGAACAAGAAATCACCGGCCCCGGCGCAGGCCGTCCCGTGGGGGTCCCGTAGTCTCTCTAAAACTCACACCCACTCACACACCCATCATACCCCTGTTGGCCCTGCAGCGCCACTGAAGCCCCTGCATGGGGGCCTCCTCGGTGTGGCTGATACCCTCACGCGGCCGGCCGCCGATGCGGGGCCCTGGGGGCGCGCCGCACGGGCGCTGCCAGCCTGCAAGAGGAGTAGGGTCAAGGAGGGTTTTGGGATAGGTGAGGCAGCAGGGGGCGAGGAGAGGAGGCAGCGCTGGGGGGAGGGGCCGACGGGGCGCGCGCAGGGGCGGCAGTGGGGGGGCTGGGGCAGGAGCGCGGGGAGGGGCGCATGTCTGGGCTTCGGTGTGGGCCCGGTGCGTGGGCGGGCGTGCAGGGGGAAGAGAGGAGGGGGAGGCTAGGTCAGCCGTCCTCTACTGGGGGTCGCTGACCGTTCCCAGGGCCGAGGCGGCCGGTACTAGGGGCCGCGGGGTCCCTGGAGATGGCGCTTGGCACTGGGACGTGCGCGCACCCGACACTGTTAGTACACCGCCTATTGGCAGTGCCCGGGCCCTGTCGTCCGGGGCTTCGCACCCGGCACCCAGCCCGTGGGTAGAGCTGGGGAGTACTCAGGGTGTGGTGTGGTGTGGTGTGCCGAAGGCGCTGTTACCAAAAGGCAAAAGGCCGGGATGTCTACCCACGGGTAAAGGTAAACGGGCTGGGCTGTGTGTGTCGTGTGCGCGCTGTGTGTAAGTGTGTTGTGGCATAGCCGGACCAGTGCACTCTCGCACTTGGCCGACACTGCCTTGCCGACGCCCGCGCGCAGTCACACAGGGTCTCATTTGCCCACTGCACCCTGCGTGCCGCGCTGCACCACCAGTGCCTTCTGTGTGGTGCCGCTCTGCTTGGTGCTCGGCACCACACTGCACTGTGTGCGCCCCGCTGCACTGTTGTTGTGGGCAGGGGGCAGTGGGCAGTGTAGCGCACTGCCAGGCAGCCTGGGGGCTGTGGGCAGTGGAAATCGTGCTTCGCACTGCCGCATTGCCTGAGGGCAGTGGGGAGTGGTACTCCCGCCGCTCACTGCCCCCCTCCCTTGGGGCAGTGGGCCGGGCATCTCCTGCAATACACTGCCGCCCTGCCTGGGCCAGTGGGCAGTGGTACTCCTGCGACACACTGCGCCACTGCCTGGGGGCAGTGGGCAGTGGAACTCCTGTAATGCACTGCCTCACTGCCTGGGGGCAGTGGGCAGTGGGACTTTTGCAATGCGCTGCTCCACTGCCTGGGGGCAGGGGGCAGTGGATCTCCTGCAATGCACTGCCTCACTGCCCGGGGGAAGCGGGCAGATGAACTCCTGCAATAGACTGCCCCACTGCCTGGGGGCAGTGGGCAGTGGACCTTCCGCAATGCACTGCCTCACTACCTGGGAGCAGTGGGCAGTGGAACTCCTGCAATGCACTGCCTCACTGCCTGGGGGCAGTGGGCAGTGGAACTCCTGCTATACACTGCCTCACCGCCTGGGGGCAGTGGGCAGTGGACCTCCTGCATTACACTACCTCCATGCCCGGGGGCAACGGGCAGCGGACCTCCTGCAATGCACTGCCCCACTGCCTGGGGGCAGTGGGCAGTGGAACTCCTGCAATGCACTGCCTCACTGCCTGGGGGCAGCAGGCAGTGCAACTCCTGCAATGCACTGCCCCACTGCCTGGGGGCAGTGGGCAGTGCACCTCCTGCAATCCACTGCCTCACTGCCTGGGGCAGTGGGCAGTGCAATTCCTGCAATGCACTGCCTCACTGCCCGGGGGCAGTGGGCAGTGCAACTCCTGCAATACACTGCCCCACTGCCTTGGGGCAGTGGGAAGTGGACCTCCTGCAATACACCGCCTCACTGCCTGGGGGCAGTGGGCAGTGGACCTCCTGCAATACACTGCCTCACTGCCTGGGGGCAGTGGGCAGTGGACCTCCTGCAATGCACTGCTCCACTGCCTGGGGGCAGTGGTCAGTGGACCTCCTGCAACACACTGCCTCACTGCCTTGCCTCACTGCCTGGGGGCAGTGGGCAGTGGACCTCCTTCAATGCACTGCCCCACTGCCTGGGGGCAGTGGGCAGTGGAACTCCTGCAATACACTGCCTCACTGCCTGGGGGCAGTGGGCAGTGGAACTCCTGCAATACACTGCCTCACTGCCTGGGGGCAGTGGGCAGTGCAACTCCTACAATGCACTGCCTCACTGCCTGGGGGCAGTGGGCAGCGCAACCCCTGCAATGCCCTCTCTCACTGCCTGGGGGCAGTGGGCAGTGGAACTCCTGCAATGCTCTGCTCCACTGCCTGGGGGCAGTGGGCAGCGCAACTCCTGCCATACACTGCCGCACTGCCTGGGGGCAGTGGGCAGTGCAACTTGTGCAATGCACTGCCTCACTGCCCTCGGGCAGTAGGCAGTGCAACTCCTGCAATGCACTGTAGCTGCAATGGACACCGTGACTCCCGCAGTACACCGCCTCACTGCCCGGGAGCAGTGAGCAGTGCAACTCCTGCGACGCACTGCCTCACTGCCTGGGGGCAGTGGGCAGTGGAACTCCTGCAATGCACTGCCTCACTGGCTGGGGGCGGCAGTGGGGGGGCTGGGGCAGGAGCGCGGGGAGGGGCGCATGTCTGGGCTTCGGTGTGGGCCCGGTGCGTGGGCGGGCGTGCAGGGGGAAGAGAGGAGGGGGAGGCTAGGTCAGCCGTCCTCTACTGGGGGTCGCTGACCGTTCCCAGGGCCGAGGCGGCCGGTACTAGGGGCCGCGGGGTCCCTGGGGATGGCGCTTGGCACTGGGACGTGCGCGCACCCGACACTGTTAGTACACCGCCTATTGGCAGTGCCCGGGCCCTGTCGTCCGGGGCTTCGCACCCGGCACCCAGCCCGTGGGTAGAGCTGGGGAGTACTCAGGGTGTGGTGTGGTGTGGTGTGGTGTGGTGTGGTGTGGTGTGGTGTGGTGTGGTGTGGTGTGGTGTGGTGTGGTGTGGTGTGGTGTCGGGGGGGGGGGGGGGGTATGGCGATGGGTGCCGGTGTGTCGGTATGGGTTCCGGTACGGGCCCGGGTGTAGCCCGGGTGTACCGTTGCATGTATCGCCGCTGCCAACGTCCAATGAATCTGCCGGGATTGGGTTGCCCAGGTCATGCACTCCTTCCACAGCAGTGTCATCACCTCTGGGCACTCAGGTCTCTGCAGGTTCGTGCTTTTCTGAGTTGTGATGACAACGCTTTGGAGGGGAGAGCCTGGTAGCCCTCCTGATGCAGATTCATCCTCCAGCAGCAGCCAGTCCTCCAGTTCGTCAAGTGACTCATCCAGCTCTGAGGATGAGGCTGAAATGGAACGCATTTTGGGAAAATGCTTAAAAAAACGTGTAAAGCACTGTTCACATTGTTTTTTGGGTTGCAGCAATGACCTACGTCCAGTGCTTCGTCTTGTGTCTCAGAGAGGAGGGACCCAGGGCTGTGACTGCACTGTACTTTGGTTGGCCGTCATTTCGTGATCGTCATTTCGTCGTCTAGGGGGGGGTGGCTGGGGGGGGGGGGGGCGGCCCCCCCCCATTATATTCATCCCTGCGAGACACCCAAGGCCATAGCCGTTTTTTGCCTGTGAAAGGGCCCGGCGTCAAAGGACTGTGTCCCGAAGGAAAGGTGGTGGCCTGGCATGTGGCTCGGCACGTGGCGTTGGCGGAAAGCAGGCGGGCCCCAGCTGCCACCGCTGCCAACAGGGAGAAGCTGCGTGCAGTATGGTCGGTCCGGGCGTTGCACCCAGGAAGCATGGAATGGCCTCCTCCTTGGCATACATTGCCACGCCTCCTTTCTGAAACACACTGGTGAAAGATACAGCAGCTGGCGTGCTCAAGCCTCGTCTTGCAGCGCAACCGAAGTTACACCCCTCGCTGCGCCGACTCACCCTTTCTTCTGCTCCGTTCTTCTACCCCCCTCTCACCCGTCCCGATCCTTGACAGTCTTGCCGCCTGTTTGATTCCTCCGCACTCTGGGATCCAGAGACGTCAGGGGTTACGTCGCCTTTTTGACTCCTCTCCGCTCTGGGGACCCCGAGAGCAACGGCCACCCACACAGCAATCCAAGCCAGACGCGAGCACAGACCAAGGACCCGTCCTGGGCATGGGGCCAAGATTCTTGACCCAAGGTGGGCCTCATGGCACGCCTCATGGCTCATCCATGTCCCGTGGGACTGAGCAGCTGCACTGTCAGAACGTGCTGTCCCGCTGTTCGCTTCAAAAGTCCCCTTTTATGCCCAGCTATGCCCTGGTGTAAGCTACAACGGGCTCTGGGTGAGGTACAGAACAGTTGTCCGCTGCCCTGGGGCGATCCCCGCTCTTTGACCTGGAGTATTTTGATTGTGACCAACCCACACTCAGCATGGCAACCACATTGACTCTCATCCGGTATGAATGTAAGGCGCCCATGTGTACAAAGACTGAATGCTCGAACATTGTGGACAGTCTTCACACCGGCTTGCATAGGACCCCTGCAAGGCATCTGCAGTACCCTAGACCCAGTGGCTGTGGGGGAGCTTTTGTTTATGAGCAAGTAAATGCAGGTGCTGCGCTTATGTGAATGTCATGTCAAGTGTAATATACAGAACCAAGAAAGTGATGAAGTGCGTTGAGAAATTTGTGCTTGTCTACTTGGTCTCTCAAACGACCTTTTTTTCTGTTGTTGGGAAGAATGGAAAAATTCAAACAGTAGCACGAGGCAAGAGGATTGGATGGGTAGTTGGTGTTCTATCATTGGTGTAGTGGTTCACTGCTTGTGTCCCCAATGTCCTGCTTTTGTGCAGCCCAGGGAACGGACAGTGGCCTGGTGAGCAGGCAGATGAGCTTGTAGTTGGCGTCTGCTTCTAGGCCATGGTAGTGTTTCATCCTAGCCCAACAATTATTCCACAATCTGAGCGTCTCCAACAATTTGTTTATTTGAGTTTGTTGTCGCCAAACTTGTGGAAAAGGGCCAAAACTACTTAGTCGAACCAAGTGGCCACCCCGAAAACCACCCTTTGGCTATCTAAATCTCGGCCCGCGAACCCAAAAAAATGGAGCTAGAGCCCTGAAATTTGATGTAAAAAATTTTTACCCAACTTTTTTTTAACTTTCACATGTGTAGGACGAAAAATGAAGAAAATTTGGGACGAAAAACAATAGTCAGAACAGGGTAAATACTGTGGAGAAGCGGGCATTTTGGTGGGAGATGGGGGAAATCGGGGGTAAAAATAAGAAGTATTTTGTGATGGATAGGGTAGGAGGGGAAATTGAGGTGCACAATTGAAAACATTTGTAAAAGAACACAAGCAGCTAATAATCAAGGACAATGCAGGAACCCCCGCCGGTGAAATAGGCAAGCAGAGCAGAGGGCCAAAGGCAGTGGTGAACATTCTCCATGATGTCTCTCAAATGATGTAATAGTTCTGCTTAGTGACTGTGGTGAGCAGCTCAAGGAGTGCTCCGTTAAACTAACGAAAAGCATGGTACCATTGGAGACCAGTAACATCCGATCTAGATGCTATTGAAATTTAGATAGCGGTATAAACAAAGAGACCGGTCCTGTCGTCGAATCCTATCGAAATTTTGATAGGATTTTCAATCTAAGAACAACAGAATCATGCAGGTCAATCAAAAATTCGATTACCGAAGCAAACAAGCCGTGCCCGTACACGCACTGGGAACACGCGGTTCTATTGAAAATTCATCAGTGAGCAAGCAGTAACACATCTCGAGAAGAGATGAAGGAAAAAATCGAAAACTCAGTTGAATAAGAAAAACAGCAGTTGTCGTCAATTACTTCTTGGAAGCAGCCCGACTGGGATGCGAATCCTTGTGGGGTGAACCCTTCTTCTTGGGTTGCTCAGTGGCAGCCTTCGTCAACTTGGCCTGGATATCAGCAAAGGCAGTCTTCTTCTTCTCTTTTTCCTTCTGTGATGCTTCCTTCTTACCTTTCGCTGCTGCTTGAGTATTTGCCGACACAAAACTTTGCAGTGCCGGCGCACTGTGGGCAAGGCATTCTCTTGGTAACTATTGTGGAACAAAGGAAATATTGTACCCTTTATGAACCGTACTTTTGAATGGAGAGTGGTTATCACAACAATTTTGTCTGTTTTGAGCATTGTGCCTTGCCAGTGTGCCCATGTAACCTACATCCTACACCCAAAAATGAGGAAAATTAATGCGGTGCGAATGACCCTAAAGCTAATTTCCTGTACCCTGTGGCGCATGCGACGCGCGCGCAGTAGAAGCTCCCAAGGGCTGCAGCAGCTAAGGGGGAACGTTAGCGCGCCGGGCGCGCGCCGGGCATCTTTTTGGACCCGTGCCCCACCGGTGACCTTTTAGGGGGTGCACTAAGGCGGCGCACTTAGGGGGCGCCTCAAGCGCAGTGCGCGCGCAGTGCAACTATTTGGGCGTCTGGCCGTACTGGAGACCCATACTTTGAGATACTAGGGGCCCCTAGGGGCATCATGGTGACCCCTAGCGGAGGTTTTGAGTTCTGATTTTGTCCCCCTTTGTTGGGGACCCCCGAGAATGCAGGGGTGATGTAGCATTTCCGCCCTCTTTTGGGCCCCAACCGTCCGGTGCTATTGAGGAAACCGGGACAATCTTTGAATCCACGCTTCGTTGCGTGGTGCATCATGGTGACCCCCGGCATAGGTTTTGACTTCCGATTTTGTTCCCTTTGTTGGGGACCCCCGAGAATGCAGGGGTGATGTAGCATTTCCGCCCTCTTTTGGGCCCCAACCGTCCGGTGCTATTGAGGAAACCGGGACAATCTTTGAATCCACGCTTTGTTGCGTGGTGCATCATGGTGACCCCCGGTGTAGGTTTTGAGTTTTGATTTTGTTCCCTTTGTTGGGGACCCCCGAGAATGCAGGGGTGATGTAGATGTAGCCAATTCGCCGAGACCGGCACCTGAAGATCCCTCCTCGAGCTTTAATACCCCGGCTCGAGAAGGACCATGGGAGCATGTCCCGCCTCACGTTTGGACTGACCAAAGCAACTCGGCCGCCACGCAAGATGAGGCAGAGGATGAGGCGGATGTGTGTTTTGTGTTGCCAAAGGCGCTCCACCGTCGCAGTTTGTGATGAGTGTAAGGAGCACTATTGTAATGAATGTATTGACACCCACACTTGTGGGACCAATGTTGTTTGTTAATTACACTACAATTGACAGTTGGAGTGGTTGAAGTCACAGATATTGCTTTATTTTGCCACGTGCTTTGTAGGGAAGGTGTGCAGTGCAATGTGGTCTACTTGGGGGGCTTCTCCATGGGAGGGTAAATCTGGGGCTGAAGTCGGGATAGTTAATACAAAAGTAGCGCGCCGGGCGCGCGCCGGGCAAACATTCTCCCTAAACCACCACGGCCATGCCCAAAGCCCCAAAGATGACCTGATACATCATGGATGCATCTTAGACACTGTATCTTGGGTGTGCAGCATTGATGCATATACATCCCCATCGTCATCCATTACTTGATTACAAAATGCATTTTCACAGTCATGTCATTCCTCTCCCGGTCATTGGCGCACCACAATTCTACGGTACGCACTTCTGCGGATGCCGGGCTGTCACAATTGTACGCTAAGATTCAAGTCCATTGATCAAGGGGTGCTTGGGTCAGGTAGTGGACAGCCACCTCTGACCCATGACCACGAGACATGAAACAGGTAAATCTGATGGGTATTGATTGTGTCACAACGGAGGAATTCTACTTAAAGTATGGGACAGAGGGATTGCTGTCTTGCAAAGCCCTACTTCAATATATATCTCTTCTCTCTTCAGCAAAGTATCATAAGTGGAGCAGGACCAAGCGGAGCCCGGTGATGAGGTTTGATTTTTTGAAAACCTCATCACCGGGCTCCGCCTAGTCCTGCTACACTGATGTGAGTGATAGATAGATCAAGCCGGCAGCGTGGTCAAACTAAATGGCGACGCGCTACCCCACTGTGTGGGGGAGAGGCGGCATGGTGCTGGTATGCCTAGCACAATCCAACACAGCCAGCAGCACTGTGATTTTGCTTAGACGGTAGACGGAGATGTGGTCAGGTGGCAGGTGAGCAATTTGCGCACAATACACACAAGAGACATGGACGGTCTAGTAATATGCGCCGTGGACCGGCAATGGTCATTGTCGCGGGTTCGAATCCTGGTTCCCCCGCACGTCCAGGGGCCAGTTGGTAACGCCCCAACCACTGCCCCCTTCAACATCCAGCACAACATTGGTACCGCCGGTGGATGGGTGGCGTGTCTCGTCATCATATTCTGCATTATGTCTGTCATATACTACCTTTTGTCTATCATGTACCAAAAACACACAACACCACACCTGCAGCAGCGCGCTCCGCAACTAGCACCGCCGGCCGACAGCTGGCGCATCTCCTCCTCATATTCTTCCTCGGCTTGCGGGTTCGAAACGGCGACTCCAAGTCGCCTAGCGGTGGCTTTACCGCTATAGTGCGGCAACCAAGAAAGCCAAATCTGGCACCAGGGCCCAGGGTTCTAGTTCACCTCAGCCGTCACCGAGTGTCCTCTACACGCCACACGTGATCAGATACAGGAAGCGTCATGACCGACAGACGCCCCACAAACACAGGTGTATTACAGACATGTACATACAAGATGAGATTGTACAGCATGTGAGTGGCGCCACCGGTCAGCCCCAATTACCACATCAGCACGACACCGGAACTAAGGGCTGAAAGTGCCTATGGCGGGGGCATTTAGTCAATGAGATACCGACCATCAACCCCCTTAAGCAAAGTCCCATATGGAATAACTACGCATATATGTCCCGCGCGGATTATTCTGATGACATTTATATGCGCAATGTTGCGCGTGTTCGCGAATACCTCAATGCTGTGATTGATGAGATTTGGTGGTCAAACAGGTTGTCCCCTTATAACTACAATCCCCATTTCCCTTACTTTGTTACCCATTTTCCCGATAGTATGCCTATATGCACAATGGGTGGCACTCTTTCAGATGTGTTGTTTAACCCAAAGTATGCGTCTCATGTGTATAAAGTGACCGTGGCTGTGGATAACTTTGGGAACATTGTGTGGATTTGTGACCTAGGGGGTGTTGCCTGAACCGTGCGCGCACCGTGCGTCCTTTTGCGTATTCTGTGTCCACCAGATCCACAATGCCTGAATCTGAGCTGCCCTGGCTTGTCGCCGGACTGCCTGTGTACTACCACCGCTCCAACGGGGATAGGGTGTCGGCCACTGTCGTTGACCCTTCTCCAAGAGGTGGGCGCCGCGTCTCTATTCGTTTCGAATTGGGTGGTGAAGAGGTCTTGTACGAGCATGCACCCGAGGAGCGGTTGGAGTTTGCAATTGTGACTGCTGAGAGCCCCGATTCCCCCCAACCTTTTCTACTGTATGTACCCCCCCCCCCCCTGCTGAATCTGTATGTTACCCCCCGCACTTCTTGAAACTAAACAGCAACTGACGGGGAAAGGCCGAGTGAGTGCCATGCTTTGCAGCCCAGTCAGTTCGCACGTAAACAAGTGAATGCAGTCCACACCTTAAGGACGACTGCTTTTTTATTGATCCTGGTTGTTCACTAGAGTCGGCAGACAGGACAAGCACACAAGTGACCCACAGAGCTAACCGCAAGAAACGCCTCACTGTACCTTACATAGTGGAGCACCCCAACCAAGAAGGGGACACGTGCATTGATTGAGCTACACAGTACTGCTGGACTAATGGCTGGAATTGTCTATGGCGGGGACATTCAGTCTATCGGAACCGACCATTGATCCCCCAACCTGTGCACCATGAGGCACCGATGGACGCTTTGCTGGAGCCCCAATTACCTAGAATTGATGATCATGAGCCAGAATGCTGTGGCGGATGAAATTGAAATTCCCGTAACCCAACCAGTGTTGTCGCTTGTGTTGTCGCCTGTGCATGGTTTGTTACGGAGGTGCGTGCAAGGTGCAGAAATTGGGAGCCTGGAACCTATGACAAGCATCAGATTCAAAAAAAAAATTCCCGGTACGCCAATAGGGGCTGCAAGGTGGAACCCTGGGAGCCTGGAACCTGTGACAAGCATCAGACTAAAAATTGAAGAATCCTGGTATGCCAGTATGGACTGCAAGGTGCAGTAATCAGGACCCTGGGTTTGTTTCTATGGGGGCCATTCAACGGGGTACAAGTTGGGCAACCATCCCAAAAACATTGAACCGTGCGCGCACCGTGCACGCACCGTGCGCGCACCGTGCGACAACGCCCCCCTATGCTAGGTACCACGGCAGATGTAATGATTTGGGATGCAAGAGGCCCTTCACGCTGCTATGGGCAATTCTTTGATTTTGAAATGAGTGCTCATGATGGCACCGACAAGGGCCGCATCCATACTACCGTGCCATATATTGGTCGTAAGAAATTGAGTGAAGACCAACAAGAATATATTGATGTGCATGGTTTCCATCACGCAGGGGTGGAACACCTCTTTGCACGCCTTTGGCATTGGAAGATCGTCCGCAATGTGTGGATGGGTTTTGCTAGAGATTTGCATAGACACCGTATTCTTCTGCAGTTGACGTAGTTTTGTATCAGGAGACAAACTAGGTATTAGCCCTATGGACCTTGGCATCATGTGCCTGAGTCTGTGTGGGCACAACAGGATGCCCCAGAAGATGTTGAGGAAAATGATGACGATGTTTGTTGTCAATTATGTGCTCATCGTCATGAAGATATATCCAAGTGTCGCACATGTCACTTGAGCATGTGCCCCTCTTGTATGCCTTTGCATAGATTGCAATTTGGATTTGTAATTGTAAAAGCAAGGGATTTCAAACATCTCAGAATTGGATTGTTCTGTTGTGTTGCTGCATCTGCATGTGTTGCTTGATGTTTCCTCCCTCCTTCTCCTTTGGGTGGTCTTTGATGCATGTGCCCGTAGTGTGCCCGCAGTGCTCCCGTAGTGCAAAGTTTGTCCCACAATTTGCGCGCCACAGGTGCCACAGGCACCGCAAGATTAGCTGCCCCCCTCTTGCCCCCTGTGTGGAAAAAGCGTTGCATTGTAAGACCCATGAGCACCCACGCGTCCCTTCGGCTGCAGTCCCGCTGACACATGTGCTCCTGAGATGGAACTGCTGCATGCAGACCTCCGTGCGTGTCTCAAGGACAACGGCTTCGAAAGCCTGTTCCCTGTGCAGTCCACCCTCATTCCCGAGGTGCTCGCCTCTGTCCGGGCTTACAGCCCCAGCGACATCTGCATCTGCTCCCCCACCGGCAGCGGCAAGACCTTGGCGTATGTGCTGCCGATCGTGCAAAGCCTGAGGGCCTGCACCACTCGGCAGGTGCGGTGTTTGGTGGTCGTGCCCACGCAAGACTTGGGGATCCAGGTCAAGGGTGTGTTCGACACCTTCACGCAGGGGACGCCCCTCAAAGTGGCACTGGTCTCAGGGTCAGTGTCGCCGGCGCAGGAGCGGCAGGAGCTGGTGCGGTCGTACGTGGACCCGAAGGGAGAGACGCGGCACTGCCCATTAGTGGACATTGTGATATGCACGCCGGGTGTGTCAGCCTCCCTGCCCGGGTGCTCTGGGCGGGGTGTACTGGGAGTGTCCTGACACCTCAGTTCTTGCCGTGGATTCGGGCACTGGGAGGTCAGAAGGTTGGGGAGGCAATCGGTGGAGGGGGGGGCAAGGGCTTTCTGATTCTTCAGCTGACCCGTATGTAGATTGCTGCGAGGTGGCTCTTTTTCACATGTATCTACAGTGCCCACCACCCAAGCAGTGGTCTGAGCCTGAGCCCGGGGAAGGGGGGGTCTTTGTTGGCGACGGAGGTTCGAGTCCAGAAGACGGTGATGATCAGGATCTTAAGCTGGCAGACCACCGGACCATTGGAAATGGATCCGCAGTGTCAATCAGTCCATTGCCCCCCCCCTCCCCACCCAAAGTGGCCTGCAATGACGAGGAATCCTCTTTGGGGCACGTGCCCAGGCAGGCCGCAACTCTGGGGCCTACTATGCACGGGACCCTGTGGTCCTCATTGACCTCCAATGGCCTGAGTTTGATCTCCGGACCTTCAGCCTCAGGAAGTGCTTGTGGTGGTAGAGAGCCCCATGAGTTCTTTTGAGGTGCACGCAGCGCGGGTGCAGTAAAGCACCACTCTTGGGGCGTCCTGTACCCCGCGGCGGGCGACAGTGAACCAACTGCGTGGCCGGCCCTGGCCAAGTGGACAGACAAATCTGGGCCACTACTTCCGCCCCCCCCCCCCCCCCACCCGCCCCCCCACATTCCAGAGCTGCTATGAGTGTGATGTCCTCTGGCATGTAGGGCTCTTTTTAACAACTCGGCACCACTACCACTGAAGCACAGGGGGGCGTCCAGGCTCGGTCCTTGTATGTGACACTCCCCAGCCCCCCCCCCCCCCCGGTTTTGAGAGATAGTGGTGTCGGGGCCATGCCGCCAACGGCGCTGAAGTTTTTTTGTGCATGCTTCCCTTTCATCAAACCATCCATGTTTTTGAGCGCCAGATTAGCAAGACAAGGCGCTATACAAATGTTGTTTGTTGCGAAGTGAAGATCTTGCATTCAGAGCTCTTCCCCGGCTCTATTGCAGTCCCAAAACTTTCAGGGGCGAACGCCGGTGGTTACATAGTGCGTTCTTTCATTACTATCACTATCACTATTATCACATACATACCTCTGTACCCCCAAACCCATAGGCACACATCCCCCCTGGAGGTATGCATGTGGTAGTAGTGGGTCGCACGCAGCCCCCCCCCACCTTGCAACCCCCCCCCCCCTGGCAGAACCCCCCCCCCCACACCCTCCAGCCGACCCCCTCCCAAACTGCCCCCCCCAGCCCCCCCCCAAAGTTTTGACAGATAGCTAGGAGATGGTGTCGCAACAGGGCCGGTTGTAGTCGCCCCCCCCCCCCCTGCACTGAGGGGGAGCGTTAGCGCACCGGGCGCGCGCCGGGCATCTTTTTTGACCCGTGCCCCACCGGTGACCTTTTAGGGGGTGCACTAAGCGCAGTGCGCGCGCAATGCAACTATTTGCACGTCTAGCTGTCCTAGAACCCCATGCTTTGTGATACTATGGGCATTATTGTTGTTTGACAACGGGTATTTTGATGCTTCTTTCACATTCGGGATGTGGTATATTTGGATTCTCACCCAGTTTCACCAATTTTCTTCCATTTTTTGCTCGTTTCCACCACATCCACTCCTTACTAGGTTGATTTCTCCCCACCATGGGGACCCCAAGAAAGCAGGGGTAATGTAGCCATATTGATTTCTCCCCACCATGGGGACCCTGAGAAGGCAGGGGTAATGTAGCGAATGCTGAGTTTGCGCTTCGTTCTTGTGACGTGAGGCAGAAACGCCGTCCAAACCGCTTGCGGCTTGGGGACTCATTACCATAGCGAAATCTATGGGAAAGGTAAAAGCAAAGTACCGTTTGTTAAGCACAATACAAATGACATTTGGAGTTGTTGAATTCACAGCTATTGTCTAATTATGCAACGTGCTTTGTAGGGAAGGTGCGCAGTCCATCATGGTCTATTTGGGGGGCCTTCTCCATCAGAGGGTAAATCTCGGGCTGAAGTCGGGATAGTTAATGAAAAGGTAGCGCACCGGGCGCGCGCCGAGTGCGCGTCGGGCAAACATTCCCCCTGAAGCCCCCCCCCCCCCCGCCCCTGGACCCACCCATCCACCCCCCCCCCCCCCCAAAAAATATTGGGCCACCTTTTCCTCTGGGCTTACGGCCGATCAAATACTCTGGCACCTTTGGTGCCAATTGGGTTAGACCAAAAAATTTCTTCAGTGCCTCTAAAAATTCAGCACCACTGGGGTGGGGTGGGGCGGTGGCGGGGCTGCACCAACCCCCACCCCCCCGCCTAGAACCCCCGCCCCTCCAAAAAAAGCCCTGCGGGCAATCCTCACCAGTCTCAAGACCTGCAGACCTGGTCCTTTGGTCTGGTGGCTGGGCCCCGATTTCCTGCATCATGTCTCAGACTGTGCACCACTGTCCGTGTGTCTCTGACACCGTTGCACATTGCTGGACCTGCGGTGGCTGCCACTGCTTGCAGGTGAGCGCAGATACTCCGCTGCTGCTTTGTGCCCTCAGTGCCCCCAGTCAGGACCATGAAATAGCATTGCTCTCGCAACAGGGAGCATTCATAAAACGCCAAATAGGAAATGCTTCCTAAAATTGCGGAAACGACACCTCCTGTTGCTCTGATGCGGACGTTGCTCTCACAAAGGAGGGGGGGGGCTGGTTGTGCATGCGAGAAAGTATATCAGAGCACGTGTCAGGTGCAGTGCATCTGTCGCGCCTCACTGGGTCGCCCAGGGTCAGCGGTGGAGTGCTTGGTATGAAAACATGGTTCAATAAGGATAGAAAAAAATACAGAATGGTTGTAAGGGCGTGGCCAGCAGTGTAGAAAATCGCCTGAAGACTCAAACTGGTGCGCACACCCGGAAGTATGAACTGGCACACTTACTCAGCATGTATGGCAAACCCCCCGCACTCCCCAACACTGACCTCAATCCGCAAGTAGGTCATGCATCCAACATGGCACTGGACAGCGTTTGTATGAGATGGTAGCCTACCAGCCGTCATGGAACCCGTTTCTCGTCTTTGCAGCACCAAGCCTGTCTGCACTTGAGGAGCAGCTGTGGCAGAACCAACACACGAAGCAACAGTGCACCAACCAAATGTCCCACCGTGTGACTGGAGGGTTTGGCAATTTCCGAAAGAGCTTGAGAAAACGGCTTCCGTCCCATTCAGAGGCTGGAGGGGAAAGGAAGGGCTAGATCTGCTGACGTGCACTGTTTGCTCACAAGCCTTGTGCTAGGTCAGGATCATCAGCAGCACCAAGGTGTGTCTTGTGCATACAACCCTGAACGTGTGCTGCACGTGTGCTGCTTGGTTACGTGTAATCATAATGCGGCGAAAATGGCAGGAGTGCGGGGGAGTGAGAAATGGGGATATTTCGCCCGATTGCCCCTGTTTCTCCTTTACGGCACCACCATTTAAATGCCTGCCAGGTACACCCTGCAAAGTGTCGTGGTATCCAAGAGCCACCCAATGTTGGCTTCTTTGTCGCTTGTTTTCGACACCGGAGGAGAGTGATGCGCTCACTGCTGGAACCCCCGCCCCCATGCCCATACCTACGATGTGCGTGACGACGGGGCAACAGCAAACGCTGCCCTACCTCTGCAGGTCGGATCATCGACCATTTGAGGAAGACCAAGGGGTTCACTCTGCAGAACTGTCAGTTTCTTGTGGTGGACGAGGCGGATACCCTGCTGGACAACAGCTTCATGGACTGGGCGCAGCACGTCCACAAGGCCCTTCCAGCCTCACATGGCCTCCCCCCGTACCAGCAGCCCAGCCCACTCGGGTGCCAGCTCGGGGCCGCTGCCCTCGCCGTGCCATCCCTGACCCAGTTCCGGGTACACAAGCTGCTGTTCTCGGCCACGATGTCGGAGCACTCGCACAGACTTGCGGAGCTCGGGATGGGGAACGCCAAGTTCTTTGCGTTCGGGGATGTGCACCAGAAGCGGGGGGCGCAGGCCAAGAGGTTTCTGCTGCCTTTGTCGCTGAAGCAATATGTGATCAAGGTTACGGAGGAGGACAAGCCGACGAAGCTGGTGGGGTTGATGATATATTTGTCGAAGCAGATTTTCTGGGCCGAGGACCCCGAAGGAAGACCCAGAGAAACACTGTTGGAGAAGTAACCCCCTCCCACTTGCGCATGCAGCGGATGCAACGGCAGGGCAAGGGGCATTCATTCAGGAGGCCCTGGTCTAGCCTGGGGACATGGCATGATCCGATACAGGGGGCGGATTTCGGGCGGGGCTAACTTCATGGGGGAACTGCGTCTTTAGGGGGGGTGGCGAAATTTCGGGGTGTAAGGAGGGCAGTGAAGAGATGCTGCGCCAGGAACTGCATTCGCATACGCGTATTTGCATTAGTGTTTCCCCAGACGCATGAATACGTGTATACGAATGCGCAATGCATGCGCGAAGAATACGTGAAGAGTACGCGATGCATATGCGACGCATACTTCAATGCATCAATGCGCATATCCATGCACATGCATACGCGTATTCGCGCTTATGCAAATGCGCGTACTCACGCGTGTGCCCATACGTGTGACTGAAGCCATGTCTATAGCGAGTCGACGTATACGCGTATGCATGCATACATGTAGACACTGTGCTCCAACTTGTAGACACTGAGCACATATACGTTTACCCGAGTAGAGTCTGTAGACACTGTGCCTACATGTAGACACTGTGCTCCAACTTGTAGACACTGTGCACATATACGTTTGCCCGAGTAGAGTCTGTAGACACTGTGCCTACATGTAGACACTGTGCTCCAACTTGTAGACACTGAGCACATATACGTTTACCCGAGTAGAGTCTGTAGACGCTGTGCCTACATGTAGACACTGTGCTCCAACTTGTAGACACTGTGCACATATACGTTTGCCCGAGTAGAGTCTGTAGACGCTGTGCCTACATGTAGACACTGTGCTCCAACTTGTAGACACTGTGCACATATACGTTTGCCCGAGTAGAGTCTGTAGACACTGTGGCTACATGTAGACACTGTGCATAGTTTGTAGGTGCCGCCAGCGTGGGGCCCACCAGGGCTCAACCAGTAGTGGAGACGACGGTTCTCCGGCCCCACTCACTTTGGACTGGGAGTCCGGGGAAGCCCTCTCCCTGGGTGTCGCCGCACACACCCAGTTGGTGCAGCTGGCGCGGTCGTCGGTGGGGGTGCGGCACGTCCTGGTGCAGTGGGGCGCCCAGTCGACCACGGACGGCTCCTTGCAAGGCTTTGTGGACCTGGACCCAGCCTTGGAGAACCTCCCCGGGCTCCACCCCCTTTTGAAACATGTGACGATGTTCCAAGGTGATTGGCGCCTCCTCCAGCAATGGACCGCCCACATAACCCTCTACCAAGTGGTGGGGGGCCACGCGGTGCAGGTGTTCACGCGCGCGTACGGAACATGGTGCACCCACCGGGCGCTGAGGGGTCCGTCACATGGATCCCCCAGGCCACCTAAAGCCAGGGTCGGGTCCTTTTCAAGGCCTCGTCCACTGCGGCCATGGCCTACCTGTCAGCCAACGGCGACTCAGAGGCGATGGGGCGGTACCTATGGCATGTCACGCCGCTTGAGCTGCCTCGCAGGATCCGGCAGGTGGCTCTGCAACGGTTGGAGGTTTGCAAAGGTGCCTGTGGAATGGGCGGATCCTGCCCCACGGGTGCAAGAGAACCCCTATGGTGGGGGTCTATTCCGGGCTGTGAGCCTCAACCTACGGCGCAGCCTCGCGGGGAAGCCCAAGCGCTGGGGTCATGCCTCCGTGGCGTTGGGTACCTGGACCCAGTGGTTTTGCAGGAGATGGGCAAGACCCTGGAGGGTTTGGTGGCCCATGTCATGTACTGGTCCCTCTACACCCCGGCAGCGCACCCGGCCAGGGGTCCAGGATGCTTGATACGATGGCATCCCTCCTTTCGTGAAATCGGGAGGGATGCACAGCCTAGTGGCAGGGGCTTTGGAATACCGGAGCTAGGGTGGCCGACTCCTAGCAATGGTGGGATGCTTCCTGGTGGACCAGGTTGTGCATGTCATCTGGAGTCTGCTCGACCCGCCGCAGAGGGTTTACCCTGTTTTGGGGGGACTTCAACGCCAACCCTGGCTGGGCCGCGGGGCTTCAGCGGCGATCACAGCCGTGTGGGACGGTTTCCAGCGGGACACAGGCATGTTCTGGTGTACCCCAAGAGTGGAGTCCCCTACGCGGGTACATGGCCGCGCTTGCATTGGGGTGCTGGATCACGTGCTTTTAGGGGTGGCCCGTCATAGGGGACCCTGTGGGTGGACGTGGCATCCCCGTTCCCCTCAGACCACCACCCGGTGGTGTGGGACACCCCAGGGATGCTGCAGGAGGAAGTAAGACCTCCGGTGGTGCTTCGGGCTCTCAATTTCCAGGTACAGGACCTGGGCGTGCCGTCCGCGTACCACACGGTGCTGGCATGGGATTGCCAGGCCCACCCCCTGCAGTCAGAGGACTCAGAGGGCGTGTAGGAGGCATTTGTGGCGGTCACCCTCTGAGCTGTGGAGGAGTCACATGGTCCCCCCGGGGAGTTTGGAGAGCTCCCTGGTAAAGTGGACCAGGTACACCACTGGTTACAGGCCTACCTCTGGCGGTGGAATGGATGGTGGGAGTCCCTGGACGCGCTCCGGGGCATGCTGGAACTACGGAAGGATCTGCGCGATGACTGGGAAGTGGGCAATTTATAGCGATACTTGGCCCCCTTTAGTTTGAATGGCCTTCATTGCTTCCTTTTGCAGAGATGAAGAGATCAGGCTGCAGCGCAAGACCGTCATGATCTTTACCAACAGCGTAGACAAGGGCCACAGGGTCACACGCCTCCTGGAGCTCTTTGGCATCCCGGCTCGCGAGTACAGCAGCAACCTGTCGCATGCCGATCGTAGTTGGGTCGTGGAGCAGATGCGGAATGGAGAGGTCGTTGTGCAGTCCGCAGGGTCGCTGCACAGGTGTCGGCCGGGAGGCCGTGATTTTGTATTCTCCCCCAACCCCCCCCCCACCCCCTGCAGCACAGGCAGAGGCCTGTCAAGTGGACGTCATGGGGCAGAAGGCACCTATGTCTAGAGCATGCCGCAGCAGCCAAACCTTTCTAAATGCTGGTTCGAGAAGGACACACGTCTACCAGGGCCTGCAGCTGTGCCACAAAACTGTCTCCTCTCCCCTCCCAACCAATCCGACTGTCCTTGAGGGTGGTTTTTGGGTGCAAGTGGCGCATTCATGTTCAACGTTGTCAAACGGCAGCAAAGTGACTGCAGTTGAGGGTGTTCTTGTCAGTAGGTGCAATTCATCTGGGTTTGGTGGTCTCTGACTGCCTGGCATCACATGGGAGTTGGTTGGCACAGGGGAGTAGCTGGGGAGCATGGCACAGCAGGTGGGCACCATGGTTCTCTCTGTTTTCTTTTTTTTGAATCAAGGACTGCCCTGAAAGAAGCAGAGGAGGGCAGAACAGCACAGAACTGCTTTTCGTTTGTGGCCAGCAATCCTCTAGTCTCCAGCATGTGCAGCGCTGCAGAGAGTTGCCGAGTGTGACACAGCTTTGAGAAGATTCTCAGCTTTTTTTGGGGGGGGGTTGTAGTGCTGTGGAGGGTTGCAGACTAATGTACATGGTGTAGAGGAGAGCAATGCACGTGTAGTGGGTTGCAGATGGTGAAAGGGTTGTAACGGGGTTTAAGGGTTTGTCGAGAAGTGCACACAGTCCACGGGGGTTGCTGCCGGCCAGGACCCGACCCCAAGGGGGGGGACCCCCCCCCCCGGCCCTACGGACCCCAGAATGGTTGCCCCGAACAATGGGTTTTGTGCGCGCCGCACGCGTGGAAATTTTTTTTCTTGTCTTACGGCAGGGGGTGAATTTTTGTTCTCACCACATGTGTTTATGCTGGAAATGCTCAGATTTTTCAAGGGATTTCGAATATACTAAAGACATGTTAAGCAATTTTCTGCCCATTTGCTTCCCACTTCCGATTTCATCTCCCGCATAGGCTGTTGGGGACCGAGCGCCGGTGGTTACAGAGTGCGCTCTTTCTTTCTTTCTTTGTTGCCCACACTTGGGCTCTTCGAGCGCCAGTGGTCACATAGTGCACTCTTTCTTTCTGCCCAATTCCATCAAACCATGCGCTGGTTTGAGCGCTAGATGGTGCAGGAGGAGGCGCTGTACAAATGTCGTTTGTTGCTCTTTCGGAAGATCCCGTGGAGGACAGACAGCCTCTTTTGTGACGCAAATGCGTTGAACGTAGAGCGGAGGACTCCCCTGCCGCCTCCCCCTTCAACAGACTTGGCCAGGGTCTTCCTGGGGTGTGAGTGAAAACGACGAACCCAGTGCTCTGTTGGTAAGTGATGCGGTGCAGAGATGTTGGGAGCAAATAAGGGCTTTTTCTGGTGCCCTGTTGTGCCGGTGTGGTTCTCTTTGTTGCGCATTGCGTACTAAATTGCTGCCGTTGCTTTAAGCCTCGTATTCTTCATGTGCACTCATACCGTAGGGTTGTGTAAGTTGCACATGGGGCAGTTCCCCACTTCTGAACACTGGTACTCCATATGCTGCGTGTCACATGCGCTGCTGTCACCTACGTCTCTACCCATCGGTGGCGTCCCTTGGTTTGGGTCTACGAAGGGGGGGGTGACCCCCCCCCCCCCCCTCCCGCCCGCAACCCCGCAAAACGGTTGGACACCCCTCAGGGTCTGGTGCTGGTGCTGGCCAGGGACAAAAAAATGGCACCATCAGTTTCTCGCCTCCAGGATTCCGGCCTTGAGGCCACTGATCAGCGCAATCTGAATCCTGATATGCAATTGAAAACAGCAGCCAAACATGAGATTGAAAGGTGCACCAGGAAGCAAAAAGTCCCAGAGTCCAACGTTGGGACAAGTCGACACAACAAGGAGGAAAAAGTCAAGCATAGGCCAGCCAAACTGAGTGGGCTCCAATGCCCGGTCGAGTTGGGACACTTGGTTCACCCGGCGCCACCCAGTGGGGGTTGTTAGGACTGGGCGGCAGTTGGCATACCCTGAGCGCGGTGCCCTCCCAAGTACTAAAGGTCATGGGAAATCGCCTGATGTCGGACAAGGTCGCTTTTTTCCAGGGAGGGCACAACCAGACTAAGATATTGCGCGCTGCAGGGGACATTTGGAGGTGGTTGCACTGGTCAATGCACCTTCGGATAGCCCGTGCGCTGAGCAAAGAGAAAATCTCTTGCAGATTCAGCAAATCCTCTACAACTCTGTACACCACATTGCACTTATCTACAACATTGCACCCATCTATGACCGTATCACGGGGGTTGCTCCCTCTGTGATCCCCTTCTCAGTAAATGCCACTGGGTAGTTCTGCCAAGTTCTTGACACCATCGTTACCGCAGGTGCAGGTGGCAGCTCGTTGGGGCTGATCTGCTGGTCTGGCCAATGCTTGGGGGGGGGGGTCAAACTGTGCTTGTACCACTGGGAATGGGACCAAGGCTCCCCCGAATGAAAAGCCAGCATGATTGGGAAGGAAGAGTGCACCAGGGCATGCACTTTACCACAGCCACTTGAACCCCCAAAAGCACCAATGCCGCCTAGAAAGTGAACGGTCCGGTCCCACCCATTGTCGTTTGATGAATACATAGAACATCCGTCCATAGTCACATCTCCTGGGACGTATTACTTTTTTGCCCTTGCCCTCAGTGAGTCCTTTGCCACAGTGAAGGCGCCTTTGTAGTTCCAAGATGTACTCAGATCCAGGTAATTTTGGAGGTTAGTTTGAACATGTAGAGAGTGGGCAAATTGGGGAGCCAAACGAATTGGAACAATGGGGGTACAATGGGGAAATGGGGCCTGGAAGGTCCCCAGCAATACCATCAGAAGCACTGATGGACATTTCGTCTGGCTGGAGCCTGGAGACTAACGCCTCATCTAACTCAACCTTTCATGTGTTAAAATCCTGTCCGGCTTTTCTACACCTCCAGCCATTGCCATTATCTTTCACAAAAAAAAAACCGAAAAGCGACACCAAACGCCATACGATGGGAAGACCTTGCGACAACCTCAATGTACAACAGGGAAGACTCGCTGCTGCAACAAGAGGAACTCTCAGTGCAATGGGGGGATCTCCCAATACAACAGCATGGGCTTGCGCAACAATGGGAGGACCGCCTGCAACATGCGGTGGTGTTGTGCCAGGGGTTGTTGACTTGTGTGCTATGTTCAACAACAGCAACAGCATGCAGAAGGCAGGAGGTGTGCCTGAGGCATACATAGGGTCTATGTTCTGTTATGTTGTGTTTGGTCATGCTGTGTGTGCTGTGCTGTGCTGTGTTGTGTTGTGTTGTGCTGCATCACGTTGCGTTGCGTTGCGTTGTGCTGTGCTGTTTGTCAGACTGTGTGTGCCTTCAGCGCATGGTGCACGCGCGCGTGTGTGCACTGAAACATGGAACGGCATGGAACATGTGCACTATGCGTACCGTGCCTGTGCATCCAGATCGATATTGTGGTGTGCACTGATGCCATGGCCCGAGGGATGGACTTGCCGACTGTCACCCACGTCATCAATTACGACGCGCCAAGGTTCATCGAGGCTTACGTGCATCGGTCCGGCCGCACGGCGCGGGCCGGCCAAAAGGGAACTGTGTACACGTTGATGACCAAAGATCAAGAGAAGTTCATGCGTCTGCATGATGCCGCGATCGAGGCTGACCTACCCACGGAGGTGGCTTCTGTGCTCCTCTGCCCTTTTGCTGCCCCGCTTGGTGAGATAGAGAGACTCAGTTTGAGAACAGCCAGCCCAGGATTCCGATGATTGGCAGCGGTGCAATCAGGAGAGGCCAGGGGGATCGAAAGGGATCCGGCAAAAGCTGCCGAGATTCAGACGCCTGGCGGTTCAGGGACCCGTGCGGATACGGGGGGGAGGGGGTAATGGAGCATCGGGATTGGACCACGTGAGAGCTGGCCATGCGGACATCCGTCACCTCGCAGTCTGTTTTGGTCCAACGAACAGTATTGGAAACTGGAGAAATGCGCGCATTGGGGCGGAGGGGTATACAAGGGGAGGGGGCACAGAATGGACCATCAGAGTTCCTACGACTGCCGTTTCTCAACCGATGGGGCGTCGTTCCCACGGTGTTCCTCAAATCTGGTGCGCCGTTCCTGCGCCATTCCTCCTCCCAGCCCAGCGAGGACCCCCCCGGTTGTGCTGCACTGTTTCCATCTGCGGTTTGCAGTCTGTGGGGCCGAGTCTCCCTGTGTTTGTGCCACGTCCAAGCTTCCCAGTGACGTGTGCACCAGTGGAAAGTCTTCTGACCATTTTATTCCCTTTCTACACAGTCACTGACGTGGGCACGGCTTTATGAGGTTTCTGAGGTTTTCCCGCATTTTTTTTTGTTGATAATCGGCCGCCCGCAACATCCACCCCATGTTCATTCCGATCCACCGCGCCGTTAGAAAGAAGGATCTGGTGGCAAACACGTTTCTTCGCACGTAGGCGAAGGCAGCACACCGCACTGTCCAATGTGCTTTGCATGCCACCCAAAGGACAAGCCTGAGCAAGCCCTTGGTCGCTGTGGGTGGGAGCATGCCCCCGGACGACCCAGAAACGGACGAGGACGTCACCAAAAATGTGTTGTGGCCCTCACCACAGTGCAGCTGTGCGACGAACGCAGGGCAGTGTTGCCTGCAATTTTTGCTTGGGACAACGTAAATGGGTCAAAATGATCTCCATGATGCGCTGATCGTTTTGAGGTCGGCATTATGGTATTATGGTATGGTATCATGAGGAAAAGGTTTCCGTCTGGGTTGCTTTGTGGCCCGATTTCAAGCCACTGCTGGTCTTCAGACAGGCTGGCAAGTAGGCCCATCACCCTTCCGCTCCTTCGCCGGATGTAATATCAACGTGTTCTTCCTCACTGCAATGGTGCATTTCCGCAATCATGAGCAGGGAGACAAATATTCAACACTCACCCGCAAAACTGCCACCCCCCCCCCCCCCAAAGCCCCCCACAACTGACCTCGAGCAACAAGCAGGTCACAGAAAGCATGGCCCAGTGATCCCCCACCCCCGCGGGCCGCTGGCGAAGCATTGCGGTGGCCCTCCAGTACGCAACTCGTTGGGGTGACCCTGACAAGGTGGGGAAGCTCCTCGTATCGCTATCCCCAGCGGACGGTTTGTTTGCGGTGGGAAAGGACCGCGTTGGCCTTCTTATCGTCTGGAGCCCAGACGGTGGGGAATTGCAGTTTGAAGGTGAAAGTGCGACAGTTGTCCCTCTGCTCACAAGTGCTGTTTTTGCGTGTGCGCTGTCCACTCCACTGCTGGTGCCGGCAACCGTTCGCAGACCGCAAGGATTAGGAGGGTGCTCTCCACATCTGATGTGGAATTGCACCGCAGGGCCAGCAGGTTCCGGATCACCAAGTGTCACATATCAGTGGCACACAGCATTTCCAGGCATTTTGCCTTTGGAGCAGGACTCATGCCGGATGCGCTGAGAGAAACCTTTGGCTCAGCAGAAGGCGCCAAAACAACCATTTGCACCCAATTACCCCACGGCACCACACCCCGGGAAGGGGGGGGGTCGAGGGTCAAGGGGAAGGCCAGGGACTGAGGGCTGTCAGGCCCCCCGTGACCCTGTTACCTCGCCATGGTGTCTCGAAAATTGCTCATCCATACCCTTGCCGTGCCCCTGCCACTTCACACATATTTCCTCTCCAGCACCTGAAGAATTGCGCACATCCAGACGTACCAACTGGGACACTTATTTAGCCTTTGGAAACGTTAATCCTGCGGCGCCAGCAGCACTTGTAGCGTGCAATTTGGGTACGTATCATGGAACGCGGGAAGTTGTTCCTTTTGTGAACCATCCTTTTGAATGAGGAGTGGTTATCACAACATTGTTGTCCGTTTTGAGTGTTGTGCCTCGCCATAGTGCCTGTTTGACCTACTTGTGCTGGAATGTGCTGTGCATGCACTCCCCTGCCCTGTTTTATCTCAGTGGCGACTTCCACCACACCCGCTCGAGTGTGCGGATGAGCAGTTGCCACAAGTGCTGAAAGCACTGGACCGCGTGGTGAAGAGCGAAAGGCACGGCTGGCAGGATAAGGCGTGGCCTTTGGAAGACGTGTGGTGGTGGACGCGTGAGGAGGCAGATCCAAACAAGCGGAAATGGGATGAAGTGGGCGACGAGGGAGATGATGGGGGGCAGGGGAAGAAGGGGAAGGGGTCCGGGAAAGGCAAGGGATGGGTTGACGGAGACGGCAAGGGAGGACAGGGCACGGGAAAAGGCAAGGGATGGGGCAAAGCAGGCAAGGGCAAGGGTAAGGGCGAGGATGAGGGAGACGGCGAAGGGGAGGGCAACGGATGGGATGAAGGGGACGGCAAGTGGGAGGGCCCGGGATGGGGTGGCGGGGACGGCAAGTGGGAGGGCATGGGATGGGATGAAGGAGACGGTAAGTCGGAGGGTGTGGGATGGAATGAAGGAGACGGCATGTTGGAGGGCGAGGGATGGGATGGAGAGGATGCCAAGGGAGGACGCGGCAAGGGAAAAGGCAAGGGATGGGGCAAAGGGGGCAAGGGCAAGGGTAAGGGGTAAGGGCGAGGGCGAGGGAGACGGGGAAGGGGAGGGCAAGGGATGGGATGAAGGAGATGCCAAGTGGGAGGGCATGGGACGGAATGAAGGAGACAGCAAGGGCAAAAGAAAAGGAAAGGGATCGGGTAAAGCACGCAGTAAGGGGAAAGGCAAGGCGGCAGCCAGCGGCAAAACTGGGTAAAGGAGGCATAGGCAGGGCAAGGGAAGGGGGCAGGGCCGTTGGGCTGAAAGGCTGCAACAGGCTACAGGATGGTCATTTCCGCCGTTGTTCCAGCCCGAGAAACCACATGGTCGTGTGCAACGGGTTTTAGAACTCTCATGCGGTGCGCAATGATGCCCCAACACCTGTGTTCTTAGGACGCTACGCCAGACAAAAAGGGCATTCCGGGAGCCAGCTCTCAGTTGACCAAGTTTCCAAGGAAATAGCTGGCGGACCAGACAAAAGACCTGTTTGGCCGGGCCAAAGTCAGTTTGGTTCAGAGGATGTTTTTTCAGTATTCAAAAACAAAGCTTCTGTCCTATACCAATAGTACTGTGTACTCTGCCCTCCTTTTGCAGGGATAGAGAGTAACCCCCACCTCTTGTGCCAATGCGCTGTTAACAAACGCTCAGCCTCTGCCCGAGGGTCATCCAAAGTTGCGTGTCAACAACAATCGGGGGGTGCTCTCAGCATGATTAATGGCGGCTGCCAGTCCGTGTGAGCAGTGCCAGTACACGTTGAGCCTCCACTATACGGACGGAGAAAGAACCATTGATGGGGCGCCGCGCTTGACAAACGCCCTAAAGGCGTCATCAAAAAGGGGGTGGGAGTATTTGGCATCAACATCAACGCTTGTCCCCCAAGATAAATGGCCTCCCATGTACATTCAGATAACCGACATCCTGTGCGAGGGATGGGGGGGGGAAGGGGATGAGCCATCCTGGCATTGGCCCACCAGTCACCATCCTTATTGAAGAGCGGGGTATGAGCGGAATGCAGGGGAGTGTTGTTCACGCAGTGCGTCCCGCAGTGTGCACGTACTGCAAATTTTTCCACGTCAGCGACTAACCCAACCCTACTGTACAAGCATTGATTATTTACAGAAATAATTAATTCCCAGCGCATGGTACGAAAAAACACAAAAAAACTGAAAAAATTGTTCGGCTCTACATTGCTGGATGCCCTGCGCAAAACTGAAATTCGAACAAAACGGTCGCAAAGACCCCCCCCCCCCCACACACATCGGTTAGTGCCACCGAGCGTCCCAGCAGGGTGACCGCCAGGCGCATTACCCTCCCTTTCTCCTGCAGGGTTAGTCCCCCCACCCCTTGCGGGACTGGGGGTAGTGGCTGGCCTGCAAAGGCCTCAAAGTCCAGGGCCAGCTCCATGAAGGAGACCTGCTGGTGCCCTTGTGCCCCCCCCCCCCCCGGGGGTGTGCTGCCCTGGCAGCCGTTCCAGGGCCGTCAGCCGCTCTAGGATCTTGGGGAGGAACTCTGCCCCCAACTTCCAGCTACATTGCTCTGCGGAACAGAGGTCGTGGGTGGTTTTCGAGGGTGACCTATCGGGTGGGCTTTACCGAATACGCACGCAGTGCACACGCAGTGCCACAACAAAAAGCAGCGTCCTCTCGGTGAACAATGCATGCAGCATCTTGTGGGGGGGAACAATGCCCCCTTTTTACAGATTTGGGTTTTGAAAAGGTGTGGCTCTTTGAGTGCAGTGCTGCCTCGACGTTCCATCCGCCTGTGCTCGTTCGAGAGCTTGTGGTCCTTTGGCAGTGCTGCCCCTTATATATTGGTCGTTGCAACACCGCACCGCACGTGAGGCACCAACGCCCTCGACAAAGGCTTCCGGCCCCCCACCCGGAAATACCAACCGGCACACTCGCTCGGCCTTGATGGCCACCTGCCCCCCCCCCCCCCCCTGCGCACCCACAATTGCCCCCAGAACTGATCCCCACCATTAACCAGGGCATGAAAAAGACATGGTACTGGACATTGGTTGTGCCCTACAGTAACCTACTGCACCACCCTGTGACGGGAGGGGGTCCTCACTTGGTGGCCTGGGGGAGGAAGCCGCCATGCGCCAAGGGGGGAGGGCGAACCCCGTCGACCAAGGGGGCCCCCAACACTGGACCCGGTCGCGCGCTGTGTCCCCCTCCTGCACCGCGTGGCTGCAGGGTCGAAGCAGGAGACACGATATTAGGGGTAGCCCGGCCCCTGTCAAGAGGCGACGGACCCAAGGCGAGAATCCTCAAGGCGGGCCTGTACGTAGTGCCTGCCGGCCAACCCATTCCCACCACCGGCCCCATGGTTTTGTCAACCCCAGGAATGTAGTCCTGGTTGTAAGTGGGGGCCTGTGCTGGGACGCTTTCCTGAAGGGGCAGGCGCTTTGACGACTCGGCCGAGCATGCCATACCGACACCGCAGCGGTAGGGACTGCTTCGTGCCCTCCGGCATATGCGGTCCCAACGGAACACACACGGGCCAGCCGCACATTCTGTGCCCAGACGACTCAGTTCTTGGTTCCTCGAGGCCCTTGCATCTCAATGCAGCAGACGCCAACAGTTCCATTGGTCAAGGGACCTGACTCCTCCGGCCGTAGTCCAAATCGCTCTAACCAACGAAGTTGAGGTTGCAGTCCAACTCTTTTCTGCCGTTACGAATTTCCCGGGGCGGGGCCGTCCGCTGTGGGTTGACCGACAACTGCGGGCTGTTGCTGCCAAAGTTTCAGTCAACACCAGCCTCACTGTCGGTCACGTGCTGTCCAGTGCTGTCCAGCACGGGTTTCTGAGGCAAGGGAAACGGTTGTTTTCAAGGTACGGGCAGCCCTGTGGATGGGGGGGATAGGGGGTATGCCAGTGGGTGGGGGCGGGGGGGGCGGGGGGCGGTTAGGAACAGGCGAAATTTGGAATGGCAAAATTTGGCACAACAAAACTGTGCCAAGTTACGCATTGGTCCGAAGCCATTTTTCTGGGTGTCATTTTTTTAGCGCTCTTCACATTCCCATGCTGCCCGCGCATTGGTCTCTACAGGGGCCTTTTGGCATGCAAAGTGGAGCCGCTGCAATACGTCTTTCGGAGCCTTTGGTACGTCACTTTTTTTTTTAAAAGCAGTTGTAGGGGTGGATGGGGTGGATGGGCAACAGTGCTCAACCAAAGGCCCATTGGAAACAGCAACCAACAATCACGCTCTGTGCTTGTTCTTGTGCCATAATCTGGGAAATTTGTACCAAACTTTGCAGTGGTATTTAAGAGTTGGTGCCCAGTTTTCTCCGCACCAGCTTCGCCATCTTAAGTTTCGCACGTTCCTGACCCCCTACTCCCGGTGTGGATGTTGGGCATTGGGAGGAAGGTGTTCTTCACACCCCGTTTTGCTGCCGAATTGGGACATATGGCCCGAGGGTAACCCACAGCTACCAGGGCAGTATCCTGGACCACGACTGAGGGATGGTGGTTGCCCCACCTTGACAGCCGTGCATCGCCGACCCGCAGTATCGCCCCCCAAAAGGTCTCAGACCCACACCTTTTGCCCGAGCCACAAACTGCCACAATCGCCTTGAACACGTCTCCCTGGATGTGATGAGATCGGTTGTTGTTCCGCCAACTGCCGTCCATGAATGTTGGTTCCGCAACAAAAACCATCAAAGGCTATGCACGTAATGCCCATGTCGTCACGGCCCCGGTGGGCGGTGGGTGGTCAGTAACAGTTGGCCTGGGGCCTTGTCTGTAAGGACTGTCCTGCATTGCAGAAAAAAAAACAAATACTGGGTTATTCATGATGACCTTAGACTACAGCCTTGGAATTCATTCACCCAGCGACGATCTCCCCCGGAGACCCGTGCCCTCCGTACTTGCAGCGGTAGGGGCATGGGCAGGGGCATGCTCTTTGGTGCGCTTCTGTTTCCCTGCTTCACGTAACACATCCCTTCCCCCCCCCCCTTGCGCAAGCACCGCCTTGTCTAAGCACCAGGACCCGGCCTGACCGTCACTTTTACCGAATTTTGTGACCTTGGCTTTTACGGTCAGAAAGTAGGCTAAGCGTGATTGTGTGCCAATTATAGAGGGAAAGAGGGGCTGTTTCATGCTTGTGATGAGTCCTCCTGCTCATAACAACATTCTGCTTGGTACTGCCCCACTGCTCTTTGTTTTGGTGTGATTTTCAGTCATGACTAATGTTGTTACCCCTGGCTTGGCTGTCACGCACGTCCGGTCCACCGGTGAGCATGTGCCTGCCACTATCATTGGTCATTCTACTCGTGGGGAAGATTCCACAACCGAGGAATTACAACTTGGGAGCGCCCAGAGTTGCCCCCGTACCCCACAGCCCCACCAAAACCGCCCTGTTACGACTATTGTGCTTAGGGTGAGGTATGGGCAGGTTTTTGGGACATGCTTTCTTTGGTACTGCGCGTCGTGCGGTTGCACCGCCTTGTCTAAGCACCAGGACCCGGTCTGACCGTCATTTTCCTGACCTGGCTGGTGCTTGCGCAAGGGGGGAGGGGTACACGTGTTTATCCTCGGACCACTAGCACCCTACGTACCCTGTGCATTCTTTGTGGCAGATCGCTTTCTGCATGATGATACGTTTGGACAATGCAGGATTGAGTCTTTCTTGAGAGCACACCTCAACGCGATTATGATTGCGCTTGGGATAAACGCACACACACACAGGACAGGCATAGGGACCCGGTTCGGCTGGGGGCCGATGGCTGCCGGCCTGGATATGAACGGAGCGCCTGGACTGCACACCTGACCCTATGGACCCATGCTGGCATCCCTCCGGAATATGGTTTCCGACTACGAATGCGCGAGCGCGCACACACAGGTCAGCCAGAAATAGACAAGGGGAGGGTCCAGCTAGAGCCCTCTAACCCGACAAGCCATGTTGGTCTCCCTCCCTAATATGGTGTTTCCCCGCGAGCGTGCGCGCGTGCGCACACACACATGCACACACATGCACAATTGGAATCGCTTACTTGGTGTGCGCGCGCGCACACACACACACGCACACACACACACACACACTGAGTGGTAGTAGGACCGTAGGATGTTGAACCTCGCAGTTTGAGAATGACTGACTTGTCACCTGGGCACACACACACACACGGAACGCCTAAGTGCTCTAGTTACACTCAAGCGCAGGAACGACTGGGCTGAGAGCGAGGAACAGGCCAACCCTAACCCCATGCAGCAGGCAATGCCAGGCAACGGGAGTTGCTGCAGAAACGAACAATGGACTGCTGCAGGCATCAGAGACTCCCACAAGTGCAAGCATTGTTGGACAAACTGATGCGAAACACGACGCCCCCCCGCCCCCTTGGCGAGGCAATAGGCCATTGACATACACACTACGCAGACACTCCGAGAACCTCCATGATCAAGCCTGAGCAATGCATCATGAAACATCCACCTTTTGAGTTGAAACACAACCCACCAGTGGTGGGCAATTGGCAATTGGCGCACAAAGAAACATGTACTGAAGCCCGCCGAAGGCCTTTTCGATAATCAAAAGCTACCCCTGGTCTAAGCCACACTACCCAGACTCTTTGGTACCCAAATTATTTCAGCACTAAATTGATGGGCAACCTCAGTGACCATCCATAAGAAGTATTTACTTGTTTTTTGGGCAATTTTGACGGGTTTCTGTTGGTTTTCATTTAAGGTCTCCCTGTGGCTGATGTACCCACTTGCCTGATGTTTTTCTGGGCCGCACGCAAGCTAAGGCTTGTCTAGGCTCTGACCTGTAGGACGGTGATTGTTTGGTACCTGGCCCTAGCTTGGACAAGGAGGGGGGTTCACGTCAATTGTGTTGTTTGGGTGGTGGCACATCAATTTCCAGAATATTGGCAGGTTGGGTTCCGTCAGGACATTCTCTCTCCTTGGGTGGTGGCTGTACTCACAGCTGCAACATCAATCCCCGCCGCTGAGACTGGCATGCTTGGCTGCCCGGTTGCAAAAACTTCCTGGACTGCAAGCAGCAATACTTCGTCGGATACACGGTCAGCCCCCACTCCCCAACCCTTTGACACGGATGGAGACCGTTGCTCAGACCACATTGTGGCTGTGGGTGCCCTGCCATATTGTCCAGATGATTTAGTAAACCCCCCCCCCCCCCGAAAGCTCCGGCGGCGTCCCTCTTTTGCTGGGAATAAGTGCAGGGGCCGGTGGAGTAGATTAGGAAAGCGGGATTTCCCTGATGAGCCCTGCTGCTCTACAGCAAACACCATGTGGGATAACTTAATGCGCAAGGGTAGCCCCAACTTGCTTATGGGTGGGGAGGGCCTCCCATCTCAGATTGCTGACAAGGGGTGTGTGTATTACACCAAGGGGGGTGTCAAATGCAGTGAAATGGGATGGGGGGGGGGCAAAAGGAGATGAAAGGCAAAATCACCTTGAAGAGGGTTGTTAGATCAAGTGAAGGTGCGGGCACCATATACCCCCCCCCTCTTTTGGGGGTTTTCATGTAGCCCCAATGTGTGTCATTGGATGCTTGACCCTTTCCAAAATCATCACTTTCGGAGACAAAATTATATTGATTCTGATCTCTCAGCCCACCCCCATACCAAAGTACCTCTTTTTTGGGTGGTGGTTCTGGGGGGTGGGGGGGGGGGGCGGGTCCAAACTTTGTTGACCTATCATGACCACTATATGCATCAATCCAGGCCCAGGTCCTAGAGAATTTTTTCTTCGATATGGACCTCCTAACCAAAGGCGGAGTCCCAGGTTCTACCTCCAGGTATCCACGGGCGGCCCCCCTATCGGGCCTCACCAGTGAGGACTTAGCTGTTTTCAGCCCGGCATAGGTTGGTTGAAAAATCAAAATCACCTCGAAGAGAGGTTGTTAGATCAAGCGCAGGCGCGGGCGTCATATACCCCCCTTTTTTGGGGTCATTAGCATACCCCAAGGCATGATATTGGATGTCCAACCCCTTGTAAAATCATTATTTTGCCCAATAAGACCATCCCCCAATGGATTTTTTGATTCTGAGGCCTCTATCCCCTAAAACTGGATATCACTTTTTTGGGGGGTGGGTGGGTGGGGGGGGTGTTGGGGGGGGGTGGGTCAAAAGTTTTTGCTGAGAAGGCTCCAAGCAGTGGGGAAGCATATTGTTAACACACAACTGCTGTTCGAATGGTAACGCAGCAGACCGCAGGAATCATGGTGGGCGTTCCAATCCTGCTCGGCCCACTCTTTGCGGCGGCGGCTGCGGCGGCGGTATATTCACCGAACCGGGGTTCGAACCGCCGACCAAAAAATCCGTGGCCGAATGGTAATACTTCAATACAAGGACAAAAGAGTCCCCACTGCTTGGGGCCGTGTCTGCCACTGACAAAAAACCCAACAAAATGGCACTACCCATCCCTTATCCGGAGCGCATCGCAGCACCTTTGAGCCATCCATGCCAGGACACTCATCCACGCCTATCTGTCTTTTGCATCAGTTGCATGGTCTGGCCTTGGGTGGTCTTTGTGCCGGCTTGATACTTGCAAAGATACGTCCAAAGCAACAAGCCTCATTCCATGTGTGCATTGTAGTGAGGGATGTCTGAGAACAAAAAAGCAAAACATTGTTGTTTACCATTCAGCACCTTTTTGATTGATTTAGCATATTTGGGGCCTGTATTCAATTTGGCTATTTGGGCGGGTTCCAGCACATGTACTGCCTCCACCTCCTGCAGGGTGATGAATGATGATCAATAGGAATATCGCAAGGCCTCTTACACATCACAACCGCCCTTCAAGGGCCCAATGGCACTGGACAGCAGCACACTTTGCTTGGGGGCAAACTGGGTGTACTGGAGTCAGAACCCGCGCCTAGCACGTCACCCGTAAAGGCAGAGCAAGGAAAGCGTGGGGGACCCGGGTTCTGCTTGAATGGGAAAATTCGAAGGAGGGTCCTCCCCCTCCCCAAAATGGGTCAAAAGTGTTTGTTTGCAGAAATGATGGGGACCATCAAGAATGGTAAAACTGGCATTTTTAGGCTGTCACCAGCTACGTTTGGTGTTTGTGTCTTTGTGAAGTCCCCACACTGCCCCTGAAAAAGGCCCCTTTGGCATTGGAAATGGGTCAAAAACAGATGAAAATTGATTTTTTCTATTTGGATCGAAGAATCTTTTGGGACACCAAAAATATTCTTTTTGACCGTGAGAACCCAATTGTTGACCTTATTTGTCCCCACAAAGGCCAAAAAATACCTTTCAATGGGCCTTTGGTGTTGGGAACCAGCAGACTGTGCGCATACTAGGGTAGGGGTACCAGTGGTCACCCCAGAGTGAAAAAGTGATTTTTTCGAAAACTGATCAGGGATCATCCAGCATGATAACAATCTTGTTTTTAAGCCATGGACTTCCAGTGCATTAGGCTAATTGCCAAAATATTTTGAAAATGACGCACTTCAGGACCAACAAACCGGTCAAAGACACGCCCCCCCCCCCCCGTGTCCAAGCACCGAGCAGGAAGAGGCGGCGGGGGGGGGGGGGGTTCTGAGACGGAGGGGGGCGCCAGTGGCGCTCCTAGATTACTGTGTCGCAACAGGGGAGGAGCATACCTGAAACACGTGTGACTCCCACGTCACACCACTTTTGGTGGCGAAGGCGGCGGACACGCTGCCGGGGATCGACCCTCGCGGTCGATCTGAGCTTTGAAGGTCTGCACTAAGTGCAAACCGCAGGAGCAACCGCTGGGTCCAACGGGGGAGGTAAGACCTGGTGGTTCTAAAGGTCAGTACACAACACATCGGATGGTAGCATATCGGAAACACGCTTGTCTCCCACGTCATAGATCGTGGGTTCAAATCCCGGTGGGCAGGCCGCTGGGGGTTCTTTTCTGCGAGCGGTGACAGTTATCTCAACCCGGTTCCTGCCGAGGAGTAGGGAGGGAAGCCTGACCTACCCTGACGAACCGTGGCGGCGCCTCCGGCGCCGTATCTGGGGATGATCTGTGGCGCCTTGCTGGACCGATGGGACGATGTGTGTCGCGGCTCTGCCGCGTGATACTTGATGATTGAGGGCGTAGGTCTGTCGGTGGGGACCTATCGCTGAACTTTCCACTGTTCTATGGCCAAGCACCGCCCTTGTCCAAGCACCACTACCTGGTTAAACCATCGTTGTTTGCACCATCAATTTGTGTTTGTGTTCCGCATGCGATACAAGCGGGGCACTGGGTTTTATTCTGAGCCCATGTAACTCCCTCTCACTGAATCAGCCCATGACATGAGAAACTGTGATGCAGATTGACAGAGTCCAGAGTTCTGCTGTTGTGCTGCTGAATGTGTCTTTGCTTTTGTGCCAGACACACCCTGGGGTCTAGGGGACACGTCACGAGTTGAAAACGGTTTTCGACCAGGGGTGCTGAGCGCAGTCACCGGCTTTGTCCAAGCACCACTACCCAGTGAAATCGTCGTTTTCTGTGCCTTTGGCGGTGCTTGGACAAGGGGGGGGGGGTAGAAAGTGACCCTTTCCAAACCTGCTCAAGGGCTACCAAGGACGCCAAAACAGGTCATGTTGGGCCATGATACCCTACTCTTGATCCCCCCACAATAGTCCCAAATGCCCTGAACGTGCAGCATGCACCATCTGTGATTCTGTGCTAAGCTTTGAGTAATGTGGGTGGATAGGTGGGTGTAGTGCATGATGCCAAGTGCTCAATCTACAAGTTCAATGTACACTGCAAGGTGCATGGGTGCATTGTGCAGGGTCCTTACCCCATCAGCAGAATCCCAATACTCACCCCCACCCCGTCCCCACCACCTTCTCTCAGTAGTGGTGAAGAGTGGCTGGGTGTTGCCTGTGAAGATGAAGAATTGTTTCTGCTCATGACAGCATTCTGCTTGAGACTGCAACCCCATTCTTCTTCTTTTTTTCTTTGGATGCAATTCTCAGCGAATGTTGCCGAAACGGCAAAACAGCTTGTCAGTGCGTGACACATACTTGCGCCCTTATCCAGCATGGGATCCGTGTTCAAGTGTTGTTCTCTTTGACCTGGCACAGGCATCAACAGTTGAAGCAGGCTGCTGCATGCTGCAGCACCAGATTTTGGGGACCGATTTTTGGGGTTTGAAGCATGTAGCAGCACCATGAAATTTTCCCTCCTGCGTGTTACTTGCTTGCGCGTGATGAAACATTTCTGGTGCCGCGCATGATGTGACACGTGAACAAGACGTGCTAGGGAGGGAGATTGTGTGGGGCCACAGTTCGGCGCAGGAGCCATGTGCCCATCCAACTCTCTGTTTGTTGTTTTCCGTGCACCACACACACACACAGACAAGCAGCACGTCACACCACATACACACGGTGAGCAAGAGCCAAGGAGCCATGGCCGCTGCGCACACCCGCACCCAGCACGCACACCACACTAACACCAGTGAACAAGGGTCAACGAGCCGTGTTGATGCCTTCGTGTTGTTTCTTGGTCGGCAGTTGGAGGAGTTTTGACAGGGAATTTCTCATCCTTCGCCGTCCCATAGCAGGGAAGCGGTCTGTGTGCCCTGCGGCCCGTGCTATTGCTTGCGTGCCTCAGGTCGTGGGATGTTGGATCCAACCAACTCTGGCAGACCACCTGTGCCGTATGGCAGTCAAGGAGTGTTGTTCCTCCCCGGTTCTGCCGTAGCAGTTGTGGGGCAGCTTGGCAGCATGTCTCTGTGACCTGGGGGCTGCGTAGCCATAGCCCGTTTCTCCCCCAGTGGGCTCAGCGTCGTGCTCCCCAAGCCTCCACACCTCGGGCCCAGGGCACCGAGCACACACCACGCCCCCTGCCGCCCACCCACAGGCACCATGACGGCGTCTCCCGCGCACAGGTGCCATATCATGGTCCATGGGGGCTGTATGTTCAGCCTTGGAATCGGACAGCCAGGATTGGGGACTAATGCTGTGCAGGAACGGACACCGGGGCCTGCTGTCCCCACTGTTCCAACCCAACCCAACCCAAGCCAACCCAACCGCCCCCCAGTGATCCGGAACCCCCTGCCCCGTGTTACATTTCCCACAGCAGAAGTGCTGAGCACCACGAACGTCACTGTCTTGGGAAAGACTTTGTGTGGAGCAGGCGCTAGCATGGGAGGGACGCCAGTGGCAGAAGCAGCACTTGTGAGTAGTGGAACAACTGTCCCACTCTCACGCTTCACGCAGTCAAAGTAATTTTTCCTCAGCTGTTGGGTAGCCCGGCTATTTGGTAGCCCAACAGGATGCCCGCCTCTCGCAGTTTTTTTTGAACCCGCCCTCCTCAACCCCAACCCAACAGGTGGGCAACTGACCCACCTATCCACCAGCAGAGGATTCCCTCCTCGAAAGGCGAATACACCCGGAGGTACCAATAGGCATACTATTTCAGCCCCCCCCCCCCCCATCCATCATGGGAGCAGAGGCACGGAGCGGTAGCCGTTTACAGGCAAACACACAATTCTACCAACCCTCTGAGCCAGCATCTGTTGTCTCTACCAGGCTTTCATTTGCGCTGGGCTGGCACCTATCACGCGCTGGGGACAGTCTCTTCGGGGGTTGCTGCTCAAAAGCGGGTTGGGGTGCTGTGGCACAACACTGTCTGGCCTCTAGTAATGCGGCAGCTTCACTGTCCTTACCCCTCTCCCTAGTGATCAGTATCTGCCTTAGGGTGGCGTGGTTCTGCAATTATTGCACTGCAGTGGGGTCAGGCATCGCGTGAGAGTAGCCTTGTTCATGCTGCGAAGGAGTTGATGCAGCAGCCAAAAACTTCCGAATTTGACCTAATTTCATCACTCTGAGGACCCGTTTTGTGTATGGCATTTGCTATGTTCTGCTGACACTTTTGGAGCGGCAATGGTTGATGAAAAGTGGCACCACGCACTTGAAGATTCGGGCTCCGAAGCCGCATCCGATGACTATACAGAGCAGCAACGATCCACAGTGGCGTTCCACGATGGTGGGTCGGAGTTGATCAGTCTCGAGGGCCGTGTGGAGGCCATTGAGATCCCAACGGTAAAAATTGTGGAGAAGATCGTGACCCAAGTTGTGGAGGTGCCCGTCGTTGAAGTTGTGGAGAAAGTTGTGGAGGTCCTTGTGGAGAAGATCGTAGAGGTGCCTGTGGAGAAGATTGTAGAGAAGATTGTGGAAAAAGTGGTTGTCAAGACTGTGGAGGTCCCGGTGGAGAAGATTGTGGAGAAGATTGTGGAGGTGCCGGTGGAGGTGCCGGTGGAGAAGATTGTGGAGAAGATTGTGGAGATTCCGGTGGAGGTCCCAGTGTACAGGTGTTTCAGTGGTTCTTGTCTGATTTTCTTCGGCTGCTGATCACCCATTTGAATCTCCATCTCAACCTTATCCAAGTCCCTGTCTGCTGCACATCTACATCACTCACCTGCAGCTCACCAACATGCCCGACCGACCTATCCCACAACTATCTCCTCCTCAAGCCCCAAACCTGGACTGACAGAAATTTGGAGTGCCTGGCCTCACCAGGCTCTGCTCTGTTGCTTGTACATCTGAACAATTTCTAGTTGTCAGGTGAGCCGGCCGATAACAAGTTGGTTGAACTCCAGCAATTCAGTGGAATGTTCACTGCCCCTGCAAACCACACCTTGTTGGAAGTACACCAGGTGCTGTTTCTGCAACTTGTGGAACCATGGAATTCGGGGGTTCCATTTCTTGGTCTAGCAGTGGGCCGGCGCCTTTGGTGCCAGCGTTCAAATTGGCTTGAGGCCTTGACCTAGCTGCACCACCTTGGGCCAAAAGGCCAGGACGGGTGGGACCACAAATGACATTGAAGCTCAACCAGTGTGGGCTGGGAGGGGGGGGGTTATATGGTTGGCACAAACCGCAACCCCAGAGGGTGGGTAAGGGCTGGGGCAGGCACAGCAAACATCATGCCCAAGCGTCAATTCATGCCATGGCAACGGAAGGACATTTCTTTTAAGATGTGCATGATGCACCATGCTGATCATGGTTGGGCATAGTTGGCAATTTCTCACTGTGGGTTTGCCTTCTTTGGGGCTGATCTATTCTTGTTTGCAGTTGATCTTGGCAGGTGTGATGAATTTGGACACTTTTGGATGTTGTCAATTGAATTGATTGCCTCCGGTTGGCCTTCGTCCAGTAATCCCATGTAAGCCACATCCTGTGCAACATCATAGCAAGCAATCGCGGTGCGGATGTCCATACATCAACCAACACAACCTAACAGTGATGTGACTAGTGCGGGACTACCGATGGGGATTCAAGCCAGCAATCACGCAGTGTGTTGCCACTTCTGTATGTAGCCACTCTGCCCACATGTGGGCCCCAGAGATGGCAGGGGCCAAGAAGGTACTTCCGATTTTGTCCCTGTTCTGAACACCGGGGACTCGTGAGATGGCTGGGGTGATGTTGCCACTTTGCGTAGTTTCCCAGAGAAAAAAGAACGATATTGAAATGCACCGAAGTGCACTGATGGTAGCTAATGCTCCTGTCACTCTGCATTTGCTGGTTGGGTGGGTCCTAATAGCTGAATTTGTGCACTGTGTGTGCACCCCCTCAGTAGTCATCTTTGTCTCCAAGCAATCCAAAGGTATTTCCAGAACTCTTTGGTGTGCATCTGTAGCACACCCTCTTGCACTGCTGCAGTCTGCTTGCAGCTTGCACTCTACCAGGTAAAGTCACCCCAATAACAGGTGCTGTACAGAAACCCCCTCTGAGGGTCATGTGCAGATATGTCACTGTGTCGTGCACGCAGGGGTGATTGGCATCTGCAGGCCTATGTGTGGAAGCACCAAGGGGCAGGGGAGGCGTGAATGCAAGCGTTTGCGCCTCCTGCTGCACAGGACTGTGGAGAAGGTGAAGGAGGTGGTGGTGCACCACAAAGTGGAGAAGCTGGTGGAAGTGCCAGTAGAGAAGATTGTGAAGGTGTCAAAGGATGGCAAGAGGCTGACTGGCGCGAAGAAGGTTTCGGCCCCGTCTTCGCGGTACTCTGGGAGCGGTGTGAACAAGGCATCCCGGTGCGATGATACCTGCTCAAGGATATCCTCAATCAGTGGCAGCATGGCATACAAGAAGTCCACCACGGCTCACGATGATGCTTCCACAGTGACTAGCAAGATGGCACGGTCTCCACCCCCTCTGCCCCTGCCTCCACCACCACCACCTCAACTCACTGTGCACTGCGTCCACCCACTAATGGTGCTTCGAGCGCGGTGCGGGAGCGCGGTGCGCTAAGGACCGGTTGGCGTAGAGCGGTGAAACCATGAATGTTGCCCAAAAGGGGACGTAGGGGCCGTAGCATCACAAATGGGTGGCCAATTGTTGTGTTTGGGTGGAGTTAACAATGTTGGAGACTGAGGCACCAGGCACCTTGTGCCTCATTCGAAACTATCGGTGTGACTATGTTTTGCCTCCTTTGCTTTTCGGAGTACACATGGCAATGAATGCTGACCTTTTGCGCCGGGCAGTAATGTCTTTTACCTGAGAGGCACCACAGGGGAGCGCGTGCCTGCCACTGCTGTGGGCCTCTCATCCTTCCCGGAGTGTGTCGCAATCAGCTATGAGCGCTCAGGCCATACACAGCTTTGCCGTGATTGCCCTATGAAGCGTCTCACCCTCCCCGTTGTCCGCGTGGAGTCTCCCGCTTCCAAACGCGGTGTGTCCCCACCGCCTTCCGCCCTCTGTCTGCCCCCCTTGGCTCCAAAACTGCCTCCCTGGCAGGGGGTGTGGGCGGCTGCAACCATCGATTCTGTATGGATCTCTGTATGGAGTGGAGTGGACCGTTGATGCATGCTAACCGCTTGGGCCATTGCGTCCCTGCCTGAAAAGGTTGTGCAGTACACCAGTCAGCGACACGTCTACCTCAGCGCGCGGTGCGCGGTGCGCGGTGCGCGTACGCGGTGCACTGAGGCACCCTCACTGTGCTCTGCCTCCGCTCCCCATGCACTGCCTCTGCACCACCTCTGTGGTGCTGCACGGCTCAGGCAGGGGTCAGGCAGGGTATTCAGGGGTATAGGCTCATGGGTGTGAGGGGTAAAAGGCTGGGGCAGAGGAGGCATGGGGGCAGTGGCATCCCCAGCGGTGCGAGTGTGCGGCCACTGTCACTGAGGCCGTCACACAAGCGACAGCAAACTGGCCTGTGCATGCACTTCACCCCGGGGTCACACGTGGACACAGGCCTCGATGAGGAGCACGGGCAGCCGTATGGCGAGCAGACTTCGTCCTGCCTCATCGGTCTCTATGCCGGGCCAAGAGCCAAGAGCGGACCAAGAGATCAAAGGGCCAATTGTCGGTACACAAACCTTGTTTTTTTTGGCCTCTGAAGCCCCCCCCCCCCCCGCCCCCAGCGTCTCCATGCAAAAGGCTGTCTCCCAACCCGAGGAGCTGACTGGTTGGCGCTGTTGCACTTGACGCCGAAAGCGGCGCAAGGAGACAAATACCAGCTGCTGAGGGTGACGCCGAAATCGGCATCAGAAAGACTCTGAATACAACTCTGAATATTGTACAACCGTGTTTGCAAAATTCGTGTTCGGTGGTGCGGATACACACTTGATGCGCCGCCGGCGCACGGCTGCCGGATCGTGCTTCTCAGACAACATGGTTCGTTGGCATGGCACTTTTTGATCCAGTTTTGAAAGCTTTTTGCGTGCAAAGCCGAAGAATGCACGAGTTCCATTTGGGGACGATGATGCAATATTTCTGCGTTTCATGGAGTTCCAGTGCTTGAGTGCTTTTGTATGTGATCAAAACGGTCTGTGGAATTCCCATGGAAATCGCCCAAGCACCGACCTGGTAGCCGCACGATGAGGAATGGAGTGCCATGACCCTTGTCTCAGGTTTTGGTTCAATGATCTTAGCGTTCGGTCTGGCGCTGATTTTGGTGTAAGACCAAAAAAGTCCAGTCCAGCCCCCTGATGCCCGTTTCGGCGTCACATCGAAGCGTCCCACCTACTGAGTCTTGGGGTTGGAAGACTGATATCTTCACTGCAACATGGGCAGACAATGCGTACCACGTCAAAGAAAGATATGCATTTCATGCCAATTCCGGTCCAAGTCAGGTGAATTGATGCAGAAGGAAAGAATCCCAAGAATATTTGACATGTACAAAAAGGGCGCATTTCACGGACTCTATGCCCATTAGCTCGATAGGTGGTGCATTGTCAGATGTCTTGTTTAATCCGAAGTATGCCGGCCAAATATGGAAGCTAACTGTTGCGGTTGACCACAAGGAGACTTCAGAGTGCTGCCAATGCCATCTGTTTTTGTGCAATAAATGCATGGCTGATCACTCGTGTGACTTGCCAGATGATGAGCCGTAATTATATTGTACTGTTTCTTCCGTCAGATTGCGCAACATTGTGGTGCTCTAGCATGGTATATAAACACAAAAATATTAGCAATGGTAACAAAAACCCCCCATTTGTCCCTGCAATAGCCGCGCCGTATGCGCGCTGTGCAGTAACGCCCCCAAAAGCGAATTTCGGCGTCATGGTTTTGATGCCGCAATTTAGGGGCATTTGGTTTTGCGCCCCCCAAAAGCAGGGTGTGCTGTAGACACTATGATGGCCCGGGCCGCTGGTCTGCACGGGGCAGATTGCAGGGTTTGGGCGGTGGGGAGAACGTCCCTACCCTCTGCCATAGATTTCATTGTTTCCTGGGGACAAAATTTCTGATGTGGGTGAGTGCGTCAGCCGAAGGAGCCCAGGCTGCCATTCCCCCCCCCCCCCCCCGGCCCCTCACGGTAACGCTAAGCCGTGGTCTGAGCATGACAACTGACCTCATTTGAGGTTTTGGAGGGGAAACTGCACCCGATCGTACCGTGTTCTGATGGTTAGATGTGGCGCCGTTAGGGGCATCGCTTCTCCCCCCCTTTTGCCGTTCTCTGATGTTCAGTCGCCGTATCCGCCCTTTTTAGCCCTGTGTTTGTTTTCGCTTTACAAACGCTGCGCATGGTATGGACCCCTCCGCACCGCCTCTGCAGCCCAGGCACGACCCAGGGCCCTGTGCGCCGTCACCCCGCCCCCCGCCCCCCCCCCCCCCGCCTCGCAGGTCCCCGTGGAAGTACGCGTCCGCGTCGCAGTACGACGACGTCACGTCGATGGCCAGCAGCGGTAAATGGGCCTCGGAACATCAGGTCCCCATGTACGGCAATCAGAAAGGCAGGCTGCGCTCATCGTCGTCGTTCAACGATGAGCTGTCGTTGATAAGCGGCAGCACCGACTACCAAAGGAACCGGAGGGACCGGCTGCAAAAGTACGAAGAGGTCCTCCGCCCTGCCACCGGCCCTGCGCCGCTGACCTGCCCCTGCGCGCCTTGACCAGGGAAGTACTAGAATGGCCGTACACCGCAGGAGGACCCACCCCCCCCCCCCCCCCGGACCCCCACCCCGAGACCAAAGTGACCGCAGTGGGAAAGACCGAAATTTACAAGAGGGAAAATCTGGTCGGGCCATTTTTGGTACACAAACGTTTGGGTCTCAGACACCCCCCCCCCCTTCCCCCCCTTTTAATACTTCCCTGGCCTTGACTGCCTCTGTGCCGCCGTGCCGTCGTGCCGCTGTTGTCTGCCCTGCCCCCCCCTCATGCCGCTCTGTTTCTTCTTCAGTCGCTCCACAGCAGGGCCAGCGACAAAGCCGATCATAAAGGGCCACGCTCGACGCCGACGAAGTACGAAGTGCTCAAGTCCGCCGCCCGGCCCACGACGGGTCCGGTGTCCTCGAAATCGCGGACCGCGGACCAGTCGACGTCGACGGGCGCCGGGCGATTGCCCCGTCATTCCGATGTCGGAGTGTCGAACGCCGGCCCGAGGCGGGGGTACGGGTCCCGGGCGAGGAGTGTGTCGTCCTCCTCCCACGGGGTGAGGCCCTTCCGCATGTACGACGCAATGCGTCCTACTTAGCCCCGACCGGCCGTCGTGTCCAACCGAATGGTGTTCAGGAGCGGGTGGGTGCTTGAGCAGAGCGCGCCAGCTCTGTGCAAACCCGGGGCACGCGTGTCAGTCACAATGTTCGCGATTTCGACTCGCGATATTTGGTTGCGAGGGTGCGCAGCCGGTGTGCGCAGCGTCTGCACAAGCGGCGCCGGGCGCGGCAGTGTGGGCCGCGGGCAGGGCTGGTGTGCTCTCCGGGGCCACCTGTTCCTTTCCTTTTGCTCCAGACCACCTGCCTCGGGACCCCCCATGTCGGCGGTGGACTGACGGCGGTGGGCGGTAGGCCAGCGGTGGTCGATGTTTCTTGAGCGGTGTCGAGAGGTTTGAGGGCTGTCGAAGGGTAGACGGGACTGTGGAGGGCAGGGATGTATTAGAACGGCTGACAGCAATGGGGAGGGGGGGTCCCTCCCCCTGGACCCTTCTCCCCATGGACCCAGATTTCATAGTGGGAAACAATGAAATCTACAAAAGGACATATTGATTTAGGCTATTTTTGGTACACAAACTGTTGGGTTCCAGACTCCCCCCCGCACCCCACCCTCCTCTATTCCAATACATCCCTGGCAGAGAGGTGATTGCCATGATTGCTAATGATTACCAACGGTTACCACACAACACCCAATGAGTACCAGCGGTTGGTGTTGAGGGTAGAAGAGAATGCGGAGAGAGTTGGACGAAAAGCCCCTTCGTGAGGGGTGCCCAGCGGCGGGAATGCCCTTCTGCTGCAGCCCATCCGGTCGGAGGGCGTGAAGCGGAGAGGCAGAGGCACCCGCCGGCCAGACCGGACGGAGCGGCCCCCGGGGCTGCCCATGGCGTGCCTCGGCGACCGTGGGGGGCAAGGGGGGCGGGAGGGGGCGCTTGGCGTGCGGCCCCACACAGCGCCGCCAAGCGTCAGCCACGGGGGACTGCAGGGCAAGCCCCACCGCCCGTTCAGCCACGTTGTGCAGGAGCACGACGGGCCGCGCGGAGCGTGCGCCACGCAGCTGCTGGAGCAGGGGGACGCCTCCAATGCCCTCCTCCCTGCGAACCGCCCCAAGCGGCTGCGGAACCGTGCGTTTGTCGGAGGAGACGTGCCGTGTCCCCTGTCAAGGCCCCAACCCCCTTCCTTCGCTGACCCTCTGTTCTCAGGCCCACCTGCGGTGAAGCCTCCCACGGCTGTGGCACGTGTGCAATCTTCACCGACTGCAGGCCCTTATCCCTGATGCCCCAGGGCCACGGGAATCCGGTCTCTGCCCCCCGCCTTCATGCTCACTCAGCCTTGATGGCACCCCCGCCCCCCCCCCCCCTGTTCCTCGACAGCCGGACCCTCCCCACCCCCTCCGGATTGAACCGAGTGAGTATTGAGTGAGGATTGAACCGAGTGAGTAGAGGCATGGGTCAGGGCCATGCGGGTGACCTGCGCGCCTGACATCATCCCCCCCCCCAAAAAAAGATAGTTGGGGGAGGCGTTGGGTATGGCTTTGCTGAGGGTGGATTCCCGTGCACCAACGACCAGACTTTGTTCGGGGGTCCGGAGCCAGGACAACGCATTCAAGGCCCTCGGGGACCATTCCAACCCCCCGTCAGGCCTGCGTGCGGTTTGCATTGCTGCAAACTCTTGTGACTGGGATGCAGCGGACTGAGACCATCTCAGTGTCTGGGGCTGTGGTTTGGTTCGGTCGCCGTGGGAAAAAATGAAATCTACAAAAGGAAATATTGATTTAGGCTATTTTTGGTACACAAACTGTTGGGTTCCAGACTCCCCCCACACCCCACCCTCCTCTATTCCAATACATCCCTGGCAGAGAGGTGATTGCCATGATTGCTAATGATTACCAACGGTTACCACACAACACCCGCCGCTTCCCTCCTCTCGGGATCTGGGCGTACCCGTCGCCCGTTGGGTCCCTTGACCTGACCCCTTTGCCAGGGACCCAAGGATGGTGCAAGCACATGGCGGCCAGGCCAGTCGGCGCCGTCCCTCCTCTTCAGTGGGTGGCACGAGGCCGAGGAGGGTATTGGCCTCGTCCTGCCGGGACAGGCTGGGCTCTGCTGCACTATGGGACACAGATGGGGGGGGGGCGAGCACTGTGTCTCTCTTCATTGCCACGGGTGAAGCAACCTCCGTCCACACGCTCGTACAGACGACACTACGCCCCAAGGTCCGCCTGCAATTCAGCCTCTGGTGTACGCGTGGACGTAAAACCACAGGATTGCGCGGACTCCGGCGCACGATGCACTACCATTTGGGATGTATGACCGCATGAAACAGAAGGATCGCAAAAAAGGACAATGGACAATTTCCGTCGTAGCCAAAGGTGCCCCTCTGTTCTGCGAGGATGCGTGTGGCGAGACCGATGACTTTGATTGCACTGTGGCCGCGTGGCATGGCTGTTTTCAGACGCTCGCTTATATATTAATTACATTTGTGAAGATGCCGAGGTAACCCCTACTTGAGCAAGTACAGGTGAGTCCCGCAGCAGCACCATTTGTGGGACCCTGGTTTTGGGCGGTGCCAGTCATAGGGTAGGGGGGCGGGGAATTGAGGCACTTCGGGGGGAGGGAGGGGGGCTGCGGCGCAGGTCACATGCAACTGCTCATGCGTGCCACCGTGTTCCCCACCACCGTGCGAATGGTGGTAAGGGTGGCTTTAGCTGTTCAGGGCTTTTATTTGCGCACTTCCGGGGCCTATCAGGGCTTCATCAGGGGCGCACAAGACTCTGCTGTTGATCATCATTTTGGACGGCGGGCAACAGTGCTGTCTTACCTAACCAAATCCACGCACCACCATGCGAGATGATGTGCATATTTCTCCACATCCTGTTGAAGGCAGCGGCACCGCACTGGGCAGTGCTGTGTTTAGATTGATTGTAGATTGATGTTATTTCATGTACAGCCGACCGGATCACCATATTGTTGTATCACCTATTGGTACCACCACTACTACTTGTACTTTTACCGTGGCTTCTGTTCGTGAGAATTGGCCCTAAATTTTGTTGCATGTCGACTGCAGTTTGTGTTACGTATGATCACTTGCATTCCGTTTTCCCGGTTTTCTGTGGCGTTGGGTCAGCCACTGCTGCAATCCTGGCAGGCAAGATATTTGTTTGACGCAGATCCACCAGTTGTGCACGCTACAAATGAGAGAGATGATGCCCGACGACATTTTGGGCTTCAAGTCGAAACTGCCCGATGCGATTTTCTAGACGCACGGGGTGAATCGTGTGCGTGCTTTGCTCAAAGTTGCGCAGCAGCCGGTTCCGCAGTAACCCCAAATGATGCCCAGGTCTTTTGGCAAGAGGTGGACAGCCGTCTGTCAATGTGAAGTTGGTGGGTTCTTGAGGAAGTAGACGTGGAGGGGGGTCCGGGTACCAATGCAGAATGGGTGGGCACTGGGGACTTCTGGAAGGATTGACGGACGGCACATTCGCCGGGGATCGCCTGGGTCTGCATGAGGTCGCCTGGGGTTTGCCAAGTTTCCAGGGTTTGCCTCCTGCTCCGGATGTTGCACGGGGCAATCCAAAGCAGAATCTAGTTGATGCCGGTTGCTCATATTCGCGTCCTCAGCACGTAAAAACCGGTTGGCTTGAAGTAGTGCAGGCACCCGGTTCACTGCATTCCGAACTTTGCAGTGTCACAGGTACTTCAGTGCGTGGTGAATGATCCCCAAGCCAGTGCAGTATCTCAAGAAGTGCCCTTCAGCCGCGAGGGGGGGGGGGGTTGACCAGTGAATAGCTATGGGAGAACAGCATCGGGACTTAGAATGGGATCAGACCACGGACCCGCGAAGCCCGTGTGACTCGAACGGGAATGAACACCCGAGGACGTGTTGGTGCTGCTCAATGCGTGGCACCCTCATGGCGGCCACCAGAGCGCAAAACGGAGTTGGATGCCGGCCGCGAAAACCAGGCTGCCTGTGGGTGTGCTCCCGACTACTGGTTTTCAGTGGCCTGCGATGTGCTCCACTGTTAGGAAATGTCCTGAAGTCGTTGTTTGGGACGGCTGTCAGGCTCTGAGGCCCCTGAGCCCAGTGCTCACTATACTCACCTTCCAAATTGGGTTTCGCGAGTGAGGGTTGAGTGGGGGTTTCAATCCTGATGGATTGAAACCCCCACTCAAAGGGGAAGGGCTGTGGACAGCAAAGCGCACATGCTCAATCGGGGCTGTGTTATGTGTCATATTCTGCATGCAATAAGAGTTGCTCAGAGCTGAATCACTGGTGGCCCTCGCTAACTCACTTAGCAACAAAGCACAGTAAGCCAACACAAACAGGCACCTCTGGCCCCAGTTTTCCCCATGCCACGCGCGACCAGGCGATCATTTGAGTCACCCCCCCCCCCCCCGCCCTGTCATAGCAGAAGGTTCAAAGGCGAGAGGCCAATAGGCGCCGCCACAGGCCAACAGAGCCAACCACCAAGGCCTTGTCCCCCCCCCTCCCTCCACAGGCAAACCCAGCATGGACTCGGAGTGTGCATCTGGATGCACCTGGTCAACGGCACGGGCAACAGCCCGTCTCTGGGATAGCCGACCCCTGGAGTAGTCAAACAGGACAAGTCATCCAAGGGCTCCGTTGACACAACCAAAACCCATTCGGGCCCGCAGGGGGTCGGAACGTACAATGGCAAGAGGCCAATAGGCGCCACCAAAGGCAAACGAACCAACACCATCCCCCCCCCCCCCCCCCCGCCATCGCCTGACTGACTGTGGAGTGCATTACCTCTGGTTTGCATTTGTCTGTTTCTTAATTAGGTCACACCCCCCCCGCCATCGCAGGGCAACACCAGAGCAACCCACCCCTTCCACCCCCTCCCAAGTGTCCGCTTCAGGACGATCTCTTCAGGGACGCCAAAGGGACAGGCAGCAGGGCAAGAGGGAGGGAGAAAGCAGCACGGACACCGCAAAGCACCACACATGCAAGTGCATGCTTGGCCAAGCGACACTACAGGCAAAATGCCTGGATGTACATCGCGCCACTGATGTGTGACACTTGGTGATCTGGAGCCCTCTTGGCCCTGTGTCAGGAGGCCCAAAATCTGTGGTGGAGAGCACCCTCCATATTTCACGGTCTGGGAATGACTGAAGGTGAAGCCTGCCAGCGCTGGCAAGGGATGACATGCCCCGGACGAAATGCTGCAAATGTGGGACACATATTCTGCTCTCACTCACAAACTTGCTACCCTCTCCCCGTTCCCACATACCCCTTTCCCAAAAAACACCCCAACACAGCCCGCGTCTGCACATAAAACATAAGCAAGTGGGTTGAACTAGCAGTACCAGCTGGAAAACCTACTCCAGCTTGATGGTCCCCCACACCCCCGAAAAAAAGACAGCTCATAACATCCATATACGGAAGCATTTGTGATTCGTGATTTGGAGGGCAATGAAGGCACGAGAAGACCCCTGGCCCGCCCAGAAAGTCCCAGATAGAGTGCGTTCTTCATTTGTCCTTTCTTTACTGTGCAGAGGCATGAAAACAAAACACAACCTTTGAAACACATCTGTGCTTTGCTCTGTTATTATTCATCAGCATAGATTTGACCATAGAAGGCGCATCGACCCATCCTTGGGGCCAAGACATGCATTACGGGATGCTGCCGCCCCATTGGTGCCTTCAAATCCCCCACAGGAGGATTCCCCATGTGTTGCCTGTGGCCTGGCAACTGGTTTTGCACACCCCCAAAAAGGTAAATTAGCAAAAAGTGGAGACACTTTTGCGGGCGCACTTGAACACTGGCAGCTGCACAATTGGTTTGACCCTCAATGCTCTGTGTATGCTCAGCGCACCCGCAGAAGAGGAGCGGAGGAGCTGATTTATGTGCCCGATTGTTTGAGTACCTACACCAATCTTGCAAGATCAACCCCCCCCCCCCCCCCACCCCACCCCACACTCACACCCCATGCCCACCCCCTCCCCCTGTGCAATGACCCCCGTGTGCAACGACCGCCCTTGGGTCTGGTGACACTACCATTGTATCCATTGGCTTGTTCAACGGCCACCTCCTGGACCAAAGGAGCTGTTTTGCTTTAAAAGGTTGTCCAATAGCCACCTGCTGGTCAAACAGTGAAACAGAGCATCGCTCCTCGTTACGCAGGGGGGGGGCTATTGGAGAGTTGGGCGGTGGTAAGGGGCGCTCGAGAGTGATTGGATTGGTGGTGGAGGGCACCTACACAGACGGGCAGGGTGTACTTTTGGTGGCAACGGTTCAAGTTGCTGTGTTGACAGCGTCCACGGTGGTGGCCTGCCTCCGGCGGCATGGCAGGGGCACAGGCGTCCATAGTGCTGGGGGGTGCATCAAGTGCTGGGGAGTGGGAGGCCCAAGGCATTTTGCTCTGGTGGACAGTCCACGGGGGCTGTGCTCACGCCCGTGCCTGTGCCGAAGTGCCTGTGCTTTTGCCTGTGGTTGTGTGTATGCCTGTGCCTGGGCCTGTGCCTGCGCCTACGGTCATGCCCCTCCCTATGACTGCACCAAGGCTTCAGGGCTTCGGCCTGTGCCTGTTCCTGCGCTTGTGCCCGTGCGCCGATGCTTCTGTCCCACTTCGTTTTCAATCCGGCAGCCCCCTCCCCCCCCCCCCAGACCTAATCTGGTGCTTAATGGGGTAATTGCAAGCAGGAGCCCCCCCCCCCCCCCCCCTCCCACACACACCCCTGTTGCAAGTTCGCAGTTTTGGTTTCGCTTGGCCTGCTGAAGGCAGGCCTGGAATGCAAGTTGGGCATTGCTCTGCATGTTGCTATCTGTTGTTGCTCAATTTTGTGCGTTGTTGTACCAATCCTCATCTTAGCAAACGGGTGTAAAATTGGACGGCAGGCAAAACCAACCCCCAAAAGTGGTTTCCCACGTTGGTGCCACTAGTGCGGGATGTGGCTTAATGTCTGAAATTGGACAGGGTCATAGGTCTGCCCCAAAGTAGTGCCACTTCTGATATATGAGGGTGCAGGGGCCCGTATGGTCTGAAGCTGTTTTTGTAAAGAACTGATTTCGCTGGATTTGCAAGGATGAGCCCCCCTTGCCCCCCCCCCCCCCGGCCCATTCATACCCCCTCCCCCCCTCCCCTCCAAAAGTTTTAGCAGTGGGCAAAAACGAAATTTCATGATACGGAACGTTTTTCAGGCCATTCTTGGTATCTCAGCCCCCCCCCCTCTTCTCGCCTCCCCCCCTGCTCAGGCAAAGCCCGGCCCTGCAGAGGGTCTGTCGTCCCCGTGTCCCTTGGACTACTGCGCTCAGCTCTTATGAGTCCTTCGTACTTCTCCGTGTGCTGGCCCATGGCATCGTAATGCGCAATGGCAGGGCCCTCCCCCGCCTCAAGTCGGTGGCCGGTGCCATTGCCGTGCTCGCCCTCTGGTACTCCTTTTATCTTCTCGGAGCCAGCCAGGCCCACAGCGCCTGTCTGGAGCTGACCCCCGTCCCCGGCGGTGGTCCGAGCCTGAGCCCTCAGACACACCCAAACCCCAGCCCTGACCGCAAACGCCGCCATGACCACGACCGTGACCCCGGGCACGACCACCGCCCCGGCCCCCGGGGGCCCGTTGAGGACGCTCACGCCGACGCCGCGGCGCGCCCCCCACCCGCACCGGCCACTCCGCCGGTGGACGCTCAAGAGACGCACGATTCTGCAGCGCTCGGCACTGGCACGCGCAAAGAAGGAGCCGCGCCGATGAGGGAGAGTGCGACGGGGGGGGCAGGCCCCGCCGCTGGAAAGGCGGAGGCACGGTCCGCACCCGCGCAGGCAGGCAGCGGGGCCGGCGCCCAGCAGCCGGAGGTGCCACAGGATACTGCCTCACCGCCCACCCATGACCTCAGACCAGACGCTGACCTTGACTTCGTTTCGGCTGCAGCCGCTGACCCCCGCCCGGCCGCCAACCGAGATCCCGCCCGGATTCGAACCCTCGACCCTGCACATGCCCCGACGAGCGCCGCCTCCGGCGTCGGCAGTGCGCGCGACGCTCACCCGCTCCGTCATCCAGAGGCCCCGGCTCAACACAGCGCCGACAACCGCAGCGCCTGCATCCCCCGCACTGCCCAGCGCCCCGGGGACGGCGGCCCGCGAGCGTCCGTGCCCGCCGCCGAGCTGGACGAGGCGGCGGCCCGCGCGCTCCTGGCCAAGGCCCGGGCAAAGGCCAACACCGCCGCGTTCAAGGCGTGGGAGCTCGAGAGCTCCTCCAACGCCGACGGGCTGGAGGAGGGCTGCCGGGTCGACCTGCCGGACTGGCGCGCCGAGAGCTCCTGCGGCGTGCACCACATGCACGAGGAGTACCTGGCGGAGGCGCCCCCGCTGCCCTGCCCGGCCCCGCCGCTGAACTGCAGCCAGTGGGTCGTGGCGGTGGCGAGCCCCAGCGACGCCGTGCCGCGGCCCCCCGTCGGATGGTGCTGCGTGGTGGTGGGGGTGGCAGGGGGCCCCCCCGGGGGTCCGGCGCCGGGGGTTTGCTGGGCGTTGACGGAGGCCCGCGCGACGCGACTCCCGCACGCCATGGCCCGGCGGCTGAAGGGCGCGCGCGGCGCAGTGAAGGCCGCCCTCCTGCGGAACGTCGCCTTCCTCGAGGCCATCCGCAACGGGGCGGGCGTCATCGCGGAGACGACCGCGGCCGCCCTCGCGGCGCTCCCGGCGATCCCGCGGCTGCCGGAGTCCGGCGCGATGGTCGGCGAGTGGGACGCGGAGGCCCCCGTGATCGACCCGTACCCGCACTTCGATGCCCCCCGGGCCTGCTCCGGCGCGCCCCCCGGACGGAGCACGCGCGGCCCCCCGGAGGACGACCCGTACTTCATCCACCACGACGGCGCGGGCCGCCGGTACCTCTCGGTCCAGCATCCGGTGTTCACCACCGCGCACTCCCCGCAGACGGACTGCCTCTGCCGCGTGCGCTGGAACTCGTATCACTCCAAGTACGTCCTCTCCTCTCAAGTGTCGTGCAGGGGGCGGTTCTCAGATGTGGGAGGTCTTGGAGCGGTTGGGGACCCCCTGCCTCCCCCACCCACCCACCCTCTTCGGAAGCCCTCCCTTGGGCCATTTTGCTGCACAGTGTTAACCCCCCCCCCCCCCACCCCCGGACAAGTTATGTGCCATTTGAGTGAGTGCAATCCAATAGCTCTTGGTCGGTGGCTGTGTCCCACAAGGTGAGTCTACCCGAGGGTCCAGCTACATCTTCGCTTAGCTCACCTCAATTAGCCCCCCCCCCCCCCCCCGGCACATGAACTGAGAACTGATTGAGTCTGGCATGAGGTCAGGATCATACATGATGGCCCTGTGGCGGGCGGGGGTAGAGCTCATATGGAAGCCCTGACCCTACACCGACCAACGACTGCACGGCAGCCTCTCATCAACGTCGCCGTGATTTCTCGACCTCATCCGCACCACCTTTTGGCATGTTTAGTGTACCGTTGTTCGGGTGTTGCGCTCCGGGAATTCGTACGCGCACCCCCGCAGGGAACCCCCGCTGCAACGACGTCTCCTTTCTCAGGTCTGGTCTCCTTGCGTGCACCCTGTCCCCCAGCCCAGTCGTGCCCGTGCAATTTACATTACAAAAGTACATGGCCACTGCTCTCGACGTACGTCCAAAGAGCCCCCGGTGTGGCCAGCCCGCAATGTCGTTACTGCGTCAAGCTGGCGAATAATGGAGGGGGGTGGGGGGGCGGCGGGGACCAAACGCAGTTTACGCTGTAAATTACGTAAATTTTTGTACGTCGCGCCCAAAATGGCGTAAATTTCTGTAAATCCGGTGTAACTTGGGGAATTCAAGTGCTTTGCATCCGATCAGATGTAACTGCGCGCCTGCACGGCAGCACGGCTGCAGTCCATTGCCATACATCCCCCGTTCCGGTGCACAGGTGCCGCAAGCGCTACAAGCGCTGCACCGTCCTCTCCCTGAACTTCCCGGTCGCCCCCCGGCGCGGCGTCCTGGCCCACGCCCCCCTCGCGGCCCCGCTGACCGTCCACTACCCCCGCGCCTACTGGGCCCTGTTCGCCCCCCCGTCCGGCGCCCTCCTCCGCAGCCTCGCGTCGCAGCGGGCGCTCTGGGGCCTGCGGGCGGTCCCCGTGTTCTACAACGCCTCGAACTACGTGCGCTGGGCCCCGGGTGCGGCCGCCGACCTCGCGGCCGCCCCGGCGTGCGCCGGATGGCAGGCGCTGGAGGGCGCTTCCGAGGCCGTGGGGCTGCATGCGAAGGTTCTGCAGGCGGCGGTGGAGGGCGAGACGCCGTACGCGCAGTTCCAGTCCCTCATGGCGAGCGTGGGCACTGCGGAGGATGCAGCGCTCCTCAAGGTCTGGTTGCAGGACCTTGCGGCGGCCGGGTACCAGGAGCCGGTGGCCGCGTCGATGCCGCGACAGTTTGCCGCGATGGTGACGATGCTGGACGAGAGCGCGCGCGACGTGATGCGCAACGTGTGGTACTGGAACTACTACCGGTTCCTGCGCCGGCAGCACTACCCGCTCTGGATGTTCTACATCGCGGGCACCCTCACGGAGAAGGACCGGGGCATCATCCTGGAGCGCCTGCCGGGCTTCGACGTCCACTTCTTCCCCATTCAGTACTTCGTCCCACGCCGCTTTTGGCCCACCCATGCGGAATGGACGATGAATGGGACCAAGGGGTCTCTTTCTCACGTTCCTCGCCGTGTCCCTCCCTGTGTGCCTTCCCTCCTCCTCTCCCTCCCTCGCTCCCTCCTTCATGACCTTCAAGCATCCAGCGTTTTCTTTCGCCTCATATTTTTCGGTGCGCTCGGGGAGTGACACAGGGTTTTTCGGGGGCCTCTGATGCGGGCAGTTTCGCAGGCGACAGCCTTCCACTTCATGCAGTGAGAGGGAGCAGTCTGCTTCCCTTGATACCGCCCTGGGCCGTCGATGCCGTTTCTGTTGCTGGTGTCTGCACTTGCTCCTTGTTTGCTGTGCGATCCTCGGTGTTGTTGAGTGGACCACCCGGCACGTGTGGTACTGTACGCCTTCACCGGCGCTGCCCGCCACACACTGCCAACAGCGGTACACCCGTATGTCCTGGCCCCTGTGCGGCCCTCAGCCAATATTCCACGGAAACCCCAGCAATGCCGCTTCTGTTCGGCTGAGTCGTTCCAAATTTCACCATCTCGGGGGTTTGTTGCTGCACCGTGTGCACTGCCACAGCAGAGGTTCGGTGGTGTGTGTTTGGCATGCTTCAAAGTCTCGTGAACATCGGCTGAATCGGCTGTCAAGGGCCAGTTGCAAGACCAGTACATCGACCACTGGGGTATTGACTGTGCCTGACAGAACTCTGCTCAAGGACCATATACAAACCGAGGGGTGAGCTTTTTTTTCTCGAAATTGAGAGAGATTTTGGGTTTGCACCTCACTCTTAACTGCACAACAACCAAAAGGAAGATGTGTTTGGGGCCTGGGACCGAGATCCAGGTAACTGGGAAGCTGTTTTGCCGAAAAATCGGTCCGCCGATTTGTTCCGCCGATTTGTTGGGATTTCTTCACCGATTTTTTGGGGGGGCTTGCAAGGCGGGGACATCCGGCATTCGGGACCGACCACGATTGTGCCTGCTTCATGGTTCCTCATGGACCGTCAGCTCACTGATGTGACGCAGGGGCCAATGCAATCCTCATCTCTGCATGCAGGTACGGCTACATCTACTGCTCGCAATTCCTTGGGTATGAGATGTTCCGGCACCCTATGTTCGAGACCCTGCAGTACTACTTCCGCTTCGACGAGGACCTGCGCCCGTACGCGTACATGAACGCGACCATTGTGCCGCTGGTGGCGGACCCGTTCCTGGATATGAAGGCCCGCGGTTTGCGCTTCGTGACGCCGCAGTGTGGGCTGCCGTCGCTGGAGAACGACAACTCCATCAGCGATGCCACAGAGGAGTACCTGAAGAACGGTGGCTTCGGGGGCCCTGCGTCGGATATGTGGGTGCGTGCCCAGAGTTTCTACCCACGCTACGGCAAACAGGTCTCCCATCCCTCGCGATACCATAGTGTTGCGTTCAGACTTGCCACTAGCGTCTGCCGGCTCAGACATTATCAGATGCAGCAGGGTCCTACCGAGCCGCACGCTGGACGCAACACGTTCCTACTGAGTTCTGGTGGTGCTGGTAGGTGGGTATTACTGAGTGGCCTTTGACATAGGGCCCATTGTTACTGAGAACTAGTTTCCCTGAGGGAAACACAAAGCGCGGTGCGGTGCATGCTGCGTGCGCGCGGTTTCCAGTCTTTTGGGCAGTGCGACTGATTCCCTTCCCATATCTTCCCCTTGTCCTTTTTCTCAGTACCCCACCCGCCTTCCCCCCCCCCCCCCCCCCGGTTGGGCCCGTGTGCCATGGCTGCGGGATAGGGCGCCAAGCCAGGTTGCCATGGCTGTTGTGATGGTCAACAATAGCCACGGGTGCCTCAACCCCTCCCCAGTATGAAAAAGAACAATCCACAATCAGAGGCACAAACCTTTTCCGCGCAATATGGGGATTCTCTTCCGGACCGCATTCAGAAATTGCATTGGATGGTGCATGCCATGGTGCACATCCAGCAATTTCTGAATGTCCTCAACATCCGTTACGAACCGTATGGTTCATGGGACCATTTTCCCGCTGCTATTTTCAAGCACCCAAAGGCAACGCGGCGGCGCACCGACTTGGATTCATCCTCTTCCGACTCGGCATCTTCTTCAGCAGGGTGGTCACTTACGAGCGCCGACGAGAACAAGGAGTCGACAAATTAGTTGACGCAACTACCTTGTGGAATTGGGCACTCCATGAGGTAGTGAAGCGATGGAGTGGAAGCCTCCGTTGTCGTATGCTTACCCCTTAGGCCACCGCGTCCCTGCCACCCTGAAAAAACACTGAATTTCCACGAGAGTGCACGCGAAAGATCGCGCACGGTGCGGTGTGCGGTGTGCGGTGTGCGTGTTTCCCCCCGCCAGATGAGTGGCATGTCCGGTTGCGTTGTGTCGTGCGACGCTGTGCTGCGGTGTGGTGCAGGGAAAGTTTTTGCCCTGCACACGTATGCTTCCCTAGTGGTGGGTGGTTTGCAGGGTGGTCACAGAAAGCCTAACTTACTAATGGGCACTGTGCGTGCGCTGTGCAGAAACGCTCCCTTGGTGTGGGGCAAGCTGCACATCTCAAAGAAGATGTGGTTCAGCAACCCCCCCCCCCCCTTTCCTTTCGCCTGTCAGGGCGTCCGGCTGGAGTCACCTCGACAATGGCTAGGGCCATTGCCCTGGTTTGTGTGGACCCACCACAGAGCAGTGAAACAAGGACAGTCTGGGGGCTCCGTTGGAACAACCGCCCAGGGGAAAGGAAGGGAGTGCAGGGAGGTAAGGATAGGTCAGACCGGGAGATCAAAGGCACTATGGGGTGGGAAGCCAATGGGCACTGCCAGCTCCAGACAGCAATGCAGTCAAGCGTCATGCCAGTCTCCCTCCCCCTGCGGTCAGAGGTCGCTTGCCCAAACCTTGCTGCACACTGGAGCGGGCAAGCAGCGAGAGGCTCGGCCCAAAGTCCACTGGCTAGGGGGGGGACCGTCGCGGCAGGAGAGCTAGTTTGAACCCTAGTGCACACGGGATCCGGTGAGCGGCGAGGGGCGGCTGGAGTGCAGGTTTGATCAGTGGTACATGCTGGAGCGGGCGAGTAGGCCCGCCACACCAACAAGCAGCAGGGCACAGCAATGACAAGCAGAATTCTGTTCCGAAGAAACTGGATGGAGAGCCTCACCCCGCCAACTGATTCTTAACCCCGTGAACGCGCTCTGCCCCCAGCCAATCGCCACTGCGCCCAGCCCACCTCCTCCTTGTCCCGGAAACAAGGCCTGGGACCGCTTCGTGTACGCCGGCTGCGCGGAGCTCGCCGACGTCGGGCTGTACCGGAATCCCCAGTACTACGCGTATCTGTGGCGCATCGACTGGCTGGCGGGGGTGTACATGAAGGGGTGGCTCGAGCAGGCGTTCAAGACCCTGTGGCCCCTCATTGTCGTGCCGCCGGCGCAGTGGGACTACAGCTGCGAGACGGTAGTGCAGCACAAGCGGCATCCGACGGGCCCGTTCTGTCATGAGAACAAGGCGTGTCCCTTGAAGCAGCTGCTGGCGGGCAGATCCCCGAAAGCAACCCGCGTGCTGGACAACTGGCAGCAGTGAACCGCGGGCGGGCTCCGGGCAAAGAGTGCCTGGCAACTCTGCCCCCGCGTGCCTTTCCGGTCTGGGGAATGGCACTGAGCTCTTGATTGCAATGGTTTGCGACCTTCTCACTCCTCACCATAGACGTTCACGTCCTGTTGTCAAGTGAAACTGGTCTACTCCCTGAATTTTGTGGGAAGAATGTTAAAATGAAGGGTCGTTTGGAATCTGGTAAAATGTTTCCAAAACATTGGAAGGTATTTGGTTAATCGTTTGGTAATCATTTCGCTTTCTTATTTTTCGATACTGCACGACAAAACACGTCCCGTACAAAAAGTTGTGTAGCCGTTGGGGCCGCGGAGCTGCAGGGGGTTCTGCAAGGGGACAGGGTTTCAGTTCTTCTCTTTTCAGTTGCGGGAAGCTGACCCACGCGACTGTTGCCCGCCTGCGTTTTGTGTTTGGCTATCGCATTCGGGATTGGTTGAGTGCTGGCAGTTGGCGTCGCACGCGTTTCAGGGCCACGCGGCCTATTGTTTTCAGGGAGGGAAAGGTCTACGTAGTGGCCATGATTTGGGTTGCATGGGTCACATGTAGGCCACTAAGGTCTCCAAACCCCATCATTTGTTTGGCGTCTATTCTTCAGCCCCGGTTGGCCCTGTGCGGGTACGTTTGTCCGGCGCGCACCCGGCATCCAATGAATGTTCCGGCCATCTATCCAAATGCTTTACCACTAAACATCACTCCCTCCTCCAGTCCAGGAACCCTAAGCACGAATGACACAACATAGCACAAGTACGGGCAAACAAGAAAGCTTGCATACATTCTTATTCGACAACCAAACCCCTGCCGAGGATTGTGTTCCAAAGAAATAACATAGGGTGTATTGTAACATGGGAAGGTCACGGATGTGAAGAAGGGTTGCAAAATTATGTTGCAACATGCACAATCCCCACATCCCACAAGTGTAAGGGTCAATACATCCAGCGCAGTACTTCTCATTGTAGTGCCCACAAACTGTAGTGGGGCGTTTGTGACAACACAAAGCACAAATGTCTTCATCATCATCTTTACAATTACCTTGTGAGGCGGTGCCTGGGTCATCTACAACGGCCCAAATATGCGGCGGTACATGGTCCCATGGATTATGGCAGGCTGATACCGTACTTGCCTCTTGATGCAAAACTATGTGAAATGCAACAAGACGCACACGCTTTGGTCCACCTGCTCTGCATTGCCACGCCAAACGTTCCTAACCAATTGGTGCACGTGCTTTGCATTGCCATGCCAAACGCTCCTAACCAATCCCCAATGCCACAAATGACAAAATGACTGTTCAATCCTTGCCCTACACCAACCGTGCACATCACTGCATGACTGTTGGCGATCACTTGAATTCCCATTTTTTCGCTCAACAAATGGGACTATCACATGCACCCTACCCTTGTAGGCCCCATCATGGCCACCCACCTCAAAATCAAAGAATTCCCCTCTTGTGCACGACGGACCCTAACCATCCCATATGAGCACATCCGCTGATGTCCCAGGCCAACGGGCATATCCACACAATAATACAGAAGGGGTCTGGGTGGGTGCGGTCAAAAGTTTGGGACCCTTCCCCTATTAGAATTATGGCTTCGGTGGGTGGGTCTGCAGTCTAGGACCCCCCCTCTTTGATTTTAGTGGGTACTCCTGTGTGCTGGCCTCCCTTTCCTGCAGACCTCATTCTTTGGTTTTGTTTTGCGAAGCGGAGCTGGCCAGTACCGCTGTGGGTGTCTAGTAATCAATTCAAATGTGGACAAGGCTGAACTCGAGCACTGCAAAGTGACCAACACAAAACTTGGTTGAAAAGTCAGCAAACCGCAAAGACGCTTTCAGCTTTTTTTGTGAAGGAGGAGAACCCTGTTGGCAGCAGCTGGGGTGCCGCTCAACCCTGGGAGAGCGCCTCAACCCCCCCCCCCCCCCTCAAATGTTTAGGGGGGGTCTGGGTGGGTTCCTTGATCTTGGGCGGGTGGGTGCCTCAAACCCCCCCTGAGCCGCCCCCCCCCCCTATACACGATGTCTGCCCCCTACAGAATTCCTGCATAACTGAACAGCTCAACAAAGTGGTTCGTTTGTCCGCCTTTCTCACCCCTATCAAGTGTCCTGTCTCATCCACCGTTTCACCCAAGTGGGTGTGCTTGCCACACATTTTGTATCATGACTTGGTATTAGTGGGTTTGGCCCTCTATTCGCGACTTCCGACCATTCCCAAAGAAATGCAGGGAGATGCAACAATTGCCGCCTTGCATTATGCTGTGTGTTAGCCAAATCTAATCTGGTCTTGTCTCTGGTAGGGCTCTCCCTGCTTCCCCTCGTGCTTTTGTAACGGCCTGCTTACCGCACAGATGTCGCTGTGGATGGGCTGTGCAGGCGTCCTTCATTGGCAAAGTAACCAGCAGACGGGATTTGCCTCCCTTGCCCAACTATCGCAATGGTCTGCGCTCCCAAGTGCCCCGCCCCCACCCCTGTCCCCAGGACACAAGGAGCGCGGTCGGGTGATTGCAACTTTTGGTCCATCAAAAAGATTAGCAAGTGGATGTACCTGGCAGCCCTTGAGCTCCCCAAAGAGGAATGCTCTGTGTGTGGACTAGCGGGGCGGAGTTCGCTGGTAGGTGTGGGGAGCAGATGCTGAGGGTGCACGACAGCGGCCAGAATATATGGGGACCGTGAAAAAATGGGCGCCAGCAGCTCCCTTCCCTGATCAGTTGCATCCGGAGGATCCAACAGGGGAGCGGGTGCTCGTACTGTCAGGGAAGAGACAGGTGCCACGGTTACAAAGCAGATTTGAGATGTTGGCAGTTTCGGGTACTGTTATCTTCGGAATTAGGCTGGCAGTCACTGAGCTGCCGTCTCTCAATGCAAGTGCTGCCTGTTTTGAGGGCTTGACACATTTCCCTGCCCGTAACTGGCGCAAAATCAACTGGAACCACCCTGTATGATACAGGCATGAAATTCCTTGGGCGCTGATTTGGCGTACGACACATTGTATGTGAATTCTGACCAGGCGCTTTCGAGAGTTGGAGTGTCACGAGGAAACAATTTTGCTCATTCTGACGACAGATCCATGATTCAAACAAACCTGCACAGCCGAAACACCCAAACAGGTTATGAGGTCTCTGAAAGAGCAGGGCTAACCACCAACTGCCAGCAACAAAAAAGGTACTGATGGCATGGCATTTATTGTGCTTCATAAACAGTTATGTTCTCACAAGGGGGTGCGTGAGTACATTCAGCGCAGCAAAAGCCTTGATTTTAACCACTTAGTGTGGCGGCGTGCTTGACACCACAAAGCCCACACATCAACCTCATCCCACCACCATCTTACAGAGGCTCACTTGGGGCACCAGACGGCTCTGAATATAGCTCAACGCTATCCTTTTTATGGTTGGATGGTACCAGAGGGGGAGGGGGGTCAAGGGTTTCGTTCTTTTCTTTCCATTTTGGCGAAAGGTGCCTAAGGCCGGCTCACGGCCTATGATCAGCCTTGATCTCTTGTCTTTTGGCTGTGCCCTTGATGCTCACGCTGTCTTGCCAATCGCAATCATCACCTGACGCAACCACCCGTCACCCCACGGGGCCCAGGAGTGTTCTGGTTGAGCCGCCCCTCTTGTAAACCTGACCGATTGCTGACCCTGCACCGCTGCTCGTAAACACCTGCAACACGTTGCCTGCCACCACGATCTTTGTACCACTTTGCTGGGGTACGCTGCCTTCCGTGATCCAGATACCCAGTCCTTCAAACGGCTTTTCGCTTCTGGCCTTTGATCCCCCAATGTAGGCCCACGCTGTGTTTATGGCACTCCAACGTGCCTGGTACTGAAGATGGGCGGGGGACGGTATAGAAGGTGTGGGACAGCCAGAGAGTCAGGTCCCTCAAGAGCCCCATCCTCTTGCAGCTGTCTGCCACTTCCACTGTAATCTGGGGGGTAGGGTCCATTACTTGCGGTTGACCCCTGTCGCTGCAGGCGCGAGACATTTCTTGTTTTGTTTGGGCATGCGGAGTGCTGATTGCATTCAGTGTCATCACTTGATTTGTAGCCCTGCATTTTGCCTACTCTCTGCTACCCCTGCCTCAGCACGATCCACTGCCTACAGTCTACACACCAGCTTTGCCAGAGGAGGTTTGTTTTTTTTTGTGTCTCTTTGCTGAAAGGGAGAGCTATGGGACAGGTGATGGTGCATGTGTTGAGTGTAGGAGTGTAGGAGAGTCCAGTGCAGTCGCCATTGACCAACGGTAAGCAGTATGCCGCAGCACGCAAAAGTGGGCATCTCTTGGTGGGGTTTCTGCAGCATGCAGTAGCACTCAACAACTTTGAGACCGACCATGGGGGCCCGTCGTTGGCCTTCACAGAGATATGCTCTTCCGAGGACTGATTGGCACATAGATGTGGAGACTGGCGACCTGTCTACTCCCCTGGTGCAAACGGGAAGACCATGGTACCTTATTCACCTCCACCTGGCTCAGGTGGCTGAAGGGGTTTGGTTGTTGTCAAGAAATGCCAAGCACACTGGTGTGCCAAGTACGCCTTCCGAGCCACACATTACTACCACACGGTACTGCGTACCAAACAGATCCTTTTGTGGAGGGTAAAGGGCACACGCGTGATGCGAAGAACACGCTGAGACCATGGAGTTGGTTTACTGGGCCACAACAATGCGCACCACATATGAGTACACGGCGCAGCGCCTAAAGGAATGGCGACGCCAGGTGAGACGCACCGTTCAGCTTCTATGGGAGTGCAAAAGGGATATTTTCGAATTTGGGGCCACCCAACTGAACCTACCAGATGGCACAAAACGCGCCAGGCCAGTAGACAAAAATCCCCCGTTTTACGGGAAAAGATCACGCTTCCCAGACAAATACAGTGCATGGGATACCCGCAGAATGCTTTCTCTTCCTATCACCAGGAAAGCTCGGGCAGGACACGACAGACCCAGTGGTGATCGATTGCCATTCCCCACTCTTTGAGTTGCCCCCGTGGCGTGGCAGCAACATCTCGCTGCACAGACAGGTCACAGGAAAATAAAGTCCAAATATACGTCCCACCGCTAAAGGCAGCATGCGAGCTGTGTCTCACACGGGACAAAATATGTTGTACTTTGGCTGCCAGCTTGACCCGGTCTGTCTGACTGAGCACTTACGAGGCACACGTAAGTCTAAGCACAAAAAAAAAAAAAGAAGGGTTTGGTTGTTGTACACAAAGAGCCCAGTGAATGCTGATGGTGATTAGCGAAGTGGAGAAGCGCACGGAATGACAATGGAAATGACTTTAAAAGCTCGCTACTCCATGCCCCCCCCCCCCGACCATATTTTTGACGTTGCTTATATATGGCCATGTTCAGAGCAGCTTTGAGCTGAGTGATGTGCAGAGCAGATATCAACAAATACGCTGAACAAACCACATTTTGTTGAGGAAGATAAGTGCCAAGAGATCGAACGGCAAAAATGTGTTAAGGGCGTGCGTTGCACTGTGCGATTTTTTGTACAACACTGTGTGGGGGCTCCATACTTCATGGTTGTGGGGGCATTGCTGTTGGTTGGCAGCAGCAATCTAAGTGGTTCTCCCTTTTTGGGTGTGCCGGTGCTTTCCAGGAACCCTGCTGCCCCCCCCCCCCCCCCCACATCGATCTGCCTGAGGAGGGAACAACCACCAAACCCATGGGCTAAGCTCATTAGTATGCTTTCCCTAGATCTAAGTGGTTCTACCCCATGGGGACTACGAGGCATTTCAATTTTTACCCATTTGCACTTTTTCTTGCTCTTCGGTGGAAATTGTATCTTGATGGTGGGGAGATGTGATACCAAGAGTGATACCAAGAGTTATACGAAAGTTATACCAGACGAGAGTGATACTAGAGTGATACCAGAGTGATACTAGAGTGATACCAAGAGTGATTTCTCGATTGATACCAAGAGTGATACCAATACCAGGAGTGATACCAGAATGATACCAAGAGTGATACCAGAGTGATACCAGAGTGATATCAAGAGTGATACCAGAGTGATACCAGAGTAAAACCAAGAATGATCCCGAGAGTGATACCAAGAGTGAACAGATGGCTATCTGGGTTGGGGCGACCAGGGCACAACAGCAAACCTCATTTTGGAACTCCATGTTTGAACAATTCTTGACATGTTTGATGAGATTTCTTTTCCATGGGGGAACGTTAGCGCGCCGGGCATCTTTTTGGACCCGTGCCCCACCGGTGACCTTTTAGGGGGTGCGCTAAGGGGGCGCACTTAGCACAGTGCAGCTATTTGGGCGCATGGCTGTACTAGGGACCCACAGTTTGAGATACTAGGAGCATCATGGTGACCCCCGGCGTAGGTTTTGACTTCTGATTTTGTCTCCTTTGTTGGGGACCCCCGAGAATGCAGGGGTGATGTAGCATTTCCGCCCTCTTTTGGGCCCCAACCTTCCGGTGCTATTGAGGAAACCGGGACAATCTTTGAATCCACGCTTTGTGGCGTGGTGCATCATGGTGACCCCCGGCGTAGGTTTTGAGTTTTGATTTTGTTCCCTTTGTTGGGGACCCCCAGGGGTGACGTAGCATTTCCGCCCTCTTTTGGGCCCCAACCTTCCGGTGCTATTGAGGAAACCGGGACAATCTTTGAATCCACGCTTCGGTGTGGCCCCTCGAGTTGGGGTTTGATATGTTGGGCAACATTGTATGGATTTGCCCCTTGGCCCCCGGGACATTAGCAGATGTTTTGATTTGGGATGGGTATGGACCTTCTCGTACCCGAGGTGATTTCTTTGATTTTGAAGTTGGGGGCCATGATGGTGCTTATAAAGGCCGGATTCATGTCATTGTGCCATTCATTGGAAGAAAGAATGGCACTTTGACAGCCCGCCAACAAGGTTACAATGATGTCCATGGGTGGATGTCTACGGACCATGGGAGCATGTCCCGCCTCAGGTTTGGACTGACCAAAGCAACTCGGCCGCCACGCAAGATGAGGCAGAGGATGAGGCGGAAGTGTGTGTTTTGTGTTGCCAAAGGCGCTCCACCGTCGCAGTTTGTGATGAGTGTAAGGAGCACTATTGTAATGAATGTATTGACACCCACACTTGTGGGACCAATGTTGTTTGTTAATTACACTACAAATGACAGTTGGAGTGGTTGAAGTCACAGATATTGCTTTATTTTGCAACGTGCTTTGTAGGGAAGGTGTGCAGTGCAATGTGGTCTACTTGGGGGGCTTCTCCATGGGAGGGTAAATCTGGGGCTGAAGTCGGGATAGTTAATACAAAAGTAGCGCGCCAGGCGCGCGCCGGGCAAACATTCCCCCCATATCTTCACCGTTGTATCGCATGGGATGAGGGGGTGCCTATTTTGCTGCTGCGGTGCACATACACCCTGCCCACCGCATTCTCTTACTAGATCCTGTTTCCTCGGGTGTGCCTCTGAAGCACATCTGGAGCCAGTGCGCTGCCCCTTCGTGGCAGGGGCTAGCTTTGGTCGTTGGGGTCGTGCACCTGGAATTCGAGCAGCCGTGCAGTTGACAACGGTGGGATTCCTGTCTCAGGCCGATGCCTAACGTAATTCAAAACGTTTTCCGCCGCAACCACCGCTCCCCGGAGGATGAACCCGCCGCAGACCGCAACCGGGCCCCTAAGCCCGCACCTAAGCCTGCGCCCGCGCCCGAGCCCGCCGCTGCGGCACAGAACGGCGACAACGCACAGAATGCGGCGGCGACCCCAGCACCTGCCCAAAATAGGCAGCCAAGCGATGAGCACTTCCAGTTTGAGACGAATGAGGCGTCGTCTGTCTACTTCAAGTTCGGGCTCATTAAGAAGTTCCGCCGTTGGCGCTTCCACAAAGCGTATCTGGGCATCCGGTGGCACTATGTGGCGGTGTTTGACGCCGACTCGCATGAGCTGCTGCAGGTGTGCGGTGGTGTGTATGATACGACGACTGAAGCCCGGTTCACCTGCGGTAAGGCGGACACAAGGGCAAAGTCCACAAGGGCTCACAACGGGGGGCTGGGGTGGGGGGGGCGGAGTCTTCAGCTTCTGCAGCGCTGTGCACGCTGCAACAGCGTGCGTCGATGGCGCTGCTGGGGGCCAAGCAACTTGAGCATCTCCACCAAAGGCAGGGGACAAACACACAGTCTGTCGGAGCCATCCGGATCTGCTGGGCCCCAAAGGCCATTGGTCAGGATATGAGTCAAGCGCCTCTAAGGCACATCTGACCCTGCTGACCTGTGCTGGAGTCCCTCGCTAAGGGGGCGCACCGTGCGCTGTGCGAACAGTGGGCTATTTGGACCCATTTTCCCGATGGCCAAGGTGACACAGCAACTATTGTGTTCCCATACAAAGGACTACTCGGATTTTTACTCAGTCCAGAAACTCAGATAATGAGTAAAAAGAAAGTATGTTGCCCTGTAAAAATGCCAGATTGCAGTCTAGATCTGCTGTCTTTGCCTTGTAGACGTAGCTCCCCCGGTAGTGGGCGGTTTTCAGGGTGGTCATGGGAAAGCTTAGTTACCATTGGGCTCTGTGCAGAAACGCCCCTCAATGTGGCTCTCACCCCCCCTCCCCCTCCCAGCTCCCTGCGCTATGCGCAACAGAACCACCCACACTGTCACAGGTCACCAACCTTGAGGGGGCGAGCGTGTCGCGCGCTCAGGGCCGCGAGTTTGAGGTCAAGGGCCCGCACATTGACGGGCCTTGGCTGCTGCGGGCCTCCACCCCCGTGGACGCCATTGAGTGGTGCGAGGCCTTCCGCTTGGGCAGCCGCTTCGGGCGTGCGGTGCGACAGCGCCGCGAAGGGCGGCAGACAGACAGCAACGACAAGGAGGCGGAGGAGAAGCGGATGGCAGAGTACCAGGCCCTCATTGACAAGGTCTGGCAATGCGCTGGTGGTCCATCCACGCCACACGCGGCACCGACACCCGTGCTACATACGCATTCGGGGCACCAACCAGAAGTGTTTTTTGCCTTGTTCTGCGGCGCTCCGAAGTAGATTCGAGATGCAATACCTCATACCCATGCCTCAACAGTAATGATGGGGTCCAAGACGTCGCAGACCAACGCCTTGGACCTTGAATACGAATACGACCCTTAATGCGTTGACCTCTACAACAATAGACACCAGTGTTTTCGTGAGGGGGCTCTTCCCTCCCCGTCTGATGTGGTTCCTCAACTGATATAACATTGTGTGTTGAACGGGGTGACCCGCTTTGTAAGTCCGTTCTTACACAAATAGGACTGTAAGAGGCTCGTGCCCATTTGAACAGAAACAGCACCGTTGTGTTTGAGCGAACTCGTTTTTGGGTTTGCAACCGCAAGGTCGCTAGTGTTGGATTCCGAATACGAGAAGGCCAAAGGGACCAGGTACCGGTCGGTGACTCTCGCTTTTCGGTGAAATTGAGCTGCAAGAATTAGCCCCATGAGTGGGCACGGCAGAACCACAGAGCCCTCAGATGCACCAAAGGCAAGAAGGCCTGTGGCAGAGGTTGTTGACTACCAGGATCTTCTTGCCAGCTTTCCGCAAAACACCGGATCAGGGTTCGGCGGACATTTCAGATCAGCAGACATATCGGCTTGAGGGACGGTCGGCCAGACCAATGCTGGCCAACTCGGTCGGGTATTTTGGCAAGGACACGGCTTCCGGAGCGCACTCCACTGTGGGTACAGCCAGTCAGCGTTATGCTTTGTGTTGCATGTTGCAAAAGGAGATTCTGTTTTCGTTGTGACTGCGAAGCATTGTACCGTAGGGCTGCAGGTGTAACAATCATATGGTGGCCCCTGTCTGTGGTTTGTAGACGCGTTGTGCTGCTTTGCATGTGGTATGCTAACTGTCTGCACGTGGATCACCATACTGTACATGAGGTGTGGTGGACTGCAGGTACAGCAATCATGAATAGTCACTGTCTTTCGTTTGTAGATGCTGTCTGCTACTGCAGCTGCAGCCGCCAGTTTTGGACACTGTTGCAGACACTGTCTGCTACAAATAGACACGGTCTGCTAATTGTAGACACTATCGGCACATTGTAGATATGAAGAGAAAATAAAAAGGAAGGAGGCTGAAGGCCTGCTTCAGAATTGTCCAAACAACCTGGTCGAAAACCCAATGTTTACCTGTGCACATTGGGATGGCGGCCAAACTGCGATGTCTACAATATGTGTCTACAATTAGCAGACAGTGTTCACCGTCTACAGACCACCTAAAAGGAAAATCTTGTCTACAACATGCAGACTGTGATCATTGCACACCCCCTCACACAAACACACACCTCCATCAGGGCCTCTGACCTGACGACCCAATACTGGTTTCCCTCCTTAAAATTGCCCCCTCCTTTCCCCTTCGGCACGCGCCCTCCTTAAAATGGCCCAGGACGTTAAAAGGCACGTGCCCTTCTTAAAATGGTGTTTCCCCCCATCGCCTCACACACACACACACACACACACACACACACACACACACACACACACACACACACACACCGTACTGCGGCAATGCTCCGGAAAACGAGGAGCACATTTTTTGGCAGTGTTCAGCCTGGAGCACGGTGCGGGACACCCACCTGCCGGGCATCAGGACAGCGGCAGCACAGATCACAGGCCTTCCCCTCATGGACCAGTGGCCCTCATGTTTACGACTTTGTGGGTTAGCCCCAGAGTTAGACACAGACAGCGTCAAGTCAGGGACAGCGCTCGCATTCATGACAGCTCTGCACAATATGTTAGTAGCCGTCTTGCAGGCCCGCAAGTTACGAGACACACAATCCCCCATGCTTTTCATGGGGTCGAGCCTCTCACAGCAGCTTCGGCAATACCCGTACCACCAACTGGTGGGACCCCTCCCCAGACCGGAAGACAAAGGGTTACTTCTTTTGCGTACCCCTAAGAAGGTGGAATGGCAGTGGGAAATGCCCTTTTTGGCGGACCTGCTGCGCTGGCTGAGGGAACTGCACTGGGCCCCTGAACCAGGCACGGTGACGTTCCTGGAACTTGCACTGGACTTTGAGGAATTTGCGCAACGCACCCTCCCACACGCTCCACAGGCAAAATTTAAGGGCACCACCCTTTCGCTGCAAGAGAGAGGCCGGGTCTTACGACTGGCAATGGCAAATGCGCAGCGCCTGGTCACCAAAGGCCATTTGCATCCGGCGCGTGTGGTCACACGCTGCAGCTCTTTAGTTCCTCTGGGGGGGCCGGCACTCTGCGGCCTGAACTGCCGCCCTTATTTCACTTGCCGCAGTGCCATGAACATACACGTTCAGCAGTTAGCGGCATACTGTGAGCGCACATGGGCCACCAAGGTTGGTCTCAACAGGATACACAAACTGCGCCCGCACACACACAGGCCACGCAGAACAGCGCAGGAAGTGGAGGAGCATCGGCTACAGCGTGCACTCCAGGGGAATCTGCAGTTGGGGCTGGCCCCGCCCTCGGAGCAGACCACTTTTGCCAAAGGGGGGGGGGGCTGCTCCTCCTTTGCAGCTGATTTCTTCCCTGTGATAGGGGATGGGAAGCTCCCACAGCGCCCCTACACCGGGACACGCAGGCGCGCAAACACACACAGGGGGCCACCACCGGCGCCGCCGGCTGATCCGTCAAAGTGTGCCCAGCACTCGGCTGACGCATGCACGACCTGCAAGAGATTTCGGCGCACAGCTGAAGCGTGCTGTGCGCTGGGACATCACGCTGATGACCACATAGCACGCAGACCGCAACTGCAACTGTGCCCACTGCATGGCCTGCCACCGTGCCCGAGGTGCACACTCAAGCAAAGGGGAGTGCGCCACTGCTGTCAGCGGGGACACCATAAAGTGTGCACCCCAGTGCCTGCGCGCCGGAAACGCCCACTTGCTGCACATGCACAACTGCCCAACAAACGACCACGCCTGCAAGGGCCTGCACGTATCTCAACGGGTCTGCTGAGGTCCCCACACCAACCCCCCACCCCTCCAGCCCCCAAGCGCAGGAGGCCGAAAACACCCCCCCCTCCGTCCCCACCTGCCCCAGTTCCACGGGGGCTGGAGGAGACCGTGGCCGAGGATGTCGCCCGCCCGCTTTTCGTGACGAGGCACGGGAGAGCAAACACTCTGGATACTTAGCCAGTAAAATACAGAGGTTCTGATTCCGCAGAAGGGAGGGAAACAACGTCACAAAGAGGCCTCAGCAGACCTGAGCCAAATGGGGCGTCCAGCCCAACGCTGCACAAGGATCCACCTCTAAAAGTACAGATCACACACACACACACACACACACACACACACACACAGACACACTGCAGGGCCACATGAACTCCGAACTGATGGCCCTGCAGTGCAGTAGGATGGTAGGAATGTTGAACCTCGCAGTTTAAGCATGATTGAATGGATTCCTTGGCACACACACACACACACACACACGGGTGTACACTTCGGGAATCCTATCTCAGCAAGCAGTCAAACATGGGTCTCCCTCGTTAATAGCACAGAGCACACACACACACACACACACACGCACACACCTCCAAGGTGTGGGCAGGCGACTTCGTGTGATAGATGCCCAATCACTGCAGGATCCATTTACATGTCATTTACGGGGGCTTACAGCAGAACCCATCGTTCTGCACCATTATTTCCAACATTAATTTCTTTAGGTGATTGCTGAAGGCTCCGCCGCCAGCGCTGGCGCCGAAACCCAGAAAAACCTTATGGTGGCCAACAATCAATGGGATCCGGTATGCCCCGGCTGCCGATGCAAGTATGAGGAATCCGGTCAGCACACGCCCCTGGTGCTGCAGTGCCAGCACACGGCTTGCCAAGACTGCCTCTCAAAGGCACAGACGGACCAGTACGTGCAGTGCCCCCAGTGCAAGGCGCGCACCGCATTGTCTGGGCCGACACTGGAATCGCTCCCGAAGAATTTCGCACTGTTGGACATAACCGTCAAACGTGACGCTTCGGTAGACCTCACGAAGCTCGATACTGCGCGGATTATGGACGACGCGGGTGCAACATGTCCGGTCTGCCTTGACGTCTTTACGGACAAGCCGCCGCTGGTGTTCACATGCGGGCACACGTGTTGCTCAGAGTGCGTGTATGGGATTGCGCTACGATGCAAAGATGGCACGGTGACATGCCCCGAGTGTCGCACACGCACACAGCTCAATGGGGCTCTGCGCGTCAACGTCAGCCTCCAGGTTGTTTAGTGTTGCTTTGGTGTTGCTTGAGTGTCCTCTGGTGTTGAAAGACTCTGAGAGCTGATTTGGGGTAACACACCACGCGTCGAATCCGAGCGACAAATTCTCAGTACCATGCAAACACTAGTTCTTTGCGGAAAGGATTCAGTCTCAGCATGAGGTGTCAAAAGGGCGCAAACAAGAGATGCAAAAGAAAAACATCTTTTTGGTCATGCTCCTTCGCGAATCGCAAAAACAATTATTTATACCTCAAATTCTACATGCCTTGCCTTACTGCTTGCTGCTCCTTGCTTCACTTTGGGGGAATGTAGAAAGGAGAAGCACCAATTTTATTTGGGCTGCATCAATATCCCTTTGTAGGTCCATGTTGAACCTTTGCAATTATTTTTCTGTGATTCCCCATGAATCAGCTGTGGTGCACTTTGCTGCTGTAGCAGACCACTCTGTCTGATTTCCGTATTGTTCTGCATGCCTGTGCTATGGACTACAATTTCAGAGTCCAACTGATCCAAACCACCTCACCTCTCTGTGTGTGCACCTTTCGCAGCATCCACAGACCTCCAAGAAGTATCAGCATCCATCCTCAGACCTCTGGGAATTAACAGCATCCATCTAGAGAGATCCAGGAAGTACCAAACATCTATCTACGGACCTCTAGGACTTAACGACATCCATTCAGGGTGCTCCAGGAATTGACAGCACCCATACAGAGTCTTCCAAGTTTCATCAGCATCGATCCAGGGAGGACCAGGAATTAACAGCATCCATCTGGGGACCTCCAGGAATTTACAGCACCCATCCAAAGACCTCTGGGAAGTACCAGCAGCCATCCAGGGAGCACTGGGAATTAATAGCATCCGCAGAGGGCCCCAAGTTCTGCAAAAAAAAAAAACCTTCGAAGCGCAAAAATTGGCCGTTCTTTGGTTCAAATGCCCACGAAAAGTACTCGCGGCAAACATTGCCAAAAATTTTCTTTCTAGTTTGTTGGTGGCTTCGCAAAAAAAAATTGCAGAAACAAATCTAAACTTCCCTTTGAGACCATTGGTGTCCTGCAAAACTGTGAGCATGGTATGCGCCAAGCATGAAACAGGAATGGGGTTATGTGAACCATTAGGAATGGGGTATTTTGTGGTCTAGCCATAGGGAGCAGCCGGGGAAGATTCCAAATTATTGAGAAGGTGCCATTCTTTACTTCGTGTTGTTTACCACCAACCACCTGTGTTCAATGGCTAAAGTTTGTCAAAGAACCTCTAACCGCTGTACAGGGGGACTGTTGTAGCCCAGTGGTCACATAGGTCCTGACTCACTCCACACTGGACGTTGTGATTTGGAATTCAGCCAGCCCCAAATATTTCAACCGAATCAACAGTTTTCGCTATAAACATCACCTCTCTACAGCTCTGTTCGCACTGTCAGCACTGGTGTGTGTGTGTGTGTGTGTGTGTGTGGGTGCGTGGGTGCGTGCGTGCGTGTGTGCGTGTGTGCGTGCGTGCGTGCGTGCGTGCGTCTGAGTGACATATGGAGGAGGTCCAAAGGTGCTGTTGGAACGCAGAAGGACTGCCCAACGCCACTGCCGAACCCCAAACCACCACTGGTAATTCATTGGTCATAGGTCCAAACACCAGGTGCGATGCCTTGGGTTTGGGTCCAACCGAAGGAAGCAGGTTGGCAGCGAGCGACTACCATTGTGTGCTACTTGGAATTACCTTCCACTACTTGCACTTATTTACAGTTATCCTCCGCTTGTACCACACACGATAGCAACCGGGTTTTTTGAATCTGGCCTCCATGCACCACCCCTCTTGCCCAGCGAGAAATATGACAACACCCCACCCCACCTCACAGCCCCTTCGGTTCCAGTTTGGGCGCTACTTCAGCTCATTTTCAATTGAGAGGCACCACAACTTAGCCACTCTACTCTAAAAAACACACATACACCGTGTAGAGGGGTGGAGTGAAAAAAAGGAGTGAATATTACGAAAATGAACTACCGATCCCATCTGCTGCTTGAATTATGCCTAGACCTATGGCGCGCTATAGGCGCTGCAAAGGAGGAGTCTGAAAAACAGTGTGAAAAGAGAAGTGTTTTAGGACAAGTTACCCCAAAAGAGAAAGACGCGACGGCAGTCAACCAACAGTCAACCAATAGCGCAAGAGTCCAGCAACCACGCTGGGCAAGTCAACAACGGCACTGATAGCAGTTGGCGGTCATGTAGCAACAGGTGCCAATGCAAAATCCTTCTGCTTCCCACCCAGGAGAGATGCACTGGCTGCAGAGCGTTGGCAGTTCGTCATAGAGCAATGGTAGCAGGAGCTACCGGGCAAAACAATTTTGGTAGGAAGTTGCTTCCTGGCCCCCTTCATAATTGTTGAACAGTGATGCTCCATTGTTTGTCTAGATTTTGCCCTCTAATTTTTTTTGTAGGAGGGTACGGCATAGACTCGGAGTCTCCTATTTCCCAGCCTCAGTGGCTTTAGGTTCAAAATGGCTCTTGAATCGTTGCGGGTTTCACTGTTTGTGTGTTTCAAGAGAATTATTCCCGGCCTGCGGTGCGCCAGAGGAGCCCCCTTTGTGTTGCTGTGTGTTTCCGGGTTTTTGTCTCTTCATGTGCCCGCACAATCCCTGAGATTCCACTGCATCCCCAATCATTCCCCTGCACTTTTCATTCCCCAATTTTATAGGATGCCATCAGAGGTATCGTGTCCCTAAAGCACAATTGCACTGCCGCCCGGAAACGCTGGGTGCTGCTGCGCTGTGTAGTCCAAGCAGCGTTTGCGTTCCGCGCGGCCGGGAGACGTAGCAAAGCCAGGGCCCCACAGAGGAAGCCGAAGGCCGCCGCAGCTGGCGGCGTGCGCGCCCAACCCAAGGCTGCGGCGAAGCCCGGGACGAAGCTCGCAGGTCGCCCAGCCAAGCCCGCCGCAAACGTGCGCAACGCCGCCCCGGCGGCTCCGGCGGCGAGGGGCAGGACGCCGCCCAAGTCTGGCCCCGCACCGCGGGCGACGTCTGCCGCTCCGGCGCCGGGGCGTGCGTCGCGGGCGACGTCTCCCGCGGCGGCCCCGGACCGTGCGCCGCGGACGGCCTCTCCCGCTGCGGCTCCCGGCAGCCGGGCCCCCGCTGGAACAAAGCCCCAGGCCGCCGCCCAACACTTCAACAGCCCGCCCAAGACCCCCCAGGGCCACAGCCCCGCCGCAGCCCCCGCCACCCGCACGGGCCACAGCTCCAAGCCCGCCCACCAGGGCTACCCCGCTGCGGCCGGGGGCTTCGGCCGCCCCGACAGCGGCCCGGCAGCCAGCCCCTCCCCCGCACAGTTTGGGTACCCCACTGCAGCCGGAGGTTTCGGCCGCCCCGAAAGAAGCGGGTCGCCAGCGCCTTCAAGGCCCACCCAACAGGGCTACCCCGCGGCGGCCGGCGGGTTCGGTGCAGCCCGCGGTGCCACTGCGGCCGGCGGTTTCGGTGCAACCGGCGCTTCGAGTACCGCCGGCGGTTTCGGTGCCGCCGGCGGTTTCGGCGCCACCGGCGCTTCGGGTGCCGCTGGCGGTTTCGGCGCCACCGGCGCTTCGGGTGCCGCCGGCGGTTTCGGTGCCGCCGGTGCCGGGGGCTTCGGCCGCCCCCTGAGCACCCCCGCCGCGCCCGCAAAGCCCTCTTCACAGGGCTACCCCGCCGCCGGAGGCTTTGGCCGGCCCGAGACCAGTCCTCTCGGCGCCTCGCCCACGCACGGGAGCCCCCAAACGAAGCACAAAAGGACCTTCAGCCAAGAGGACCACCGCCCCTGCGCCCTCAAAGTGCCGTCGCTGGACCAGGCCCGGAGCCGCAGCGCCGAGGTCCAGATCGAGCCCTTCAGCCCCATCAACCTGCGGCCGCTGGCCGCCACCGTCGCAACCTACAGCCCCCCCCATTGCCCGCGCGCCATCATCTCCCCCCTGCACCCCTCAGTCAAGAAGTCAGGGTTCGAATACCCGGCGACCGCTCACGCCCCGCGCCCCCGCACCGCCGTGGGGTAGGGGGCGGGTGCGAGAGGGAGCTCAGGGGGGGGGGGGGGTGGACGGCGGTCGGTCCTTCATCGCGGTCAAGTTCATCGCGGTGATTGGCGGGTATCGCGCGGCCTCAGCGGCTTGCCACAGGCCAAATAGTGGCAGGCGACGGCAGGCGACGGCCAATCAACAGCAGCCGTTGGCCCGCAGGGGTGCGGGCCGTACGTTGCGAGGGCTCCTGCCCCCTTTGGAGGGCCGCCTTGGACGTGGCCCCTAAGGGGCGGCGGCGGGCACAGGGGGCAATTCCGATCCCGATGCCGCGTGCTGCGCGGTGTCCCGTAGGGTCATGGCGCCGGCCCTTTTTGGGGAGGAGGGCACCCAGTGCCCAGAAGGGCTCACTGAGCATCGGATGCGTGCCTCCGACGTGACCCCCCCCACCGGGCGGGCGGGACTGACCCATCCAATCATCCGAGAAGCCGGGACACATACAGCGAAGGACCTGATACAGCGCCCGCCCCGGGCTGCCCGGTCACATACAAACCCCCTGCACCCTCCTCCAAAGGGGCGCCTTCAGCGCTCTGGCTGTGTCTTTCCTTTGGCGGTCACGCGTTGTCTCGGTGTCTGACTGTGTCTGCCTGGTATGACTTGCCCCTCTGTGACGCAGTGCTCCACAGTCCAAATCGGACGTTGATGACATGGACCGGGACAAGGACCACGGATGTGTTGTACGGCCTCATTTTGGGAGGAACCCCCCCTCTTTGACCTCCCAAAAGACAAAGCAGTCCGTGATGTACTGCGGGCGCAAGCACGCATTGCTTGATCTGCATATTCCCAGCCCCGCACTGCGATCTCTGAACTCCCACGGAACTGGCAATTGACTTCCCGCGCGGTTGGCGCTCGGTCAACGGGAGTCAGTCATTTGGCCATGGCATCTCCGCTGCTGGCGTGGACGTGTGACGGATGGCGGTTGGTCACTTGGTCAATATAAAAATTTCTGTTATGGCTCACTGTATTGTTGTGTGGGTGACTGTGTTGTGTTGCACTGCCACTTATATCCCTTTTTCTCTTGGCAGGACATCTTGCTCAGTTCCGCTAAAATGGAACTTGACAGCGCAACCATGTTTACCCCTGGGACAAATGTAATGTCCATCCGCTCCACAGGGGAACCTGTTTTGGCGCAGGTCGTTGGATATTCAGAGCACCGTGATGCATATCACCGCATCTCCTGTGGGCATGAAGGCAGGACAGTACCATTGTATTCTTTTGTTTTGCAGGGCAATTTCTGTGCCTGAAAATGTGTGTGTATGGTGGTAGTGCGGTTCCCCAGGGGGGGTTGGGGGACTGTCATTTGGCAACCGTCCCCCGGGGGTGTGGTGGGGGACTGTCTTCCCTGGGGTGGGGCAGGACAAGGAGGGGGGGGGGGTACCTCTACACCAACAGAGGTGCGTTCAAACTAGTGAGTTACCTGGAGTGCACTGTCCCTGATGGTGGGTTCGGTAGCGTTCTCGGAAACGGTGTCGCACTGGATGCTGGTATCTGACCTGCTTTTGCATGGGCCTGGGTGTGCTTGTACGGCACACAAAGGTAACCACGCCCATGCCTGGCCCCATATGAGCTTTCCTTCCTCTGCACCTTGGTCTCAGGCACCCGGAGGTGCCTCCCTGCCCTTGATGGCTCCGATACGTGTCCCGCTCCCGCACAAGGGTTGTGTTCGGGCTACGGGACGAGGGGGGGGGATGGGGGGGTGGTATGAGGGCAAAAAAAAGTTTGTGTTCCTAAAATGGGCCTGTTTTTTGGATCTATTCAAAGTTTTTGTTTTTCTCCGGAGGAATTTGGTTTTGATTTTGTGTGGGTGGGTGGGTGGTTTGCCCTGGGCGGGTGGGTCCACCAGATCACCCCCCCCCCCCCCTTGCCATTTTGCCGCAGCATTCGAAATGCAGTGACCCTCATTTTCCTGCTCACCGTATCTCAAGGTATACAAATAATTTTACTTTGCCACAGCAGGAACCGGTCGAGGATAATGTGTATGTGGGGTGTCAGACAATACAGCCCCAGGTGGGGGGGGGGGGAGGGGCCATGATCTGCACGTGTACTCAGATTTGAGCCGCCCGTCGGTCGCCAATATCTGATTTCAGCGTTTGTTGTATTTTGGTGGCCGTCTTTGCTTTACAACGGGCCGGGACAGGACACAGCTGTGGGGGGGAGGGTCACAAGCACAACGTGAAGCTTGCCCCTGTGATATCGGACCCTGACCCTTATACTTTGGGCCTGGCACTACGAGATATTATGCGACACACCGGTGTGTCTGGGCCGGGTGCTCATCATTTTCATCGTGGATGGCCAAGCCGCCTCTTGAAGAAGTGGGGACCTCACTCACTCACAGCTGTAGACTGGCGAGCACGGGTCTGTCTACGCCTCGCCCATGCGCTAGGCTCAGTAGTGTGCTCTCCTGCTGCTCAGCACGTGCAATACCATTTCGAAGTTGCAAACTATTCCAACGTCCATTTCGATCTAACCCCCCCACATGGTGCGACGATGGAGGGGTAGAACCGTTCCCTTGTGACTTGACCAGGTACTGATTGGATCTTGTTTGTGTTGTGTTCGTGTGAGGGACGTCGGATTCCCCCCCCCCCCCCCGTCGACCATGCCCACCATCCGCTCACATTGTTGACTACACGCGATGCTTTGCACATTGTTGTGGTTTTTATTCACAACACATTGACACAGAGATGTGACATCGCCCAGTCCCCGCCGCACAGTGCAAAGCGTTGGCATGCCGTGTGGTGATCTTTAAGCCTCGGTTGGGGCACCCAAAGGGTTGGCAACCTAAAACAACCATCCTCTTGGACCACTACGGACACCCTCTTCATTCCTATTGCAGGGGTTGCTTTTGCAATCAGAATTCAGCTCATCCCCACGAAGTCTCATACTTTTTGGCACAATTGTAGGGTTGGCCAGCTCGCATCCTCGCTTTCAAGTACTTCTCGGGCGCCATGTGGCTTGCCTTTGCCCGAAACCTCCCGCCTCAAAATTCCCATTTCAGGGGGTACCATAGTTCCTTTCGGGGGGAGCATGTGACGCAGTGCACGTATGGTGCGCGGACAAAAGCGCGGTGGACCCTGGGCGCTGTGCTTTCGAAGGGCCTAAGGTGGATATTTGATAGTGGGGCTTTGTCGGGAGCCCCCCCCTTTGAACCCCCCCCCCCCCCAGGGGGGGAACCATCACCTTGGCCCAGAAAGCATAGAAAAAATTGGCGCCGAAGGCGCGAAAGAAAATTTTACAAGACGCCGAAGCTGATTTACACTGTGATACTATGGTACAGATTTGTGGTGCGGTCCCCCCCCCCTGGGGGGGGGGGAACCGTCACTTTGTGACCACCCCCCCTTAAGGGGGGAACCGGCCCGACAAAAGGGGGGAATTTTCAAGGCGGGGGGGGGATTATTGATGCAATAGCCAAGCCACTGCCTGCTATGATGCAAATCTGATGGAATGGAAATCAAGTCCGACCACTTGGAATGGCTCGCAGCCATGTCACTGCAAAAAAAAAAAACAAATGGGCATGGCATGCACCGTACAGCTACGGCCACAAGGGACCTCATCCATGGGCGAACATCAGCCAACAAGACAGCTTACCTAAGGAACTGGTGCACCAGCCACAAAAATTCTTCAAATTCTCTATGCACAAACAGAAACTTCCTTACAGCTTGCGCACCCCTGTTACCCAAAGATGCTAAGATGACATGGGTGTGAGCCGCTTGCAGAGGGCCAGGGGGCTGAGTCATTGTGAGGGTGCGCTTTTCCATGGTGGGACATGCATGTTCACAAACACCCGAGATTGTGGTGCACATCCTATTTTTTCCCCAAGAAGTGTGCGCTGTGCATGGGTTCCCACGCTGTGCAGAAACGCCTCCTCATTTGAGTTTTTTCTGCTCACAACACCGATTTGCTTGGGCACTTGTTTCTGATTTTGGCTTGTCACATACATCTGGTTCTTGCTGTAATACGAGCCGCACGCAAGCTCAGCTTTGTATAAGCACCGGAGCCCTGTCTGACCGTCTTTTTGCTACATTTCTGTTTTGGCCCTTCTTCAGCTATGCAGGGGGGAGGGGGGGGGGGTACTGAGTGATTCATGTGGTGAACGCCTGCGGCATTCCATATACTTGGCCCCTTTGCAAAGCACGAGGACTGAAATGCTGTAGGCCAGGGCACTTTCGGAGGGGCGGCCTTGGGCATCGTCTGACGAAGGGCGTCACCCTCCAGCATCTCATCTGGAATTTCTCATTGTTCCTTGTCGGAAACGCTGCGCAGCCGCGCCCACAAGTTGTCACGGTTACAGGCAAGGCGGCGAAGCCGCCATGCAGATAGATCACTTGAAGTGTTTATCTCCGCGGGTTCCGAAGCCAACTCTATCAAGACAGCTTCCGGCCAATTAGGTATGCAGTAAACTTTCAAATGCAGACCTACACCAGCAATCATTCCATCAGTCAAAAATTCGGATGAAGGAATTTGCAGCCGGGTTGTTGCCGGGTTTTTTGGGTTACTGTTCCACCCCCCCCCCCGCGCAGCCTGTGCTCAGAGAAGTAGAGAAGTGCAGTCCCTTATTGCATTTCACCAAAAGTAATGCAGCTGCTGGTGGTGTGAGCCAATTGCTTTCCTGGCTGCATTGATGTGCTGGAATACCCAAATAAGATAAAAGAAACAACGCTTATAGTATGTTTCCACGGCTTAAGCCGCATCCTTTGCTGTACAAATTGCATCAACACATGGAAATTGGCACTAAATCAGTGTTCGCACATCTCACATTTGTGGCAAAGCATTTGCTGGCTGTTGCACTGGTTTTTGTTGTTCATGTCTTGAATCTGTGCTCATGCACGTGCAGTTATTATGCTGCCACTCCAAACACTGTGTACCCCCTGTGTGCACTCATGGCTGCCCAAGCGCTGCACCCAGTAGGGCGGGCCTCCCTATTTTGAATGGAAGATGATGTATTTTCAAATACGAGTATTCCAGCTTACGTGGTGTCCCAAATTGAGGACACCAAAGGCCAGTGGAAAATCACCTCAAAGAGAGGTTGTTAGATCAAGCGCAGGCGCAGGTGTCGTATACCCCCCCCCCCTTTTGGGGGTCGTTCGCGTAGCATACCCCAAGATATGGTATCAGGGGGGAGCGTTAGCGCGCCGGGCACGCGCCGGGCATCTTTTTTTTACCATTCCCCACCCGTGCCTGTTTTTGCCCCCACCTCACCAAACAATTTGGAGTACCTTCTCACCATGTCTAAGAATTTGGCCCATCCTTTGCGCCCAGTTTATGACAATGACAAGGGTGGTGGTTGGAAGTGGTGGGATTGACATTTTGTGTTGTTGAATTCTCATATATAGGCTTATGCAAGGTGCCTTGCAGGGAAGGTTTGCGGTCTAGTGTGGTCTACTTGGGGGACTTCCCAAGGTGAGGATAAACTTGGGGCTAGAGATAAGATACTTAATACAGAGGTAGCGCGCCGGACATGCGCCGGACGATCATTCCCCCCAGACGGCTAAGCCTTGTAAAATCATCATTTTGGGACAGAAAATGATCCCCCGATGAATTTTCCGATTTTGACCCCCGTACCCCCCGACCTAGGTACCCCTCTTTTTGGGGGGGGGGGGGTGGCAACATCTCTTTGCGTATTGCGGCCGCTGTGTGTGGATTTGGACCTGGGTCCTGAACGACTTTTTTCTTGTATATTGACCCCCAAACCCATGGTAGGGTCTTGGGTGTAAACTCCATGTCCCTCCGGTCGGCCCCCCCTATGGGCCCTTGCCGGTGAGGACTTGGCCGTTTTCGCGCTCGATAGGATACGCCGTTTAGTGACGTTTGAAAAAAAAAATTCAACATTCGACTTTTTCAGAGACCCTTCGGGATTTCAGTTTTCTACCCTCTACAACTCAACAATGGTAATTTCCGAAAAGGATTTTTTTTTGATGTTCTGGCCATTCACAATCATCAAATATCCTACATAAAGCATGTTTTAGACCTTTCCCCTGCAGGCCACAGTGGGCCACGGAGTCTTGGTTGTGGTAGGATCCCCTCGAAAAAAATCTTGGATTACTCCTTGTCTCCACATGATTTGCAGGGCCTTTTATTCAGTTCATGGGTGAGCATTAGTGCGCCCAGCGCGCGCCGGGCATCTTTTTGAGCCCATTCCATACCCATGACCATTTTTGACACCCCCCTTGGTTCGCCTCACTCCCTATCCACACCAAACAATCCACAAATTAAGTGGCTCCTTGAGTTGGAGATATGGACTCACAATCCATAAATTGAGTGGCCCCTTGAGTTGGGGATATAGACTCATCATCTGGCGTGGCGGCCGTGATGAGTTGCACCGATGATGCAGTGGATGAGGCAGAGGATTGTGCTTTTTGTTGTGAAAAGCGCTCCACCAACACATTTTGTAGTGAGTGCAAGGAGCAGAGTGTGCTGAATTTATTGACACCCACACTTGTGGGGATAATATTGTTTGCTAGGCACATGAGAAGTGACATGCATTGATGTTGAATTCAGCTATTTTGTCTTATGTGGCATGGACCCCATCAATTGTATGTAGGACCACATACACAGCACACCACACAGGACAACACACAAGAGGGAGGCACAAGATCGCGCCATGATTGGCTTGGTGAGCACAAGTGCACCGGTGATGCAAAAATCTTTGATATTTTGTAGAATAGGACACCATTCAATACGTGGTGCCGCCCGTAGGCCCGAATTACCGGTAATGAACACGTGTGGACTAAGGGCTGAAAGTGCCTATGGCGGAGGCATTCAATCAATGAGAATCGACGAGCGGATGAACATCACACTTGTCCCAGGGGGAAACTGAAGTTATGCAAATAACTGAAGTTTTGAGGCAGTGTGACAGGATCAGGACACTTGTGTGGTGGAGGGGTGGGTCAGAACACCACCGAGGGGATGATCCCAGGCAACCCCGTTCTCTGTCTTAGTTGATGTTCTGTTTTCCTGCTGCCAGTCAGCAGCGCATTCAGCCCGCACGCATGCACTCTTGCCTCAGTTCTGTACTATTCGGCGCCGACAAAGTGGCACCAGCTGCCATGGCGCTGAGCCAGCAGCCTGGCTCCATCATGCTCACTCTGAGCAAAGGACAACCATTCATTTCTGAGTTGGTTCTTGCTGCTGTCGTGGGATGTGGGTGACAGCTTTTGTCTTATGTGATGGGACGAGATCACTGTTTTCTTTGCGGAGGGGGGGGGGGACTACCGTAACCACAAAACATGGTTCTGCTATCAAGTTCCATTTCAGCGAAAGTGAGCAAAATGTCCTGCCATGAGTGCAAGGGATGCAAGTGGTAGTGCCCCACAACACAGTCACCCACACAACAACACAATGAGCCGCAACGAAAAATTTTGGGTTGACCAAGTGACGGTCATCAACCCCCACATACTTGCTCACCCGTGCAAGAGTGAGGTTGCCGTTGATCACATCCACCAGCTCGTGCTCCACAATCTCGTTGCTTACGGCATTCTACCCCTATCGTTTTCAATGTTGTGCTCATCCCAAGATGCCCCCACCAAAACTACACCAAGCGCTTTCCAAGACTTCCCCGCCCTAGGGACCCCAAGAAGGTAAAGATTATGTGGCCATTTTGATTCTGCCCCGATTTTGAGGCCTTGAGAAGGCAGGGATTGTGTAGCCACTTTAATTGTTTGCTCATTGTGGTATTCGGTTTTGCTTAGGAATATTGAGTAGGGCAAATGCAAATGAGTTGCATCAATCAGTCCGTATTTTGCACAATTTTGTGTTTGGAGATAGGTCCATCACCCCCCTTATGGAACATGGGAACATGTTCTGCCTCATGTTTGGAAGGCTATGGGGGAATGTTAGCGCAGCGGGCATGCACCGGGCATTCTTGAGGCCAAAATGCCCCCGACCAACAGTATACTAAGCAACCACTATGGTTCCTATCCGCATTGGGGACCCAAGAAGGCAAGGGTCACAAACCACAAAAATTGTATAAACACCCCTCCTTCCCACAAGCACCCAACAACACTTGGAGACCTGGGCGGCGCAATAGACCGCGATCTCTGACCACTGGCTTACCAGTGCTAGCTCCCAGAAGGAGCGCCACCTGGCCGTAGAGGCCAACGTCGTCTGCCGTCTTCTCCTAAAACGCAAACGCGCCCCCTCGCTAGGGAGCACGCGTGGCAAGCGCTTACACTCCCACATAAGGGGGGACACCTGCATTGTGCAACTCACTGGGTCCCCTATGCGGCAGGCCTTCCATCACACGGATGGCATCCGGCTCACTGGGTCTTTTATTCGCTAGGACACTAGTGGACTGAGTGACGAGTAGTCTTGCTTTTTGGTCCATCTGGGAGTATGTGTTTTTTGGTGCGCCTCCCTGTGATGGACCGCCTGAGCTTCCTCACCCGCCCTACATGTATGTCATCTCTTTCTTAGTGTGAATCTGGTGGGCTCTATTGAGCCGTGGCAGCCTACACCACTGCATGAAGTGTACAGCAGCTACAAATAGCCCCCCCCCCCCCCCCAACATCGTCCGATGCATCGGGACATGCCTCACACGCATGAAGCTGCAAGTTTCCCAATTCATGCTGTGCAAATATTCTGGGCCTAGGTGCCCACACACACCGTAGGCCGGTTGGCCTGAACTCAGTCTGGTGTCAGCAACAAAAAGAAAACACCCCTCCTTCCCACAACCACGACACAATCAAGGGCACAATTTATTTGGCACCTACTGTATGATCTTGGAAAGGGCCCTTGGCCCTTTGTGGCCTTTCACGGCCAAAATAAATGGATCCGCAAAGGTTCCTGGGGCGAGAGGACAAACCCAAACAACAACACAACACCTTGCCCTAGATGTAGCCAAATATCGTGGGTTGTGGCTGCGCATTCCCAGGCCAAGGGGCCACGCAAAGCATGGGTTGTGGCTCCGTGGCTCCATATCCCCGAGCCAAGGGGACACGCAAAGTGTGGATTGTGGCTTGGTATCCCCAAGCCAAGGGAGCTTCAAGGTGGAGAGGAATAACATGGGCCTGTGAACCCCAATCATACGAGAAAGTTAAACAAATGCTTTCAAAAATTGCTCCCTTACCCTTGCTTCTCAGGGTCTCCAAGGCAGAGAGAAATAGGTATTTGCTTTGGTGATGGGGCCAGTTTGGGAGGAGATAAGCATCAGCACGTTCTGGGTGCACTAGCCGCAAAAGTAGCGCGCACTGCATGCACAGCACGTGCTTGGCTCACGTTCTTCCCCTTGGCTTAGGGATGCGAAGCCACAACCCACGCTTCTCAGGGCTCTTTTTGCTTGGAGATACGGAGCTGCAACCCACTTTCCATGGCCCCTTGACCTTGGGATACGCTTTGCGTGGCCCCTTGGCCTGGGGATATGGAGCCAAATCCCATTCTTTGCATGACCCCTTGGCCTAGAGATATGGATCCACGGCCCACACTTTGGGTGGCCCTTTGTCCATGAAAAAGTGTTCACCACTTGAACGAACGGTCTTCATGCAGACACAGACATGGGACACAGGGTCTTGTGGGGACAGATTTTGTGGCTGCGGGAGGAGGATGGTGAGTAGGTGCAATTACGATGAGTCTGGTCTGCCCGCTTTGGGGGCGCAATGAAGCCTGGGTTCTGCAGCCATATGACTCCGCTCAAAGAATAGATTTGCATGCGAACACCTGAATGGTGTTGCATTTTATGCAGTTTGTGAATTGTAAGCAAAAACAGCATCAGCCCTACAGCCCATGGGAGCACATTCCAAACCTGATTTGGAGATACACCCAGCCCCTTGGGGTTGATGAGGAAGATAATGATATTTTTGCCAAATTTGCGAAAAAGAGGACACATTGCAATATTCAGCGTGTGACGCTATAGAAACTTTTTGCGAAACATTTACCTCGTTGTGGGAGCAGGGTGGGTGGCTCAAGCCCCATACACGCTAACAATTGCCGAGTCTTTCTAGTGAATCAACCAAATGCAGCAAAAAATGCACCACACACATTTGTCACCAAAATACATGCCACACAGGCCTTCCTGACCTGCAAGTGGCCATTGAAGGATGCCTCAGTGTGCTGCACACAAGGGATACTGCAGACAAAAATCATTCCCACGTTCTGCACACATTGTGCAGTGAAGCAATGCGCGATAAGACATTGCTAGGGGGCAGGGCATCGCCATGTTAGGGCATCCAAGAGCTGCCTCGTGGCCATTCTGATTGACCTCACTAAAAATAAGCAGTTCACAAATGGGTCTGTTCTGAGATAATGACTGATGCAAGACCATCCGCCAGACATATTTTACACCTCAACCCTATTATTTATGTTTGTATCTAAATTGGAACGTGTGAATTGGAAGCCCTCCATGAGTTTGTGGCCGAGACTGTGGTGTACACTGCACAAAGCACAATGGGATCGTTATCATGCCAGACCAGCCATATACCTGCCCACCATATCATATCCCATTTTGTCCCTTCGCACACTGCACCACTTGCTCCCCCCTCGGTCCTTGCACACAACACCTTTCAGACCACCTGCTGTATTTGTGCCCTGCACCTCCCAATGTCTGCAGATTGTTGTGTGGTGATGCGCATCTCCTTTGTTTTGCTTTGCTGCCTGCTTCCCTGTGCATCTCGCCGGATGCAATTTTGTGGTGGAGCACCGCCCATGTACAACGCCACTGCCTGCGACCCCACGGTCACCACCTGCTGCCCCTACTTCTGGGCCCCCACAGGCTGGGGCTGCTGCCCATTCCCGAACGCTGTCTGCTGTGCAAACACTTACACGTGCTGTCCCTTCGGTACACGTTGTCAGGATCACGGTGAAGACTACAACACACAGACTGACTGTATTGCGGAGGAAAAAGTTGTTCAGAGTGGATTGCAGATCTGCAAGCTTGGGCCGCCACTTCCACCGGACACCACGCTGCCCAGTTGCCTGGTGTTAGGTATGCTACTCAGGTCGGGTTGTGTGGTGGGTAGGCACACTCAGACAACCGTCCTAGCTCTCCGGGATTTGGAGAGCCCGCCGAGAGGTCCTATTTTTCCAATTTTTTTTGCATCCAGAGAGTCCGGGGAGTAAGGAAGTTTTCCCTCCTATGGGGACCCTTAGAAGGCATGGGTTATGCAAACCTTTCAACTTCTCCCCCCTTTTGGGACCCGGAAAAGCGTCAAAAAACCCCACAGTAGTCCCCCCCCCCCGTCCTGCCCCACCCTTTGTCCTTCCCGGGGGGGGGGTCACTTGGGCAACACAAAATTTTTTGTTACGGCTCACTGTGTTGTTGTGTGGGTGACTGTGTTGTGACGCACTGCCACATGTATCCCTTTTCCTCTTGGCAGGACATTTTGCTCAGTTTCGCTGAAATGGAAGTTGACAGCACAACCATGTTTACCCCTGGGACGAATGTCATGTCCATCCGCTCCACAGGGTCACCTGTTTTGGCGCAGGTCGTTGGATATTCAGAGCACCGTGATGCATATCACCGCATCTCTTGTGGGCATGAAGGCAGGACAGTCCTACCACTGTATTCTTTCGTTTTGCAGGGCAATTTGTGTGCCTGAAAATGTATGTGTATGGTAGTAGTGCGGTTCCCCAGGGGGGGGATGGGGGACTGTCACTTGGCAACCGTCCCCCAGGGGGTGTCCAGGGACTGTCTTCCCTGGGGTGGGGCAGGACAAGGGGGGCGAGGGGTAGGAAACCTCCACATGGGTACAAATGGGTACAAAAAATCACCTCGCAGAGGTTGTTAGATCAAAGCCACGTAGGCGTGTATATAGGGGAAAATGTCACTAACCCCCCCTTTTTGGGCCTTTTTGGGCCTATTTGCGTACCCTACCTCAAGGGGTTGAATCGTTTGTTTAACCCCCTGTAAAATCATTGTTTTGTCCAATAAACGCATCCCCCAACGAGTTTTTGGTCCGGACCCCCCCTAGACCCCCCCCCCCCCCTCACCTGAAACTCACTTTTTTTTATACCTGTTATACCTGAGAGTGCAACAAAAAGGCATCCGCCACCACACACCTGCAGCAGCGCGCTCCACCACCAGTGCCACCTTGCGGCTCCGGAACCGCATCTCCTCCTCGTATTCCCCCTCAGCTCGCCTGCTGAGGGGGATTCGAACCCCCGTCTTCAGTGCGGCAGCCGGCTGCGCTGCCGCTGGGGTACTTGCCGCAAAACCCTGCTTTTGCACCACAATACACAGGAACGAAGCGTCCAAGCAGAAATATAAAACCAGAGGCTGGGCCTCCGGCCCCCTCGCACCAACTACGCACTACAGCCATATGCACTGACCACAGCACCATGAGACAGCAACAGCAATGGAACACACAGACACACGGCAGAACACACCATAGGACTACCACAGCAACTGAGAGCCGAAGGAGTGCTTGATCACGGTAGCAGTGGGAGGTAAGACACACAGTATGTAGCATGAAGGCAGCACATGCCGATATATAAGTCATCAGGTGAACAAGCACGATAGTTGCAGTTTGATTGTAGATATGGATGCAGTTTTATGACGGATGAATACGTTGTGCTTCATCTAGATTGTCCATAGCATATCCTCTCGAACACAAGAACTGTTGCAGTTTGAATGATGATTGCGCCTGAAACTCACTTTTTTTTAGGTTTTGAGGGAGGTGGGGGGGGGGGTCAAAAATGTCGAAAAAATGACCCTTCCTTTCTTGGGTCGAAAATCATGAATCTTTTGGTTTTTTTCGATTTTGAGCCAAAAAAGTGTTTACGGGTCCCGACTCCATGGGGTTTGTATGGAGCGGAGTGGGACGAGTGCTTATGCAGTTTATCCACTTTTCAGTAATTTTTGCTATGTTGGTGGTTTTGGCAACCTCGCTGACCCCGTGCTACCCACTTTGAGGGGTGCAAGTGGGGATGTTGTGACAGTATTTGCCTACTAGGCTATGAAACGACATTTTTTTTGCAGTCTATAGCCTTGCCGAGGGCCGGTCAAAACCCGTGCCAAAGACGCGAAATGACGGTTTCCACCAATAATGACTTACATGAGTGAATGAATGGGCTGGTGCACAACTTGCTGCCGCAGTTTTTCACCTTCGACAGCTCAAAAATCGAAGTTTTTCGAAAATTTTTTTTTTTGATATTGTGACCACCTAAAATGACCATCCAAAGTATGTAAAGCATGTTTTAGGCCTTATTTACGTGTTTTTCACCCTATTTGGGTATTGGGTGCGGGGGGGGGGGGGCAAACGGGATTGGTACACAACCCACGGGGGGGCGCCGGGACCGGACCCTTTACGCCGACTCCCCCCCCCCCCCCCTCCCTGCCGGGTTTCGGCCCCGAAGTGCCGGACCATGGGCGCCGAAGGCGCCCTAAGGAAATTTTGCTTGACTTAGTAGAGGGTGAAAAATTGGGTTTTTGCCCCATGTGTCTATACTCAAAATACTCAGTTTTTTTAGGAGAACCCAATAGTGGATGAAAACCAAATTGGACCAAATATGCATACCACTCCTATGCAGAGGTATGTCAGAGATGGGCCCTACCCTAGTGGTAAAGCAGTGCCCTGTAACTTGAAAGTCCTGGGTTCAAACCCCAGTGGCGTCAATTTGCAGGACCATAGGCAGGACCAGGGATACCATGGGAAAGTTATTTTTTTGCTTTTTTTTTTGTTTTGATTTTATCCTCTTTGTTTGGGACCCCCGAGAATGCACGATTTCTGCCCACTTGTGGGCCTCCCAGAAGGCAGGGTTTAGGCATCCAATTCTGATTTTGTCCCCCTTGGTCATGTAGCATTATCGCCCACTTGTGGGCCCCACCTATTCTGATTTTGTCCCCCTCTCTTTGGGGATCCCCGAGAATGCAGGGGTGATGTAGCATTTCCGCCCACTTGTGGGCCCCACCTATTTTGATTTTGTCCCCCTCTCTTTGGGGATCCCCGAGAATGCAGGGGTGATGTAGCATTTCCGCCCACTTGTGGGCCCCACCTATTCTGATTTTGGGCACCCTAGAAGGCAAGGGTTAGGCAACCAATTCTGATTTTGTCCCTCTTCCCGGAGAGAGCGTTTTTTTTTTGGGAAAGACGTAGTGCGCGCGTTGCAAACAACCCCCTCCCCCCCTTGCTCCTCCAACGGGTTTCGGAACATACATCAACTCTGCCCTAAAAACAAGCATGGTTCGGCCTGGGTGGGGCGCCACTAGCAATAGTGGCCGGGAATGGACTCGGGGGTGCTATGCCCTTAAACAAAAGTACCACCTACCATGCCCCCCCCCCCCTTGTTTCAAAAAATTTTCTCCAACATACATGCTTCGAAGTGATTACCGCGTTGAGGTGGTCATCTTATGCCATGTTTGTCAAGCTATGAAGCCTCCCCCCCCCCCTTCTTGGCAGCCTCCCTCCCCCCCCCCCAGACCCAGCCCCCCCCCCGCCCTGAAAATGGTCCGAGAGTGGGAGGGAGTCGGCGTATGGCCCGTTGCTACGCCCCCCCCCGTGACACAACCTTCTTATGCAGTTTTTCAGCCTATACAACTCAAAAATCGAAGTTTCCGAAACTTATTTTTTTTGATATTGTGATCACCTAAAATGACCATCCAAAATATGTAAAGCATGTTTTAGCCCGTAGTTATGTACTTTTACCCTATTTTGGGTGTGTGTTGCTTGGGGTGGATTCTCTGCGAGGTAAAATTCTCCCCATGATCGGCCACTATGGGCCAATATGGGGATACGTGCCTTGCCCTAGAGAATGGGAACCCGTGGCTCTGGGGCCCCAAGCCACCCACACAAAACCTTGATGCATCCACTCCGCAGGCGTGGCCACTACCTCGCGTGGTGTTGCACTCAGTATTGAGTGTCAGCGAAGTGTGGAGCCTCGTTGGTTACCTGCCTCAGTTTGTTCATACACATATATGCATACGTGTTTATACATGTATGTGTGCACGTGGTAGGATGGAGGTGCATTTGAAGGACTGCATGCATCCAATCGGATGAAAACCATGCATCAAATTGCAATTGTCGATGTTGCCCTATCTCACATTGATGCTTGCTAGGGTGCCTTTGCTGCTTCAATTGTGCACCTACTGGAATACCCTCCTATTTTTCATTTTTGATAAATGGCAAAAGCAGATTTTACCCCACTTGTGTGTATTCTCAAAACTCAGAATGCAACGGGGAATCAAAAATGCCCCCCCAAAACCAAAACACCCCCCCCCTCTGGACCCCACACTGTCAGCGTGACACGAACAATCATGGAACTGAGTTGGCAATGAAGGCCGTGAGGCAGGCGCGGCTGGAGCTAAGTGGCGGGTCCACACCTGACCAATTGAAGCCCTCTGGACCCCCCTGCCAATGCCAAGGTCCAGAACTGAACTGAACTGCCCCCTGTGGTGCCCCAACCCCTTGCGAGACGAAACCCCACAATGTTGCTGTATAGCGGGGGTTGTAAGACACTTAGGTGGCCCATTTGGGGGGTGCCTAAAAACGTCCCTTTTGCCCCCTTTTTGTCATGTGCGCAGAACCCACAATGGCACAATGTTTGTTCCTGTGGAATTTGTGGTGGCACAGACGATGGGGTCCTGTAGGTGGTGGGGGTAGGCACTTGCAGAATTCTGCCAGTGACGTCGCCTTTGGCAGGGTCGGTATGGAGGGACAGGCAAATGTGGACATGGCTACATAGTACTACAAGGGAACAAACCGGAAGTTGGTGATATACGGAGTGCGTTGATGTGCTTGCTCTGTGTCATGCATTGTAGGGCCATGGTACCAGGGTTCCGGGTTGTGGTTCATGGTGTCACATGGTACGCAGCAAGAAATAGGTACTGGTGGGTATCATCCTGTGCTCTCACATGCAAGCGGCAACCATAAGTATGCGTGTTTGCGCACGTTATGAATGCACTGGCAGAATTCTGCCACTGGCGTGACGGTGGCATGGCATGTGCCGTAGGGCATGGCTTCCGGGAGGTACCTATGGAGAGAAATGATGTCACCTCGTGGTACAACCACCAATTAGGAGCAACCCCCCGCCCCCTCGTTGGCATACTTCTGCAAACAATCATACAATGATAGATATGTCAGTGTGTGTGCAGTATGGAAATATATGCAATCTACACCCCACCACTGTGTTGTGCATGCAATGTGATCTGATGGACAATTCGTACTAAACGGTATTGGCAGAATTGTGCCAGCGAGCAACGCAACAGTCTTGCAACGGCAGTGTGCTGAAACATCGTACCCTTGCATCTGCACCACTTGATCATATCCGGCAACGCACAGACATGCATGGTTCAAAAACCTTGGCTTGCGACAGTGTCGTTGTTCGCACCACCCATTATGCGATCAACAAGGCAGAAAGACAACAATGTACTGTTGCAAATCGAATCACAATCGTGTAACTGCACCGCTTGTCGAGACCGAATGTGATGCACACATGCCAATGCAGTCAAATCCCAATCACCCGTCACGCCACCCGTCAATTGCAAAATAACGCTGTATTTTCTGTTATTTTTGTTATTTTCCCGTTTTCTCTTGTTATTTTGTGTTATTTTCCCGTTTTCTCTTGTTATTTTGGTGTTATTCCTAGAGTGCAACCTTTTCCCACCATTTTTGAAACTTGCACAAATAACATGAAAAAACACAAAATAACAACACAAATGGAGAAATAACATGAAAGCCACAAAATAACACCAAAAAAAAAACACCACACATGGAAAAATAACGGGCAAAAATAACAGAAAAAATGCGTACCCTCGGGAACTATTCACCCTTGTTTCCAGCCCCCCAACCCCCCCGAATCCCCTTAAACCACCCAGAATGAATATTTGGCACCTTTTTGTGCAAAAATAACATGAAAAAAACACAAAATAACACCAAAAAAAACACAAAATCTGGGAAAATAACAGGCTTTTATGGTACCAACCCGTCAACCCGTCAACAGCCTTCGTGACGGGCGTTAGGAAGACGCTTGTGCCAATGGGACATGCACTGGAAGTGATGCGTGCAAAAGCACATGTACCTTAACTGCCAACTATTGCATGCACCACAATGCACTGGGTTACAGTCGTGTCATCGCAGTCCGCAGCACCATACGCCATTGCACCATGCACGATGTTTGGGAAGGGCTTCCTATTACCTGGTATATCAGGCTGCTTGTTGCCTCTAGCGACCCAACATAGTGGTTCGCCCGTGTTTGATTGACTGTCTAATATGATGTGATTTAGTATGAATTGTTGGTCGGCGCCAATTCATAGCGGCGAGCTGTGTATTGTACATACGTGGTGTCGTATAGTATATGGGGTTGCTCTGTGCCTGCGTGTGTAGCGCACTAGCCTCCCTTTTACATCACAATTGCGTCTCCTTCCATGTGTGCGTACCAACTGGGTCGCGCACCTCGTCCTGCCGCGTTGTGCGTGTCCCACCGCAGCTTTTTGGGGCAAGGTGGTGTGTTGGTGCCAACCATATGTGTATGCGCCATGTCTACTGGCAGCATTCTGCCAGTGATAGCCAGTGTTGCAGTCGGTGGAACTGCTTGCAGTGGTCCGCATTGCATCACGCACCCTGAAGAACTTGCACACGCCACTTCCTGCTGCATTTGCGTTGTGCAGCATGCCGTGCCTTCCGTGCTTGATACCAAATGTGCCTCCTGAACTGTGGCCACTTTTACCCGCGGCGGTTACGTCACCAAGCACGGGTTTGTAGAAAAACAGCTTGCAGAATTTTGAGGTATGACACGGTGCACCCAGGTAGGCCTTGAAAGTTGACCCCGGAGCCACGGTTGCGTGACCGCCCGATTTTCTCTGTGCTGCAAACCATATGACACAGACCACACCAATAGATCACTTACGGCAACCCCTGTCAAATCCTCTGATCCATTCATTTTGCCCATCGAAAACACCCGAAACCCTCCATTTACCCTGGTTTTTCAGTACCGGAAATTAGGTCCCAAAGTGCCAAAAAGTCATCTAGAGGGGGTGTTCCGTCGCGTCCCAAAAATGCGCTGCCCACAAACATGGGTTTCCATCACTCACTTTTCACTGGCAGAATTCTGCCAGTGGGGTTTTGGGGCCACCCCCAAATGGGCCACCTAAGAGACACACACATCCCAGCAGCGGTGGGAACACGCCACCTCTGGTAACTAGGCCAAGGCATCCAGCAGCACTGAGTCCGCCCCCCCACCCAAAACTTTTGTCACCCCCTATTAGCATCGTGCATTTGAAACGGCGGCCACACCTGCCCAAGGGGTATCTTATCATGGCAGATATGTTTGGCACCCCCATTTCGGCTTCATGCAGCTGCATCCCTCCACATCAGTTACAACTCCAGTGTGATGCATGCCATTTTTCAGGAGACAGTATCTCCATCGGCTACACTCCATTCTTGAAAGAGCAGCTCTCCGCAGTGTGCCAAGTACAACACAGTCCGTGGGATGTACGCGATGGAGGGGCCTGTGATACAGCCTACGGTCTGCAGTGCCTCAGATCGTTCCTCACATCCCCTTCCGGAGCTCCGCTGCACCCAGACTTGATCGTGTTCAACTTCGGGATGCACGATGGGTGTGTATTGCTGCCCCCCTTCAGGCTCAGCACAGGCACAGGGATGGATGCATGTGGTGCAGAGGGATGCAGAGGCCATATGGGCTCTCTTGTGGGGACACAACCAAAAAAATATCAAGGAATCTTCATGTGCATCAAGAAACAGGTCCAGCACCATTTGATGGATGACGAAGTTAGACAGAAAAGACTGCTGGAACATTCACACACGGACAACAGGATGCACCATGAGGAGCATTTTGCCTAGCTGCGGACCCCCCCCCCCCCCCCAGCCCCCATCCCACCCACATCTCAGGGATCGCGGGTTGGTGGACGTCATGGGGGCAGTGGCACAAGCATTCCACTATTACCTACAAAACTGCACCTCCCTCCCCCACATAGCGTTAGCTGCCTCAGGAGAAAGCCATTTTGAACATTGTGGTTCAACCCTGCAGCCCGCCCTGAGTTGGATGGGCCAGATGAGCCCCCACCACCACGGAACATGGCCCCCTGCAGAAGGTGCTATCCGCATGGGGCAGCTCCTGCCACTGCCACACCAAGCGGAAGAAGTAGGGTTTGCCAGTCACAGTCTCCGGGTGAGCCTGGCATCAGTGGGTGGGGGTCTCGTATGGGTTCTGTTTAGTGTACTCCTGAGAACAAGTGGCCAGGCGCCCAGTGTCTCAGCCCGCAACTAAACAGTCACCGTGTATGAGTGGGACACTCTGCAATGATTGTGCATGGTTTCCACTGTCACAAGGGGTTTTGTGGACCGGTCGGGTTAACCCTCTTGAATGTCCCAAATGGCCTGGAGCCCATGAACGCCCGCCAGAGGAGAATGTAGCGAATGGCCCATCCTGTCAGGTCGGTCCTCCAAGGGGTTAGCAAGGGACCCTTTGCAGAGGGGGCTTGTGGCCCTTAGCCAATGGCTCAGGAGGCATCCACTGCGGCGGTCATGTAACATGGACCCGACCAGTCCAGTGACCGCCACCATGAAGCAACGTGATCAGGAGTAGGCCCAGTGGTATGGTTGGTTCACCCGTCTATCGCGAAGGCGGCAGTGGCACCACCCCACACGCCTCAAGGACTGGAAGAGGCAACCAGTACCCTCCAAGCATGCATGGCCCAGCGTGTCCTGGCAAAAGGGTTCAACACTACCCATACCCACACCCCCCCGCCCGCCGTGGTGCTACACACAGATGGGCCAGCCAAGCAATCAGACACCCCCCCCCCCCCCCCGCCCCCCGCCCCGCCACACACATGTCGGTCCCGCACCGGGGGATCAGGTTGGGGAGGCTGTAAGGAAAGCCTGAGCCCTCGTCGAAAAAAACAACAACAATCATCCGGTTAGAGTAGCAATTTGCGTGCATATCTACAGCCCCTCGTCTCGAGACTCGTTACCAACCTTCGGGCACCAGATTTCCTCCGGTTTCCACGCATTTTCCACCCTCAATCCCACACCCACCCTTAGTTTCCCGGATTTTCCATGAACCCCCTACCCCCACCCCCCAACCCCGCGCCTTTTGTCGCCCACGTCTCCCCATTTCCCCATTTTTCCAGCCTCCGATCGGTGAGTTGGTGACCGTGGTGGTGGCTGGTGCAGGCGTTTGCATTTTGCGCCATCGGTGGTGCACGAAGCTGCCTCACCTGCTGTCCCCTCCGTCATAGCGGTCAAGGGGCATTTTCCTTCCCTGACGATACCCATTGTCCTACACTCTGTCCACTGCCTGTCTGCCCTAGCCCCTGAGATAGCCCGCCGGTCTCCACCCGGAATTCGAACCGAGATACACACGGCTCCGTTCGCGTCCATGCGGTCCCTCTGCTGCAGGCCCTCAAGCAATGAGACCGTGCCCGGTCAGAACGGCAATGCCTCTGTGTACCTGCCACAGCTTTCCAAGATCACGGCGGAACTGCAACGCACGGGAGCAAGGCTGTTGTTTGTGCTCACCACCCCATTCCTGTGCTCGGCGCAAAAAGACGCAGTAGTCACGCAGCTCAACAAGTATGGCCAGGGTGCGTAGAAGCGAGAGAGAGGCACAGGATCACGTTCCTTTAGAATGTCTGAGTACCCGACGAGGACCCCCCCCCCCCCCCCCCATGCCTCTTGCAATCCGCGTTCGAGTGGGAGAATTGTGGAGGCCAACAATTTCCCTCCTGGGCCGATGGCCATGCGAAAGGTCAGTGGTGCTGTTTCTCGTGTGACTGACTCTTTTTTCATGGTGCTGGTGAAATGGTGGAGTGTTTCGTACTTTAAGGAAAGCAAATACTCACTGTGTAATGTTGATTGGCACAAGGCTGTGATATATTTCCGCGTTGACAGGGCCAGCCCGGGGAACAGCTTTCCATGAGGTATACAAGGCTGTATCATCTTTGGGATTCCTTTTGCAAAAAGCCATCCCCGCCTCCAACATCCCCGTTTCGCCACACTGCCAGCAACCACTCGTTCCAGCTCTGATTTACCGAGGATTCCGGTGCCAAAAGAGTTTTGGAGCAGCTTTGGGTGCATCTGGGCTGGTTTCTAAAGCTGGACATCAAGTTGACGGGTGCAGGGCTTCCTCACTTCCCTTCTTCTCATCAAATCCTGCTACGAGCGCAGAAATTGGGTGGTGTAGCCACTTTGATTTCCCCCGATTTCGCAGGGCCCATGGGACGGTTACATAGCCGCTTTGATTTTCTTCCCCCACTTTTTGCGGTCCCTGAGACAGGACAGGGTTACGCAGCCACCTTCATTTCTCCCCCCGCTTCGGGGACTGGAAGGGTTATGTATGTAGCCGCTTTGATTTCTTCCCCGCCGCCTTTCATGAATTCACCCAATTCAAACTTCTTCGGTTTACCTCTAATAGCCCCATGATGACCCGGACCTCTGGCTGCTGCATCGCCACGAAGTTGTCCTTTGTGGCCCGGCCCGTTCGCTCTGCAGGCAAGCCGCCCAACTCATGCAGGCTTCAGGCGTCCCCACGGTGGATCCACACGCTGCAGTAGTTGCGCACTGTGGGCCAGCACCGCAAGCCTCTTGCTTTGGTCACCACCCTCTGAATTTCTGCCCTCATACCGTGGCTGCCGGTTACGAATGGTTGGCTCGTACAGTGGTAGGCCCTGCGGTGAAGCGGCTCCTGCCTCCCGCTGACATCCTCGTTGCTGCAAACGATCCGCCAGAGTGAGGACCCTGATGGTGACCGGGGCCGGCACAGGACAGGGGGTGTGCAGGACGTGAGGCCTGGTCATGGCGGGGGCGGTGGCTCACTTGGTAATGGATCACGTGACGCTGCTGCCCTTTTGCCGCCAAACGGATCGATCCCCGTCCGTCGGCACGCTCTCCATGTCGGAGGCTCCGCCTGGGGCTCTGAGGCCCCTCTCCCGGGCTCGATCTCGGTCATGCATTTGTCGTGGGCACAAATGACGGTCCGTGAGCCTCCCCAGGCCCAAGCGGACTCGGTGGGCCCTTCGCCCTGCGGTCTGCGTCGGGGGCGTCGCAGCCGGGCATTGGCTTGTGGAACGACCAGTGCACGTACATTGGGGTCGCGCGGCCACCGGGATGCTGCCACCTGCTCCTGCTGCCCAGCGCCGGGCTTCATCAACGCGCTGAAGCCGTGCCGTTGTGGGCTTTCCTTGCCGCGGTTGATTGACTGGTACGCTTCTGCCCGGTGGAACGGCGTCGTTTTGAGACCTCGACCCCTGATGCTGCCCGGAACGTTCGGGAATGGGGGCAAGTTGATGGTGTGGGACGTTGACGGGCTGGATATGGCGCGTGAGCTCACGTCGTGCAGGATGGCGGTGCGGGAAAGCTTCCCCCAAGTTTGTGCAGATACACTAAATGTTGGAGAGAGTGCCTTCGCTACGAGACACTTCTGGGGGAGATCCACGGCCGTCACGTTTTACAGTCAGATGGTGAAATAGTCGCGCGCACATGCTGGGCTGTCCCTGGAAAGCGACCTTCCAATCCAAGGCTCCGATCTGCTCAGCTACGTACGTTGCAGCATTTGCCCCCTGTTTTCTGTCATTGCTCACTTTTTCGGGACTTTTTGAGGCTGATTTAGTGAGAGCCTTCTCGACAAGTTGTGCCGCTTCCTGGGAGCGACCCAAAAGGCGCGCCTGGCATTTCACCGCCTGGTTTTACAGTGCTGAGATGTGCCCCACCAGGGGACGTGGGGCAGGAGAGGGAACGCGGTGCGGTGCGGGGCGAAATGAGGAGGGCTTTCAGGTCAGCCGTTCGTGTTGGCATGGCGCGCACCGCAGGAGAAGTTGCCCTGGGGCCACAACGCCGGGGCGGACCTCGTCGGAAACCGGGGATCGCACGGTCGTGAATCACCTGAACGTCGGGTTCGGCGCAGTGTGAGTTCACTGCCGCAGGGATCGACGTGTTCAGTAGGCAACACCAACGGCTATGATGAGAAGGTACGGATTCACCTGCGAGTACAACTCTTGTTGCTGCATTGCATTGTTTACCAACGAAGTCAGCGCGCCAGAGAAAGCCATGTGCTTCTCAACAAATCCCATCGCTGCGAGTGTTCATAGTGCACAGCTTGTCCTTTGGACCCGGACCCTTTGGACCCTTTGGACACGGATGCTCTTTTGCTGTGGCTGCAGCCACGTTTTAGCTCACGTAGCTGGGATTCTGTCGTACCGTTGGGAAAGGAGTCTGGGCGCGCAGAGGAATCATGCAAATTTGGCAGCAGATTCCGTCGCCCGGTGGTCATTCTCAGCAGTAGCCTCGGTGGCATCGGTGATGCCTTCCCGATTTTCCGACCTCCTAATGCACACGCCCCCTCAGGCACAAGCCTCAAGCCTCAAGGCTTCATGCGTCCTGTAGGCCTGAGGTGCCTGCAGTTGCTATTGTATACCATGTTTTTCGGCCCCCTCCCCGACTATCGGCCAGGCGCCAAATGCTGGGGCTGCACACTCATTCTGGCCGGGAACGATGGACTGCCTGCAAGGGTGCGGTGTCAAAGGTTGCTGACATCTCGGTTCTATGAATTTCTCGATCCGACATGGCCTCCATTGCAAGCGGTGCATCCTCGGCTGAGATGCCGCTGGGCTTCCGGCGGAGTAAGAAAAGCGCAGCATGGCATGTCCCCAGACATCCCTTCGTCAGTAGATTTTAAGTCCGGCAGTATGTCAAGCTTCGCAAAGTCTCAGCGCAGGCCATGTTTACCCACAGATCCACAGATCCCATGCAACAGAATGCCACCAATGTGTCCGAACCATGTTTGTCCGAATTTGTAACGCTCCCGGGGCCCCAGTGTAGTCTGCAGGTCGTCGTGTTTACTAATTATCGGCTTTCCCATGAGGTTTGCTGCGCACTCTGCAGTTTGATGTGCATTGCAGGTGCAAAGTGCTGCAATTGTCTTGTTGGTGTTGTACCTGTGATCACTGCGTGTTGAGCCTGTTGCTTGTCGCCATCCTTGGGTGAGGGAGGGTACAGCACAGAGGTCACAGTGCTTCCCCATCTGCTGTACAATCCGGCCTGAGAAAATGAAGCCCTCGGAAATGGATGACTGCCTTCTGTTTTCTGCGCAATCACCTCCGGGTTCTGAGCCAAACGTGTGCCAAACAGCTGAGGTGCGTAATCTGCTTCCATTTGCAGTTCAGCAACAAGTGCGGGGTGGTTGACGTTGGACCCTTTTATGCCCACATCCATTGCTTAGTGGCAAAAAATCCCCACCCCCGCCCGGGGGGGTGGGGGGGCGGTCAGAGGCCGAAAAAAGGTTTGTGTAAGAAATTTCATGTACGGTGGTGTGCGGACGTCCCAAAGGCCGCTCTGGAGCTGGCCCAGGCTATTGCGTAGTGACCTCTGGGGGGCAGGGGGTTGGGGCCCTGGCCAACCTCAACCACCCCCACCAGAAAGTTTTTCTCAGGGGAAAACCGAAATTTATAAAAGGGGCCGGACTTTGAGGCTCATTTTGGGTACATCAACTTGTTGTTTTTTTTGGCCTCTAACCTGGCCTCAGGGGGGGGGGGGGAGGGGGTTTAAGAATGTGCAGGTCCAGGCGACGACAAAAAAAAGGAAAAAGAACGCTTTTCCCCCTCACAAACATTCTCAACAACGCAGGAGCAAACCCTCTGCTCTGACAGGGGCAGGACTCCGGGCGGGGCCAACGCCGCAATCACCGCCCTCCTGACGCCGTGTTGCAGCATGAGGCCCAAGCGTGCCCCCAGACACATCGTGAGCGACCCGCCGAGCACCAGCATCTCCGAGGCGCTGTACTGCGGAGGCGGGACGTCAGGGGCAGCCCCCCCGACGGCCAAAGCGAGGCCGAGCACCCCAAGCGCCGAGCCTTCGGATGGGCCCTGGGAGGGGGCTGCAGGGCCGGCCAGGGGCTGCAGCCCGGGCGCGCGGGTGGTCTGGGCGAGAGGGGGCCACCCGTGGCGGTCGTGGGGCGATGCGGGGCCAGACGGGGGGAGAGTGGCTAGTCCCCAAAGACAACGCATCAGGACCATGTTGTCAACAGCGATGGGCAGGTAGTTAGGGAAGGAGATTGTCCTGCCACTGATGATAACAGTGAAATGGACGGTTTGGGCCCCCAAAAAAAATGGATTGTGTGGGCGAAGTCTGTGTGGGGAGGCTGGGCTTTGAACAGCACCTTTGGGTACAAGTTGGACTTTACCTGCAACATCCTGGAGGAAAATGGGATCCCTTAAAAGCTGGCAGCACCAACAGTGCCCAAACCTGCACTCAAACATGCAAAGCAGCCCAAAGCAAAGCCTGCTGCAGCCAGCTCGTCCACCCCTGTTGCTGATGGGGAACATGTGCAGCAGTTCAAGACTCTTTGGCACCGTAAGAGGAAGTTTTACACGGTCCCTGTCTACAGCCAAAAATACTGCTGGATGGCTGCACTGCCTTGAGATTTCTGCTTGTTCGTATCATGTGCCTCACATGAGCATCTATGCACGTCAGCGTGTATCTAGAAGCCTTTGGCAAACAACAGCAAGCAAGTTACCGGTTGTGCACTGTGCACCGTATGGGGCGCTGAGTATTTGGTTGGCGGTGTTGTCCACCCGACAATTCCTCCCAGGGTTGGGGGGCCAGCCGTCCCTCAGGGTGGGGAACGGATGGTGGGGGACAGCCTCGAACTTCAGGCCCCTTCAATAGATTTCATTTCTTTCCTGAGGAAAAGTTTTCTGACGTGGGGCTTGGGGGGTCGGCTGGGGTTTGCCAGGGCCCTAACCCCGCCCCCCCCCTCCCTTCCCCATTGAGAGTGTGTGTAACCGGGTTCTGTGGGAGGGGGATGAGCTGACCCAAGCAAGCCTAAGAAACATTCGATAGCCAGCGGGTGAACTCAAGGCAACATTCGCTGCTGGTGTGGAAGTGCTGCGCTGCAGCAGAACATTGATGAGCAGTGACCGGTCGCCTGTGACACGGGGGCGTTTGGTAGCTAAGTGTCCGTTGCTTCATGGCCCCCTGTCGGTGGTGAGCACCCTCCAAACGTCACTGTCTTGGGAAAGACTTCATGTGGAGCAGGCGCTGGCATGGGAGGGATGCCAAGGGGCAGAGGCAGCACTTGTGAGTAGAGGGACAACTGTCCCACTCTCACGCGGTAACAATCGTTCCCCGGCTGTTAGGGAGCCCAACAGGCTGTCCACGTCTCGCAGTTTTTTGGACCTGCCCCCTTCACCCCCAGCCTAATGGGTAGGCAACCCACGGCAACCCACCCACCTATCCACAAGTGGAGGATTCAAAAGGCGGGGGGGGGCTCATGAAGCAATGGCCTGGCCTCAACCCCTGTTTCCAACGAATGCCCTTGTCCAACAAGGATTTAGACAGTGCTTGGGTCCCTCTTGGCCTCTTTGTTGGGACTGCACATTCTGCATCTTGCCTCCAGATGATGGCTGCTCTCAGTCTAGTTCCCAGTGTTTGGTTTGTGCCTTGGGTGAGACCCCATATGTCAAGATGTCAGCAGCCATTTCCTCATCTGCAGGCATTTCCGTGACAAAATGATGCGCACAGCCTCGGTCTGCCTCATGCGGTCTTCAGCACTGGCTCTCTTCCGCAACTTCCAACTTCTGCGTATGCCTGCTCCTTCCCAGCCTGGTGCCTGTCAGGGTCCTGCAGGGCTGATCATTTAGCTTTGCTGCGGGGTACAAGGATTGAGGAAGAATGGTTATGAAGGTTTTGGACGGTTCAGGGAGTGTGGCGGGTCAAAGTGTCCATGCGAGCGGTCCCCCCACCCTCTGAGGTGACGAGGAAGTAAAGGGTCGTGCAGGTTGTTAAGGGTTAATGACAGTTGATGATGTTTGAATTGGACAAGAGGCATTATGGGCTGCTCAATGGTGGCGGCGGCGGGGCCGCTGAGGGTTGTGCCTTCGAGACCTTCCAAAGGTGACGCAGCATAACACCTGAATTGTGGACGAGAGCCCTGCATTGCTGACGGTTGCTAAGAGCCACTGAGAATTATTCAGAAACAATAGGATCGACAAGGGTTGCTAAGGGTCACTCAAGGCTCATAAATCAGTAGCCTCTGCTGCTGAGGGACCATGTGGGTCGCCAGTGCTGTTGAGACTTTCTCCCCCGCGATGATAGGAAAACCCACCACCAAAAATTATTGTACCCCTGTAACAATCCAGGGAAACTACTGCAAACTCTTGTACCCCAGCCCCACCTGTCCAAGCTACGGAGTACTGGAACTACTGTGAGTGTTTCGCGGAGTGAGTCCGGACGGTGACGACAATCGTCGCATTATGGCCAAGCTATGGTCTTGTCCAAGCGACGGTCTTGTACAAGTCCGACGAACTGGAAGTGGGTTCGGAAGTGGACTCGGGGGGAGAGACATGCAACACACTGTCCCTTAGTGACGGATGCCTGTCGAACGGGGACAAATTCACTACGGACATCAGTGACGCGGTTGGGTGGGCATTTGCGGGTTGACAGTGGCAATGTGGGTTTTGGCACAGACGTCAGTGATACATGGAGGAAGGGGCGAAGGGGATGGAGGGTGGGTGATCAAGCCCAGTCCTGAAAGGGTCTAAAGACCCATTCGTGACCTGAAACCCGAACTGTTGGGGCGGGTAGCGGCACCTTGCTCCATTGATTGGGGCGCCTGACGGTGCCTTGGGACAACATGGACAAGTTGTGCCGCGGCTTCACCGCATTTAGACCTGCAGTACTGTTGTGGATGCCAGTGATTCTGGAGGGTCGCGACCATCACTGAATTATGGCCAAGCTACAGTCTTGAAGTGATTCCGGGGGTTGACGACCGTTGTCGCATCATGGCCAATCTATGGTCTTGCCCAAGCTACAGCGGCATGAGGGACCGCAATAATTTGGTACCTAATTCAATTCGGTACCAAATGTAGTGCAGCCACGGAAGCCATCTGCTTTGTCAGTGTTTGCCCCCTTGAACCCACACCGCTTGATTTGGAGGGAATTTGGGCATTACGGTTAATCATACGTGCACCAGCTCACCATGGAATCCTCTCTTTTTGGACCTGGACGGCCAGTTATTTCTATTGTGTGGGTTGTGGTCCTGCCTGAGCTACAGGAGGCGTAGGGACCATATTAATTTGGGACTTTTGCATAGCTTGGACAAGTGGGGGGGGAGGGGGGGCGTAGGGTAGCAGCGCACTCCACAAGTGTCCAAGGGACACCACGTCAAGAAGCTCTGACGGGAGACCATTGCCCAGGTTGTGAAACAGATAGGGCACATACGGTGTGCGTTGCGGACACACCCTCTTTGTGGACATCCTCTCTCGTCTGTTGCCCTTAGGCACGGCCCCCCCTGAGTTCCCCGGGGTCACGGCCCACACCATGGCCAGCATCTACCACGGCGGTAAGGCCATTAGTCATAAAATCAGCTTTGCCGACGGCACCTACAAGACCCTCGGCGTCATTATGCCGGACAAGTACCACTTCGGCACCGCGGCCGCCGAGAAGATGCAGATCGTCGCCGGGGCCTGCACAGTCAAATTGGATGGGGCCGACGAGACCATCCACATCTCTGCCCCCGGCGAGTTTGACATTCCCGCAAACTCGGGCTTCGATATCGAAGTCACGGAGACGGTGCAGTACGTGTGTTCGTACTTCTGAGCCCCCTGCTCTCTGAGCAGTGCCCGGCCCGCGGAATGCGACGGCCAGCACTGCCCGGGATGGGCTGCCGCATGCACAACAGGCGGCAATGCCGTGAAGCCGGCCTTGAAGGCTGTTGGCCGGGACCCCAGCCTTGCGAAACGCCTGGACCGCTGGGAGTCTGCCGGGGTGTCCACTGGCAGGGCCCCCCATTCTGCGCCCCGGACCACGGGTTTGAGGGTTTGCACCCACAAAATGCACCGGGGCTGAAAGCAGCAGCCCCTCCCTCTGGCCACCAGCGCAAGGCGTGGGGCCGGGCGGAGCTGTCGGTGCAGGACCGCACCCTCCAAAAGGAGGCGCTGGCAGTCGGAGAGGCCGTGCTGGGGCTCTGTCCGCCGAAGGCCCGATGGCAGGATGTTCACTTGACGCTGGTGCGGCCCCAAGGCCATTGAGAGGCTGGCGCACTTTGAGGGGCAGACAGTGGCGTGTGCGGTGCACGCCATCGGACTGCGACCAGACGACACACTTGCGGGTGCCCGGGTCTTGGAGGTCTCCGGGTCTCGCACCTGCTGCCACCCTGCCGTCCGTTTCCCTTGCATGGGACGCAACCGACGTGAACGTCTCAGAGGGCCAGGCACTGGTGCAAGCGGGCCACGATCTGCAGGGTCTTCCTGCCCTGCTGCTCATGGCAGGGGGGGGGGGGGGGGGCACGAAGTGCGTGGTGGTTTGGAGGTTTGACTGGGCAACCCCACATACCCTGGCCGCTCGCCACCAAAAGGTGGGAGGGGTGGAAGGAGCGTTTTGAAGGGGGTTTCTGCTGAACAGGGGCTTCCCTGATGTAATAGGTGAACCCCACAATCCGGCCAAAAGAACAATGCCCCCTCTGGATTGTGTTACAAGGCACAAAACTCAATACTACTCAGGAACAATAGTAACCTTGGAGGGTATCGCAATGGGGGGGTTGGCATCCATGCGCCGGAAGCAATTTCGGAAAAGGGGAGGGGGTCCCAAACCCCCGCATGATATACAATATTTTAGACCCCCCCCCCGGCGCGCATACACCCATCCCACATTTTCGCAAATGCCCCCCCCCCCCGGGGGAGTTTAAGCACGGTATCCAATTTTCGAGCACCCCTCCTTGGGTGTACGTATGGAGCGCGGGCACCCAATGACCATCACTGCCCTGCTCTGCTCGTTGTGTTCCCTTCCATCAACGGCCTCAGGATGCCGCGTGCAGCTGCCTGTAGCACAACCCTGGGTGCTGGCAGCTGCTGCCTGTTGCATGGTGCTGGGCATCTGCTGCTGCTGGCTGCTGCTGCCTGTAGCAGGACTCTGGTCGCTGGCTGCCGCTGCCCGTTGTTCGGTGCCAGGCGCTGGCTGTTGGTGCCCGCAACACAGCACTGGGTGCTACCTGCTGGTGTCGGTAGCATGGTGCGGCACCCTGGCTGCTGCTGCCTGCACCACATCTACGGAGGAGGGTTAGGGCTCAAGGGCTTGCGGAGTACCTGCTCCTTTCGGTGAGGGGTGCCTGGGCTGACAGGGTTGCACGGTGAGGGAGTGTGGTCGGTGGGCAGGCTGGTGTCGCTAGCGCATTGTGGGTCGCTCGTGTCGCGTGGACGTCGCCGTGCTTTGTCGTGGACACTTGCCTTTGCATGAATTCATGGCGTGGCTGTTTCAGGATACATGCACTGGCTCAGGCCCTTGGAGGTGCGTGTGTTTGCGAGGGGGTGGGGCTTCTGAGCGGCGGATGCCATCCTTCCGGTTGCATGCAGTACCACGGCTCTGATATGGCGATATTTTGACGTATATATTTTTCCTATCCTGCATTTAGGATGGGTGTGAATTTCATGTCACTTTTTCAGGTCAGACCATCGATGGAGAGCATGAAATGCCGAAGTGTGTGCTTTACTGCCGTGCCGCTGAGGCTGATTGTGAGGGATGCCGCCAAAGGTAGCCCTGGGATACGCATTGACCGTACATGTTATAAGCCGTGTAATTTTTTTTTGTTGTCGTCATGTGTACAAAAAAAATACCATGCTGTGTGATTTTTTTTCTGTCAGCGTGTGTACAAAACAAATTGCCATGTTGTGTAATTGTTGTTGCTTTGTGTAGTTGTTTTTGGGTACACAAGCGGAAAAAAAAACAATTGCAGGCCGTGACACCCAAAAAAAATTACACAACGTGGCGATTTTCTTTGTACACATCCCGACAAACGTTGTGTCATACGCTTTCAGCATCCTGAATGCTGATCGCTCTGTGTGGGTCATTCGACCCCCCGGTGACAACTTTAAAGGTGTTGAGGAAGTTAACTCTCCTTCCACCTCCCGCAGTGTGTTGGTGGATGATCTTGCCTGACAACCCCATCCCTTCACAGCCGAGTGACCCCGCACCCTTTTCAGAGCACCAACTGTGCTGCAACAGATAATGCCAGATGATGCCAGTGATAACACCCACCCCAGTGTGTGGATCCGTGGCAAGTGGTATACGGTGCCTCCCGGATACCTCCAAAATGCTCATGGTCAATTGAAACATGACTCAGCTTTTGTGCACACAACTGCAGGACGAATTAAAAAAAAAAATTTGGGGCTGTGCACAAGGAATCCCACACAGACAGGCAAACCGACACGTCAAAATTGAAGCCTTTTTGTTGAAAAAAAATTACACACGCCGACAGCAAAAAAAATTCCACGAGTTGATAGAAAAAGAAATACTCACGCTAACGGCAAAAAAAACTTACACGATGTGGCGATTTTTTTGTACACAACTAACATTTTCCACGCATTGGCCAGGGGGGATGGGGATTGGATCTTCAGGAGTTAAGCACTTACATATCATTGAATCAGGGCACTCCTTAAGGAACCAGATTTTTTTTTTGTTAAGGACCGCCCTTAAGGACCGCCCCAAGGGGCCACCAACCGCCAACCACCAACTGCCGCCAACCGCCAGCGGCGACCAACCGCCAAACGCCAACCACTACCACCAATCACCAACCACCAACCGCCGCCAACCGCCGCCAACCGCCAACTGCCACCAGCCATGGTTGAACACATGGAGTGCCCGCGGGATTTTTTGGGAAAACTGTGTAACGGAACACTTCTTTTTTTCCGTTAAGGACCGCCCTGCCTTGAATGAGGATATGGAGTGAGGCCCTTTGCAATATGACCCCACAGTGGGGGCAGTGGGGGCAGATCGTTAGTTCCCGTGGTTGCAGCTTGTCTCACCTCCTGGGATTCCCATTCAACGGACACCGGACACCATACAATCTGTGGTCGCCCGGGACAGCTCAAGGGCACTAGATGGGTATGGGCGAACAGAAGTGGTAGTCAGCATGAGGCAGAAATGAGGTTTTGTGCCCACAAGCCCTTTTCAGTGTGGGCATTTTGGTATATTTGGAATGGCTTTGGCAGACAGGCCAACTCACTGACAGATACGAAGGGGCATGCCTTTGGGCAACGCAACAGGGCTTGTGCATGGGGCTGCTCAGGTGATGGGTGTGGCCCGTGCCACTCCGAAGCTGGACTCCCTTCTTCATATTCACAGGTGGTTGCTTGGGTGTTTGTCCATGTTCAACCATTGTTATCATGTTGGCACACCGATTCGGATGGATCTTGGAGAAACCTCAGGAAAAGGGGGAGCGTCAAGCGCCAAGCATCTTTTTGGGCCCATAACTATTTTCACCTCCCTCCCTGCTTCACCTCACCCCATATCCACACCAAGCAATCCACAAATTGAGTCGCCCCTTGAGTTGGGGATATGGACTCACAATCCATGAATTTCTATGGCCCCATGAGTTGGGTATATGCAGAGGTTTTCCCGGCTGCGTGCTCGGAGACATGGGGACCTTGACAAGCAAGCTTGAAAGCGGAGTTCATATGCACCACTGCCGGCAGCCAAAGGGCAACGTACCCTTGTTAAGTTGTTTGACCCAAGTGTCAATTCGGGGTTTGGTTCTGGTTCTCATTCTGGTTCGAGTTCTGCAGCCCAAAACCGCAACCCCAACCTACCCCCCCCCCCCCTTTTAATAGCTATGCCCTTGAAATAGCTACAGTAGGCGTAGGGACCGTATTAATTTGGGACCTAATTTTAATTGGGTACAAATGTAGTGCAGCTGCATAACACATGGGTTTGGTGACAAATTTGCCAACTACATAGGGTCATGGACACATTTGTTGTGAGTGTTTGCCCACTTCAACCCACATAGCTCTGATTTTGGGGGATATTTGTGTACTATATCCCCCTTTCTTGCACCAGCTCACCATGCAATCTTCTCTTTTTCAACCTGGGCGTGCAGTGATTTTCACACGTTCCACCGGTGAGCGTGTGGATGCCACAATGAAGGGGCCATCAGAGAAGGGGGACCTGTTTGCGGTGTTGGAGTACATGAAGGGTGGGCAGGTGGTCACACACCCCTGTGCCCCCCTTTCAAAAATTGAGTTCTTCATCCGATCGCCGTCCCCATCCCCGGAGCCGGAGGTGCACTCATACCATGCATTCTCTCACGTGTATGTCGGTAGTTGTATGTGTCGTGCGCAAGCCACGCCCTTGTAATAGCTACAGTAGGCGTAGGGACCGTATTAATTCCGTACTTTGGCGTAGCTATTACAAAGGGGGGGGGGGTACACCTGCGAAACCCAAGCCCAAACCCAAGACTGAGGTTAAAGTCAGGATAGATAATACAAAAGTACCGCGCATGGCGCGCGCCGGGCAAACTTTCCCCCAAGCTGTCGCATGAAGTGTTTCTGAGGGGATGGGGAAAAGGTTTGCAACCGGGGGGAGGGGGTTTGATGGGATTGGGGGGTTTTAGGGAAGGAGTCCAGGTGAAAGGACTGTCATTGCAATTAACGGATTTTGGCGGCAAAAGAAAACATTTCTCAGACAAATTCTATTGCCTTTGGCAAGTCCACCTTGTATAGAATTGCACCACCAGGTGGTGCCTATCCATCTATACAAAGGGGCTGATATTGCCTACACTCTCACCGGCCCGCGCAAGCCCAATAGGTGGGCCTAATTGGTGCCACATGGCTCCAAATGAGTTTACATTGTCACCAAATGATGGACCCAAGCTTGGTCCAATGCCACCCTGCGGTCATGGAAGGTCACCTCAAAATTGCGATTTTTCAGCCAACTTATGTTGGCCTGAAAAGTCCCGGGTGCAGCCGGGGGAGGCCGATCAGAGGTACCCAGAAGATGGAGAAGAAAAAAGTGGAGTGGGACCGGGCTGTGGAGCGACACATAGTGGCAGCTCTCTATTTGTAGGGTCGTTTTTCCTGGTTGGCCAAGGATATTTTACTTGCTAATTGTGACCAGTTCACCTGGTTCTTGTGGTGCCCGTGCTGAGAGCTAGCGAGCAAGAGAGAGAGGGGGGGGGGGGGAGAGAGAGAGAGAGAGAGAGAGACAGACAGAGAGAGAGAGAGAGAGAGAGAGAGAGAGAGAGAGAGAGGGGTTGGATAGACCACTTGAAGTGGGATAGCGGGAGGTCGGTGTGCCGTGTCCTATGGAACATTGTCCGCTGCGTTTGAGCACACTGAAGCCGGTACCGACAGCGGACATGCCCCCCACACATCAGATGGCGTGCCATTTTTTCCTCATGGGGTTGTGCCCTGCTCAATAACTGATGCCTGTCAAGCGCGACGTCGTCACCCTGACGCCCCACACAAAAAATGAGGCCCCTTCCTCAAAGCAGCGGCCGCAGAGGGACATTGTGTCGCTGTCCAATCTGCCGGCGCTGTCACCCAATGACCCGCGGCAGCGCATGCTGGCGCAGCACCGCTTCCCGCCGGAAATGCTGGACATGGAGTACGAGGACGACGATCAAGTCCGCGCGCGTCTCGACGCCATTGACCCGTCCCTCCCGAGCGTTCTGTCCGATGTCATCAGCCACGACGTAGATTTCGCGGCGATGCGGCCGCGCGCGGCGCCTGCGCCGAAGCGGGCGTTCCCGGCGGCCGCACACCGGTCTCAGAAGCCCAACTACGGCGTGGGTGACGCCGCCGCGGACAGCGGGACGGGGCTCGCGCACCTGCGGCGGGACTTGCAGGACGAGGAGAGTGCGCGCTGCGCTTACCAGGGCCCCGGGCATGTGGAGCAGGACCAGGGGCAAGTGAACCTGGACGCCAGCTTGGAGGGGGCGGTGGGCGTGAGGGAACGCGTGGATGCACTGATGATGGGGATGCGAAGTCAGGTTTGCCCACATTGACTGACACCACTTCACGGTGCACGCCTCTGGCGCAGGTTCACAGGTTATGTATCGTACGCTATGCTTATGGACTTGAGAACACTGTATTTGATTGCAAAAAAAAAAAGTCAGCTTTGCTCACATCTGGTCCGTGCTAATCCACATTTTAGGGTTTGTTGGTTGCCACCCGTTGGCTGCAGGTTGGCGTTTGTACAACTGTTGATAACTCCCTTTTTTTCAGACCCCCTCGATTTTCCTGCTCGTGGGGTTTAGCGTGATGTGACATCCTTCTTGATTTTCCTGCTCCAATTCTTTCTAGAATCCCATGCATCAGATTCCAGAACTGTCCACAAACTCACAGCGACGGGTTTTCTGCAGCAATGGATCTGCTGTAAGCAGAACGTGTTGACTGCACCTCGACTGATGTAGAGTCCGGAAACCTCCTCCCGAGCGCCTCGACGTAATATCCCGATGGTTTGTACATGGGCCTGGACAACAAAAAATACAGGGGTTGCGTTTGCTGCCCAGGCGAAGTCGGGTTTTCAGACCCAGAAGGGTGGGGGTCAAGCTTGTAGTGCTATTCCTGGCCATCCCTGCCCCCCCAAAACAAAGGGGGTTTATTACGCTAGTTGGGTACACAAGCTACCAAAACAGTGTCCCAAAGTCATCTATGGACAAGCAAGCTGCCAATTTGTTCAAAAATGTGAGCAACCTTTTGTGCCCATGACACTGCATAAAGTTCTGAGCGCACCACATTCTGCGACATGGCGACCGAAGATTCTTGTCCAACTCGTGCCATGGCTGGGCCTAAGGAAAGCCTAAGGTATCAGCCACCAAAATTTCAGCAGACCTGAACCACCATGACGGAGTTCTGATTTACAAATTCGTTGTTGTCCATGGCCTTAGTCGGGGATTACTGGTGATCTGTTTTGGGATGAAAATATCCATAATGCAGAACACACAATCTGGTTTCCCCCATGGTTCATAGCTTTGTAGCGCAGTGTCTCGGAAAAGACCCCAAATTTCCATGTTTTCCGAGCTATGCCCCCCCCCCCCCCTCCAATCCCCGTGTCCTGCCAGCCAAACCCCAATCGTGACCAGCTGACAGCTGCCCAGACCAGCGCAATTTTAGTCAAATACCTGTGACACAGTTTAGTTTTGCTTTCTTTTCCGTCCCCTCCCTCCCGCTCCCCCTGCCTCTTCTCTCCCTCTAGCACGCCTGCCTGTCCCCTCCATCCCTCCGTCCCTCCTCCCGAATTCCGCTCCAACATCCCCTGCGGCTGCAGGTGACCTCCCAACGCGTTATGGCCGTCAAGCTGCTGACACAAATGGTGACGCAGGAGCGCCTGCAGGGCACCAGAAACGGTGCGCTGGAGTACATGATCGCCGGGGACCAGCAGGTCCCCTACGTCACGTGCCTCCGCGTCACCCTCGACGACCGCAACCACAACGTCGTGACCGCGGCGCTGCAACTGCTGCACGCGGTGGTGGCGGCCGACGCAGAGCTGGCATTGTTGGTGCATCTGCAGCCGCTGGGGTCCTTCGAGGGGGGGCCCTTCGAGGGACTGCTGGCGCTGGATTCGTGTACAGACATAGAAATGGCCAGCGATGGCGGGGCAATGCAGGGGCGTGAGCCGTCGTCCCCAGAGGAGCTCAAGGCCAGCATCAATGCCAACGTCTGCATCGCCCTGTTGAGCATGAATCTGCTGCCGCGGCTGAGGTATAGCGCTGCGAAGAAGGGGCGGAGGGGATGTGTTCACCAGCACCGGACTCTGTTGATGGGGGGTGCTACTCCTGCGGCGCGCAGTGCGGGTAATTGTCGTGGAACAGGGGACATGGTACCCTTTTGTACCTGCGGCTCACACATGGCGAAGTGGGCATATGCATTTGGGGCTCATTTGGGGCTCTGTCATGCATCATGCGTCTTCCTTCCGACTTCCTTGACCCAAAATTGAGGGAAATTGATGCGGTGCTAATTACCCTTTCCCTGCGGCGCCTGCGGCGCGCAGTCAGCACCCCCGATGCCCTCAAGTCGGCATCGGTGGCCAAGCGCCGTCGATTGTCCTCCAAACTCCGGCGGGCACCGTCCAAGCGCTGTCCATTGCCCTCCACCGGGCCTTACGGGAGAGCAGTGCGAGCGTTGCTGATGGTGTGGGTGTTGTGCGCATGGGGGGTGGGGGCTCCAACGCGGTCGCGGTGCTCTCCATGCCTGTGGGGCTTGCGTGGCTCAGCATAGCCCCGGCCTGTGCGCATATCAGGGCCGAACCACGCGCACTCATTGGTGACCTGTTGCCCGACACCCACCCGCCCTCACTGTGCTGCCAGAAAGGTGTTCATGGTCGTTTCATGGCCATCGACGAGCATCCGTCTTCTGCGCTGCTGGCGCGTGCCTTCGCACTGCCACAACGCAGCTTTCCACTGGGGGTTGAGGTTTACTTTTGTTTGACTTTCCCCCCTCAAAAAGTGGGTTTCAAGTGTGTGTGTGGGGGGGGGGGGGGGGGTCTGGGGGGGGGTCCCAACCAAAAACTCATTGGGGGATGCGTTATTTGGACAAAATAATGATTGTACAAGGGGCCGGACCAACCATTCAACCCCTTGGGGTAGGGTGCGCGAACTTCTCATGTATACGGGCCTGCGTGGTTTTGACCTAACAACCTCCGCGAGGTGGTTTTTGCAAAACTGAGGTGCGGGATCCTTCAGAACCCCCGATACAAATTCTATTGCCTTCGGCAAGGCACCTGGAAGAGAGAAGTGAAGTTCAGGGGGACTGAACCCCCCCTCTCCGCAAGCGTTTTTTGCACTTTCCTTGAAGTGACACATAGCGGCGGCAATTGGCAAAAACGGCGCCCGTGGCATCGGCATCCGGGGGTGGGGGGGGTGGGGGGGGGGGGGGGATGGATCAGGGGTTTCCCTCCGGGAATGCCCGCTCGATTCCCAGGGAGGTCCCACAGGTCATACCACGCCAAACCCGTTACAAACGCCTTGGAGCCCCGAATGCGAACCTCGGACAAGGGGAGGAGGGCTGTCACACGTGTGGCCACTGGGCCCGTGCACGTCCCCGTACACCACCACCGTGACTACCGTCCTCCTCATCTCCTCCGCATCTCCTCCACACATCCATTTTGCACTTCATTCCCACGGCGTCTCCCGCTCACCTGCGCGACCGTGGGCTCCACGGGGGCTGTCCCAGTCCGCTCCCCCTTGGAACCGGACCGCCAGGATTTGGGACCAGTGCCGCGCAGGGGCCGACGCGCAGGCCTGCAATCCCCCGCCTGAGTGAGGCCCTGCCCCAGCCCAACCCAACCCCCGCCCCCCCACTGTGTTTATCTGTACTGGGTGAGGCAGGTGTTCTGGTGTGGGGTGTTTCCTGGGCCATGTGACTCAGTAGGAATAGCGGTCTTCTAAGAGGAGCATCCGATGGAAACTGGACCCCACTGGTATGGGTATGTTGTGGTGCTGCTGGCCAGTGTATACCATACTGACCATGCCCCCCCCCCGCCCTCCACACGCCCCCCTCACAGGTACTGCATGGAGGAGTACCCCGCAGAGCCCTTCCACCGGGAGCTCATCCTGGACATCCTCATCGCCTTCTGCGTGCGGACCCCCCTCACGGCCCGCGCCATCGTGGCGTGCCCGCACATGGTCCCCGCGCTGCAGGCCGGCCTCGCGGCCCCCGGCAAAGTCCAGGAGCGCCCCGCGGACGCGTCGCACCTCCGCATCTTCACGAAGAGCGTCACGGCCCTGACCCTCGTCGGGCTGGGCAGCCGGGCCCTGTGCGAGGCCGCCGTCGACGGCCCCAGCCTGTTCAGCACAATGCAGGTCCTGGCCTACGCCTGCCACGCCCCCGAGCGCCTCCACTCCGATCTGAAGCTGCTGGCCCTCGTCCACCGCGTGCTCCGCCTCTGGGCCGTCTGCGCCGCCCACGGCCTTCCGCCCGCGCAGCCCCTTGTCGCCGACGCCTTCCCGCTGCTGGCGACGCTCCTGCGGACGCAGATGCAGGTGCTGCATCCGGTGGCCGCCGCGGAGGACGCGCGCGCGGAGCAGCCCGGGGCCGCCGGGCCTTGCGGACCCTCGGAGCCGTTGGCCCCGGGCGACGCGGTGCCGCGCGCGGAGGTCGCGGTGGACATCGCGCTGGGAGTGCTGCTGACGCTGCGGCACTACACCCAGTCCTTCGCGCGGGCCGCGCACCGCAACGGGGAGGACCTGCGGCGGTTCGTGGAGACGGACGCGGTGGCGGTGGTGCGCCTGTGCGTCGAGCAGCACGCGGCCTGCGCCGCCGCGCCGCCGGCGGGCGGAGAGGGCGCCGCCCTGCGGCGGGTGCGCGTGCGCAGCTGCGCCGCGCTCTGCGCTGCCGCCCTCTTTGCCGTGACAGCGCTGCTGCGGGCAACGGATTTCAGTGAGGGGGGCAGAGAACCGTGGCACGACGTCGTGCAGCTGTTGTGCGCGGTCCGCGCGGAGCTGCATGGCCCCAGCGCAACCGACGAAACCGCCGCCGCAACCACAGCCCAACCGCCCGCTGCGCAGCCGGAGCCCGTCTCTGCCGCCGTGACCCCGGATGGCGCCGCACGCTCCTCCCTTCTGCGCACCGCCCTCGCGGACCCTCTGCCCTTCCTCTCCGCCTGCGACCGCTCCAGCGCCGGGTGCCCCCCCCCTCTGGCCCTCGACTGCCCCGGCAACCTCCTCTGGACCGGGGCCTGGGACCCCGGCATCGCCGACCACACCGCCTCCAGTGCCCTCGTGCTGGCGTACCTGCAGCTGCACTACGTCGCCTGGACCCTCCACTCCGCCGCCCCCGCCGCCGTCGCCTCCCGACCGCTGCTGCGCGTCACGGAGGCCGTCCTCCGGCAGTTCACGGCCCTGGGCCAGGGCTGCTTCGCGCAGGACCCCCTCGATCACACGCCCCCGACGCAGTTCGTCGCGGCGCACCGCCTGCGGCTGTTCGTCGCCCGGTCGGAAGTGGACGCGGTGTACACGTGCCTCCTGCTGCACCTCCGCCTCAGCCGCTGGTACGCCGTCCCGTCGGAGCCGCAGCGGACCCTCGTGCGGCCGGTGGCCGCCAACCTAAGCCTTCTGCTGACCCCCGGCTGCCGTCGCATGTACCCGTTTCTGTTGCAGCTGCTGTTCGACCGCGAGCGGTCGGTGCTGCTGCCGTTTTTCCGGCACTTTGGCGCGCGGGCCCCTGTGGGACCAGAGCCGCCAGCCGCAGACCCGTCCTGCTACTACACGTATCATCCGGAACTCGCGACCGGGGCTGGGGCCGGAGCCGCCCTTCGCGATGCGGAGGCCGGGCCCGGCGCCGCCGGCCCCGGCAAGGCCTTCCAGCTCGACCATTTCTGGCCGTATCAGCCGATTCTTGGGCCGCACTTGTCGCGCGCGGACGCGGAGCCCGATGCGGAGGTCGTGCTCCACATGCACCGGCCACTGTTTGTCGAGTGGCTGGAGTTCATGACGGAGCTCGAGGCCCTGGGCACCGCGTATCTCTCGCGCTACAGTCCGCTGGTGAAGCTCGTCTGCCTGACCAACGTCGCGTCCGCCGCGCCGGAGCTGCTCCCGGACCGGGACCTGCACGCGCGCGTCGGCCGCTTGGCCGCGATGTACGCGACGCAGCTCCTGCGCCCGCCGGCCCCGGCGCCGTCGACGGAGAAAATCGCGCGGCTCAAGCCGCACGTGCAGCGCCTCCTTGACGCCTACGCCGGCGCTCCTGCCGAGCGCGCGGGGGCGGAGCTGGCGGCGCTCTTCCTCCACAGCGCCGTCCCCGAGGCCTTCCACGAGCTGGTCTGGGAGCAGGTCTCCGCCTCCAAGACCGTGTTCCTGCAGCTGGGCGCCGCCGCCCTCCGGTCCGCGGAGGCGGGCTTGCTGCACGGCGTCCCGGGGCTGTTGCCGGGCTTCTTCGACCCACCGGTCCGTCGCATGCGCCGCGTTGATCAGTTCGCGGAGCTGCTGGTCGTCCTGCCGAACCAAATTCAGGGGACGGCCGCGCAGCTCCGGGCCAAGCTGCACGGCAACCTGCTGTACTGGCTGCTGCTGCACCACACGGCCGCGTGGGTCTGGGGCGCGGGGCCCCGGCCGGGGGATGGCGCGGGGCCCGGCCTGGGGGCCGTGCAGCGGCGCATGTTGTGTGGGATCCTGCGGGACTCGGACCGGGCGCAGGTCATCAGGGACATTGTTGCGTACCGGCCCCCGACGGCGGGGGTGCAGAGCGTTGCCGACCTCCCGGCTCTGGTCGAGCGCATGCCGGACGGGCGGGAGGCAGCCCTGCAGGCGTGTCTGCAGGACGAGCCTGAAGTGCGTGCGAAAGTGCTGCCGGTCGTCTCTGACTGGTGCAATGGAGCGTAGTCCTTCCCATGATAAGGCGCGCTGCGTGGGCCCCAAACCAGCACAGTCAGGCACTTCAGCCTTGGAAGCAGACACGGAGCAGCATCGGGCGTTCTATTTTTGAGCTGCGGCCGATGCCCTTGCACGCGTACACAGCCGCCTTCTCCCCCGCGGGAATGGGGTGCAGACCCCGGGGGGCCGCCAGGCCCGGCCCCGGTACGCGAATCCCCCTCCCCCTCTCCCCTCTCGGGGGGTCGCCACAGCAGCTTAAAGGATCTTCGTGAGTGGCGAGTCGATTGACGCCACCAACTGCTCAACTGCCCGAAGAGCAGCGACATTTAAGGGCTTTGTCCCCCCCTTCCCCCCTCGTTGGGGGGTCGTCACTGACTGAGAAGTTTGTGTCGCCGCCGGAGCCAACATCCGGAACGGGGTGGGCCGCAAAAGTTATCTACATGATGCAGGACTCATCGCGATCAGCGCGACGAGGCGATCATTTTTTTTGATTCACACATTTTGGGGTCCCCCCCTTACCCCCCCCCCCCCCCCCCACCGCCGCCCGGATTTTCGACTGGTTTTTGGGAGGGAGACCACCACGAAACAAAGCCCGGCGCCCCGCAGGCGGGGGGGGGGGGGGGGCAAACAAACAAACCCAACGAAACAGTCGCGGCCAACGTCCCCGGCACCAACGAAACCCTGGCACTGACGGGAATTCAGGGAGGACGAGGTAGGGGGAAGGGGAGTTGGAAGGGGGCTTGCTTGAGCAGATGGGGGAGCCCGGCTCTTTGGGTCGGTCCGGTCGCGTGAACTATGCACACTGCCTGTCAGCTTTGCACCAACACAAAAGGTCAGGGCCCAGGAGCGATGGCGGGTAAACTGGAACCGGCTTGTCTTTTGCAGTGTGCACTTGTGTCCTATGCCACACACCGCGAGACAAAGCGCAGCAACACGCCGTGTGGGCTGTGTGGAGGTGTTGGCACGCCGGGCAGTGTTTAGGGTAGACCCCGGGTAGGTCCAAAAATATCCCCAGCTGACCTTTGCCCCGCTGCCTGAGGCATTTCCAGGGTTGGAGAGTGCGATGCCTTTGGCATTGCTGCCAAAGGAATGGACTGTGGTGGTGGCGTGGGTATGTGGTGAGTGTCGAAACGTCATGGGCTTTCCATTTGTTGTGTGGGGGGGGGGGGGCACAGAGCTGCAACAATTTTATGAGATGAATAGAGAGGGGGCCTGTGACTAAGGCATGTTCAGTGCGAAGTGAGGCCAAAATGGGTGGGATTGCCAATGGCTGTCCTCTTCGTTCCCCGGCCCCGACCTCACCGCCCTGCTCCTTCCGATGCTCGCTCCTTCCGATGCTCGCTCCTTCCGATGCTCGCAGTGGTCAGACTCACACGCAGCTGCACGTTGTCGTGTGGTGATTTGGCTCAGCAATGGTCGTTGTTTCGTTCACGGAGGAATTGTCATTATCACTGGACAGCAGCGAGCCCTGCCCCAAAAATGATTTCATTGCACTTGACCATGACCTCAACCACAGCCTCGACCCGATAGAGGCATGGGTGTCTACCTGCTCTTGAACCAAATGCACGGCCTATCGTTTGGACGCGACATGTTCTCCGTGCGGTGCCAGTCGTATTGTATGTGGGCGGACACAACTTTTTCCCAGCTGCCGAGCTGACCGCTTGCATGGCACACGTGAATCTGATTTACAAACGAAAAATGAAATTTTTTTCCAGGCCTTATTTTGAGTGTGCACTCCCTGACACGCCCTGTGCCCAGACACTCTGATAGCACTTCGCATGGTATGCAGTACAGGCCCAGACTGCATTGGTGGCCCCCCAGAGAAAATAGTAATCGCTGCAGTGATGTATCCCTTTTTTTTTGACTGGCATTCCGGCCGCCCCCCCTGTCACGCCCCTCTCCACTGGCCACGCCTCAAAATGCCCTCATCTTGTTTGTTGGGATGTCTTGGGTATATCTGGGGACTGGTAACAACAGCTAACCAGAAGCCTCCATGTTAAAAAAAAAAAACATCCAGAAGCCTTCAGGAAAAAACAGCAACCATTCAGAAGCCCCAGAAAATGACATGAATCACCCGGAAGCCTCCAAGAGATAACTGCAACCACCAAGAGGCCTCCAAGAAAGAACAAGAATTATCCAGAAGCCTGCAGAAATTACGGGGAACCATCACAGGGGCCGATCCTGGTCAGGACCCGACCCCAAAGGGGGGGCCCCCTCTACAGGCCCCAAAATGGTTGTACAGAACAATGGGTTTCGTGGGTGCCGGAGATTTTGTTTTAGGCATACGGCAGGGGGGAATTTTTTTGTTCGACCCTACGTGTCTATACTCAAAATACTCAGAATGTTGTGGAGAATTCAAAAATGGATGAAAAGCACAAAAAAGGATTTTGACCCCGACCCGACCTCCAGGTCGGACCTTGGCTGATGGGAGCCTGAGTTGATGGGCAAATTTTTGTGAAAAAAATTTTACCCCACTTGTGCATATTCAAAATGATCAGCGTGTCATGGGGATCATTTTGAGGTATGTATGTTGGGGTACCCACCGACCCCCCCCCGGGGAGCCCGGCGGCTGACCGCCCGACCGCCGACCCCTAAGGTTCAACCAAGGGCCCCCCCCCCCCTACAACCCCCAAAACGGTTGCACACCCCTCAGGGTCACACATTGGCTGATGGCGGCGTCCGTGGGAACCATCAAAAATATCCTAGGAAGACAGGTTTTGTACTCGCAACCAAGGTTTTCTGGGTTTGGGGGGGGGGTGCTTCTTGGGACGGTTCACCGGTGGTTGGCCCCCAACAGTTGCCCCGGTGCAGATGCAGCGTGCACATGGTGCAACAAATAAAAACCCGCTGCACCACTGCCTCAAGGCCTACACCAACAAAATGTGTGTTGGGTGTAGTACGCACTTAGATAGCCCTCACAACTGCACGGACTTTGGATCGGTGTTGCTTGGGGAGGAGAATTGCCAGCCCATCAGGTCTGGCAACGTGCAATCAACATTGCTATGTGCAGTCCTATAGCCATGCCAAGCTGGATGCAATTGTCACCCGCTGCAAGTGCCCCCCGCCCCGTGGGTATTACCTGTGACCGTTTCGCCTGTGTCATGGGGCGATATCGGTAGCTAAGTATCCGTTGCTTCACAGCCCCCGTGGGTATTGCCCGCCCGGTCAGCACGCACACATAGCCCATTGATCATGCAGTGTAATACTCTGCCTCGCACTGCAGAATCTAAAAGGGCCCATCCAAAAGGGCCATGCTGACCTGCCACGCGAGGACTGCATTACGTTGACGAAACTCTTTTGTGCCTGCGATGCAGGCTCTGTCTGTGACTGTCCTGGCTTTATCTGCACTGTTATGGCCGTCTGGTCTTTTTTTGGGTTTTTTTTTGGCGGGGTCTGTGACCCCATTGGTGTCTATACCGTTGTGCACAGGCATTGCCTGCTGGCACTGCCTGGTGGTGGTGAGCTTATGATCGTGCATGCTACCTAGGCCCTGAGCCCACGTTCGTCGCCGGTGTTTGATTCTACATTTGGGCACCATTTGGCGCCGGAACACACAAAACAAATCCACAAGCCCTCGCCGGATTTCACCCCATGAACGAATGGACTCGCCTGGGGCGAAAGGTGCGCTTCTGGCACAAGTCGCACTGCCCACCCCAGTTCCACTGCCTCTGGCCGCTCTCAGTCCCTGCACAATGGTCAGTTGATCAGCCACGGCAGGCGCATGGTGGGGGCAAAACTCGGTGGCAAAAGCCGGTTGCTGCACAGGCCCTTCAAACCGCCGGGCGGAGACGGTGGTGTCGGCCATCCGCTGCGGCAGCCATTCAAGTCGCCATGCGTGCAGCCCGCAGGCCTGTCCCCCGCGCTGCACGACAACAGACCTGCGCCCTCGGGGCGGCAGCCCGAGCCACCGCCGCCGATGTCTCCCCCTCACGCAACCTTCTGCCCCGCGCCAAACAAGGAGAACGTCGTGTCGGGCAATCATCCCAAGGCGTCTGTTGCTGAGGGCGTGGAGAGGGCCGCGGCTGAGCGATGGGAGAAGGCACTGACTGACTGTGGGCCCATGGCTCCTTCTGAAGAGGGTCCAGAAGATCGGACGGATGGGGGGGGCACATCGAAGGAGGCGGGGGACGGGGCTGTCGTTGAGGCGCTGATTGAAGTCGAGGGGCGGGCTCGGACGCAGACGGGGAAGGCTCTCGTTGAGGGGGATCCGAACCGGCCGCCCGAAGGCCCGGGTGACCCTTTGCTTCGTGGAACCGGCGCGACGCACGGCGTGAGGCCGAACCGCGGGCCCTTGCGGCGCCCGCGCACGCAGTTCAAAAGTCCACTGCTCAGCGCCCCGGGCCGTGCCGCAGAGTTGGCCGCTGCGTCGGCCCCCGAGGCCCCGGGGCCCGGCGCCGCGCCGGAGGAGGAGGCCGGCGATCGGTATTTCCGCGTCATGTGGACCAAGGACCTGAAGAAGAAGCACAAGTCGTATGACGACGGCTTCCTTCACGTGCGGCCGCGGCGGTACGTCCTGTCCAATACCGAGGGGAAGCGCATCGCGGAGAAGCTGGTGGGCAAGACCCGGCAGGATTTGAAGCCGGATGACGTGTTGCAGGTCCCTTGCAAGGCCCTGCCCTTGTACTTGCCCCTGCCCCATCCCCTGCCAGGCACTGCCCTTGTACTTGGGCGGCCCGAAAATGGCTTTCCGGGGGGGGGATGGCATGGGCGCCCGGCGAAGGAGGGGGGGGGGGGGCGTTCCAGAAATGGGCTACTATGCCGGGCCCTTTGTTTTGTGTAAGGACGGATGTTGCCGCCAAAGGCGCCGGAACACAAATTTTGGCCCGGAAAATTTTTTTTCATGAAAAAATGTTCCCCCACATATGTGTAGTCAAAATGATCAGCGCGACGTGGGGATCATTTTGAGCCATGTATGTCGGGGTCGGACCCCCCCCCCCCCGGCACGGCAGGTAGGGCAGCCCCAGCCCACACCCCCCTCCCGGCACGGCGACCAAGGAGGGGGGTTGGAGAAATGGGCTTCCGTGCCATCCCCCCCCTGCAAAGCAATTTTCTTCCCGCCCTGTCCAAGTCTTGATCACCGGCCCCAGCGCCACTCATTTTTGTGCTTCGCGCAGGTCGGGGCATTTGAGCTGGAGATTGGGACCGAAGTGAGCCCAGAGGAGTTTGCCAGCGGCGCGTGCTTCCTCTCGGAGCAGGGCCCCTCACAGACGAACCCCCTCGCAGCCCAAATCAAAGGCTTCCCGAGCTCTGCGAAGAAGCGGAAGCGATTCGCCTGCGCCCTGGACGACACCCCCAACGCGGCCGCGGCGGGGCCGGAGGCGTTGCCCGGCGGTGGGTCGCTCGGCGGGCCCGCGCCCCCCAAGCGGCCCCGCAACGGCTTCGAGAAGCTGGAGGCCCCCAAAGACGCCTACGTACTGAATGCGGGGCACGCCGCGGCGGACGAGCGTGGCCGTCCCGTCTGCGATGTGTGGCTGGACCCGTTCCTCGTGAAGGTGTTGCGCCCGCACCAGCTCGAGGGTGTGCAGTTCATGTACGACTGCGTCATGGGCCACCGGGACTTCGGGGGCTGCGGATGCATCTTGGCGGATGAGATGGGTCTTGGCAAGACCCTCATCACGCTGTCGCTCATCTGGGTGCTCCTGCGCCGGGGGCCCCATGGGCCGCCAACTGCCAGAAAGGTCTGCGTCCCCCATCCCATCCCCATCCTTTGGTTCGTCATTGTGATACAATAGAGATTTTGATTTTGAACCAGAGGTCAAGCCTGGGAAATGTTTGGACAGATCACTGTCCAGGGGATGAAGGACCTCACGTTCAGAGTATTGAACCTCATATCATCCTGTGGGGACCTTACCCAATCAAGTCAGATATGGGGACCGAGCTGTACTGACTTTTTGGACGCGGCAGTGCAGCACTGTGCACTGTGTGCACCCTGCACCGTATCCTTGGAGAAGCGAACACAACTGTGCGTTGCACACTGCACACCTTGAATCTGCCCATGGCACCGTGCAATCTGCACAACGCATACTGTGCATACTGGCATGTACAGTATTCGCCCTCCAACTCGCGCTCTGCAGACTGCACGGCACACACTGCACACTGCACTCTGACCCAAACGGCTCACTCTCCATCCAGGATGCTCAAAACGATGTCTTTGATACACAGTAGCACCGCAGCCAACAATGGGGCTGTTTGTCCCTGCAAAACCCCCAAATGCCGTGGATGTTGAAAGTGCGTAGTGCACTGTGCGCAAAGTGCGCGGTGTACTGTGCAGAGTGCACAGTGTGAAGTGTTGAATGCGCAATGGCATGTGCCAAGCGCACAGTCAGTTCACCCCCCTTTGACCTAGTTTCAGCCCAAAAATGGTGTTTTCCTGTGCATTCTGAGTCTGTTCGGAACACCTCCAGCGGAGGAGGTCACGGCTCAAAAGCGCCGTTTCGCCGTCCGAGATGGTCCCTTGTCACCTTTGGAACAAAGACATCGTGGATCCCTTTTCCTCCCCAGGACATGCAACATGCGCTATGTGTGTGCAATGTATCATTCCTTTTGATCCTCGTGATCGCTGTGATGACCCTGGGGGCAATACACGGCGTTCGCAGCAGTTCGAAGCAAACGAGTCTAGCGTGACTCCTCATTGAGGTCAATTTTGGAGCGTGGTGGCGACCATTTCGGGGCTGAAGTGCGGTCACCGAGGATGCCAATCGGCTTTCAAGGCTTTCAAGGCGGGCATTCGCGTGACACTTGTCAACAGTCGTGTGACACTTACCCCAAACGGCGGGAAAGGGGTAGTGAAAAGTGTTTTTTCCTGGTTTTCAGGTTGGTTTGGATGCACATGCTGTCCATGATATACTCTAGGAATTTAAATACTAAAACAAAGGCACAAAACTAGCCATTTCTGACAGTTTTTTGAGTCCATGGCCTCAACTTGCCACACCTGTAGCCAGTTGCCACCCCCTAATAGGCCCCCTAATAGGCCCCCAAATAGGCCCCTAAGAGGCCCCCTAGTAGGCCCCCCAAATAGGCCCCCCAATAGGCCCCCCAATAGGCACCCTAATAGGCCCCCCAATAGGCCCCCCAATAGGACACCTAATAGGCCCCCCAATAGGCCCCCCAATAGGCCCCCCAATAGGCCCCCAATTACGCCCCCCGATAGGCCCCCCCATTGCATTTGCTCGGATTTTGTGGCATTCAAGTTCATACTCGAAGGTATCATCCTCCAAAATGCGGGTTGTATGCGGGCCATGGGTTACTTGGTTTCCAATCTGACTTGATATCCCATTTCGTACTGCTGCTGCTTGCTGCTTGCTGAAAGGCTGGTCGTCCGCCCTTGGCGTGGAGGTTCACCCAAGTTGTGCACCCTAAAAGGGGTTGCACAACCTTGCTGTTCCCATCCTCATGCACCTGATCTTTACGTGATGCCTATGGCCATTCGTACCTGCATTCTTACCCCTTTTCCAGTACAATTGCTGATCCCATCCACCCGCTGCACATCAACATCCACGTCCCACCCCCATCTGAATCCACACCCTGGTCTTCATCCGCATCCACGCAACAACCTCATCCCCGTCCACACCTACATTATTCTCCACCCGCTTCACCCATCCATACCCACCTGACGCCCACATCCATATCCTCATCCACGGTCACATCCACACCCCATTCCATCAGGTCATTGTTGTGGCGCCTTCGTCGTTGGTCCAGAACTGGGCAAAAGAGGTGACAAAGTGGTTGGGAAAGTCGCGGTTGGATCCAGAAGTGGTGCAGGGTGACCGCCGCGAGGTGGAGGATCGGCTGGCGGCCTTCCGCAACGGTTACAAGCAGTTGCTGATCGTGTCGTATGACCTGTGCCGCAACAACGCCCGCGTGCTGCAGGCGTGCCGCTGCGACCTCCTCGTCTGCGATGAGGGCCACCGCCTGAAAAACGGCAGCATCAAGATCGTCGCGGCGCTGTCCCAAATCCCCTGTGACCGCCGGGTCATCATCTCCGGGACGCCGCTGCAGAACGATCTGAACGAGCTGTACTCGATCGTAAACTTCGTAAATCCCGGACTCTTGGGCACGCGTGACGCGTTCCGCAACCTCTACGCCGACTGCATCACCCGCAGCCGCGAGCCCGGCGCGCCCGACCGGGAGCGGGCGCTGGGCAAGGCGCGGCAGGAGGAGCTGTCGCGCCGCACGCAGCCGTTCATGCTGCGCCGCACCGCGGCCCTGCTGAGCTGCCGCCTGCCCCCGAAGACCGAGTGCCTAGTCTTCGTCCGCATGGGGCCTCTGCAGACCGCGCTGTACCGGCACTTCCTGACGTCCAAGGCCCTGCGCAGCGTCCTCTCCGACAGCACCGCGGGCATGGCCGCCGCCCTCACGTGCATCACGACCCTCCGGAAGGTCTTGATGCACCCGCACCTGATCTACCTCCGGATCCGGGAGCTTGCGACCACCGCCGGGACCGCAGCGGGAGCCCCGGACTCCGCGGGCCCGGCAGAGCGCGACGCGGACGCGGAGTGGGTGGACGCGGCCGGGCTTTTCCCCCCCGACTACGACCCGAAGGTGTGCGACCCGGGGCTGTCGAGCAAGCTGCAGCTGCTGCAGCTCCTTCTGCACGAGACCCGCGCCGGCACGCGCGACAAGGTCGTGATCGTGTCCAACTCCACGCAGACCCTCGATCTGGTGCAGGCCCTCCTGCAGGACCGGTACCCGCTCCTGCGGCTGGACGGCGCAACGCTGGGCCGCCGCCGCATGGACGTCGTGGACCGGTTCAACGACCCGCGAGGCAACGTCTTCGCGCTGCTGCTGAGCTCCAAGGCCGGCGGCGTGGGGCTGAATCTCGTGGGGGCCAATCGATTGGTGCTGCTGGACCCCGACTGGAACCCGTCCAATGACCTGCAGGCCATGGCCCGGGTCTGGCGCGAGGGGCAGAGCCGGCCCGTGTTCATCTACCGCCTCTTCACCACAGGCACCATCGAAGAGAAGATTCTGCAGCGCCAGTACACAAAGGACGGTCTGTCCAAGCAGGTGTGTTGAGGGCGGGGATGCGCTTGAAGGGCAACGGGCCCAAAGGGGGTAGCAAGGGCGGTTGCAAAGGCGGTTACCGGCGGTCAGAACAGCGGGTGGGAGGCAGTGTCTGGCGGGTACCGCGTGGAAGGCCATTGGGTGCGGACAGAAGTTACTGGCGGGGCTGGCCGCCAAACAGGGGCCGTGGGGGGGAGCCTCCCCCCCCTTCAGGCACTTGGACGCACCTGTACATACCTGAATCACACCAATACTGTTGGAGTGGAAATGATGATTGTGCCCTTGGACGCACCTGGCCAACGGCGAGGGCAGTTGCGCTCCTCGGGGTCGACCCGACACAGAGCAGTGAAACAGGGAAAGTACGGGGGCTCCGTTGGCACAACCTCCCAAGGGAAAGGAAGGGGGAGTCGGGAGGTAAGGATAGGTCAGGCAGGGGGAGGGAGGGCACAAGGTGGTGAGAGGCCGATGGGCACCGCCGCCTACGGAGGGAAAGGGTTCAAAGGAACGGCAGCGGGAGGTCAAAAGCCGCCGCCAGCTGCAGACAGCAACACAACCAGGTGTCATGCCGAACCCTCCTTCAAGCCCAAGCCTCGTTGATGGGTTCGTAGGGGTAGACCAGACCTGCCACTGACAGCCGTCAGGTTAGGCCTGGTTATGAGGAGCTGGGCCCTGCCGAGTCAGACACGTGCGGCTGGCTCGTGCGGAGTTCTGGGCACGATTGCCGCGGCGCTTACAGACCGGCACATGGAGTGGGGACCGATTCCTTCCGGACACGGGGGGCGTGTCCGGGGTATTCAAGCGAGAGGCATTGCCGTTGGTTGAGGGGAGGCGTGTCTGATGCGGCACGGCAATGGCTATCGGCTACGGCTTTTCGCCGGAGTCTATCGCCGAACCATAGCGAACACATGCCTCTCCGATTCGTGATTTGGTGGTCTGGCTGTTGGGGATGGGCTGTGAGGTGGCCGTTGGGGACGGGGTAGAAGTAGGTTGACGGGCGACGCTTGCAGACGGAGCGGCGACCGTTGTGCTCTGATTTGCGAACGGTGGTAGATGGCTGTCGGCGGTTGTGGGATTCGCAACGCTTGTAGGCCCATTTGCAACGGTTGTAAGCTGATCGGCAACAGTCATGGGCTGATTTGCAATGTGGCCTGCGGCGGTTATGGGCTGATTCGCGACGGTTGTGGTGTGTCAAGGTACACGACACCGACTCCTGCATTCCCGTGTCTACCAAGGGGCTGACTCGGGGCATTGCGTCTCTGGTATGACTGCGGTACGTCTCCGGACCCCTTTGAACGCCATCCATTGCCTCCAATGCCCTTTGTGATGAACGATTACAAATGCCCATGTTTTGAAGTCTCTTCCAGAATCCCGCACAGCCCATTTATCGCTCGAAATGACCCCATTTGCAAGAGGTAGACCATTTTAAATCAGCAGCATCACATCACTGCATCCAGTGCGCTTCAGTATTCAAAGCACGCAAGCGTTGACCACGTTCGGCACTCGGGCCGAGCTGGATGGTAAAAAGTAGGCGATAGGTGAAAAGTATGCCGAGCAGCGTCCGTCTCTAGTCCCCTCCCCGATGCACGTCGCTGTCGCTGTGCATGAACCTATTGCAAAAACTGGCATCTGCTGAATCCATTTTTGACCACTGAATGATTCGTCACTGAATCGCAGCGCAAAGAACGCCGACACACACGTTACCCAGGCCCCGGCCCCTTGTTTACAGGTCGTGGATGAGTCGAAGCAAAACCGCAGCAGCCTCTGGGGCCGGGACGAACTCAAGAAGTTGTTCTACCTGAACCAAACGGACAATTGCGAGACGTTTAGCGACGAGGCTGCTGCGTGGGACCCCTTGGACTGTGAGCGACAGCTGCAGACAGTCGACCCAGTTCTGTGCGCCGCCGTGCGGCAGTCTGAGCGAGTCTCGTACCTGCGGATTGTGGGGCAGGAGGAAGGTGCGGCGTTCCCTGTGGGGGACGTCCAGGGGTGTGCCGACGGAGACGCCGAGGGTGAGGAAATGCACCCCGGTTTGGTTGGCATTGAGGACTTAAACGACGCGGCCGGAGGCAATGCAGTGGACTCCGATGGCGAGGGCGAGGGCGAGGGCGAGGGCGAGGGCGAGGGCGAGGGCGAGGGTGGGGGCGAATGCCGCCATCGGGGGGGGCGGCAGGGCAGCAGCACAGGACAGGGCGAAAAGGGCGGCCAACTGGACCGAGGCAGCGCGGACGGGGAGGGCGACCGGGGCAGCTGCAGCATGCCGGAAGGCGAATGGGGAGGGTCAGGGGACGAGGAATGCGTCAACACAGTGTTCTGGACAGGGGAGGGGAGGGAGGACAGGGGCAGCCTCTGCAGCGGCGAAGGGGCGAGCGACGGCGCGTATGCCAGCGCCGTTGCGATTGAGGGCGAGCCGGGGTCATCATGCACTGCGCCGCACGGCGACGCGGACGTGAAGGCCGAGGATCTGTCGTATGAGGCCCTCGAGTTGGACCCATGAAGAGAGTTGTGCCACTTGCCTTTCTCAGTATTTGAAACCAGGGCTGGACATGGGTCAGTCGAGGAACTCTTCTCGAGCCCACCGTGTCATCCATGACGCCGCACTTGTGCTCCAGAGTCCATCAACAGACCGTGAAGTTCAGAGGGTGCTCTCCACCACTGACGTGGGTATGGTACCGCAGGGGGTGCCGTCCGGATGACCAAGTGTGACGCACCGGTGGTGCGCAGCATTTCCAGTTGCCCGTGGTGTGGCCAGTGGAGTGTGCGCCCTGTGCCATGGGCCCGGTGATTCCCGATGGTCCTGTACTCAGGCTGAGGGGCCAGGCTGAGGGTGAAGCCTCTCAGCGCTTAAAGGGGAGTGGACGCCACAGGGGCAGCAATTGCACATACTTCAAGTTCATGCCCCCCGCAGGCACCAATGGAAAAATTGCTGGCAGTCGCACGCGCGAGGAACTCAGAAGGCAATGAAGGCCATGTGCAGGCGGGCGCGGCTGGAGCACAGTGGCGGGTCCACACCTGACCTTTTGGGGGCCCCGGCATCGGCCGGGCTTCCAACGGTAGACGGGGTTAGGGCCCACGGTCTCCACGGGACACCCGGGCATTGCTGGGGTGCGGGGTGTACCGGGCGTGTGCGTTATAAGGGTTTGGCTCATCTCGGCAGTCTCTTAGGCCGCTGCGAGAGCAGGTAGGGACAGAGTGTGAGGACAGGGCCACACCACCGCCTCCTCATCATGTCACAGGAGAAGGACGCCTGTTTCTCCAGGTTTGCCTTCTTCCGTGATCGGAGGTGATCGGAGGTGATCGGAGGTGCACCTTGACCCTTGGGAGACAGGACTCGCTTTAGCGCGGCTCTTCCCCTCAGTGCTTGCTTGTGCTTGCTCTTTGGATTACCTTGACCGATGGGAGTCACAGGGCTCGCTACAGCGAGGCTCTCCCTCTGGTTGAAGTGGGGTGACAGGGGTACAAGGGGGCAACTCAGTTCATCGTGGACCTCACTAGATTGTTCGACAGAAGGAGGAGGACCTCTGGAGCTTGTGCACTACCCGAGGAGAAACGAGCTCTGAGAATCCTGTCCCCGGGAACCGTTCGCTTTTCGGGACCTGCCTTGGCTGGCAGGGAAAACGTGAATGCCGGCCACAACGCTGGTCGTCAATTGTTGGGTGCGTCGCCCTGAGCCAAACAAAGCTCCAGGCCATACCAGTGCAGCTGCAAGTCCTGCAGACCCCCCCCCCCCAATCACCCACCCACTCCAACACGCCTCAACATCCCCACTGCCCCCTCAAGACTGCCCTGACAAGCAGGTCAAACAGGTCACAAAACACAAGGCACTGGATAGTTTTTGTACTACAAGGTAACCATCGGGTATGCAGAGGTGGACGAAGCCTGATTCATAATTGGAACACGTGGGGATGCCTACGATGTTTGCGCGACACTCTGGTTCTGTGGTTTGAGGATGTGAGGGAGAGGTACGGACAGAAGGACGTATGGACGGAGGGAAGGACAAATTTATGGACAGACAAACGTTTGGTCTATTGAGCTCCTTTTCTCTCATGGCCCTTGGCCCAGCTTGTTGATTTTTCTTTTCTGCATTTTTGACGCATTTATGGATTCCAGGGCTCACATGACCTCCGGTTGCAATGCCTCGTAAGGCAGTCAGGATATTCCCATGGCCAGGGGACGTTCACATTCCAGATCTGAAGGGGCAGCTGTTCATCAGAGTGGAATGCCCATAGGATGGGCCGGCTGCCTCCAAAGTTTTGGAAGTGAGCATGGGCCCTGATAGCTCAAACTAACATGAAACCTGTCATAATACGCAAAGTGCGGATAATTCGGCTTTTGTTGAACATTTGGTGTCACCTTAACTCGTGTTCCTGATACGCTCAGTGATACATGGTAAATCCGTGTGCCCTCTTTAGACAACTATTTGGCGCGGCAAGTTTCGCCCCCTTTCTCGAATGCTAGGCCATTGGATTGCTTGCGTCTTCTTAGTGCAGCAAACCCACAGTCCCCCATATCCATTGCTGCATACACACTGAATTCACCGAATTCCTGTTGGATCCACCTTTTGTTTTTGGGGGGGGGGATGCGGCGTGGTGCCTACCTGAGGAGACGTGGCCGGAGGCGTAGCGGATGCCACCACCATTCCTAGGGATAGCATTTGGACCGGTGCCCGAGCGTTACCGGTGCAGGCCCTAGGGGAAGCAGCAGCTTGCAAGACCTGAGGGCAAGGGTGGGAACTGCCACTCTTTTGAGAATGATCGCCCCGGGCCACTTTGCACTAGCCCTCGTCTACCGCTGAGACAAATATCAGTTGACTTGCTTGATTTGCGTGCACGGTTGTTTGTTGTATCATATGGCTGCCATTCACTGTGGGTTCGGTCACGAGGTAATCGCAGGTGTGAGCACTACACTTGACCTTTGGTTAGAGTAGACGGAGTTCATAACCATGGGCCCCACAACCATGGAGCGCACAGTCATAGAGCCTACAACCATGGAAACTACAGCCATAGAGCCAACAACGCTAATAACCATCGAATATCTCGCGAATATCCTGCGTTCACAGATGATGTTCGCTTGCTGCCTAGCCATTTCCTTTTGTCAAATGTCGTCACGTGCCGTCTTTCTGCATGTTCCAGTGCGCTTAGCTCGGGCCCATAAAATTCAGGTCAATCATGCAGATAGCAAAGATAGCAAAAACGCGGCACCTACAAAAAATCAAAAATGGTCAATTTTCGTGGCTTTTGCTTGTACTCTCTGGTTCCTCGTACAAGCCCCCCCCCCCAAGGATATTTTCGCCCAGCCAACCTGTAAGCCAATAACAAATTTCGCAAGGAAATCGATCACAACTCAGGTAACATGCACCTCATTCGACACCTCTCCATTCAAATTAGCCAAATTTGCAGCCAACACCCTCACAGGGTCCCGTGTGGCCACTGAGCCACAACAGTGTCCTCTCCACAACCATGAACGAGCAGAGAAAAAGCACTACCCCAGAACCCCCCCCCCCCCCCCTTTGGCCAAGATCTGTGTAACAGTCGCCGGGGGTTAACAGCAGTCAAGGATGGGTTGATGGATGCACTTTGATCCTTGTGGGGCTGTGCACTGGTGGTAGCTATTTGAGTGCTTTCTTGACCTAAGAGTGTTCAGTCATCATGGAGGACATATAAATATTGCTGAATTTGTCCCTTGTGTGTCCGCTGAGGTTAAGCAACTCCAAAATTGCACGCAATGCAAGTGCACTATGAGAAACACATCTTTCTGGGCTTACTGCTGTTCTCAGGCAACGGAGGTCCCTGTTGACAATTTTTGGGATGCTCCAAAACTGACAACAGTGCACAACGTTTCAGCTGGTCTGAATTTTGCTGATGGAGGGGCCCCACAAAGATCATCTTGTGGTCGTATGATGGATGGCTTCTGAGGGTGAAACTCTATGTGGCATGCATTCCAAAAATACAGATGCTGCAACCAGACGCTGCAACTTGGTCAAACCCGAGAAAACCATGGAAAGGGGCCGTGGGGCATGATAGCCCCAAACAGTTGCACTGCATGCATATGGAAAGTGCTCCTGCCCACTCGCATTTTTTTCACATTCATTCCTTAAATCTGATGGGCTTCGAGTTGCCCACTCGCATCCTACAGCTTCATGTCAAGTAGGCTACAATAGGCCCTGGCGACGCTTACACAAGCCCGGTGGGGCTTTCTGCCATTGTCATGGTTACCGAGAATCACACCACATGTGCCTCACAAATCACATTGTGATGCTCCTTTAGTTGATGTACCCCCCCCCCCCCCTTGTATAAGCTGCGCCCTTGTCCCAGCTACACTAGGTGTAGGGACCGTAATGATTTAGTACGTAATTACATTACGTACGAAATGTAGTGCGGCCACATAAGACATGGGTTTGTCGTCACATTTGCCAATTTCAGCACATGTGGCCCCCTGCTCATGCACCAAGGTTTTTTTTTGTCCGATGCATCCATAGTTGCCAATTTCAGCACATGTGGCCTTCGTAGGTGTGTGTCGGCAGTTGTATGTGTTGCGCGCAAGCCATGCCCTTGTCCAAGCTACAATAGGCGTAGGGACCGTAATAATTGTGTACATTGGCGTAGCTTATACAGGGGGGGGGGTGTTGGGTGTTGAATTTGGAAGAATGGATGAACCGCAAGCTGGCAAGACTCATCAATCGCACAACTGCCGATGAAATGCTTGTGAGTGAGTACCAAAGTGACAAACAAGTGCCTTTCATCTTGCTAGCTTGAGGTATCCTCCAGGGAACTGGGATGCAGCATGGACGGCATGGGAATGCCGTGCGCGTATTGCAAAGTTTTGCATCTCGGCAACTACTTGAGCCCTAGTTTTGGCCCTTTTTCACAAGTTTGTTGTTCCACAACCGTTTTTTTTTTGGCTTTTGGTGCATTGAGGATGTGGCACATTTGAATTGCAACCCATTTTGACCCATTTTCGGCCATTCTAGCCCATTTTCACCCGGTTTTGCTGCACGTTCTACATTATAGGTGGATGGTGGATTATGATGATGGGGAATCACTAGACGTTGTATCCATTCACAATGCAACAAATCGGCAGGTGGGTTGTTACACACTCCAAAGCAAATACCAACCTTCATGGCCATTGCCTTGCTATCTCTAGGAAACAATGTCCTTTGTGGATTCTCTTTATGAACTAGCACTTGAACCCTACATCCGCATCCTTGGATCATCGCGAATCAATAGCCCGGCTTATCAGTCCCGGCCCACATAGTGCTGCATATTGCTACCCCCCTTTGTATAAGCTATGCCCTTGTCCAAGGTATAGCGGGCATAGGGACCATAGTAATTTGCAACGTAATTTGATTCGGTACCAAATGTAGGGCAGTCACCTAAGACTTGGGTTTGGTGACACTTTTGCCAGTTACATAGAGTCATGGACACATTTTTTGTGGGTGTTTGCCCACTTGAACCCACATAGCTCTGATTTTGCGGATATTTGTGCATTATATTCCTCTTTTTTTTGCACTAGCTCACTGTGCAATCTTCTCTTCTTGAACTTGGGCGTTTACAACCTTGTCCAAGCTACAGTAGGCGTTGGGACCATATTAATTTAGGATTTTTGTGTAGCTTGTACAAGGGGCGGGGCGGGGGGGGGGGGGGGGGGACAAGTGGGGCCCCAATCAGGTCAAGGTAGAATGCTTGAGCTCCCAAAAGGCTACCACCATCTTCCAACACACTCACACAACAACACTTTACGCTTCGCCATGGCCACCAACCACCAAGGATATGAAGACACTTGTGACACCGGCATAAGTGCAGGGTGGTTTCCTCCCTTCCTCCCTAGCCAGGTTTCATTACGTGGGCACTGCACGTAGTGCCCACACAGTGGAACAACTTGGCCCATATCCCCTCACTCTACACATTATGCCCAGTTGGTATTGCACTCCACACTCCACACAATACGCCTTAGTCGGAATTGCACAACCAAATCCAAACAAAAGGTGCCGTTGATTTACCCATGGTTGTTCCGAGGTGAGGTTGCGCACGTTGGGCCCAACACATTGCAATGTGTTGTGCAAAAAGATGAGCCCCAAAAACACCATGCTGCCAACCCCTGCTGTTGTATTCATAGTGTTCTGTTATCCTTGATTGTTGTCACTGCTGTGTGGTGCTTATTGCACGAAGTCTGAATTAAGACGGAATCTCTAGATCCAATGTCGCCCTACTTACTTGAACCACACAAGGCTAATTTGGGTCGCATGCACTCTTATGCTTACACATGGCGTCTCATGCTGCACAAAGTTCATATGATGCCAATGTGCTTGCACGCATGCCATTCCGCATTCCATGAATGGACCTCGCAGAAAGGGGTGAGGGGGAGCGGCTAAGCCCCTGGAGGAGTTGGGCTTTCTTGTATGGAAAGAGTGGGGGGGTACCTATGCCTCGGCATAATATGCCACAACACACCGAAGGTTCCAATTATGGCATATGTTTTTATGACCACCATATGACAATGAAATGACTAGCGATGCCCAAATTTGTTGCCTTTTGGCAGTAGATGTTGTCCATGCGTTGGCATGCTTCTCAATGGAGACCTGCGCCTCTTGTCCATAGCTTTTGACATTCATGTGTTCAATCCACCACCAAAACATGATTACACCATGCAATTCTAATTTCTTCACCATGGGTAGAGTCCAGAATGAACTTCAATGTACAAGAAGTGCAAACGTTATCGTTTCATTGTTTCGTTAGGCATTGATATGCAACATCTAGTCGGTGCATCTAGTGGGTTTTTTGTGCGAGAGCAACGCATGGTCTACTTCAGCCTCCATTTCCACCACCCCAAATCACAAATGGGGTGGAGCAACAGATAGTGGACAACTCTTAGAGGGACAAGCGATTGCAAGCGTTGATTGGACGACGTTGTTGTTGTAGTTGGATAATGCCATATTTCGCAAGGGAGAGAGAAGGAGAAATGTGTTGTGCTTTTGGTGCTAGTCCTGCTACTTGGCTCGGTTTACGGAATGGTTCCAAGCTTTGTGATGCGTTGTGTTGGGTGAGGTGCTAACAAAGCCTCTTCCATGTTGGAACACTAAGGGAAACACAACCCGCGGTGCGATGCGCGGTGTGCACGTGATGCACACATTTTTGTCCCTTGTGTTTGATGCTTACCCCTATGTTTTTCCATCACTGCTCTTTGTGCTTTTTCTCGGCACCTCACCGCCGTGCAGTGAGGTACAACATTGCAAAGTGGGTGCCTGTGATGCTTGCCCCGCTCTCTGGTGTTGGTCCGTGCCAAAGAGTAGATCCTTCTCCTTTCATCATCCACCAACGGCTCCCCCCAGCATGGGGCATGGGCGGGGTCTGTAGTAAAACCTAGTGAAATTTTTTTCACTAGGTAACTGTTTACTAGGTTCACTGGTTTTTACTAGGTATCGGGAACCGTAAAAAAAAAGTTTTTTTTACTAGGTTTCAGAACCTCCAAAAACAAAAGAACTAGGCCTTAGACTTTTCGGGCCACTTGTTGGCCAGTCCTGATCTTGTCCCCCGCTCTGAGGGGTCTTTTTCCACTGGCCTAGTGAGGCAGGATGGTCCTTTAGAACCAATTTTTTTTGTTAAGGACCACCCTTAAGGACCGGGCCTTGGCACGGATGTATGCTACACCCTGTTGTTCACCCAGCCGTTCGTTGTGCTTTTTTTGCGACACCACAGTCCACATCACGTGCCCTGGATGGAGTTTATCAGTCTGCCCCGCATGCTTCCGTTTTGTGTCCCTCGGAGATATGTGTGGGTCTGCGCAACTGGAGAGTGCAATTTATTGCCACACTGGCATGCATTGTATTGGCATTCGCGTTGGGTGACCGGCTTCTGGTTGACAAGCCGCCTTCTGTAGATGAGGTCCGTCCAAAGGTGGTGATCCGTGGTAAGGAATTTTTTGTTCCGGAGGATTTCCCCCAAGGTGCCTCTGGTAAATTGCAATATGACAAAAAATTGATTGAAGAGTTGGATACAAAGACCACGGAAGTGCTTCGCAACATGTGCAAGCACAATCCTCCCTCGGCACAACCCACCTACAAAGATAAGAAGGCGGACCTCATCTACAAGCGTGTGTTTTGCAACTTCACATAAAGCACACACGTGTGCACCAATGTGTGTGCACCTCATATATGTATATATATATATGGCCCATGAGAGCTTTACGCCCCCCCCCCCCCCCTGTTTACGCGATGATGGGGGATGGGGGCTGACGATAGAGCAGGCCTTCGCACCAGCACTGCAAGAGGCCTTCCGTCGCGCAAGGGTGGTATCCACGCAGCAACTGTCCATGAACGAACGTGCATTCATGCTGACATCATGGATTCTGCCGGTCGTGGCATGGCTATCCAAGGCATATTACGCCCCAGTCTCGGTGATCAGACAGCTGAAGTTGGTGTATCACGTGACTATGGGTACCAACAGCTGGGTAATCACCCTACCAATCCTCTCACGACCAAGAACGCAAGGAGGACTGGCACTACCAGAACCAGAACTGTTTCCTATGCACCAGGCAGCGGCTCCGTTCGTCAGCCTGTTGGGAGAGCCTCACAAATTCCCTGACAAGGCAGTGGAGACCTTCTATGCATGGGCAACAGCCATAGGGTTCACACCATCCAAGGACAACTTTCCATATATTCAACTGGGCATGGTCCGAACGGCAGATCTCACATTTCTGGGATGGTCGGCGAAGGCACACTCCAACATTCAGCGAGTGGCCCCGCAGGTGGCCCCCCCGGCAAACCGGGACCGCCTGCCGTTGTGGCACTCTGTGTATTTCCGAAATGAGTTCCGCTGCTCCTACTACAACACGAAATTGATCCGGCAGGGGGTGTTGACGTGGGGTCAATTCCAAAGCTTGGAGGACGCAAGATTGTTCAATGCACTGCCTCGGACATGGAAAGGGGTCAACAATCATGGCGGACGACTCCTCGACAAAGTTCCGTCACAACGGGGGTTTGATACCCCCGCAGTCCATACCCAAAACTGGACCAGGGCATGGCTGCTCCAGTTCTACGCCTCTCAGCCAGGGGTCCGCGACCCACAAACACCGGAGGTATGGGAACAGCTGGCGCAGGCACAGCTACCACCGAGGGCACAAGACTTTGCGCGAAAGGCGCTGTGGCACAAACTGACCGTACATGCAAGAGTCTACAAGAGGTCAGGCACTGACAAGTGCCCGGTGTGCTCACAAAAGGAGACGGTCAAACACGCGATGGTCGAATGCCCCATGTTCAAAGCAGCGGCGGCGGTTATACAGCACTACTATGGCCAAGTGACGACTGATAACGGGACATCCACAGTTCGAGATATGATGGAGTCCGACGACCAAGAATGGTTGCTGAAAACGAACCAAGGCTGGGCGATGTGGTCAGCAAGAAGTGCCCACTGGCGATATCGATGCGAAGTCAAGGCAGGAGCGTCGCCGGTGTTCGCGTCATACCTTACAACATGGCTAAGGGAGCTATGTGAGTGGGTGGGATTTTACACAGGGGTGCGCAGGGAACAATGGAAAGGCTTTCAAAAATCACTGGAACAGCTTCGAGACACCGGAGTGCAGCCACGACAAGGGGAAGTGCAAGTACATGGGGGACTGAATGCATGGTGGCGATCACACACGGAATGCTTCACCCAAGAAAAATCAGCCGACAATCATAGTTGGCAAAGGGCAACGGAGTCACGCCCGAAGCGCCCGAGGCAGGCAGGCCCGGGAGTGCTACAAGGAGTGCAAGAACTGATTGCAGAACTGGTGGAGAAGGGCTACAGGATAGTGTACACTGATGGATCGTCGAAGCGACTGAGCCACAAGGACATGCACAGGGCCGGGGGGTTTGGCGTGTTCGCGGCGGAAGACGACCAAGGACCAAAGGTGCGCTTCTGTGGCTACGTACCAACACATTACAGGCAAACAAACAACGGAGCAGAGGTTTGGGCAGCCGTGGAAGCCTTACAGGGATTCTGGGTGCCAAAACTGGCAATCCTCACCGACTCGCAATACCTGCAGCTGGGAGCGACTGGCAGGGCCCAACACTGGAAGTCGAAGGGATGGACAACCACATCTGGAAAACTGCAAGTCCACGTCCCAGTCTGGGAAATGCTGCTCCAGGAAATGGCGACGCCGGGAAGAGAAGTCAGGTGGGAACATGTCCCAGCACATGTCAACGTGCAGGGAAATGAGATGGCGAATAGATTGGCCATGGAAGGCATGTGTTCAAGCCCACTGTGGTCGCAGCATGTTGCACCGAAATCATCATCTGGGTCAGAGTCCACGGTAGGTTTGAGAGGAGGGTCGGGATCAGAGTCTGAGGGCACAAGGGCACTCTGGTCATCCCTGGGTATGGTACCCATGGACAGTGATGAACTGACAGGGGAAGCATCCGGGGAGCCAGCGCCACGTGAGATGGGACCGTACTCCTCAAGCAATACAGAAAGTGAGGAAATGAGGACAGGACACACACACCAGGGAGTGCTGTCGAGTGCACTGTCAGTAGCAGACACGCTGTCCTTCAGCACTGATGTGAGTGACACCAGGCAACAGCGCAAGAAGCGAAGGCTCAGGAAACGCAGGAACTTAGGACAGGGTCGATAATGCCAGAGCCAGAAGCCCTTGCACAATGGTACAGACATCCCACAGGCACCAAGCACAACAATGCATGTCTGAAACACCTGTGTTCTGACGCAGAGTTTGCAACACATGAGCTGCGTTTTGTCGCAGTAGAGCTTGCAACACATGAGCTGCGTTCTGTCGCAGTGAGCAGCAACACGCAAAGGAGAACACCAAGCAGCTGAACGCCGCGTCCTGTCGCGGACAGGCACCCAGGCGTTATGCCGTCTGGGAGGACACAACAGGAGAAGGGATCTCACTAGCAGCGGTATGGCCCATACACACACATCCAGCCAACCCCAAAGAAGGTCAAGCCTAAGCAAGAACTCCAGCGTTTCAAGGTGCAAGCACTGAGTCAGCTGGACGCCATTGCGAATGAAGGACTGCAAGCAGTTGAAGCAGAACTGACCACAATGGCCTGGGCCCGCAATCAGCAGATCTGGCTCCGACTGGACCAACCACATGGCACCAGGATGCACTGTGAGATTGTGGACAACCATGGGGAACCACTGCAGATGAGCAATGAGGAGCTCTACTCGGTGATGGTCCAGATCAACTGGACCCTGAAGACCCAGGCTCTGGCGAACATGCAGGTCCAGTGGCGACCCAAAAGTGCAGGCAAGTGGCACCCGTTCCAGTGGGAGGCGATCCTCCACTGTCCGACGGCAGAAGGACACAGAGCGGTGCCCTCCTCGGTAAGCAGAACTGGCGATTGCATGCATGTGTGGCTGGCAGGCCGAGCGGACCTCTTGCGATTGTTCCAAAGAACGCTCTTCAGGCAGGCGGACCCGGTACCCGGGGACGCTGTGCGGTTTCTCTACACACTGTTGAACACACCCCCATGCGAAAGAAGATACGCATGACAGGGGGTGACAAAAAGGAGAAGGAGAGTGGAGCGCATGGTGCCATGGTGCAGATAACCCATCGTCGTTGCTCAGTGGATACACCACACCTCTTCTGTCCCGTGGAGGATGGTTCGATTCCCGGGGGGGATAGAGATGCACCGAACAACCCGAACCCCCCTTTTTTGGGCGCGAGAGAGAGGGAGAGAGAAATAGAGAGAGAGAGAGAGAGGGTAGAGCACAGTGAACAGGAGAGAAAGAGCAGGGGAGAACAAGAGGGAATGGGAGGGAGAGAGTAGGAGAGAGACCCACAGAGCGAGAGACCGGGGCTAACCGGCGCAAAGGGAGGTGGTGGGTTCGAGCTGACCAGGGTTCGAGCTGACCAGGGTTCGAGCTGATCAGGGTGAGTTCGAGCTGACCAAGGTAAAAGGGACGCCACGGCGGCACGCAATAGTCAAGAAATGAAAAAGCAAGACGCCGTAGCGCCCCTGAGCCACAGGCTCGACACGTTGTCACGTGTTGAACAGCCGAAGCAAGACTGGGGCGGCGAGAGTGCGGCCCATGTGAGGATGACGGAAGCAAGTAGGCATGGGTGTGTGGGCGGCATGCGCATGCATGGTGGGGAGCTGAAATGGTATGCGCCGCACGCAAAACAGCAATGATTTGTTGAGTTGCCTGACAGATGGAGCACATGCTGAAATGCTGAGACGCCTTTGCGCCAACCAAGGCGCCATTGCGCCTCTGAGGATTGAGTATGACACGTCCTCACGAGCCAGAGAGCAAGTGCATGACAGGGTCACGACCTGCAGGGCAAGGGTTAGAGACTAACCGGCACTGTGGGTGGGTGGGTGGGTGCGAGCTGACCTCAATGTCCAGAGGACCAGTGCCAATGCACAGCCAGCAACCACCTGGTGTGGTACAGAACTGGTCTATGCTGCAGTGCAGCAAGCAAAACACTGAACAATGTGGTTATGACCATGCGCCTGTGACACGGGGGCGTATGTGAGCCGAGCTTCCGTTGCCTCATGGCCCTGTTTACGCCCCCCCCCCCCCCCTGGGGGTTGTGGGGTGCCTCGACTTACCTCCTCTGGCCCTCGAGACACGAAGAAGACGCGAAATGGAAGTGTTTGGAGCCACATATGAGTTGTGTAGCTCGCCTTTTGTGTGTACCGCCTTGTGTATGTACCGCCTTGTGTGTGCACCGCTGGTCCTACTATGAATTCGGCTCGCTGCGCTCGACGCGGGGGCCAGCCCCCGCACCCCCCTTAAATAACAAGACTCCTGCACTGCTACAGACCGCCTTTTGTGTGTACCGCCTTGTGTATGTACCGCCTTGTGTGTGCACCGCCGGTCCTACTATGCATTCGGCTCGCTCCGCTCGACGCGGGGGCCAGCCCCCGCACCCCCCTTAAATAACAAGACTCCTGCACTGCTACAGACCGCCTTTTGTGTGTACCGCCTTGTGTATGTACCGCCTTGTGTGTGCACCGCCGGTCCTACTATGCATTCGGCTCGATGGGCTCGACGCGGGGGCCAGCCCCCGCACCCCCCTTAAATAACAAGACTCCTGCACTGCTACAGACCGCCTTTTGTGTGTACCGCCTTGTGTATGTACCGCCTTGTGTGTGCACCGCCGGTCCTACCATAAGCGTGGTCTGGCGGTCTCGGAATGGATCCTCGGCGTCGTTGAGTTTGCGTCGCTTGTTCGGCCGCTTTTGATCGGAAAGCGGCGAATTGAGGGAAGAGGAAGGGCGCTTTGAAGGAGTGTTAGGCATTGATACGGCTAAAGACCATGAACAAACACAAAGAATGCAAGTTTGGGGCAGTTTGGGGGGCACCAGGGGTCCTGAATGAGGCCTCTACTGTGGTGGAGGCGTGGCTCAAGAAGAAGAAGCGCACCGCGGGGGCTATGAGTTCCCTCTGGCGCACAGTGGATTTCCGGTGCAAGGCGCTTGCCGACAGCTTCTCAGTCCTACCCGATGTGCAGTGGGATGCCCCGGCTAAGCTGAGGGTTGCCCTATGGACGCCTGGTGACGCTGCCCTGTTCATCCTGAAGATTGTGCCGCAGTTGCTCTCTGCGGGCTTCTCCCTCACGGACGAACGGACTAGGGCTTGGATTGACGAACGCGAGGTCATGTCTGTGCAGAGCGGGTCCTCTACGTATTCGGTGACTGGTGCAGCAATGCGAGGTCCGCCGGATGGAGCGGCGGAGCCCATTGTTCTGGTTGACATGCCGGACCATCTCGTGAAGCAAGATGTGGAGGCTGTCGTCCGCCATGCAATGTTGGCGAAGTCTGTCGTTGGAGCGGCAGATGCGCTGCTGGTGGCAAAGAAGCTTGATTGGACAATGGGTAATGTCAAGTTGCCGTCCTGGCAGGTGTCTGGGCCTGCCAACATGGCGGGCGGCCTGCTGGGTGCCATGTTGGATGATGTCGGGCTCCATAGCCACTGTTTTTTTTGGGGTTGCATCTGTGCCGTGGATGGGCAGAGCGTTGGAAAGGCGCCGTGCCCAGGCATTGTATCTTGTCGTAGTACAGTGGGCAGCATGCCCTTCTTCCGTCCCGCAGAGGTAGGTTCGAACCCCAAGGAGGGTAGAGTGGCACTGAACGTCCCGAATCCCCCTGACTCTTTTTTTTTGGGGTGGTTTTGGTATTGGCGGTGGATGAGCATAGGGCGAGCATACCTGAAAGTGCACGGGGGCCCGGCCCCGCGTCGCGTTTCGACGCGCTGTCGTCCGTGGAGGCGACGGCGCCGGCGCGGCAGCAGCAGCAATAGCTGCTGTACTTTGTTCGTGATGGCGGCGGTGGTGGGCACACTTCAGCCCGCTATGTGTACCGGGCGGGGTGTAGTGGTGGGTTTGGTGGCGGTTACACAGCATATTGTCAGCGTAGCATACTGGTAGTGCACGGGTGCCTTGTCCCGGGGAGCGTAGGTTCGATGCCCGCCGCCGAGCGTGTAGGCGACGGCGCCGGCGGCAGGCTTCTATGCACCCTCTTTTGGTACATCGTCATAGTGCTATAGCGGACAGCCAGCCGGCCTGGAGTAGCCTGGGGGTAGGTTCGAATCCTGGGTGCTCGTAGCTGGCGGGTATGGCGACGTAGTCCATAGAAATCTCCCTCTCGTCAACCACCTTGCGTTTTTCTCTATTTTTTCGACCTGGGTCACTCTGCACGGGACTGACTGGTTTGTTCGTTGCGGCGTTTCCGCGAACACCCGCGTTGGCACTCGTTTTGGCACAGGGAAGCACTTACACGGCTTGGGGCTCCTCTGAGGCGCTTGTATGTTTGTTCGTTGCAGTGTTTCTGCACATCCTCTGGTTTCACCAGTTTTGGGGGGTCAGCCTCACTGACCCACTGACTCCGATGTAACCAGCCATATGACGCCCATATGTCCATATGCGGGAGGGATGGAGTATTGTTCCTACGGTTAGGAAGCTGTGAATCAGTGTGCTAGGGGCTCCTGCAAGGCCCACACATGAACTACGAACTCATGGTTATTGCAGCGATGTAGGAATGTTGAACCTCGCAGTTTGAGCATGATTCGAATGGAAGCCTTGGTATATATATATATATATATATATCCTCCAATCTACACCCCTCTCCCAACTCTAGGTGGCTCCACCACACGGCTCTAAGGTACGTGCGAAAGGCACAAAGTGGTGCATACATGTGGTGGAAGGGGCTAAACTCGGTCAAAACGGGCTCAAAACGGGCTAAAAACACTTGTTTGAGCATCCCAAATGGTCCGGGATCACTTTAAGAAAAACGCGTTTTTGACCCATTTTTGACCCATTTTTAGTCCCAAAATGGCCCATGTTCAAGGCATTTTGGGAGTTTCCAGGAGCCAAAACCCGTTGCCACGGGCTCAAAATGGGCTAAAAACACTTGTTTGAGCATCCCATATGGTCCAGGATCATTTTTGAAAAAACGCGTTTTGGACCCATTTTTGACCCATTGTTGGTCCCAAAACGGCCCATTTTCAAGGCATTTTGGGATTTTCCATGGCCCAAAACGCGCCACCACGGGCTCAAAACGGCCTGAAAACACTTGTTTGAGCATCCCAAGTGGTCTAGGAACAACTTTGGAAAAAATCAATTTTTTCGCCCCGGGGACCCTGGTGGACCCACCGTTGGCCCCCACTGTGCGTGGGCTGGCCGGCCCTCCGGCTGCACCAAGTGACCACTGGTACGGGGGTCTACGTGTCTCGTTCGGCTATTCTGAGGCTTGGAAACCATAAAAAGTGGGGGGTTGCGGGTGGACTAGGTGCCCTCAGAATTCGTTTTTGAGCCACGTAGCCCAAGATACGGCCCGTTCTTGGTTTCGGGGTGCTGGTGCACATTACGCAGTTTTTGGGGCTTTTTGGCGCGTTTTTGGGCCGTTTCTCGGACATATCGTGGAGTTAGAGGGCACCAAAGGTCCCTTGGTCGCGAGAAAGTCAAGCCGCACGTGCAGCGTAGCAGCCGTTTGCCTTCGTTTGGCTGTTTTGCACCCTTACTAGGGCTGTTTTGGGCGAAAAATGGCTGCTTTTGGCCCAAAACTGGGCAGATTTGGGAGGGCACCTCCCGACTTGGCGCCACCGCCCCGGGCCGCCACCGGTGAGTTTTTGGCTCAAAACTTGGATTTGGCAAGGCCACCACCTAGGCTCTAGGATGGCTAAAGTAGAGTTAGGCCCGAGGCGATGGGAAGGTGCAGTGGCCAAAACGGAATGGTGACGTGTTGTTGTTGTTGTTGTTGCTTGTTGCTTGTTAGCTAAATTTAAGGGGAGAGGGGTGTAGTAATATATAATATATATTACTACACCCCTCTCCCCTTAAATTTAGCTAACAAGCAACAAGCAACAAGCACGTCTCCGTGCTGTTTTGGCCATTGCACCTTCCCATCGCCTCGGGCCTGACTCTACTTTGCCCATCCTAGAGCCTAGGTGGTGGCGTTGCCAAATCCAAGTTTTGAGTCAGAAACTCACCGGTGGCGGCCCGGGGCGGTGGCGCCAAGTCGGGAGGTGCCCTCCCAAATCTGTGCAGTTTTGGGCCAAAAACAGCCATTTTTCGCCCAAAACAGCCCTAGTAAGCTGTTCAAAACAGCCAAACGAAGGCAAGCGGCTGCTACACTCCACGTGCGGCTTGACTTTCTCGTGACCAAGGGACCTTTGGTGCCCTTCAACACCACAATATGTCCGAGAAACGGCCCAAAAAGGCGCCACAAAGCCCCCAAAACTGCGGAATGTGCACCAGCACCCCGAAACCAAGAACGGGCCGTATCTTGGGCTACTCGGCTCAAAAACGAATTCCGAGGGCACCTAGTCCACCCGCAACCCCCCACTTTTTATGGTTTCCAAGCCTCAGAATGGCCCAACCAGACACGTAGACCCCCGTACCAGTGGTCACTTGGTGCAGCCGGAGGGCCGGCCAGCCCACGCACAGTGGGTCCACCAGGGTCCCCAGGGCGAAAAAAAGATTTTTTCCAAAGTTGTTCCCAAACCACTTGGGATGCTCAAACAAGTGTTTTTAGGCCGTTTTGAGCCCGTGGTGGCGCGTTTTGGGCCATGGAAAATCCCAAAATGCCTTGAAAATGGGCCGTTTTGGGACCAACAATGGGTCAAAAATGGGTCAAAAACGCGGTTTTCCAAAAGTGATCCCGGACCATTTGGGATGCTCAAACAAGTGTTTTTAGCCCGTTTTGAGCCCGTTTTGACCGAGTTTAGCCCCTTCCACCACGTGTATGCACCACTTTGTGCCCTTCGCACGTACCTTAGAGCCTTGTGGTGGAGCCACCTAGAGTTGGGAGAGGGGTGTAGATTGGAGGATATATATATTACTACACCCCTCTCCCCTTAAATCTAGCTAACAAGCAACAAGCAACAACAAGCAAGCAACAACAAGCACTTCTCCTCACCGTTTTGGCCATTGCTCCACCTCATCGCTCCGGGCTCTACTCTACTCTAGCCATCTTGGAGCCCAGGTGGTGCCCTTGCCAAATCCAAGTTTATAGCCAAAAACTCAGCGGTGGCGGGCCGGGGCGGGGGTGCCAAGTCGGGAGGTGCCCTCCCAAATTCGCGCAGTTTTGGGCCAAAAACAGCCATTTTTCGCCCAAAACAGCCCCAAAACCCAGTTAAAACGGCCAAACGAAGCGAAACGGTGGCTACACTCCACGTGCGGGTTGACTTCACCGTGTCAAAAAGCTCTCTAGTGCCCTTCAATTCCACGATATGTCCGAGAAACGGCCCAAAAAGGCGCCAAAAAGCCCCAAAATCCGCGCCATGTGCACCAACAGCCCGAAACCAAGAACAGGCCGTATCTTGGGCGACGTGGCTCAAATCCGAATTCCGAGGGCACCTAGTCCACCCGCAAACCCCCACTTTTTGTGGTTTCCAAGCCACAGAATCGCCCAACGAGCCACCTAGACCCCCGTACCGGTGGTCACTTGGTGGGGCCACAGGGCAGCTCAGCCTGCGCACGGCGGGGGCCAACGGTGGGTCCACCAGGGTCCGCTGGGCGAAAAAAATCGTTTTTCGCAAAGTTGTTCCTAGACCACTTGGGATGCTCAAACAAGTGTTTTTAGGCTGTTTTGAGCCCGTGGTGGCGCGTTTTGGGCCATGGAAAATCCCAAAATGCCTTGAAAATGGGCCATTTTGGGACCAAAAATGGGTCAAAAATGGGTCAAAACCGCGTTTTCCCAAAAGTGATCCTGGACCATATGGGATGCTCAAACAAGTGTTTTTAGCCCATTTTGAGCCCGTGGTGACACGTTTTGGCCCACGGAAAATCCCAAAATGCCTTGAAAAGGGGCTGGTTCAACACCAAAAATGGGTCAAAACTGGGTGAAAAACGCAATTTTCTGAAAGTGATCATGGGCCATTTGGGAGGCTCAGAAAAGTGTTTTTAGCCTGTTTTGAGCCCAAAATCGGGCGTTGTGGCCCATGGAGAATCGCAAAATGCCTTGAAAATGGGCCACTATGGGACAAAAACAAGTGAAATTTTGTGTCCCTTTTGGTACCGAGGGATGAGTCATCGCTGGGTGGTGCCCTCTAACTCCACGATATGTCCGAGAAACGGCCCAAAAAGGCGCCAAAAAGCCCCAAAAACTGCGCAATGTGCACCAGCACCCCGAAACCAAGATTGGGCCGTATCTTGGACTACGTGGCTCCAAACCGAATTCCGAGGGCACCTAGTCCACCCGCAACCCCCCACTTTTTATGGTTTCCAAGCCTCAGAATTGCCCAACGAGACACGTAGGCCCCCGTACCAGTGGTCACTTGGTGCAGCCGGAGGGCCGGCCAGCCCATGCACAGTGGGGGCCAACGGTGGGTCCACCAGGGTCCCCGGGGCGAAAAAAATGATTTTTTCCGAAGCTGTTCCTAGACCACTTGGGATGCTCAAACAAGTGTTTTTGGGCCGTTTGGAGCCCGTGGTGGCGCGTTTTGGGCCATGGAAAATCCCAAATTGCCTTGAAAATGGGCTGTTTTGGGACCAACAATGGGTCAAAAATGGGTCAAAAACGCGTTTTTCCAAAAATGATCCTGAACCATTTATGATGCTAAAACAAGTGGTTTGAGCCCATTTTGAGCCCGTGGTGACGTGTTTTGGCTCGTGGAAAATCCCAAAATGCCTTAAAAATGGGCCATTTTGGGACCAAAAAGGGGTCAAAAATGGGTCAAAAATGCGCTTTCCCAAAAGTGATCCCGGACCATTTGGGATGCTCAAACAACTGTTTTTAGCTCGTTTTGAGCCCGTTTTGACCCAGTTTAGCCCCTTCCACCACATGTATGCACCACTTTGTGCCCTTCGCACGTACCTTAGAGCCGTGTGGTGGAGCCACCGAGAGTTGGGAGAGGGGTGTAGATTGGAGGATATATATATATATATATATATATATATATGGTATATGAGAGCTCTGCCCACCCCCCCCTGTCTGCCCCCCCCCCCCCCCCCCGGGGGGTCCGCAGGACCCCCCGGGGCGGGCGCGTAGCGCCTGGCCGGGGGCCGAAGGCCCCCAATATGCAAGAATATGCACATTTTACACCGAATGCTACTCCGTTTACCCGTATACCCCTTCCGTTTACCCGTGGATCATAGGAATTGCGGTCTGTAGTTTGTAGACACTGTCTGCCACACAAGGCGGTGCATACACAAGGCGGTGCACACAGAAGGCGGTCTGTAGCAGTGCAGGAGTCTTTTTATCTAAGGGGGGTGCGGGGGCTGGCCCCCGCGTCGAGCGCAGCGAGCCGAATGCATAGTAGGACTGGCGGTGCACACACGCACGAAATGTGCATAGTCTTACATATTCGGGGCCTTGGGCCCCACACGGGGCGCCCCGCGCCCACCCCGCGGGATCGTCCGGACCCCCAGGGGGGGGGGGGGGCAGACAGGGGGGGGGGGGGGCAAGAGCTCTCATAAGCCATATATATTACTACACCCCTCTCCCCTTAAATCTAGCTAACAAGCAAGCAACAACAAGCAAGCAACAAGCAACAAGCACTTCTCCTCACCGTTTTGGCCATTGCTCCGCCTCATCGCTCTGGGCTCTACTCTACTCTAGCCATCTTGGAGCCCAGGTGGTGGCCTTGCCAAATCCAAGTTTTGAGCCAAAAACTCACCGGTGGCGGCCCGCGGCGGGGGCGCCAAGTCGGGAGGTGCCCTCCCAAATCCGCGCAGCTTTGGGCCAAAAACAGCCATTTTTCGCCCAAAACAGCCCTAGTAAGGGTTCAAAACCGCCAAACGAAGGCAAACGGCTGCTACACTCCACGTGCGGCTTGCCTTTCCCGTGACCAAGGGAATTTTGGTGCCCTCTAACTCCACGATATGTCCGAGAAACGGCCCAAAAAGGCGCCAAAAAGCCCCAAAAACTGCGTAATGTGCACCAGCACCCCGAAACCAAGAACGGGCCGTATCTTGGGCTACGTGGCTCAAAAACGAATTCCGAGGGCACCTAGTCCACCCGCAATCCCCCACTTTTTATGGTTTCCACCCCTCAGAATCGCCCAACGAGACACGTAGACCCCCGTACCAGTGGTCACTTGGTGCAGCCGGAGGGCCGGCCAGCCCACGCACAGTGGGGGCCAACGGTGGGTCCACCAGGGTCCCCCAGCCAGCAAGCAAGCAAGCACGTCACCATTCCGTTTGGGCCATTGCCCCTTCCCAACACCTCGGGCCTGACTCTACTTTAGCCATCCTAGAGCCTAGGTGGTGCCCTTGCCAAATCCAAGTTTTGAGCCAGAAGCTCACCGGTGGCGGCCCGCGGCGGGGGCGCCAAGTCGGGAGGTGCCCTCCCAAATCTGCGCAGCTTTGGGCCAAAAACAGCCATTTTTCGCCCAAAACAGCCCTAGTAAGGGTTCAAAACAGCCAAACGAAGGCAAACGGCTGCTACACTGCACGTGCGGATTGACTTTCTCGTGACCAAGGGACCTTTGGTGCCCTCTAACTCCACGATATTTCCGAGAAACGGCCCAAAAAGGCGCCAAAAAGCCCCAAAAACTGCGCAATGTGCACCAGCACCCCGAAACCAAGAACGGGCCGTATCTTGGGCTACGTGGCTCAAAAACGAATTCCGAGGGCACCTAGTCCACCCGCAACCCCCCACTTTTTATGGTTTCCAAGCCTCAGAATCGCCCAACGAGACACGTAGACCCCCGTACTAGTGGTCACTTGGTGCAGCCGGAGGGCCGGCTAGCCCATGCACAGTGGGGGCCAACGGTGGGTCCACCAGGGTCCCCGGGGCGAAAAAAATCATTTTTTCCAAAGTTGTTCCTAGACCACTTGGGATGCTCAAACAAGTGTTTTTGGGCCATTTTGAGCCCGTGGTGGCGCGTTTTGGGCCATGGAAAATCCC